>JBAMHW010000012.1:22078492-22105458 GCA_037177495.1 Rhadinocentrus ornatus | reverse complement strand
AGATGATTTCTTTGTACAATGGATAGCATCTGTAATGCAACGCTTAAATGTCAACTCTATGCTTGTGGGACTTTATCTCATACCAATCCCCTTTGTCCACCCACCCCCCCCCCCCCCCCCCCCCCGGTTTTTATTTTAAACTTTTTTATACTACACACTCCTGAGCAGTAGAAGCTGTAATGTGATCAGTAAATCTTCAGTGCTGTAAAACAGATTAAAGCCTGAGGGGAGTATGGTGGAGTAGTAAGAAGCTCAATCCAAACACACCGGACCCAGCAGAAAGTGTGTGAACAGGCCCTGTGGAGCTCTCCTCAGGAAAAACTGCTGTTTAGCTTGCAAAGGGTTAACGTCTGTTGGGCTTGCAGACTCCCTGCGTGTGACGCACTGTCTCGATGAGGGAAAGTCTAACAGGAAAGGCTGTCTAAAAAAGGTCCCTGTGCAGAAAGAGCCCAGGGTACATTTTCTTTGGCGCTCCTTTCAGATTTTTTTCAGATTTTTTTTTTGCTTAACTCTTTAATGGCTTTTAGATTTGCAGATTACTACATGGTTTCCCTACTACACATGATTGTGGAGGCTTATTTGATAGCTATTGTGTGGCTCATTATACATTTTAAAATTTTGTTTAAGATGGTTTTTTGCTCAATTGTCTAACCTTTTCCTCTTGTTGTTCATAACTTCCGCCTGCTTTTAGTGAGCAATTTATTTAGGCCACTTAGTAATTTCTAGTGATAAAACAGCATCGCACCTGACCCAAAGGCTCCACGTGTTTCTCTGTGTGAATGTATATGTGAGTGAATGTGAATAAGGTCAGTTGGGAGGGTGGACACAGCAGTGACAGGGCTTCATATGTTAATATGCTGCACATGTGGCTCTGGCATTGGAGGGCTTTCTGACCCCCTACCCATTTCCACCCCATCCCATTCATCCCCTCTGAATATAGCTCTCCATTCACACTGCTTTCACAGTGGAGGTGGGGAGAAGGAGGGTGGAGGAGGAGAAAGAAGAGGAGGGCCTGTGGTCACAGAGGGAGAGAGGTGGTCTTTCTCTTTTCCCTGGCTCAGAGAGAAGGAAAAACAATTGGTGTGCAAATGGATGCCTCTCCTTATTCCTGGATGATCCCCCTCCTCCCCTCCTTCTTCCCCTCCCTCTTTCTATCCCTCCTTTCTGCCGTCTCTGGAGGGTTAGAAAGAGGAGCACAGCATAGAGGACGGCTATTGGTTGATCATCTGTGTAAAATCAGAATAAATAAAACTGCAGAGCGTGTATCTTGTGGCTGTGTGTTTGTACTGTCTGTGGTAGCTTGCCTGTCAAAGGAGAAAAGCCTCCAGTGTCCTCTGTAATTTTCATAGGTCAGAACTGACAATGACCACTTTGACAGAGAAACTGTGGAAATCTAAATCAGCCAATGGAGGAAGACAAAACAACTGTCATCCCCCTGGCCCCCACACTCAACTTAAAAAAAAAGGGATGGGGTTAGGTTTAAAAAAGCGAGTGACACAAGTGAGAAAACAAGCAAGATGGACATCCCTCCTTTCTTTCTTTTTGATGATACTCATCTTTTCAAATTCTCATTGAGATGGCAGCAATGAAGGAGATGTGGGGTAGCAAAAGTTGCTAAAGGTGCTAACCAAACTATTTCAGTCACTCTGTGTCATTCCTGGGAAAGTTTGGAGCATCTTTCCTATTTCCTGACACCTGGAGTGGGTCGCTGGGAAGCAGAACAATGACAGTGAGGTTGGTGGGTCATCGAGTTTCAGCTCCAAACGTGGACACGCTCCAGGCCTTCCTTAATCCCATCTCTACTGCAGCCCTGGGGCTGAAAGACCCTCTGGAGAGGGTGGGAAAGCCTCCAGCAGCAGTCACATTAAGCACATGCCTCTTTAGTCAATGTAAATAGGCTTTTTTTTGGGTAAAAATCCATAAACAGGGTGAAACATTTTGTGTGTGTATGAGACAGGTAGATTAAGAGCTTAAGTTTGCTGAGAATTGAATTTTTCTGATTAAAGAACAAGTTGAAGTTGTGAACAGCAACATACAAAAACAAAAAAACAACAACATGTTTATAACTTGATGTGAACAGATTTGGGTCATTATTATACCATAAACAATGTATTTGTTTCCTTAATGCACCAAGAAACACGCAATAATCAATACCTTTAAAACCTACTATCACATCAATGTGTAAGACTAAGGGTCATTGCTCAGTAACTTTCGAGAAGTTTAACAAATTTTAACATGGCTATGTATGCAACTTTATAACACATGGGTTGTATACAGAAATCCCATGACCATATTTAGCTTGCAAACCCAACTCCATTAATGGTTGTGGTCATTGAGGATAGTGTGTGTGGAGGGAGAGCTGCGGGGCTGTTCAGAAGCCTCCGAGTGTGAATGAGCAGCAAGGCGGTCAGGCAGGCAGACAGTGGTCAGAGATAAGCAGATGAAAGCCTTGGGGGATGGCTGGTGGGAGAGAGATTGATCCATCAAAGTCTACAGACAGCTCATGTGACATTTGATGCCAAACTGATGAAAACAGCCCATTGAGAAAAGCAAATATGTGAGAAAAGAAACACTAAAAATAAGTTTGTGTGTGTGTGTGTGTTCACAATTCCATAAGTTTAAACTGACAATAACTTAAAAAACAAAACAGAAAAAAGATGGAGATCAGTGCAGAGAATTATTAGATGGTTACCTACGGTGAAAAAGAGTTACAATGGTAAAAAACAAACAAACAAAAAAAAAAGGCTAAATTATGCACTGACTTATTTTTAGTTAACTCGTACAAAAGTACAAACTATTTAGTCTGAACATTTCATGGATTACACTTAAGCATTATTTTTACTTGTTTCAATATATCAGCATCTTGTCTTATGACTCTGGGGATAATAAAATCCACTTAAATTCTGAAATGAGGACAGGAAAAAAACACCCACATAAAACGCAATACATGAAATGCAAACTATTTTCACCTACAATCCAAAATATGCAGTGGTGCAATATTTTGCTGCACTGATATTCACTAGAAGTTTCTCTGTTTACTGTTTGGATACTTTAATACAACCTGGAAATTGCTATTAGATAATGAACTCAGTTCACTTTCGTCAGGTGTCAAACAGCCTGAGGGTGCAGAGCAGTCAAGTAACAACAACTCCTGGGTATACAGTGCAGCTAACAACATGCGCAGATCATCTTGGAAAAGGGCAATGCACCTCATTAAAATGTATATCATGGCTGTACAGAGTGATGATTCGGTTGTGGAACCATTCTGTAAATGGTACGAATTTGTTTGAGGCTGTCACAGGGATATCATTTTCTGCTACTGATTCCATTTTTATGAGCAAAAACTTTATGAGCTGCAGTTAAATGTTGATTTCAGCAATTGGGTATTATGACTGACCATTTTGGTCATTTAATGGCTCGCATATTCACTCTATGGGACCCTGTGAAGGTGCCTGTACTTATTTACTCCTTGCTTAGTTCTGTTGTGGAGGGTAGTTTTACTGGGGATGTGAGCCTGGCAATAGGAAGTGGTGTGAGAGAATCTCCTCCGAAACTCCTGTGCTGTGGGAGCTACACATCAAGACACAGAGAGAGCTCTGTTCCACATATCTGAAGAAGAAGAACAGGAAAACAATGGCACTGAGGAGTCATGAAAAAGTGTCTTTGTGTCAGAGGGTTTGAAAAACAGCCCATTTAGAGTGGTCTGCCTATTAGCTGAACAAAGACAAGGGTCTGTTTCTGAAATCTGCTGCAAAGGCTATTTAGTGTGTATACTGTATCAGGAGACAGCAAACAGGATCTTCTTTTTGCGCCCAGCTCTGGCATTCCGCCATCTTCTTAGAAAGGACTCATCCTTTCTCTGCATTCCACCTCTGGGCCTTTTCTGGCCCCCATTTCTCTTCTCCATTCATCACCTCATCTAAGCTTCCCTGAATACGCTAGTTTTCTCCAAGCAAAAGTATCTCTGATCAGCACAAGCAGTAATTTAACTAACCTGAAAGTACTGTGTGATCTCTGCTCTCCAGGAAAACTTTAGTAGGGCCAGTGGCTGGCATGTCCCCCCTTGACTTTCTATCTCAATTTAGTTCTCCATCTTACTTATATTCTCTCCTCCATCCAGTTTTAAGTTGATTTAATGGCATTTGTGATTCTCCTATCTTCTAACTCCAGCTTGCAGGCATACATGACACTGCTTTGTCATTTTTTGACACAGACATCTTGTCTTTGAGGCCTTCAGTCAGGGTGATTGTGTAGGACACAGCTGTGGCTCCATGCTTGCATTTTTACCACAGGGTAAAAATGATTCCACCTAGTTTATTTGTGCCCATGAGTGATGTAAGGCAACATGACTGTTCTATGAGGCATGATAGTTATTTTGTAGGCATGTTGGGTGTGTCAAAACTCATTAATTTACTTGATGGTGTAGGGGTTTAAAAATAGATCATTCACACTTTTGAGGTGGTAAGTATTTCACAAGGTTTTAAGGTATTCAGAAGAATATTAACTAAAATCAGGTTACTGGAGAGGGTGCCTTCCAGATCATTGTTTACTGATTGAAGTGACAACTCTTCTTTCAACGTGAAAACAAATCAGACTACAGACTGATACATAACTGCACACAGCCACACACAGACATGTATGCCCTCACATTTACTCAGACAAAACATACCTTATAGATGATATAACCATACAGCTGTGCTGCTTGCTAATTCACCTCAGGCTGAAAATGCATGAAACTTCCTTTTGTAAAGCAGAGTAAGATCTCACCTGCTGCTGACAAATCCATTGACTCATGAACACCTGTGTGCCTGAAAAACACTGACCTGTCAGCAACTGACTTGTGGTTTTTGCTGCTCATCCCTTTTAATTTCCCTCTGTCTATTGGATGACATCTGGCCTATCGCTACATTGGTGCAAATCATTTTCTGTCCTTCTTTAATTACATAGAATAATTTTGGGTACAGTAACAAGCAAGCACAGAAATGTAAAGAGAATTTAGAAATAGTGGTGCTTTAAATACTTTAAATATCTTTTTTGCCATTGATTTATCTGGTTGTAAATGTTATATTTCAATATTTCTGTTGTATATGAATTCATGACATGAAACCTGACAAAAAAAGTCCAATAAGGAAGAAAATTCATAAAAAAACCCTAACCAAACCCCCCATAAAACAACAAAAAAACAAAACAAATTAACAAACAAACAAACAAAAAACCAACAGGAACCCCCCCCCAAAAAAAAAAGAAAAAAAGAAAAAGATATCAACTCAAACACCATAAATTCCAGGGATCTGAAACGCTAGTCTTCGAGAACTATTGTCTTAACTGTTGGCCAGTAAAAAGGTGCAACATAATTAAAGTAGTAATTGTCAAATGTAGCCTGACCATATCATCAACCCAGTATGCATCATACATGTAACATGAAGACTAATGATTTCTTAAATAATGAAATTATTCAATATACTTTAACTGTGTATTTTAGTAGCAAAGTATAATAATATAAGTTTTTTAAATCTTGTTTTCCCTTTATAGCAATGGGAGCCTTACATTAAGATAAACTTATTAAACATGCAATTGCGAAAGCTAACTTGAAAGACACATTGCTGACATAGTGACTGCACATAGACCAAATTAACAAAAAAAAGTAGTTTTTGGATGATGGACCAGTTTTATTAGTATATAAAGCCTGTTTTGAAAAGAAGCTGACAGAGGAGTAACTTTTACCCCCAACACAAAGAAGGCCTACTAGAAAAAGAAAGTTAATTTTCTGCTATGAAAGGTTCTCCTTTTAGGACCAGTAGTTAGCTATTGGACTTTTGTTTCTCGTTGCATTCACAAAGTCATCACTCTCCACCCTAATGCATATGCAGCACTGTGCCAACATTATAGACCAACTGATTGTAAAATTAGACAGCATCAACATCCTCATCACTCATTGCAGCAAAACACCAAAAAACATGAATGAACCCTTATTTTTTACTTTAAGCATACAAATTGCTTGTTTTTAATATGCTTAATATTTCACGATGGTATATGTCCTATGGACTTTTACCCATAAGTTAAATATGTATATCCAAATAAAATATTGACTAGACAGATAGTTTTAATGTTTCTTTTCTTGTGAATGAATCTTAACTGCTTATTTCTCTGCTGTTCAGCTAAGATCAGTGAAATCTTTCTGCAGCTTTCAAAGCGATGAAATGCATATTGCCTTACCATGCACAAGGCCCATGTTAGAAGTTGAAACCACAGCCCTCAAGGTTAACTGCTTATTGTTAGAAGGCTAAGCATACAAACAATATCTGAGCCGAACCTTTATTTAACCAAGTAAGATGGAGACACATTTTGCTGACCAGCTGACCATTGCTGAGGTATTCCACCACTGTCAGCACAATTCATACATATTTTAATACTCTTTATATTTTTTTCTATATTGCCTTAGAGGAAGCCTCTAGTCAGAGAATAATCATCATCAGGTATAGGTATAGGTATAGGTAATCAATAACTATACCTCTGATTGACATGCCAATGTGTTAAAATCTCTCAAAACACTTCCTCAGATCTGACAGTTTTTCAGAAATTTTAAATGCAACCCTTACTCTTACCCGTGCATTTTATCTTGTTATTGAATATTTGCCTGCTAAGGAAAGGTTGTGTCATGCTCAGCTGTAGCTTAAACTCATGCAGTACAATGTGTATCTTTCTACGGTCTAATTTTAAAACCTTGGCAAGCACTTGGAGTGGGAGGAACTGGCTGGTCTACTTCCAGTCTAAAAGCTGAGCCGTTTTGCTTGCTCTCCATCTGCTTGAATCTGGTTGTGACAGTATGGATCAGTCTAATGAACTTTGTGGTTTATCATATTCTAAGGACCTGGGTCTGCTTTGAAATCAAGGGAAATATTTAAGCAAAATACAGAACAACCATGAAGTTAAAGTAAAAAACCAAAACAAACAACAAAAAAAAAACAACCTGATATTGTCTCTAGTTAGGTATCTAGAAGTGAGTATATTCACAAAAAATAGGATGTGTACATGGACTTTACTTATCTCCCTCCTGTATATTGCACTGTCATGGGATGTCAAAATCTGTGCAGAATAATCCATATACAGTCTTTCCCCTCTCCTCTTCCCTGCTCGCTATTATTAATGCTTTTCCTCTCTTCTGTCTAGGTCTTTCCTGCAAGCCTCCCTCACTGTTTAAGGACAGAGAAAGAATAATGAGAGAGAGTAGCTTGGACAACTCAGAGCAAGGGATTGAGAGAAGGTTAAAGTGTGAGTTACCTTCCACAGCGACCACATAGAACACGATGTGCACTTATCTGCTTTGTACTACGTAGAGCTGCCCTTATTGCTCATAGATTTTCAGATGATGTTGGTGAGGAATCAATGGGACACAGCCAGCACCAGGAATGCAAGTTCTTTGGAGGAAAGCAGCAGTTAGATAGTATTGGGATATAGATTTTCCTCAGCACCCTTCACTGCCCCACCTGCATCTCCCTCTTCAATACTTACTGCAATTACTTCACAGTCAACGGAGTGAGATGGAGACTTGGCAGAGTAAATTTGTATCCATCTGTGTGTTGACTGAGAGGAAGCATGAATGATGTCATTTAGGTGGTTGTGGTGTATATGTGTGCGTCCAGGTGCTCCTTATATTCAACATTTGCATGTACAACAACAGGAAAAATCTCTCAGGAATCTCGCTGTTGCATTCCATGCTTGTGCAGACATGTGGAAATGGACACACACATGCACACACATTTCTTGTATTTTATCCTCTTAGGAAGCTGGAGGAAGGTGTCAAGTCTGTCTCTGGTCTATCTCTGCTTCTGCAAACAAGCTTCCCTCTCCTCCGGTATTCCCTCCATCTCTCCTGTTCCTTGCCCTCCTCCAGGCATCACCATTATCGCTCTTCTTCCTCATCCTCCCTCTCTTCCTCTCTGTCCTCCCCTTCCACCCCTCTTGGCCTCCCTCTCTCCTCTCCCCTACTTATTTCTCTCCTCTACCCCCAGACCTCTCTATCTTCACTCGCCTCCCTCATCTTTTTGTCTCTGCCTCTCTGCTTCTTGTGTTCCCTCTTTTTTCCCTCCTGTCCTCCTCCAGGTCTCTCTGTCTTCCCTCTCTACCTCTAATTCTCCCAGTCTCTTTTGCTCCCCGCTTGCTTCACTCTGCAACAATAAATTACACACTAACTCAATGTACATCTCTTTGTTCTCCCAGCTAGATAATTCAATTCATTTTAGCCAGGCTGTGCATTCTGAATGATGAATGCATTGACTATGCAATTAAACAGTGCCATGCATTAAAGCACTCCCAGTAAGCTCCCATACATGCCCTGCACATATACTCTCTACTACCAATATTCAAATGTAAGTACAGAGAAGCAAGGACAGAAGGAAAATTAACAAATTTTCATGTGTTCTTTCCTCATTTCAGTATAACATAGCGTCTGCTTTTCACCTGTTTTAACTACCTCATTGATATTTTGAGTTAAGCTGGAATTAAACAATGCATTAAGTGGAATGTCTGTCATGAGAGGAAAAGCAAAGCCTATATAACATGGATGACGATCTTGTGGCTTCCATCCTACTGTGAAGCAGAAGTAGAACTGTCTGTGTACCATTTGGGGGATCACATTGCTTTGCACAAAGGTGTCACTCCAGAGGTGACCCATCAGTCCTTGGAACCATTAGTAGGTGGCTTCTTCTCTGTCCTCCATCTTCCACTCTGCCTGTGGCTTCCTGTGGTGTGATTAATGTTTGCTCAACAGCATCCAGTCTGCATATGTTCATATTTGGATGTCAAGACATGGCAGTGTCAATCAGCTGCAGGGACTGGATTAAACGGTATAAGTTGGTACTGGTATCGGCCAACCTGCACCCATGTGTGCAGAGATTGGATGGTTGGTGAGCAGATCTCTCTGGGGGGAGTGATATGTCGAGATAGTGATCAAGGCCAAGGGCAGAGTAAAGAGGAAAGAAGAGAACTATCTGAGAGTCGAAGGTGACCACACTTCTGGTAGTCTTCATTTCCTTCCCTAAGAGGAGAAGAAAGAGAGATTTACATTGACACCTGTGCTGCACATTGTCCCGAAGACGAGCACCCACTTTAAATGCTGCGGGATTGTGGGACAGCAGAAGGTGATTAATGGGGCGTGTGTAAACAAAGCCCTTGAAACAAAAGCGAGAGTGTTAAGAATAGAGATAAGGCTCGACTCCAGTCAAGTTTGGCATCATCCCTCTTCCACTAACAACCTCTACTGTCGCCCAGTGATGGCGGGGGCAGAGAGGAAGGAGGAGGCCTCAGAATTGAAAGAAAGAGACTAAAAGAAGACCTGACATGCACATTCATTCCTTAAATGAAAAGAGATAATTGTGAGAGGAACTGACCTGTCTTCGTTCTTTGAATAAATAAAAATGCATGACCTGCCTGAAATATGGACAATGCCATTACTGATTTAATTTGAATAGACTACTTGTTATTGTGCCTCGCTGTGCTTGCCATGAATGCTAAAATGGTGGATGTAAGTCAAAAACAGTGCAGGAGAAGATAAACCAAGCCTGCTTTGTTGAGAAAAAATGCATGCAAAGCAGGTCAGGTAGATATATATGTCAAACACGTGATAGTCCTCTCAACAGTATTATACAAAAGAGTGAAATACTTTTTAAGCTTTTGCCGTTCATCAATAGTTGCACCTAGTTTATCCTGTATCGTAATGACAGCAATCATAAATAGAACCACTTTGAAGATGAGTTGCACTAGTTCCGACATCTTTTTTTTATCAGCCTCACTGTGGTCAAGTGCAGTAAAACATGTTTAGTAAGCACAATAAATCTTAACAACAAGCTTGAATAGTGCAAATGAAGCTGAGAGCCTCAGGTCTTAATGTAGTATATTTGACAAAAGCCAGCCAATTAAACTGATTGATTTCTCACTATGATGTAAGCATGCAATAATCAACACAGGCGGTTTCTCTGTCAATTTATGAAATAAAGCCTGTCAACCTGTGGCACTGGCTTGTGTTTACATAATGATATAATAGAAGAGAAGGCGTTTGTGTCCTCCCTTCCAAATACTTTAGATAAGATAAGTTAGCCTCCCCACACTCCATTCAAAACTCCCATCTGTGGGCAGGCTGTCTCATTCCAAAGAGCATCTCTCACCACATAGTGAGGAACCTAAATCATCGGAAACGCCATCACACAGTTCATAGTGCCCTGGATGCTCTTCCCATGGGGAAATATATGTGAAACGCAGAGGGAAAAATTCTGGTAAGGGGGAGAGATTAAAATGAAGAAGTTGAATGAGTCAGGAGATGCAGTGTTATCATTGATTGAATACAGTCAGGTGTAGTTGCTTGCCTCTTGTCATCTCCCGTCCCTCTAGTATTGTTGTGTCAACCATGGCAGGTTCAGAGGTGGGTCAAGGAGAGAGGAAGGCAGTTATCTTATTACCCACAACCATAAAAATACCATATTTGGATTCATTCAGTTTTGGGACAATTCTGATGGACACTTTGTGCTCAGCTTTTAAACATATTTGATATACTATGTACTATCAGGTAGTTAGTAAGTACAACTGATGGTGGTTTGACACATGTCAACATGTGTTATGCAAATTAAGGAATATACTATTCCGCAAGTCTATTTGTCCATATTCTTAAAGATTGTAAGCAGGCATGTTATTTATCATGTATATATATATTTATATTTATTTGTCTTGTTTCTTCATGTTTCCACTTGTTTATGTTTAGCTGTGTGCTGTCAGTGTGTCTGTTTGTGTCAGTGAGCTCCATTTGGGCGTATACATGAGCCAGCCACTAATCCCGTCAACCGTACTGTGCTTCCCTGTCTCCTAGCAACTCGCCAAATGCCTGCGGCCGGCTGTTACCTTTCCGTCAGGACCCATGATTTCTCCTGGTTGGAGTGAGGTGACTTTTATGTGTGATGCATGTTTGAGAGCCATCCTCCTCCTCTTTCTCTCTCACTCCCCCCTCCCACTCTTTTCCTCTACCGTTATTGGGGTGTAACATTCAGGAGCGGCCCTGCTGTCGAAAAGCATTGGTTCAGATTCCTGTACGCTCTATCCCCGACGGCAATGGCTCTTTGAAACAGGGAAGACTTGAAAGAGTGGAATCACAGTGAGTGATCACTGGATGTGCTGTAACAAGAGATATTTCTGAGGGTGCTGTTGGAAGCGAACATGAGGAGTTGAGAGGAAAAGATACAGCAAGAACAGAAAAAATAAAAATAGTAACAAAGAGATATAAGATATTTTGACAGAAGGAGGGAGCAGTGCAAATTGATAAAATGGAGAAGTAGTAGCCGTCTACCTGTCTGTTAATATTCCCAAAGAAATAGGTGTTGAACTGCACTTGACTGAACCAACACATGCATTTTAACACAGAGTACCGAAGGACTTGTGCAGGAACGTCAGAGTGTTCCGTGGCAATGGACATTTTCAACACTTCATTCACACCAAAGAGCCACTTCAATAATTCATCACTCATTCTCTGTGCAGTGCCTCTCTGCAGCTGGCTAATAGTTTTCAACACCCTTTAAACTCTTTCACAAACACACATACACCTCTCTTTCTCTCTCTCTCTCTCTCTCTCTCTCTCTCTCTCTCTCTCTCTCTCTCTCTGTCTCTCTCTCTCTCTCTCTCACACACACACACACACACACAATGTATTTCAGTGGCAATGAGAGTGCATTGCACTTTTTATAGACAAAAATACAGAAAAGCAGAAATACCAAGGTAGGCTCACTTCATAGACGGATGCTATTTTTATACTTTTACACATCAAAACCTGTCTGATGTAAAGCTATTACCACAAATGTGAAGCTTATTTTTTATGCTTGGATTGCAGGGATTGGTGAAGTTTAATAGCAGGCCATTCTGACCCTATCATGACCCTTGATATGGCTACTCAGCAGCACACTGCTTACACTCTGAAAGGGAGGCCTTAGAGGGATTTCTGGCCTGGCACTGCCCACCTGGGGGTGGTGGTGGTGGAGAGATCTGGAAAGGCTAATCTGGGTTTAAGGGCACTGAGCCCTTGCCAAGTGCATCAAGCAATATTATATGCCATATTATTTTATTTTACAGCAGTTGCAACCTACATGCACACATGCACAAACATGCAACCAGCCCAATTCTACCTCCCCTTGTGGACTACACCATTCTCTGAGAACAGTCATTTGTTCAACAGTGACTTCAGCTTTGAAACACACTGTGCGGAAACCAGTCCCTGCTTGTGTGTCTCATGTCATTCTCATAACTCACTTATTAACTGTGCATGTTACTGAAATGTCTATGATACCCTATTACTTGCCAAGATTCTATTAAACATCAATGAACTCTTCGATGAAACAGAAAATGTTTTCCCTGGGACAAATAATGATTGTTGGGGAAAAAAGTAAACCCTCTTATTCCTCCTGCTTCTGTTTTCTAACATGGCCAATTAACCTGTCTAAGCTAAATATATCTAGTCTTATTCAATAGGCAAGGTGAATATTTGTGCTTTGTTTCCACAGTTTTAATGGATTGAAGGCCCATTTCTTACATCTCACCACCCCGCCATCTTTGTTGTTGAAACAGTTGCTCCTGATTAAAGTTCAGTCATAGGCCCTGAAAAGGACGTAGGGTTAGTGAAGGGGCTACAGAGGCATCGGTGACACAAATAGCTTTTCACTCTTCTTCCCCCCTTTTCGCTTTCTTTCCCTCTTAGACCCTGCCGTTTCCACCCCTTTCCATCTGCAGTCTGACCTCTGCTATTCTTCACTATGATTCCTGTGTGTTCAAAGGCGGCAGGATGTCAGTAATTGGAAGGGATGTGATGGAGCGGGGGGCCCCTCCTTGAGGCTGGAAGGCCCCCAGCACTAGAGAGGTCAGAAAGAGCCTGTCTCACACTGACATGTAGGCTTGGACGGCAGCATCTAGCCACAACAGGCCTGAGGCAGCACGATCAGCAGCAGCTCTGTCAGGAGAGGAGCATGAGAGAAGTGGAAGGATCTGCTGCAGCAGCAGTCAACGTTTCCCTCTTTATGTCTCCTGTTCTCTACATTCAGGACACAAACTGTGTTTTTGTGCATGGCTCAAGTTTCCATTCAACTTATCTTTTAAGATTCTTTGTTGTCCCTGAGCAAAGAGCTAATGTTCTATTCTTATGTACTTTTAAGCACTAATCTGACTTCTACCTGTTCACCTTGTGGGCTGTGGGTGTACCTCTAATCAGTGGTGATCAAATTGCTGGGCTATAGGGAGAGCTCCCGCTTGTCTTGCACACAGACATGGCAGAGCGATTAGCACACCTCTTCACACAGGCTTAGACCACAGAAGCGTGGAAAGGGTGGCTTAAGAAGCTACTTTAACCACATCAGCTTTAAATAAAGATGTCTGGACTGCATCAACATCAATAAGAGCCTACCACCACTGGTCTAAGTCCACACCATACACTGCTTCAGTAATACACATGTACTTTATACACTCAAACATGCTCTGACAGGGAGGCAGATGCTTACACACACAAACACAATAAATATATGTGGAAGAAAGTCATGTGTGAAGCATGTGTGAAGTGACATAAATTACATATTACACAAGCACACAGAGTCAGTCTCTGCCTTTAGCATTTGTCATTTTCAGCAGTCCATTTCTTTTGAGGGCTGTCCTGGTGGATTGGGGGCTAATTTGGGGAAACACCCAGCTGACACATTAGTCCCGGCTTGCCATGACAGAGAGTCGCCACAGCTCTCCCAAAAACATTACCTGGGGCTTTTCCTGTGCCATTTGGGATTACCACTGGAACATGTTAACACCACACTACCCACCCACTGTCTTCCAATAAACACTCCCACCCCACCCAAAGGTCTGGCAGTTCTCTGAGGACGTGGCAGTGAATGGCACGGCTGGTGCCGGCCAAAGTTACCATCATCTTAACCCTATGGTGCCCTGTGTACCAATTTTGCCCTGGGGTGAGTTATGCTTTGAAAAGCATTCCTGAGGGGGACATGACCTCCTGCTAGGCTCAAAGCTCAGAACCCCATCCCATGTGCAAACCCCTCCCAATTTCTTCATATGCCTCCAAATCTCACCCAAATCTGAGTGACTGCTCCGCTCTGACTGTCTCCTCAAATATTTTGAGGTTGAAGTCATACAAATGGCTGAGATATGACATTTCCACTCACAAAGAAATTAGATTAGTTTTTGTACATACATACATATATATATATGTATATTTACAATATATCTATCTATATATTCTGTATATATACATATAAACACAAACTACTTAGAGTAGAGTTTATTTTGCAAATTATTATCAAATTTCACATCACAAGGCACCTTTAAAGATGGTTGCATTGTTGAACACATTTAATAAAAAAAATTATACTTTTGATTACTCATAATCTGTTACTCCTGTCTGTTAATCCTAGGTGGACTGCAGTAGTTACTTCCAGGTAGGCTACCTGGAACAGTAATGTTGACATGGAGGTTGAAGAATGTTTGGTTGTTGGTTTTCACTGACTTATATCAGTCTAATGGTGATCTCCACATTACATCTTGCACATGCATAGTGCACATTTCTAAAAAAAATGGGAACAAACAATGCTTCAAAAATTACTTGTATAATATTTAACTAAATAGTGTAATAATAATAATGATATAATAGATAGTACAATGAAGCAATCTTAATTTGGTAATTAGTACCATTGGTGATATGCAGGTAATGCGTCTTAGAGAGATAAGAGTGTGAGGAGAGAATTAGAGTCTGAGTGCAGTAGCAGTGGTTGAATCACAGTGCATTTCCACCTGTCAGTCTTGTTGGCAAGCATACTTCCAGTCTACATGCTTGTGTTTTTTAGCCAACACACAGCAGAGAGTTTGAGGGACTTCAGCCGGAACATCACCTGACTGGCAAGCTCTGCCCTTACACTGTAATGAACTGACCCTGGAAATCAATCTGATGCCTCCTGTTCAAGCAATATCATCTATTTGATCTTGATTGTGCATAGGCCAAAACATTCAAGTGAATGAGTAGCGGTGCATCTGTTTGCCATCCCTCTTTGTCATCTTGATGAAGACTCAAGAGGTGAATAGTGTAGATGACCTGAGCATGGTAAAAGGAAAAGAGGCATGTTACAGGAGGCGAAATAGGAGGCGAGAGACCCAGGGAATTCATGATACCTGAGCTAGCAACTTGAGACAAGAGAAAGAGAAAACCTTATCCCAGGGGAGAGTGGTAGAGCTGGAGCTGGCCAAGGTATGAGACAGGAACCGGGTAAAAGGACAAGCTTAGACACTAGGATGAGGTTTCACTTCAATGGGATTAACAGGTGAGCCAGGCTGGTGGCTCATTCTGATGTACACTGCACCCCATCTCATTAACAGGACAGTCAGATATCTCTGTATGGGATGGGCAAGATAAGGTGTGGTGTCCAGTGGCTCCAAAAAAGAAAAAAAAGGCTTCTGGAACCTCACTGCAGGCTGGGATTCAATGCCTGCCCATTCCTTTGTTATCTCTTCTTGGCTGTAAAGCAGTCAAAGAAGTGGAAGGAATGTGAGGTATTTCCAGGCTCCGACTATGTGTATAAATGTGTGCAAATGCGTGTGAGTGTGGTGAGGGGGTTCAGGAGGGTGGTCAGTCAATGCCCACTCAAAGCACTGCAGCAGCATGATGCCTCCCAACACAAATAAAAGAAGCCTTGTCTAACACTCATTCACCTTCATTCACGCTCCTCTTAGAGACCTTGGATTTCCACATCCTTTACTCTAGTTTCTCACTTTTCCTCAGCCCTCACACACACACAAAATCCAGGCACACAGAGACTGACTTAACTAAACTGGCGAAAACGATAATTATATAAATCTTAATTAGTTTCCAAGGATTAAAAGTGTGAAGATTTGGTGAGTGAAGAAAACACTAACAGCTTGAAACCATGATTATCTCATTGCGTAGGTATAAAATTGGGGTTAATACCTGAGATGAAACAAACAGCTTAAAAGTCCCAAACCTCCCTGTGCCTGCCAGGGGATTCTGGCAGCATCACAATGACAGGGATTGAAACACATTTCTATCACAGGGATAAAACAGAGAATTTTGCAGTTTACTCAAGAAAGATATTTCATTTTACAAGGCTCTGTGGGCCAAAGTACATCCTCTAAATAAAAGATGATGAATTGAATCTGGAGCCATGTTTGTACAATAGGAAAATAAAATCTGTGTTCAGTGATACATAAGGTTTTCTTATTTTGCTTTATCCTTAGTTTAGATGCTTTTCTGTCTCCTGCACTCCTTCTCTCCCCACAGGCCCTATCTCCTCCCATCTGGGTTAATGCTGGTAAAGTACACAGCCGTATTGAGAGTGTGTGTGCCTAGAGCAGGATTCAGACATTAGGTGGTTCATTTGGTTAACTCATTGACTGCTATCAGATTTCAGGTCAATGACCTTAATGACCAGACAGCAGCACAGAGCAGGTATAGAAAGTGGAGCAATGAACACCAGTAGGGATGGCATGTTGGTTGGCTAAACTGATGCTTAGTCACAGGGTTGGACGGATGGAGAGATAACTGCTTGGCAGAGTATAGCTGGGTTTCCTTGCAACACATGCAAGTTATGTAAAAAAAATGTGCAGAAGTGCAACAGAACAGCTTAAGACCCATTTATGCTCTCTTACATATGTAAATAGGACGTCTGTTTAAACCGTCTCATACGTCTTTATGTTGCCATTGTTGTTGAGTAAATTTCCTCCACTAGGGGCAGTGCTAAGTTCAGAGTTCACTTCGAACATCAGTTTCAGACAACGTTTGGCGGAGGTAAGGCATCACTATAAAGTATTTTCCAACTGCCCAACACACCCTAAACACAGGTACATAGTCTTTCTTTAAAAGCTTTTGCAATTTCTACAGTTGTGCTTGTCTTCATTCTTCTGCTTTTTTCCCCCCCTTCTCTGATCCTCTTCTTCTTCCCGTGTTTGTTTCTTTCGCATGTTGCATGTCAGCTATTCTGCTCAGCACTGCCCCTGCGATTTCAGTGGTAATGCTCAGTCTTCTACATAGCAAAGCTAAGCTCTGTAAAAACTAAAAAAATCTTTTGCGTCAAGCATAATTAGGCCTTTAGAGTAAAACCTAAATGACAATGCCAATATGTAGTTTTTGCAAAAGCACTAAAATGGCACAAACTATTTTTTGACTGCATTAAACATATCTAAATTACATAAAAGAGATTAAGAAAAAGCAAAGAGTCCCACTTGGTACAATATTGCTCCTAATCATTTGAAGGGGACCTGTATGCTGAAACAGCAATAATGCCAGTGCAGATAACCATGGCAGAAAACATTCTGCAGAAAAATAACCAGCCCAAAGATTGCGTTTGGATATTCTGACAAAGCCTTGGCAAGGCAAGACAAAAAAAGGCAAGGCACGTTTATTTGTATAGCTCATTTCATGTACAAGACAACTCAAAATGCTTCAGATAAAACATTAAAAGCATTACAGGTGCAAGGAGCAATAAAAAGTGCATTAAAAACCAACTTTAAAAAGAAATAAAAGATATCAAATATAAACAAAGAAAAAGCTACAATGAAATAGATAAAATTTAAGAAGTAGAAGTTACAGTTTGAGGAATTAACTGTTGTTTTGATAAAATGCAACAAATTGAGAATTTTTCTAACCCTGATTCTAAACTACTAAGAGCTTCAGCTGGCCTGCAGTTTTCTGGGAGTTTGTGCCACATGTGAGGAGCATAAAAAGCTGGATGCTGCCTCTCCATGTTTAGTTCTGACTCTGGGAACAGAAAGTAGATTACTCTGATGACCTGAGAGATCTGGTTGGTTCCTAATGAATCAGAAAATCCTGAATGTATTTTGGCCCCAAACCATTCAGTGCCAAAAATGCAGGTTAGGTTAAATGCACTCTAAATTCTCCATAGGAGTGAATGTGAGCATGAGAGGTTGTTTGTCTATCTGTGTTGGCCCTGCAATGGACTGGTGACCTGTGAACCCTGCCTCTCGCCTGCTAATTGCTGGGATATGCTTTAGCTTCCCCTCGACCCTGAACTGGGCTAAGCGGTATAGAAAATGGATAGATGGATAGACCATTTAGTGCTTTTCAAACTAAGAGCAGGATTTTGAAGTTAATTCTCTGACAGACAGGAAGCCAGTGTAAAGATCTGGTGACTGGGGTTATATGATCTACTTTCGTAGTCTTAGTGAGGACTCGAGCAGCAGCATTCTGGACTAACTGCAGCTGTCTGGTGGACTCTTTAGAGCGACCTGTGAGGACAGCATTACAGTAGTCCAGTCTACTAAACATACATGCATGGACAAGTTTTTCTAAATCCTGCTGAGTCAGCAGTCCTTTAATCCTGGATATGTCCTTTAAGTGATAATAGGCCGACTTCACAACTGTCTTGGTATAACTGCTAAAATTTAGGTCTAAATCCATGACTACACCCATATTTCTGGCTTGATTGTTAGTTTTGAACTTAGGCATTTGAAGCTGAGTGCTGATTCTTAGCCTTTCTTCCTTGGCTCCAAAAACTTTTATTTCAGTTTTGTCTTCATGTAACTGAAGAAAGTTCTGGCACATCCAATCTTTAATTTGATCCATGGAGTTAATTAGTGTTTGGATTGGATTACAGTCTCCTGGTAAGATGGTTATGTAGATTTGTGTGTCATTAGCATAATTGTGATAACATATTTAGTTGTTTCTCATAATTTCAGCTAGATGCAGCATGTAGATGTTGAACAGCAGTGGACCCAGAATAGAGCTTTGGGAAACTCCACAGGTTATTTTAGTTCGCAGAGATTTAAAGTTGCCTATAGACACCTATAGAAATACCTAAGTCATGATTTGGCAAGAAAATCAGGTAATGGAAGTGAGTCATGTCAATCATATTCCATCTAATGCATTTCATGTGACATACATGAAACAAAATATTAACTGACAAAGTTACTTACAGAGTATATTCGTCACATGCATGTTCAGCATTGCAAGCTACTCAGAGCTGACTAAGTTGATAAATGTCGCTGATGTCATGATGACCTAATGTAGTAGCATATTCAAGATCTCAATGTGTTTCATCTTCATTCTGACCAGATGTTGTATCTATATCTATATAAATTAGGGGTGGGATTCGATTAAAAATTAAGTGCTTATATTAGAGGCTTTGTAATTAATTAATCTTGATTAATCCCATTTTTATCACATAACAATATTTGCCCAAATAAAAGCAACATTTTTTAATTGAAATGTCTTTTAGTCAACGACTGAATTAAATAATAGACACAGGCATTAATACTGTAACATCAATTTATAGCAATGTCCGGAAAAATGCATTTATTTTAATTTCAAATCAAGACAATAGAAAAAGAAATAAAAAATATCCCAGGCCAAAAAGGTAAAATGAAATTTTAAGTACTTTAACAGCTCTGGCTGTTCTCTAATTAAGAGTCTACAACATGTTATAGTATAGTATTGCCTCAGCAACTTTTTTAATGTTTTCATCCACATTCTTCATTAATAGGCATTAATATCTCACTGTAAGCCAGTGTCAACTTTGCGCATTTCACTTTCAATCTGGTCGTGGAGCAGAGGTAAACATCTCCTGCTCTGACTGAAACTGGGAGCTGTGAGCTGTGTGAGAGCCAAGTCTCTTTCTGGATGTATGTTCTTGTGGATGGGGGAGGTGCCTTGATAGGATGGTTACTTATCACTTAAAAAAAAAAAAAAAGTAATAAAGTTGCTAAGGGGGTCTGAAAACTTGCTAAATATAGCACCAAAGTCATTAAATTGTTATTTAAGCTCTAACGGGTTCACCAGTTTATTCGGTGTACCAGAAACATGTGTACTGACAAATGTTTTTTGGAATTCAAACTGCAATTAAATGCGTTATTTTTTTATTAATTAATTAATTAATCGTAATTAATGCATTTCAGTCCCATGTTTTAGTGTTTTTCTGTAAATGTTGTCAGACAGCAGAACTAATATGGAATTGTAAGTGAAATTGGGCCAACTAGGAGTCCATCTTTACCCAGTACCTTTAAATCTATTTTCATGTTGCCTTTTTTGCTCTGATGAAATCCCCTTAAACTTCACAATAAAATAACCTCACACTGAACAATTGTTCTGTGATTTGGAGTTGTTTTGTCATCTGACATACAGTCATCTCGTCATGCTGTTAATTACAGCTCATCAAGACTTTTTTACACTGGTCAAATAACGTGCTAGCATCTCACTTTTAAGTGTAAAATAAAATGTTTTATTTGCATTCTATCCTGTGCCACATAACTGAAGAAGACTTGTTTATGTTAATTGTCACAGAGGATGTTGCATCAGGGGTAACACAAATAGGCACGGTTTAAATCTTCTTTACAAAAACACATGTCTAAAGGGTGTAATGCTCTTGAATGGACAGAAACAATTTGTGGACAAAACAAAAGTAAATTGATTACAAAATAAAAGGATCTACGAAGTAGTTAAACCTAACATCAATGGCAACAAATATGTGAAGTGAAGTTATTACTGGAAGTAACTTTTGAGTTTCAGCCTACAGTAACGCAGTTATGGAGGGTTAAAACAGACAATGGGAGTCATCAAAAAGAAAGCTGTGGTTAGGTGTGGCAATGTAAGCAAAATGAAAACAAGCACAAGAAGGATGAGGCATGTAGACCCATGAATTTGGCTAATAGCCAAATAGTTTTAATCACAGCAAATGCGGGTCTTTCAGTAATTATTTCCAAAAAGTTCTCAACATCCACAATAAAACTCAACTCTGAGATTTTCAAACTGAAATGGCATCAAGATTGTTTCCAAAGTCTCAGTTTTAGGGAGGTCCTATGATGAGGAGTGTGGACGCTTGGTGTAAATGTAATTAAATTAAGTAAAAGGTAATATTTCTCGCTAATCTGTGTTTTTAGGAGTTATACAGTTAGTAAGTAATCCTACCATAGGCCTAAATGTTTATTTTTTAATTCCCTTTGTGAATTAATTTTAATATGATCCATTTTCTTATGGCGAGATTGTTGCTTGGATCTGTTGTTTAATTTTTTCTACTTAACACTTTACCTGTCATGACACCCCTGACAGGTCACGTATAAGCTAAGTCTGTGTCCAGCTGCAGCTCAATAGCCTAAATTCTTTAAAAGGGAAACAATCTATTATGTTGCTGAGCCTACTCTTTTGTTTTTCTTCCTGTTTACCTTTTATCTTTCTGCCTACACCCTGTCTCCCTTCACTTCATTCCCCCTTCCTCTTCTCGTCTCTTTGAATCATTAGCATGTTGCTGATGGGGGCTGGTCATCCATTGAGCGGTGTAGAGAGGCTTGGCTGGGGCTGCAGCAGGCCTGTCAGGGCAGGTCATTAAGAAAACGATGGGTCGTGGAATACACAGACAAGGTTGATTGGTTTCCTGCAGCCGTCAGCAGAGCCTACAGGATCTCCTGACCCTTAAGCCCCATCTAACCTGCACACCCACAATATACACAAACAAATCACATGCACCTGCACAAGAAAGCACATTAAAAGGC
The DNA here is from genome assembly GCA_037177495.1 of Rhadinocentrus ornatus. Classification (NCBI taxonomy): domain Eukaryota; kingdom Metazoa; phylum Chordata; class Actinopteri; order Atheriniformes; family Melanotaeniidae; genus Rhadinocentrus; species Rhadinocentrus ornatus. The sequence continues at coordinate 22,083,927 of JBAMHW010000012.1, read as the reverse complement.
ATGAAAAGGACACAGAGGAACTTTGAGAATGAGTTAAGACACATAAAATCCAAACCTATATAATGTATTTAAATGACTGACCAAAGGCTAAAGACTAGGAAAGGGCAAAGAGCCACAGCAAGGTGATTACCTTGATCCTGATCCATTAAAAACCAGCCTGTTGCAAGTTTTACATCTGCTAGTGGTAGTGTACAGCCTGGCACTAATCCAAGCAGTCTGCCTGCTGCTCCTACTCTAAAGACATGTCCACGGTGCAGAATGAAAAAAACAAAAATCGACGCTTAGTTCTCTTGAAAGGTCACATATAGGATTAAATATGGCAGTGTGTGGGCGTGGGTGGGGGTGGGGGGTGGGGGGTTCTGTCATGCGTGCATAGATAGAATGCTACCCAGCATTCATCTTTGCTGTCTGTTGTGCTGAGAATGTCAAACCCAGAGGCTCTGACACCCACCACCCATCCGCCCCCTGTTTTACATCCCCTACTCTATCCAACCCCAAGAGTCTTTCTGGTTGCTTTGGCCTACCTGATGAACAGAGCTGCCCGGGGCATCTATGCTTCAACTGAGTCCTATAATAATGTTACTTCAAATGTCAAAGGAAAGGCCATTAGCGTTGTGTGCGTTCAGGGGTGTTGTGCATGTTGTTTGGGGCACAAGCCTATTGTGTAACTGCCAAAGCTTTCCATCCATCCTTCAGTGTAATCAAATGCATTAATGTGTAAAAACGCCATTTAGCACAACACTGCTGACTGGAGGCTGGTTAGAGGATGCTGATAGACAGATAGGGTTTGACTGACAGTTCCTAGCTGTGCCCTGTCTGTGGGTGTGAATGACACACATGATGTTCCTCGTGGTCATAGACCTAGCTCTATACATCTGGAATGCTTTGGATATATGAAAAATAACCAATAGCACACACAGGCAACAACACACATTTGTAAGACATAGCACAAAGTCTAGCATTAACCCAATATAATTGCTAATGGGACCTGTCTTAGGGGTGAAGTGGTGTTAACCTTTGATCAACCCAAAGGCCTCTCCACTTACGGGCTAGATAGAATTCATTACATTTCGCCCACTTAATCATCAGCATCTGACTGACCAATTTTACACTCATGACATTGACAAACACATGAGCAGAGGCATGAAAGAAACAAGAAAGATTTTGGAAAACGTTTTTTCCTCAATATAATCATAAAGGTTTTTGTTTTTTTCCCTATATTACTTATTTTAGTAATGGGAGGTAACTGCTCCATGCAAGCCAGCAGATTAGATGTTTTGTTGTTTGTGTTGATGATCCAGTAAAAAGTGCTCCCTTAATTAGCAAGCCAGCCAGCCCTCCAGCTCACAGACGGCCAGCTTTCAAAGCTGCATGTCAGGGATGGTATGTTTAACTCGCAGTAGCTGCCGTCGTGCAACACTGCAGACCAGGCGGCAATTAAGATGTTAAAAGATAGCTTCATAAGGACGACAAACTGGAAGGAGGGAGGGGGGAAAAGACCCAAACCACAACAGATTTCCAAGACTTCTAATTAATAGCGATAGCAATTAGTGTAGTTCAGCCCATGTCCTGCCACAGCAATCTCTTTTACTTGCTTTCTGCCTGCTTTATTTCACTTGCCAAAAGTTGTGGATGGTTGTGACATATTCTTCTTACTTACTTACTTCTTACTGCACCGTTTACAGTTTTAATAAAACACAGATGTCAAACAAGTGAACAAGTAGGTAAATTAAGTTAAACTAAGCAATCTTCTTCAGATATAAAACATTATCCCATGTTTATCTTCTGCATGGGATATGAAAGACATAGGCTCAAGCACCAAGACAAGGGCAGGTGAATGGTAGGAGCTCTAATTAACAGGGTGGTGGCTCCTTTGCCGAGCTGAGACATGTCGTCAGGGACTCTGAGGTGTCATGCTCAGTGGGGAGGACCTAGAAAAACAGATTTAATTGGTGGCAGTTATTTATAGACAAAGCACTTCTTCCAAGGTTAGTGGGTTAAGTCTGTTAAGTCCTCCGTGGGGACAATCATGTTTAGTTGCAACAAACAGAAAATACCCCCCCCCCCAAAAAAACAAAAACAAAACAAAAACAAAAAACAAACAAAAAAAAAAATCCAAAAAACCTGTTCCCTCACCTTGCAATCTTTTTCGATGGCACATAACCATGCACAAATATAAAAAATCTAGTTAAACACTCACATAGCTACATACAACAATATTGTATTGCACCTTTCCCACACACTTATACATGCTGTAGACATCCTTTGCTTGGTGCAGAGCAAGTGAAAGTGACAGATAGATGGAGAAAAACTGAAAGAATGAGCTAAAAACTGAAAGAGTAGAGGGATGTGGATGTGGGGACAAGGTGTGGAGGTTGCTACTAGGTTGAATCCTTCATTGGAGGTGTCTTCATCTACCCGGCAATCCTCCCGGGGGCTCCTACTTCTCCATTTCATTAGTTTGTCAGCCTGCACGAAGGATTGTGCATTAGGCCTTTAATTTAGTGGATAGCCGTAGGCTGGGTGTGCTGCCTGGTGCAACTCTTAGCTCCAACAGGCTGGAATCTAACTGGGATCAGCTTAGCTCAACTAAATGCAGACATACACACACGCACACACACACACACACTCACACAAGCACGTACACACCCACCGACACACAAAAGCATATCCATGTACTCAATGAGAGATAGAGAGGTTGGAAGATCCAGAAGTCAGTGTATAGAATACAGTTCATGAAAATGAAATGATTTTTTAAACACTGAAACAGTAGACTAGAAACATTTATATAAGACATTGTAAATAACTAAAACACATGCTAAAGTCAGCCCTTAATTATACAGGCTAGATGTAGTATTAAGAGCACATAATTTTCTGAATTTCTTCAGTGATTAATAAATCTAAACACTTTTGTACCTGTATCTGTTAAATACAGATAAAATATAAGCAAATTACAGATTTGTGTTTTTATTTCAGGTTTGTAAAACAGACAAACCTTTCTTATCCCAGAGTCCAGAATAAGTTAAAACCTTTGCACAACACTCGTTCTTACTTATTAAGGTACAGATTTTTGTGCCTATAAGTTCAGCTCATTCTCATGCCCAAGGTATTTAATACTGCCCTTGTCAGAGCACAATCATTGTTGTCTTTCATTTCAAAACTGCAGTGATGTGTGATGCTAGCAATAAATTCTGCCTTAGGAGCAAGCGACAAATTCAACACAAAGAGGCAACAGAGATAGTGGAACAAGTTACAAAACATTTGTTATTGAAAAGGTCCAAGTGATCTGTGAGACAATTTTTTTTTTTTTTAATTTAAATTCATATCTTTATTTTCCTCCAGTATGTCTGGAGATCACCTACTGGGATAACTTTGTCAAAAGTACATTGATTGTTTCAGACTGTTTTCCTTCTGTTTTACTATCTGCATGTAACAATTTTCAGACTTTTGTATGGGAATCAAGTCTCCGCGCTAAAACTTACAGACTGAATATTTTAAGTTTTTTGATAGAATATGAGGATCTTGCAGTATGACAGACCTTTTTGCTGTTTTAGTAAATTAGTACATACATTTAAAAACAATAAATTTACAAAATGCATGGATGTAATATGCTTGTTAAAGTACAGTGTACAGTGAGACTGTTGTCAAGGCCATCCGAGATAACTTTTTTTTAATTTTTTTTTTTTTACCCTTGTGCAGCCAGACCAATCCTAATTGCTGACACAGATATGTAGAAATTATGCATATCTGCTTATGGATGACAATTTGCTATCACTTGCTATTGGTTAGAATAGGCCAGAAACTGATTCAAATTGATTAGGCATTACAGCTGCTTGGTTAGAGTTTGAAAGACACCATTGTTCAGCTCAAAAACCATTAAACTGTGTGCTTGGAATGAAACACTGAGGGGTCCAGATAATAAAGTTGTAAGGGATGTGTTGGGACTGCCAGGCTTGTCTGTCACTCTCATTTAAGATATTTATCCAGAAGACTCTATATTACAACACAACAAACTTGTGTGCAGTCTTAATCACGCAATTAGAAACACTTGTGTGTGAGTTAGTAAGAATGCTATGCATCCACACAGTGGCAAGGACACCATTATATGAAACAAAGAATTGGAGACAAAGTCATGCAAAAGAGCAAAGTCATCGATCAAAGACTCTAGATGAAAATCTTATTTCTCATCATCCCCTGTTTTTTACTTTAAGCACTGCTCCCTGTTCTCTGTGACCCACTAATCCCACCCCTTCGACTTTTAACCTGCCAGCACCCCTTTTTCACCCTCCCTGGTTAGCTCCACAGCTTCCCTCTTGTTTTTTGGGATGGGAGAAGAGGTTTGAGGGGGTGCTACGACTGTTGGTGTGGGAGAGGGGCCCTGCTTTTGTTTTCTGTTACAACATACATTTCATAGGAAGGCCTGGCTTCTGACCCTGCCGAGCACCCACTGCGCCAGAGCTTGGAGCTCCAAGGGAAAGGCCCATCTGTGGCATCCATCAGGGCTGCGCCCTCCTGCTGAGGTACTGTCAGAAGCTGGGGTGGGGTGGTGGAGAGGAGACACACAGGGCATGATGGGGAGGGGATAATGTTGGGGGTGAGAGGTTGTAAGATTATGGATGGAGAGGAGGGGGACGACTGGGGGAAGGACTTAAAGGACACAGGGTTCTCTTAATTTTGTGGTGGAGCTAAACAGCAGAGTAAAGGGCTGCATTTGTGTCTGATTAAAACAAAGAGTGTAGAAATATACACACATTTGAGTGATTGTGAACAAACATCAAGTGATATGGAACTGAAGAGTCTGAATAAAAGTGAAAGTAAAGTTAACTTTTTCAACAAAATTGCAGTGGACAAAGAAATGGCTGTGATGGATCAACCTCCCACTTTGTATACTGTCACTAACATATTTTTTATAAGATGATGATACTAAAAACAAATCAACAGGCAAAAGTCATGTAATTTCCACAGTGTCAAGGATTTCAGGCTTTTCATTCAGCCCCAGTGAATCAGCATGGTCTATCAAACCAGAGCTCATACACATATACACATCGATAAAGATGAAACAGTCATTTGATTTTTCTGAGGGCATGCTAGAGACTGACAGAGGATTTCAAATACCAGGAAACAGGTGAAAGCTGTTGAGGGTGGAACTGAAAGACACCAGATGTTCCTCCCTCTATGAAGACTCCTGTGTTGTTGCACATACCTGAGGCGTTACAGAGGGAGAAAAGTGAATTGGTCTGAAGGTCAGTTTAAATAAAAATACTTGAGCAAGTATGACAGGCGGGGTGTGCTCTGTTTAAATGCTGTGCTCTCATGCCAGCTCACTGAAACTGATTGATTGACTTGTAAGATGTCACGGACAGGCTTGGGAGGCAGGGAGAGGCAGAAAGATGGTGAGAAGGATATAGCTACTGCTAGAAGATAAGGCATATATA
>JBAMHW010000012.1:22067326-22078454 GCA_037177495.1 Rhadinocentrus ornatus | reverse complement strand
ATCTTATGTGTGTGTGTGTGTGTGTGTGTGTGTTTTGGGGCAGCAGAGTTGAAAAGCCCACTCTCATACATTCCTGCAAACAGCAGGCCAACTCTGGCTTGGTTCTGGTCAGTTGCCCATGGCCATGGTGAGCACAGGAGTCAGCTGTCAGTCAGTGACGGATTGATACAGGCAACCCTCACCCTTCTGCCTCCACCCCATCACTCCCAAACCACTACCTTCATCCCTCAATCCCTCCAGCCCTCTGTATCCCTCCTCCTCCTCTCTAGCAGCCAGCCTATGCCTGGTGGGCATGTTTGAGAGGAGATGTACTGAGAAGGAGTGGAATAGTGGAAGTAAGCCTCCATTTTGACTGTGGCCTGTATTAGAACATGCCCCCCGTCACCCTCAATCAGCCACTATTTTGGCTTTATTTCCTTTAGCCATGTTAGCCACTACACTATGATCCCTCCATCACGTCAATCGGCTCGCTGGCAGCTATTGGCTGGAGATCCCTCTGTGCCTGTTGTCCTGTTCAGCCCAGGCTCGATGTCTTACTCAACTTGAGCTTTTTGTGTCATGTGAAAGACGCAACCGAGGAATACTTGATCATGGATAGCCATGTTGTCATGATCACAGCATTTCAAATCATCGCTGAGATGGTAAATCACAGATTTCATTGAAAAGCTGTTTGGAATGTTTGGGAAAGACACAAGGATTGACCAGGCCATTGGGATGTTCACACAGTGGTCTGTCCCTGTATAGGTTGGTCTTTTTCCTTACCCATGGCATTTACAGATATTTCATAGGTTATGTTCGCTGCAGTGACATAGCGACCCCAATCGATAATCACAGCTACAGCACCAGTTGTCATCACAATTGAAAATCTTTAACATTTACGGCTGAAATATGGATAGAAAAACATTTATGATGATAGTGATGAGAGGAAGAGATTCTAAATGGGAGGGAGCTGCTTGTCATGATTAGATGTGAGTGTAGTAAATTAAGTAAAAAAAGTCTTTTTGTCAATCTTGGGGTTTTAGGCTAAAATCTTGCTGTGAGTTAGACCTTTTCCCAACTTGTCTGACCAGACTTGGTGCATAAATGCTTGGTAAGGTTTATTCTAAACTAATGGGAAGTGTTTGAACTGCCTTTAACTATCACTGTAAATGTATATGATAAATAAAGGAAATTGATTATCTTATATACTACTCATGAATTATTTAATTAGCCTGTAAGGCATTTAATACCTTGTAGCAAACCGACAATTTTCTTAATCTTGAGCCTACACTACGATGCTTTCTCTAGCAGTTAAAGGTGAACGTGATTCTGGAGAAAAATTAATTTTTTTTTAAAACTGTTATAATAATGATAGTAGCAGGAATCCAGGTGATCCTTGCATGAATCTAACTTTGCCGTTTTGCTTTCTATACACACAAAATAGTGTGTAATCCTTAGGAAACTAGTTTAATTGCTTCACATTTTAGTCTAAAATGCTTTGGATCTCCCTTTCTTGCCAGTCTACTGCTGGTAGACAACAGAAAGAACAAGTCACCCATGTTTTACTCTCATAATGCAAACTTGTCAACAGAGCAATTCTGAATGCTGCAGTATATGTGGCCCTACCAACAGACTGTTTAAGAATTTCTTGCACTTTTGTGATGTATCCCTAGCATGTTTGGATCTACAGAAATCTCTGTGACCATATTTGTCTCTGTCCCCCACCCTTCATCTCATGTCTCCACAGTCTCTCTGACCAGTGTGAAGTGTAATTGAAGAAGCAGTCTTCACATGGCCCACAGGCACTGAGGGGACATTGTGTGCGCTGTGGCGGCAAATTGCTCTCCTTGCTCCTTCAAGCCTATACCTCACCGTCACTCCTCCTCCTCCTCTCTTCATCCTCTGCTCATCTTCTCATTGCTTTATTAGTCAGCCCTTTCTATCACTGCCTTTCTCTACTTCACTGATAAACTCAACTTTTCAGTTTTTCTCTGCAGTCCTGCAACAAGTTTCAGTTGTTTGTATGGACTGACATACATTAATGCGTGTGCAACTCATTAGCTCGTATGGAGTGAAACGCTAAATGTATACAGGAGCGACAACTCAAATCTCTGAGATTTTTAGTTAAATTCACATCAACGATGCTGTCTTTGTCATGACTTACTACAAATCCCTGGACATAGTGGCTTCTGGAGAGACAACACAATCAATTCACAATTAGTTTGATTGACAGTATGCTGCACTTACAGTTTTAATAGACAAACAAAAATGTGGCTTGGTTCAAATATGGGGTTTGAGAACCAACTTAAAAAAGAAAAAAAGTGTTGCTGCTCTTGAGCATGAATTGAGTATCCATCAGAAAAGACAAGAGAGTGAAAGGGGAATGATACACACCCACTTGGGTTAGTGAAAGTGACTGAGCGTCTATGATACGAGATGTGAGAAGTCTCCAGAAGAATGATCTGAGAAGCCTGCCTGAAGAGATGCACAGAGAATGGGGAAGAGCAACATGGGATGAGTGAGGGAGGGAGACAGAAGAGAAAACCTGGGGGAAGAAAATAGGAAAAGGGGATAGTGGTATTCGGGCCGAGACGAAGAAGAGCATGCTTCATTAAGTGAGGAAGTAATCCTGGCTAATTAAGGCTCTCCATGACAGCACTGTCAAGGATGACTGATCCTTCAAATGGCACCTCCCTCTTTTGACTGACAGCCAGACTGCTCTCACTGCTTTAAAGGTGAGTACTTTCTTACTTATTCCCACAGCCCCCCCTTGCTCGTCGTTTCTTATCCTCAATTCAAAGTGTTTTTCTTTGTTTTCGTGTCTCATTATCATTTTTGCAGTCAAGTGTGTGATGGTTTGTGTGTATATTTGTTAATGCTTTTCTGCATACAGAATTTATTTGTGTGTGTCTTTGGGTTCATGAGTGTTAGCTTTTTTAAAGTTTAATAACCACTACAGTACCTGCTTAAAATGGTTAAATAAATCAGTTCATGGAGAGTGTAATGCATTGATTGCTTGACTAATTAATCAGCTACATTGGAGCCATGTGGATCTAGGCTTATTGAGTGGAGGCTTGGCGCAGGGCCTTTTATAAGCCCATAATGATTCCTCTGTCCACAGGGTCAGAGCCTCATCTGGCCTTTAATATAGCTGCAGTAGTACATAGGAGCAACATAGGAGCTTGGAAAGCAACCATACCTTTGCTAAAAGTTCATGCTCTCTGTATATTCAAACCTTAATCTTATTCTAACACCAATGTTTAAACTCAAGCAACATAAATGCAGTTGACTTGGATCATGCTTTTGTGAAGTGGCATGTTTAACTTTTATTTATTGGGCTCATTTTCACAGTGGGGTGCTCTCTCTACTTGATCCATTGTGTGCACCAACGAGACTCAACTACCACATGTGTGAGCTGACCTATGCCATTCACATGGGAGCTATGTTGACAGTTAGTGTCCCCCTGTAGGAGAGCCCACATGAAACAGCAACCTGAGCCGAAACCAGAGAGAGTAGAGGCCACGGTATATGACCTAGACGCCCAGACAGGGTTGTTCTGTCATGCCTGCCATCAATCCTGGCCTGCCTTCCCTGCTCAGCTCAACTCACATTGCTCAGTCCAGCTTGCCCTAAAACGGGGGACTACGACAACGTGCTCGTAAACATGCCTATAAAAGTCCTGTTTGTATTGCGCCAGAGGGCACTTCCGTCCCAGCCCAGAGGAACTTACATGAGCAAGCACCCAACATGACAGACTATCCAAGGGCTCTGACAATCTGAGTGCTTGAACAGGTGTCTCCTAAGGTGTTATTGTTTTTGAGGATATGTCTTGTATTTTTGTTTATGTCCATGCATTTAAGAGTGATAATCTATAAAAATATGAAAATATTAGATAGATTTCTGTTTTTTTTTCTGTACTGTTGGATCAATATTCTTTTTCAATGGTTTCTTAACTTAATATAAAAATGCAATGGGGTTCTTAGGTCGCATGCTTATAAAACAAACAACACATCTGTACATATGTGGGTTTGCCATGTAGTTGCTTTTCATGTGTGTCGACAAATGCAAGGCTTTTGGCATGTGTTCAGATGCTTTAAATATGTGAGCCCGTGCTCTCAGCTCCATGGGGATTTTTAATGGGTGGCTGCATTAACACAGCCAGGCTTTAATAGCCTTCTTGCTTTTTTTTTCTCCCACTTTGTACTGCCAGAAACTCATGAAAAAGATGATTTAACAGCAAGGAGCCTCTATAGCACATGCAGATTTGGAGATAAAAGCCAAATGGGATGAAGAAGAGGTAAGCTTTGAGAGATTGGACACAAGTTTATCCATAAATTTCAAAAACTGAATCATATTGAAATTGGCTTAATAAACCATATATGAACATGCCTGATGTGTTGCAGAGCATGTATAAGTTGAGTTGGGGTAACATCACCAGAACAGTTCAAACACAGTAAATTTAATTAAAAGCTTATTTAAAATTTATCTAATTTTTGTTATACTTAGCTGCTATTAAATTCACTGTATTTCTTTGGTTGCACAGCAAATGTTGTTGCTACCACCATGGGTGACAGTGACTTTCTCCTATTCAATTCCATAAGCTCTTTGGTCCCTTGGGTAGTTGAACGGGAGTTAAAGCAGTAAGACCCAGGCAGTTAAAATTTAGAGTGTCATAAAGAAGAGTCATGAATGCCAGCTTTCTAAAGATAAAGCTAAATACACTGTGATTACAGCCAATGGTCAGCGGGCTGGAACTTGGAACTACAGCTGGACACAAAGGTGATATGCACATTGTAGCTGCACTGCAGTGTAGGGCCTGTTTTTTTTTTTTTTTAACTTTGACACTCGCATGCCTACATTTGTGGTGTGGGTGTGTCCACAAATATCTCATGTAACTAACTTAACACTACTAAACACATGCTGACTGAGATTGATTACAAGCATGCATGTTACAATTATATCATTTTCTCAACTAATAATTCTGCTGCATACCCAGTGAACATTTGATTTAATGATATTGTTTCAGGAATGTAAAATAAACTTAACTTTGAGAACACAGAGCCACATGACAGTTTTGTGGGTTCACATGCAATAGTTAGCTCCCAAGTGTGGCTGTGCATGTGCATGTGATTATGTGTTAAAATTAGTGAGCACATAGGCCCATTTTTAACCACAGTCACAAGACGCCAGTATAGGGTTAGAACAGAGATGAGCTCTTGCTCTCAGAATAGTCCCTTGGAGGCCATGAGGCCTCAGCCGCTGACCCTGGCCTGCATTCCAGTTGGCAGACACACAGTTGTTGGGTCAGACGTGGTTCCTTTGCTAGTGAGGGACAAGCTGACAACTGCACTCTGTTTGGAACACCTCTGCAAGGGGAGAGCAAATAGGAGTTCTAGAGTGTAATTTGGCTCTTGTACTCTTCTCCTTTTTCCGATCTCTATTTTTGTTTCCTACAGCCATTCACCTGAGCGCTGTACTGTCTGATAATGTTTTTGTCTGAATCCTGTAACATCACAGAACCCTAAATCACACTGTACTTTCCTCCCCTTCCCACGCTCCAACTCTCTACTTCCTTACATCCCGCTCCATGATGCCTGACCATAAAAATATGCCTCTATTGCTTGCTGGCATGATGCATGACTAGAATAGCTTCCACTGAGAATTAAAATACCTAAATACAGAAAGACAATTTTAAGAATAGGACATCAAGGTCAAGGGAAGGTGGAGGGGTATAGTAATATTAGCAGCAGGTGTTTTAGCCAACCTTATCAGGGCAAACTGTGTTGTGCCAGTTTAGGATATAGGAAACACATCAAACAATTGCTTCAAAATGAGCATCAGAGTGAAAAACAAACATGATCAGACAAATTAGCTGTGCTGTAGTAAAATGTGCAGCCAGATCAAATTGGAGTTAATCAAATCATTAATTAAATTGTCCCACAATTATTGATAAGAATAAAAATGGATACAAATCATATATTGCATTTCTTTAATCCAACATATGATGTGTTCCAACAAAAAATAGCCACTGACTGATACAATTTTGAGCAGGGATCAGCAAGGATCCCAGCACACCCATTATAATTTTCTGTTGGCCAGATGGAAGTTGGAACTTTGCTCTGGGGTGTTGTGGCAGCAGTTGTTGCTTTCTCCACCCACAGTTTTCTGGCCTGTCTGGCAATTTCAACCATCGACACTTCAGTCTCAAGCCAACTTCTCTGACCTCTGGGCTACTGCCGCCCCTGAGCGCAAGTGTAACAGAGAGTCAGTTTGGAGATTGTATATGGAGATTGAGCACTGATCTGTCTCCCCAGTGGGAATGGGTATATGGAGTGGTATAGACATGTTGTATGGACTCTGTCTTTTATTTTCAACACCCTACTCCCAGGTGGTGACAGCCCAGTGCTAAGTGCGGTAATAGCCAATTGATTTTGTTCCCTTTTTTTGTTGGTGGCGAGACATAAATCAAAGTTTCTGTCAAGGCCTGGATGTAGTCGAGTTGTACTTGTAGCTGGATGTTTGAGCATGTCTGTGTGTGGGTGTGTAATGGGGGTAGTGAGGGTTCTGTTTGGACTGGGAGAGTGTCAACAATTAATCCAGCCTCTGATCTACAGGCCACTGCTCTTATGACCCTCTGTCACAGCCCAATTGGGACAACAGCTACATGTTTGGACTAAAATCAACACAGAGAATTCTACTATCAGGTCGATTTTTACAGCATCCCTTTTATGTTTCTTGAGCTTTAATGTGAATATTGTTTACAACTTTTTTAGATTTAAATTGGTTGATTTTGTGAATCATATTCTGAACTAATATAAAAAGAACAAAAGGAAGCATTTAGATTTGTTTGTTTGTACATTTCTGTGTGTTGTTTAATTATGCAAAATCTTATATTTGTTTCACTCAATACATTTTTTAAGTAGCTACAACCCTCCCTTATTTAAAATAATCACACAGAGAAAGAGGTGGAATCACAGAGAACACAGATGTGAGCAACACTGGAACCATGTTAATCCTTTTAATTCAATTATGGTAAGTAGGGACAGAGCTTCCTTCTAAACAAAACATGGTATGCAGGGATTCAGCAGGCAGTGGCAGGGGGAGCCTCTGATGTGGGCAGGCTACCCAGTGGGAGGCCTGGTGGTCTCCTTGGTTTCCCCTCTGCTCCTAAGCACCCTACTGGGGATCTTCCCCTGAGACTTTCGCAAACCTACTACTCGGCTGTGGAATTAGGTGGCTGGCTGGACAATATGCCTCAGACAATGGGCTTTGAACCACACATGCACACAGACACAGCTGTAGTCATTCCTATACAGACGTAGTGGGGAGTGGGGAGGGTTAGATGGCGTGTAATGTTTTAAGGCTTGAGTATTAAACGGGGATCTGTCAAAGAGCTTTGGGGTTTGCCTAGCTTATTCTCCTTGAAATGATTCTGTGAAGCACTAACCTGCTAACCTAGACCAGACTGACACTTGCACCTCCTCCACTATGAAAGAGAGTGTCTGTTCCCTGGGATGAACATCGGACAAAAAGGGGGAGCAGAGGGGGCTGAGAAGGGGAGTATGTTTTTGGAACAGTTAGACAATCTGTTTGGATTAGGCCCACTGCTGAAGAGACATGGAAATGATGAGCAGCCGGGACGGGAGGAGGAGAGGAAGAAGAGGAGGGGAAAATAGAGGTGAAGGAGGGAGACAGATGGAGAGGAAAGGTGGTGGTGGAGGGGATGAGAGGAGGCAAGAAGGGGGGTGGTGGGGGGTGAGAAGAAGAGAGGGGTCGGAGACTGGAATCTCAGGATCTAAGACTCTTTTGGCTTGATGGTTCCCAGATGTTGTAGGCCCCTGTTCACCCCTCCTCCCCTGCACTGTTTCTCTGCTGCGGTGAATACACAGGAGCCCAGTTAGCCATGTGGGACAGATGGGTCAGCAGTTGTGTAGAGATGGGCCTCCTGTGGACCAAGGGGAAATGGGAGGCGAGAGGCATCCTCTTCTCCAGCAGCCATGGGCCAGAGGGGCCAGACCTAGCAATGTTTTTTTTTCTCTCTCTTCACACAGGGCAGTCTCATAAGGTGAGGAATGCATGAGGGAGTGTGTCCTTGCATGAGTGTAAGTGAGAAAGTTTCTGTGCAATAAAAGCAATTTATACCAAAGTTTCAAGTGAGTGGAGAAGTGGTGCCAATAGGAAAAGTGGGGAGCAATATGAATGTGTTGTATTTATGTGTGTTTTTTTATAGGGTGCATTTTGATAGGAAACTGCAATTGCAATGACAGACTTAGGAATATGTGCAGGTGCATTGTCACACTGTAGCCAGTGGTGAAGTTCAGGCACTGCTAGATTTACAGCTTCTGGCTGCAGTCAGCCATGTTTCAGGGTGATAGTGTGTTCTTGTCCACCTATCTGCTAAAACGCTTACACAACTGTTGCTCCACACTGCCTCTACTGCCTCAATCCTCTACAGCAGCAGCATTTTGGCTGTATATTAGCAAGTTGTTGACTGGCCACTAAAGCACACATTTGTCAACATATTAGAACATGTCAACACTTGAACAACAGATCATTAAGCCCACCCACCTTAGTTCACTGCCAGCTGCAATATTCTGCCTTTATTAATCCAAGAATCACAGGAATGTGAACAGGTGGTAAGAATAGTTACTTTTGTGGTTTGTGGTTAACTTTAAATGAATTAGCTCTGAGTTCACTCACTGTAATTTAGCATTTTTTAAAGAAAACATGTAGAGTTAAAGTAATGAGATGCCTGACTTCCACTGCAGTAACAGAGTTTTTCTTTCATCTGCGCTGCTCAGAGGTATACTGTGTGGTGAACTGGATATGTGGTCTTCCTATTATAGTTTTGTAAGTAAAAGTTGGATGGCTCAGAAACCCTTCAGTTTGAGAGGGTTTGAGAAGGCTGTTGTATCTCACTTAATAGTGGATTGAAAACTGCTCACACAAATACTTATTTCAAATCCGAGGAGTTTCTGTATCCTTCTGGATGCTTTGAGACCCTAAGCCACACGAAGGAAATATTTTACAGAAGCCCTGACTTAATTTGTGGTCATGGTTGCCAGATATGGAGGAAGACATTCTATCTCCCCCCTGAGAAGGGTGGATATCCTCCTCTGGATGTGCTGGGGGAGGGTATTTTTGAAGCATCTCATGCTTATTACTGGAGATCTGGAGATGGGAGTGTGGTTGTATGTGTGTGAAGTGAAGGAAGGGAAGAATTGGGGAATCAGGATTCCACAGCTGGTCCATGTCACTTCTTGATCCTTTCCCCTAAATATTCCCCACAAAAAAGTCTAGACTGTGCTTTATGTCTCACCACTTCACAGAGACAGGGAAAACGGCTCATGGAGATCTATACAAGATGAAGGAAACCATAACTTTCTCTTTCCCTTAAGAACTCAGTTCAAGAGACTCGCAGTAGGCTTTTTAGACTTTGCTCTTCATGGCAAGACACAGTGTCTATTAAGCACATTAATAAGTAAAGCAAGGCAATAGTGCCACCAAAGAAATAGATATCACACTATTACTTATTTAACTACTCAACTGAATTATTTATTGTTTATTCCAAATGATCTTTTATGAGTGTACATTTTCAGCTTGGATATCCCATATGAACCCTAACTGCACTAGATGATTTGGATAGCCAAGTTCAACTTGGATGAGTTTGTGAGGCGGAATGTGCTGCTGCCTGTGCAAAACTACTGCAGGGGGTTGGGGAAAAGATCGTTGATGATCATGTTACTGACATCAAAGCATAAGTACACCAAAGTCAACAGCCAAGCAGTATTAAACACCCACTGAAAGACATATACTCTCACCGTTCCTCTCTCTCACACTCATTTACACTCTGTCTTCCACACTCTGTTCCTAAAACACTCAGGGTCCACAGAGAGAGATAAATTATGGACCTAGTGGCTTTTTGAAGTCTGCTCGGCATCAATACCAATAAACACCAAGCATGGCCTGCCTTCGTGCTCCTAAATTAAGTAATTATTACTGGTGGTGTGACTTTGTCATGTGGACGATCGCAAAATAGGCCTGGACAAGGCTTAAGGCCTGAGTTAGGCAAGCAATAGGAACAAGAAGAGCATTATGTCCTCTAATGAAATAAAGACCTTAGTGATATCTAAGCTGAATGATTTACGCTGATGCATAGTGACCGCTAAAATTCATGAGTCAAAGCTTGTGCATGACGTTGTCACACACATCCTAATCGATACTAAATGTCAGGAGTAGGTTATCCATTATTTTTAGCTGTTGCACTTGCTCAAACTTATGATAATTATTAAAACATACCAATCAAATAAAATGCCTTGAGTTATTTTGATAATGTGAAACAATACTTAAATTTCAAGAATGGTCACTTATGCAAGATCATTTTTTGTTTTCAGAATTTTAGAATTCAACGCGTTTTTTTTCTTTTGTTTTTTTTTAAGCCATGGAGAAGTTTAAAAGCACAGTGAAGAGAATTTGAGGGAGTGCAGAAAGCCCCTTTTTTTCAGAGCACCCTTTAAAGTAATGCCAAGGACTGTTCTACTGCCATTGCACAGCATCTGCACTTGGAGAGGTGCTGAGCCCACTTCTCCTCTCCTTGCCTGACACACGCCTGTCTGGCTCCTGCAGCAGGAGATTGTATAACCCAAGTGTGTAAAACAGTCTTTTACGGCATTGTAAAGATTTACTATTGGAGTAAATAACGGTGGGAGAACAGGGCTTTTAAATGGAACCCAATCAATATGTCAGTGGAGACTGCAGTAGAGGACAGGGCCATGTCTGAAGCCACACGCAGGTAGACTGGACAGATTAGTGAGCGGTACACCTCGGAAAACCAGCAGGATCTTTCAGCATCCAACGTCAGCACAAAACTTACAAACAAAACTTCAACATTATCCATAATTCGTTATACCGGACGGAAAACTTTTCCTCATCTAACTTTAAGAAATTCAGGCAGAGTGAAAGTTAAACAGGAAACTCTGGATCATAAACTGAATTTAACAGAATCATGATTTATTGAAAATCAGAAGACCACTCTTAGCATAATGTGTTATATTGTCAAACACAAATAATGTCCGGCCCTGCGATGGACTGGTGACCTGTCCAGGGTGTACCCTGCCTTCACCTGAAACACTGCTGGGATAGGCTCCAG
>JBAMHW010000012.1:22057110-22067226 GCA_037177495.1 Rhadinocentrus ornatus | reverse complement strand
TGGGATAGGCTCCAGCTCACCCCGCGACCCCTAATGGGAACAAGCGGTACAGAAAATGGATGGATGGATGGACAAATAATGTCCATACACACTAACACACTCTGGTATAAATTCAACACTTTGCTTGCTCACACACAAACACGAACACAAACACACAGACACACACGCACGCACTGGTGTGCAGAGAAATGCAGACATGCAATAAATTCCAAGCCCCACGAAAGCAACGTTGCCTCACACACACACATACACCCCCCCCCCCCCCCAACACACACACAGCCCCTATAGACACTTACACATTCACACAGAGACACCCTGGCCTCATGAGCAATAAATCGCACAGCCCATCTAACAAGTTCATTTCCGGAGGCCAGAGAGGATGGGTCCTCTGACTTTGGAGTCAGCAGCCTTGTGAGGATCAATGGCGAGAGACGGAGAGCGAAGGGGAAGGAATCGAGCCGAGATACAAAAATCAATCAGCAATTTAATCGCTTTGGGAGGAAAAAAGTGCAAAAAAAAAAAAAAGACAGGAGAGAATTCCACAGCTTTTTTACTTGCAAAAGCAGCACTTTGATTTAACCCTTACACATAGCACTCATCTCTCCGTTTTATTGAAGATTTTCTTCATGACAAGCTCCAGAGGGAGCCGATCTATTTTAAAACACAAGTTCACACAGCCAGATTTTTTTTCTTCATCTTTATAGATAAGACTTAGTTAATGTTTAAGAAACCGAATAAGGCAAAAGTGTGAAATTCTATTGTAGATCTTTGGCTTTTAACTATGCTCTTGCTTTAGTCAAAACTTGCACACAGTTGCACAATCAAAGAGTTTCTTCAACTTTCCTAAAATATGCTAATAAACAGATGCCTTATTACTCAAGTGGGAGCTGTCGCGTCAGAGGTAAGCTGTGAATTTTAGAGAAACTGATAAATTCCTTTTTGTAAAGTAAGGATGTTAAATATGACAGAGACAATCTTCCTGTGGTCGAAGTGGTTAATTTTGGACTGGATGTTGAGGAGGATCTCCTTCAGGTCAATGTGCAAGGCTTGAAATTGACGTTATTGAACAGGCAAGCTTTAGACTAATAAAATGAGTGACAGCCTCTGGTGCAGAATCGAAGATATGGATCCCCAGAGGAGACAAAAAGGAAGCTGGAAAAGAGAACTTCTCAAATCAGCTTGGCCAGAGGAGGAGACTTAATAGAGAGGGAGTGAATTAAGTGAAAAATGTTGCCATCTTGCTGTGAATATAAAATGTTGTTTTTTTTTAATAATAATAGAAAATTAGAGTAGGCTTTAATATGCAAAATAGCATATACTGTACATAATGTCTTGGTATGTTTATCTTTTATAATGTAATATGTTGCTGTGTATTTACAGAAGTCTGTAATTATGTCTCTAAATGAACACTGATGTTTATTTCATGTGCAACTGCATATCTATATCTTTAAGAGTGCATGTGACCGTGTATGCACACTAAATTGGTGGGGCGTAAAAGGCTGATTCCTCCAGAACTTAGGCATTGCAGAAACTTAGCAACGAGAGCCAGGGGCTGCCCTCCCCAGAGAGGCTGGCTGCCGAGACACATTCATTACCGGCCCAGAATCTTGGGCTGGATTAAAAATTCATGCTGTTTACAACAACAAAAGGGCCCCCCGTTAAAGAATATGAGCCCCTCTAAACAATGGCTCCACCAAACCGTGAGCAGATAGCTGACATCTCAAAGGAGACCAGTGCTTGTGTACGAGTGTGTTTGAATTTGTGTACCATTAACAGCTAGTATTGTGCTTTCTCAGTGTGTAGACTTATTCTCACTGGCAATAGTAATATAAATAATGATACTGTTTAGTGCAGCAGGGAGTGAAAATAGCCTAAGGGTACTTAAATAAGGACAAGATTTTGTCAAAGTCTTGTGCCTTGTCATGCTTTTTACCCTAATAATAAAGTAGCAGATAATTTCAGTGTGTTGCACATGTATCAGTGGGTGCCGGTGTAGATTTTGGGCCGAGTGTGTGACCCTGTTACTGTTCGGTTCATTGACAAATGCCTGTGTGCTGTGTTGTCGGCTGATTTGTTGGCAAAGGGACGGTGCTTATGAGTTCTATTCAGTGTTAATTAGCACACTCCATAGTGATCACTATAACAGGTTCCTGTGGTGACATTTGATTGCATTGTCCCTGTGGGGGGCAAGGGTGGGGCTGAGGTTTTACAGATGGGGGAGCGCCACACACATACAGTGCACACACAAATTTCTTACAAAACAACACACATGTAAGCGCATAAGCAAGGAGGAACTTAAAACCTACACATGCACATTAAAAGAAACCAAACCACATGAGCACACTCACTATTACAAAGATGAAATATCCCCAGGATCTAAAAGAGAAAAGCAAAAGGGTACACAACTAGGCTTACTCCTTAATTCCATTAATATCACACAGAACAGGTGCAAACCACAGCGCCATTTATAGAGGCACCATATCATTCTCAGAATTAGTACTCCTATAAACACTACATGTTTCTGTAAGCTTGTGTGCTGTTTGTATTTCTATGACGTGGATGAGGTCAGAGGCTATGTGCACAGAGGTCAGGGAGATATCCTCTGTGTGTGTCCAGCCCCGACATTTGCCCTTTCTTCTCCATCACAGACCTGAAAAAAGCCACGGAGCTGACAGCACATTGTTGTGCTACCTTGGCTTGTTTTCTGCTACTCTTGCATGAATGTGGACAGTGCCAAGTTAACAAGGAACGCTAAAATGGACACCAGGATCAGCACAATATTTTGAAAGATAAATATAAATGTTGCCTTGAAATGTTTTGAAAAATCTGGAAATTTATGGAGTTTATAAAATACCGGTATTTCATCTGAATATTGTGTCCTTTGAGGCCACTGAGGCCACTGACCCATGAGCCCATTGACATTGCATATTGAGGAGGATTGGGGGTGATAGTCACCCCCAAACTCCTGTCAGTGGTTTCTCATGCAGGGCACCTGTTTTTTTTTTCTTCTTTTATTGTGGGCTGCTCTCCTGGGGGCTTGGTTTAGATTTCAGCATGTCTATTCTAGAGTCCACCAACTGTCACTTCTGAATCCTGGCATCACACTGCAGCTCTGACTGACTGACAGGAAGCTACCTTTGACTGCCTTGTGCTCTACAGCACTGAGCCTTTCACATCATAGGGCTGTCATCTGGGTAGCAGTCCCACTGTCATAGTGGTCTGCATGGTGAATGCCTTTGTGTCTGTGGTAGATCAAACTGGGATGTGTGTATAAAAGTTCAGAAAAACCAAATTATTGGTAAGTTATTTTTTTTAACCAAAAAGGGTCATTTCAAACTTTGAGATCTGAGAATGGTCACACTATTTGTGTCTAAATCATTCATTTTTATTCAAATTTGATAGTGGTGCAATATTACTTTTGTCACAGTTTCCTTTAATGCAAAATGTACTTATGCTACATCGTGCAAAGAAAACTGAAGGCATGCAATATTTTGGAGACCTTGTCAGTGTAGTGTGACAGTTTCACATAATGCTAAACATAAACATGTCACAATCATGAGATTTTATGTACTAAATTCTCAAACACTGTATTGTGTATTACATAAATCTAATCCCTTCAAATTATGAATGAATATTTCCATTCCATAATTCTATATTTTGATATTTGTAAATAATATTCCTTGTATGTAGCTGTCTCCAGTAATAATACATTTAATATACTGAGTCAGGTTTCTGTGCTCAGTTATTAGGTTGGCCTTTGAAACGCTGAACCTAATGTTAGTGCACTGCAACTACGAAAAGGCCATTGTCTTAAATGACTTCATCTGAACATGTGAACTCATGTTGCTTACAGGGAACGAGTTTCTTTTAAACATGGGCCCCCGGCAAAAGCAAACAATTCATGTAAGTCCTTGAATTTTACTTCCTTCTAGAAGACTTAATTGAAGCCCTGGGTTGGTGTTACAGTAAACATGAGAAAATAGTGTAACACAGCACAAATTCATGAATATATGTGATTTTGCTAATCTAATTCACAATTGAAGGGTGGCCAAAAGAAAGGCTTTAGTTAAGCTTTTCTGTTGTCTCTTCGCCACACTATCTGGTGTTCTGAGCTGGGATCTATAATATAGATAGGGTTCCCCTTCACACTAGATGGTAAACTAAAGACTCCCCTGGTAGTAGCTGTGGCACCTTGACTGCTCGTCATTATTCAAAGCCTCAGTCTTCAAGTGGCACAGGAGAGGCCACTTGATAGTGGTGACTGAAAAAAACTAGAGGAACATGATCCTGATGCTAAGCAGGTGGATGCAAAAGAATGAGATGGCCTGTTTGTCACCTTGGAAAGAGCAAGTGGCTTTTGTATTTGTGAATGAAGGCAAGATCGTTCTATGAATAACCTCCTCACTTGCCTCCCTGTGGGAATGAAATGCCAGCTATCACTTCATTCCACCCCTTGTTTCTCTCAGCCTTTCAGTACCGCCCCCTAAATGCAAGAAACTAACTTCTGTAACTTGACACAGAGACGGAAAAGCAACCCACTATTTTACACTTGTGTGCACACAAACAAAAGAGACAATATTGATTGGTGCAACTGCTGCAACTCTACAATTTATAATTGTTAACCTACTTTAAAGGACACATTCAATTCACCTAACACCTGAGTAGTTACACTGTAATCCTTAGAGCATGTCAAAGCTACTAAACTTTAATATGAATGTTTGCCAAAATGATGGAAAATACCAGCTTTAATATTGAAAAGAAAAAAAATCATACAAATCCCATTTGTTTCTTTACCTGTTCTGTATGGGTTCAGCTACCAAACAGAAACCACTTGGTATCTGTGTATATAATTAAAAACATGTTAGTGTTGAAACATTATAAATGCAAATAAAGTATTAACAGTGTTGGCTATTTTTTTTTAATACGCATTAAATAAATGTTCCTTCAGAGGCTAAGATTTGATAGTTATTTGAAATCCAGAAGACAGATTTTCAGTTGTATAGAGTGGGAATGGCAAACAGTCCTAATCCACACTGCCACCAATGCAGATTGGCTGGTGCCTCAGAAGAAGGGACAGATGAACCATAAAAAATGTGACTCTGTCTGCAGCAAAAGGGCCAGGATCATCCTTTTCTCTGTCCTGAAGGAGGAGGTAGCTGACTTAGAGAATGTCAGCCAGAAATGGTGTTTCACACACAGGCATTGCTTATTTTATGCTATTAACTTTTTACAGTAGTACAAAATTGCTTGTTTGCCTTTCGGAAAGACAAAAGCATGTGTGGAAACAAGAAGAGAAAACATGACATGCAATTTATGTTTGACCTTTTGCATATCAAATTCCCCATAGTGCTGCTTTTGTCTGTACATCTTAAGAGTTTATGTCTTTTCTTCTCTATTGAGAAGCTGTAGGAGTAGGACATATCTAATATCTAATCCTTGTGATATTTATTTCAGTTATCCTTATATTTTCCTAACATCCCCTCCACTACGTCTCAAGCCCATCTTCATCATCTACCTGTGCAGATTTTAGAGAAGTTGCCTGCAACTGCGTCTGTCGCCTGCGTGGCTCGTCTGCAGATTAATGACCTCATTAAGGCGGCTAGTGTCTTTGATTGTCTAACACACGCAGGCACACAGTTTCCCAATGGAAACAAAAAGTCCTAAGAAATTATTCACACAACAGATAAAGATTTTAGATTGACAGTGAAAGCATTGTTTGAGTTTTTTGTATATGTTTTATACACACACACACACACACACACACACACACACACACACACACACACATTCAATGTATATAATTCATATATACTATATATATATATTTTCCAAAGCAGCCACCAGTAAATGTGTACGACAGTAGTAATGCTATTTTGTTCATATTACTTTGTCTCCTGTAGAGCAAAGAGAGAGAGCTTAATGATTTCACATTATGGAATTATGGAGAAAATCACATCAGTCGGCACTTGGGCCTTTCCCTTTCATCAACTGACAAAATGATGTGGTGGAAAAAAATGATGACTGGTTAACCCCAAACTGGAAGAGTAATACTGGAAGAGATCATCTGCTGCTATGTATATAGTTTATTAAATGCCTCACAAGGCAATATAACCAGGATAAGACTTGATTTAGACTAAATCAGAGTATTAAAAACAAAAACAAAAAAACATACCATCTACACACAGTGTTGGTCTGACTTCTGAATGACACCTGGACTGTAACACTAAGGTGTTTACAGAAAACACCATCCTTGTTGCTCTTGTGTTTGCCTGTTCAGGCCCTGCGGGGATAGAGGCCACCTCACTACTGAGCAGAGCTGTTTGTGTCTGCGCATGTAAGACATGCCCTCTACATGCACACACAGCCAGCATCTCATGCTTCAGTGAATCTGCAGGTGCATCCTGGCCAGGGAGGGCTCCCAAGTGGACAAGAAAGAGTTAAAGTGCCATATTCTTGGGCTTAGAGGCTGTAACTAATATTGGAGTTTATTAGTGGAGGAGTTGGAGAATGACTGCTGCATAGGTGTGTACATTTGAGTCAGTGGCTCCCTCCTTTTACACAAAAGGCACAGATAAACATAAGCATGTGTTCAGTTTTTCTGCCTTGTACACATGTACAGTCAACATGCAACCATGCTTTTGCATGCTTAAAAATGCATGGATACAATAGCAGACCCACCTGCATGTGCTCTAATGTATGCTCACTTTAATTGACTTCCTAGAGTTTTACATGAATACTTCAGGGCAAGGTTGAGAGTTTGTGTGATGAACAACATAAATATTTGTTTCTTTTCAGCCATTTCTTCCCTGTTGTTATGACTTGTTTTACAAGGCTAAAGAAATTTTTGGGAAAAAAATCTTGAGAGGGACAATTAAAACTGTCCCAATACAGACAATAAACAAACAAATTTAGTCAAATGATGGAATGACATTTTAAACAGAGTATATTAAATATTTTATTTTAAAATTATCTATCTTGAACTATCTTGTCAAAAATGAACCTGTAAGACAAAAGTCCACCAAACTTTCCCATTTAGATTTGTCTCATGCAGTCAGTTAACTACATGTTTTTCTGCACATCTCCAAAACCTCTCCATAAATACCCTGCTTTTGCTTGTGGTGTCTAAATTGCTTTTTACATAACTCTTAACATAGTGTTGGTGTAGCGTGAGCAGTGTTTGAATGGCAGAGAGGAAGAGGAGCAGGGTTAACAAGTGCATGGCAATAACCCACAGTGCAAAGCTTGTCACTCACAAAAAGAGAACCCCAGATTGTTTAGTAGCATATGAAATGTCAGGATGATGTGGAATGTGACTGCCAGGTTTTAGGAGCTCTGAGGGCCACAAGTTTAGCAACTTTCCTCTTTTCACCCTGCCTGGTACATTCCTCTCTGGTGTGGTAGAGGTAGGCAGTTGTTGCTCACATACTGGGGTTGTATCTGGATTTCATCACCACTGAATAAACCCTGCTTCCAATTAACTCACATGCAGAGGTAAGTGAGGCAAGAGCTCTTTAAACGGAGAGCTGTCGCAATCAGAGTTTAACTACTGAACCTTAAAGGAAGTGACAAGCCTGGACATATTAAAATGAACGGTGAATTCACTAGTTTATCTCACAGGCCTCTGGCTGATAGCGATTTTTATGTACATACAGTATTTAAACAGTAAAACTGGCATGAGATCATGTGGCTGCTGGGATTATCCAGCATCTGCTCACTGGTAAGCAGGCCATAACCAGGTGTTATTTACAATGGCAAGTTTCTAAAACCTTTTCTTCTGTTGTAGTATTTGGTAATAACATGCACATTCAGTAAATGCTAATTGAAATGGGAAAAAATACATAAATGGATTTACAGTCTAAAAAAAATGCAGCAGTCAGATTTGATGTAACAAAAAAAAAAAAAATTTCTCAGGCTATTTCAACAACAAAACCAAACATCTGAAAGGAGGAAAATATTGATAAATATCCTCTGTAAAATGCATGATTGCAGATCTCCATTCGTTTATTGCCTCAGTCTCCTCCCCTCACCCACACCTCTGTCCTCCATGTTACAGCCATTTACCTAATTGGATAAAACGATTCCTGGATGTATGCCAAAGGGGTTTTATAGTCCATGTTTGCGATTCAGATGTTTGATTATAAGCTCTCTTTGATAATTACTCCCAGTTTGCAACCAGCCAGTTGGGCCCACTCTCTTTATCGCTTCCTTGCTGTGCTGTGAGCAGCAGTTGTGTGTGCCCAAAATCAACCACTGGGTTGTAAAAAGGTACCGCAGCATGCCTTCTGGGCCCAACATCATAGGCGTGTTTCGTGCCCAGTTTACCGAGGCTAATTATCCCTAATTCGAGGTAATGGCGTGATCAAGTGTGTGCTATTATCACAGATCCCCACTCACCCTCCTCTTTCAAACTGCTGGTCGTTCAAAGGTTAGCATTTTCTAGCTTTGTTGTGCTTTTGCTGATTGGTCTCCCACTTCCACTTCCTCCACACTAACACAATCCCTCTTTTATTCCCATCTGTTCCTTTCAGCTTTGACCACTCTGCTTTCACATGCGTCTGAAACACAGTTAATGCATCAAGAACTCATGACTGTAAGTGAGTGAGATAGCTAGCCTCACCTGAACTGGCCCTGAGGGGTCCTTGAAGCTGATGTGGTTATCAGTGCGCTGAGAGAGAAGGAGACATAATCTATTCTGTGGCTCATGGGGGTCTTTCATCGACCTTCCTGTTCTGAAAGAGTCTTCCCTGCAGGTCCTACCATGGACTACAGCATGGCCGGTCCTTGCCATCCTTCTAGCCCTGCTGATATGGCCCAGCTCTATTAGGTCTTGTCTGCATGCCTGAGCTCATGTCAGGTCTCACCTCTCTACCTAGAGGTAAACTCTGAAAGGGAAGGACCCCAAAGACATCCTGAAAAGTTTGAAGTCATTGTAACTTATTCTACCTCTTGAGTAGTGTGATGGAAAGCTCAAACACAATTCTATCCAAATTATACTTAAATCAGACTGTAAACCTTTACATTTCCCATACATTGAATGGTTATATTTATTTATTAATGTCTATTTAAATCCGTTACATGACTTTCAATTTTGTTTATCTTTTTGATTGAGTAAAAGATGAAGCTAATGCATTTTTTCTGCAGTAGCTAAAAATAATGCAGTAGTTTTGACACAAAGGATTGACCCAGTCGCATCCTTTCTGATTAATCTTCTCTCTGCCGATTTTAAAATGCAGTCTAAGATGTATTCATATTAGATGCTTTTCTGTTCTTTACTTTCTGTTGCGCTTGCATGTATGCATGCAGTGATTACCATTGTTCTAATCCTTTTATTTTATTTCCCTTCTCATAGTTGTCTGCTCTTTGGCAGCCTGCATGCAAATGTGGTGGGTAATGAGCAGAAAAAGGCACTGAGAGGAGGGTAGGAGGGTAGAAGAGAAAGAGACAATTTCTGTGCCTCTGAACAATCAAAAGAGCAGCACACTCCCATTCTTTGTACTTTCCTTTGACTTGCGTGTGTATGAATGTGTGTGGTGTGTTGGTGGGTGGGAAAGGGGGGCTGTTGCTGTCATGTGTCTGACAGATATTGAAGATAATTGTCCGCTTTCTTCGTCTTGCCTGTGTAATTCCATTGCTGCTGCAGCTTGAACAACGCTCACCTGGGCAGAAGAGGAGGGTAAGGCAGATGCAGGAGGGAGTTGCAAAGGGGGGTTGGTATGTTTGGTGAGAGAAAGAGGAGTGTGCTCTGCTTTCTGCTGTTTGTGAAATCTGTTTAAAAGTTAGAGTGGATCCATTTGTTTTATTTTTTTTTTCTTTCTTTGTTTTTGTCCTGTTGAAGGGGTTCTGCTGTACTGAATACTAATAGATTTTAGGATGGGCAAGTAGAGTTGTAGCATATTGGCAAGTAAGCTGTCCTTAGAAAGTTTGTTAGTCTATGTGCTTTAGTAAGCAAAAGGAGTCCCAGTGGGGTTGCAGGTGGTGAAGTGATGTTGAAGTAGACCCAAGATGCCAAACAGGTGTGTATTTGGGTGGAATACATTTGAATGACTGCGATGGACTGGTGACCTGTCCAGGGTGTACCCTGCCTTCACCTGAAACACTGCTGGGATAGGCTCCAGC
>JBAMHW010000012.1:22023802-22043654 GCA_037177495.1 Rhadinocentrus ornatus | reverse complement strand
TTTGGCTTTTCGGAAAGTTGAGCTCTTTGGAGTGCAAGTGTTATTGGTTGGCTTTGAAAAAACGGCCCCCCCCCCCCCCCCCCATCCCATACCACTCTTAAAACTGTATAAAATTAGATTAATGGCATTTAATGTGCTGCCCATTTAACACTTAGTTGTTTCTCCTGCTTCATACTCAGTCCTTTTTCTCTCTGACCCATCCACTTGTGGCCACAATAGATGGTCTTTCTCTCATTCATACAGTGTGTTGTATAGTAATACCGTGGTTGCTATAGCAACCCGCTAGTCAGACGATCTCATTACTGGCCCATAGACATTTCTTTCTCACTCCCTCTCTAAGGAATTACCACTTTTCATTATGGTTACCCCCACCCAACTACCCCTCCCTCTTTATCTCTGTCTCCCCCTTGCTCCCTTATTCTCCTCCCCTCAAAGGTCAGATGTCCTCCATGGTGGGGAGAGAGGAAATCTGTAAAAGCGTTAAGGTCTATTCAGTAACCCCCAGTCTCAACCCCCCCGATTGCTCCCCACAATCATTCTGTTCCTTTCTATAGCTGCAATGAAAGGAGCCAGAAAAGAAGGGAGGGAAGAGAGGAGCCTCGAGTCTGCCGTTCTTTAGAACACATTTTAAAATCTGTTTCTATTTTCTGCCCTTCTCCTTTCTCTC
Organism: Rhadinocentrus ornatus; assembly: GCA_037177495.1. NCBI lineage: Eukaryota > Metazoa > Chordata > Actinopteri > Atheriniformes > Melanotaeniidae > Rhadinocentrus > Rhadinocentrus ornatus. The sequence continues at coordinate 22,042,987 of JBAMHW010000012.1, read as the reverse complement.
CTCAAAGCTTTCTTTTGTGTGGAAAACAGCTCCTTGAACTGATGGTGGAGTAGTGTCCACAATCAATAGACTCTAAAGTCTCACATACACATAAACGCATACTGTGTACACAGCTACTGTATTTTCACTTACACAAGGATGTGAATGCATCTACCCAGACATGCTTACACAGTCTTTGTTGCATAATAAAAAATGATGAACTTTTAGATATAATTGCTGATAAGAGTTAGTAAACAGTGATCTAATGTAAATGTAGCATTCATCACATACACAAAGATAGCAGTAAACAAGAGGCTCTGTGTTTCTGCAGCAAAGATGGCTGAACCTCATCTTTAAGCTCCGCTGTATCTCAGGCTTTCACTCTTTCATTCCTCATCTGCTACAAAGGGACAGTAGACAGTGGACAGATCCATATACCCTATTGCTACATCAGACATTGATCCATACGGGGCTCTATTCAACTGCATTGGCTGCACAATTGATTCTGGCCTCTTTGCTGCGGTAAACATTTTACCCGGCTTGCCTCCATCCTGATCAATAGCCTTCTTTTAATAATGTATCTCATTGATCAGTTTGGTCCCAGAGTAAATTGATCAATTTTTTAAAATCCTTTTTCCCCTTTTTTATGGCAGTGTGGTGTCAAATGAGGGGTAAAGTGTTCTGGGTTAAACGTTTAGTTCACTCTCTGTGCTACTATTAGGATCTTCTAAATAACCTGTCCTCCAGAGTACATAAGTACATAATTCACAATATTAACATCCTATTTTCTATTTCATCCTATTTTAGTATTAAGAACGGGTCATCCTATTTCACTGAGGTTAAGTCACTCCACTTTACGGAGAATTTACAATGTGAGACATCCAAAAATGGAGAGAAAAAAACACAGAAAATGCGTTTAATCGCCTTTATTTAATTCCGCTTGAGATCTGGGTGTTGGAAAGGAAGCTGATTGGAGAGGAGGCGGACGTGACGTTTATGTCTACCGGAAGAAAACATTCCTGCTTCTTTTCTTTTCTGCTACAAAAAAGAAGACTGCATAATAAGTACCATTTTTTTTTAAATTTGATTATAGTTTAGGCAGCAGCTCAGCACTAGCATACTATTTCACTTTTGTCAGCTGAGGAGGAGAAGGGAGAGTACCATACATGCATTATCACGACAGGACAATGGAACGAGCATGCACAGAATTACCTGAATTAATTCAAAGTGGAATGAAGGTATACATGATCAAAGATTTAAAATCAGAATTAACCAGCCACTTAATTCGGATATAAGTTTAATTTAGAATGTTCATTTTCATAAGGAATTACGTGACTACAAGGTCATTTTTAAAAGACGATTTCATTTTTAATCTGAATTAAAGGGGAATTTAAGCTGTCATGTAAACATGGCGAATCAACAGTCAAATAGATTCATCCTCATTACTTTTCTTGACCCAGCTGCACCTACACTATTTCATGATCCTGATTGTCCATCTACCATGGTGAAACTACAATATTCTTAAAGCCCTAGTGCGTAAGAATTACTCCCATCTAGTGGTGTGCTAATATACTGCAAGCAACCGAGTAGTGCTCTACTGGAACCTCACCATTTAAGCGGGTTATTACAATTACGGAAGCCGTGGAGATTCATAAATGTAAAAATGTCAACATCTCGCGAAGTTCGAGTGTCCTGTCAGGTGATGAGGAACAGAACGATATATAATTCTGTTTTTTTTTTTAATGCCGATAAGTTACAAGCATGCCCTCCATGTATTTGGTACCAAGCTACTGCTAATAGCTAATGTTATTGTGGCAAATCGTTTTTCGTGACTTGCAATCTCAGAGATCATCTGATGAAAGGAGAGAAAGAGGGAGAGAAGGAGGAAAACGAAGAGGGAGCGGTAGAGGGAGCTGCAAGAGGAAGATCCCGTGCTGTAGCATTACTCTGTGTTTAATAACATGTATTTCAACTGATTTATCAGGGGATGGCGGCGTATTGATTAGAAATAATTATTATCTGAGAGATATTTTTGCATTCGAATGCTTGTGGTTCTAGTGATTAAATCACAACGAGAAACTGGTATTACTTTGGCTTTTTTTGTCTGACTAGACGGACGACAACTACCCCCACCCCCATTAAAAAATCAGCTGAAAAAAATTATGAAACACGAAGGATAGCTCTCAAAATATACGTTTGAAAGAAGCGCACGGTCGCCTGCTGGTGACTTCTGTGAAGAGTAACATCTGCAAACTGTTACAACAGAGTTTTTCTACTGTAGACTAACTAACAAATCAGCTGTTACCTCAGCCTCCATCTGGTAAATGCTCCACTGATATACACTCTTGTTTTCTCCCAGATATTTTTTCCTTTTTTTTCTTCGCTATTTTTTTGATGGCAATGCAACATGGCAGCCTCCAGTTCAGTGCGTCGCCACTTATGTATTTGTAAACAACTCATTCTAAGCTATGACAACGCATTCATTTGGATGCGATTGTGATTAGACTTTGGTAAAATACATATTCATGAAAGCAATACTTGATTTTTGCTAACAAAAAGCCAAATAAGCTACACACTGTCACTTCAAGATTTACTAAAAGAGCATCTTACTACTTACCAATGACTTCTACAAAAATTTGATTCTAGAAAAACAAATAGTGAAGTTAATTCAAAATAAGTGTACCATGTTAGCCTACCAAAAATTCAAGCTATATGTATTTAGTTGGTCTTTCAACAACAGCTACTTAAAAACATTTGGCCTCTAATGTCTCACATGGTCTTTCCTTCAAAAACACAACAAAGGCGCTTTCAAGAAAAGGGCATCACTTTCTTAAAGGACTTAAAGGATATGGTTCTGTGTTATTGTAGTATCATTACTTTATTGACTTGTTCAGTGTATCAGATGCTATAAAAAACATGGGAAAGGAAGCACTTGGGTGCCATTTGTTTGTATTTAAAGAATTAAACAAACACTCTACTTCCCACCACCATTAGCCATTGTTGAGGGTTGGAAAAAAGCCAAAGATTATGTAGCTCATCCAGGTGATTATCGTAGAAGTTGCCTGTCAGATCTTTTCTGCATACCTTTGTGGACTTTATTTCTCGTTCACACCACAGATAGGAACATTAAAGTGATGTTCATGCCAGCCAGCAGTTGGTGGAAGAGCCCAATTTATTGATTGATTGCAGATTGGCTCATAACCAAAGATGGTTTTATTTCATCCATCCTTTCATCCATTGTTTATATTTGCTTTATTCTGTAGGGTTGCAGATGACCTAGAGCCTATCCCAGCTGTCATAGGATGAGATGCATCATTACAGGTCTAATACAGATCCACACTACCATGCATCCTCAGACACATTAAATTTAGGATAACCAGACAATCATTTGGTCATGACCATTCACCAGTTACTATTTTGGACTGTGAGAGGACCCTGAAGTACACAGAGAAAACCATTACAGGCATAACATACAGACTTCACACAGCTAAGATTAAAATTGGAATTATATTAACAAATGAACCACAAGCAAACAAAATAAAATACTGTATATCCTGCCATTACTGCTCAATACTATATTTCTTTGTGTATATTCCAAAGTAGGAGCTAAAAAGTCTCCACAGTTTATCACCCACAGTTTAACCATTGACAGAATTTCCTCCAGTGGTTTGAAAAACTATGAGAATATTCTTGTGGTCCAAAAGCACATCATGTCTACAATAATTTAATGTTCTTTGAAACACTGGTAAAATTCAACTATGTTTGAAAAGGTTTTAGGAAAAAAATGTTTTAGGGCTTAACAGAAATTATTTACCCAAAGAGTCCAAAAATGTCTATAAAATATAAAATAGAAAGTGCTGTTCAGCTTTACAGGAAAATACTAAACAAGCTCATTTTGAATGTTCAGCTTGACCGTGTAAATGTCTGTGCTGATCAGGCTATTGCTTTTATCTCAACCTTCTTCCCTGTGATGGACTTCAAGGGCAATGGTCATCAGCATTTGTAAGGTAAATGCACTCCACCCACCACATCTCATTACTAGTCCTAATTATCCTCAGTCACCATTGGCTTGTGGGTGTAGATGTGTCTGTGCATGTTTGTGTGTGCTTCTCTTAATTTCACAGGCACAAACAAAGGTGTACGGGCACACACTCTCATTTATTCTTGGCACAGGCACAAACCTACATTGAATGCACAGACATTAAACAGTGAAGCGGTGGATCAATAGCCAGTTTGTGTCCCCGTCTTCATGGAGGTGCAGCAGAAAAGGTTTTTGAAATCCAAATTTGCCATTACAGGCAAGAGAAAACAAGAAGGAGGTAAAATCTTAGTTTGACCTTGTGAGATTTATCCTCACAGTGATGCCTCCAGATTGGCCATGATAAAATAAACCTTTCTCTATGTTATACTGATACATACCAGCATTCACAATCATTTCTCTTTAATCGGTGCATGCTCCCATTTGGATTTACTGTGTGTGTTACCACCCAGTAGGTTAGTAAATGGATAATTCGAATGGCAATCAGGAGCAGTGCAAGTGTGCCGTGGGGTGACATGTTGACTTCAAACTCATTGAAATTTAATCTTCATAGCCTTTTCACCCACACATATATTAGATGTCCACAACACCTTAGATCATCACTCATCTCTCCCCAACTCATGCTAACCGTGTTAAAATGTTCCAATTATCTGTCACTGGTTGTGGTGCTTCATACTGTTTGCTTATTCTTCCAGAACACAGGTGTAAAATACATATAGAGCAAAGCCTATGATGACTTTTCATGGTTTTGTCATGCCCCATCCTGGTAGATGCACTTTATTTCGCAAAACATGCTACATGTTTGACTTCTGCTGAAGACTTAAGAAAAAAAATAGGTTATTCAATTAATCAAAATAGATTGATTATAAGTTTAAATGCACCTATGTTTTCAGAATGCATGATATGCATTCATATGCACAGACCTTTGATTGGTAGGAATATTTTGAAAGTCTTATGTTAAAAATCAAGTTTTCAACCTTTTTAACATGCCCAGATGGTTTTATGCATTACAAGACATATTGATGCTATAATTGCTATACATGCTTTAGTCAAGAAGGTTAACTGGACGCCGTTTGATATGTAAATGATTGGAGGAAATAATTCTGACAACATGTTAGATGGGGTTTTAGTTAATTTGCATGCACTTTGAGGAGGTAATTAAGTAAGAACATAGAGCAAGGAAATGTTAGGACAGGTAGTTGGAGAAGACAGAAAATTCAAAAAGACGTCTTTTTAGTGTATTTGGCTTGTTGTGAAGATCGTTGTTACAGCACAAATTCATTTTCAGTAAACCTTCAGTAAAACGTAAAACCATGATGGAATTGGATTAACTTGAAGACATTGTAATATTCCATCAATCTTACCTGAGAATAAAACTGATACACAGTTGTCATCTTGGATTTGCAAAATTGACCCAAAACAGCCAGGTCTTACTATTAAACTGGTTATTAAGTCTGACCATTTATCTAGAGTTATAAAATGATGGGAGCTGCTCTATCGGTTTCCTCTTTTTCTTCTTCGTGTTTGTCCTGTTCTTATATGCAATAACTGATTTCTCCCGCTACACATTTCATAACAGATATGGGCTGGGATATACTTGCTCTTAGCAATGCATCCATTGACAGTGCAGAATGTTGACGTGCACATTTGCGTATACAGCATGTATATTTCAGCCCTAAGGTAGCTTGCAGCCCCAGTGGCTGACTGAGAAGAGATATTCAGAGCTGCAAGGGCTCACAAGCAGCCTTGGTTGGCTGACAGCTGGGCAATGACTCTAAAAATTGTTATTTTTATACTACTGTCATAAACAATAGAAAGTGTATACTAACTTAATACTTACACTTTTATGTGGCCTTGTATAGTGTAGCTTCATCTTTTTTTGAATTGGTTCAAGCATGTATGGGTAAATTACTCCAGTATTAGCAGTGGCCACTGCAAAGACTATAGCAGAAAAAGGCAAGCCACTGTCAACTGCTGGCAGACAGAAATGTGAGCCAGGTGAGATTAGTATACATATATTCATTGTGCCCTATCCAGTGAATGAAGAAGTTGAGTCATATGCCAAGGCTGTGAGAGCCACTTTAGGGCAAAAGCTTTGTAATGTGCATTTTAAGTAGTATGGATGAGTTTTTAGGGGATTAATAGATGCTGTAGTGGGGTTTTAAAGTCACATAAACTGAGTTTCAAATGGTCATGACCTGAGCTAAAACACAACTGTTTGAGGACTCCTATATGTGTTTCTACTGCATTCATGTGGTCAGTTTATGTTTTGTGTGAGTGTAAACATCAGCAGGCATCAGTGTGTGTGTGAGAGACTGTTATGTGTGTCTATAAAGAAGGCGCTAATTGTAAAGGATGTGGCAGGTTAAGATAAGGTTATCTTGACGCAGCGAAACGTCTGAGAAAGAAGGCCAGAGCTTGCCGACGGAATTAGATTGATTAGAAGAGCCATATTTGGGCTATTTCCAGATAGCCATTGCTGAGCCTCGTCCCTTTTACTTGGCACAGCTCTGCTTTCGTCCTCAGCCCCTGCTCTCCCTCCCTGACACTCCTGCTGTGCAGCAGGACAGTTGATAGTGCCACAGGCTGTCAATCAGGCACTAACTGACTGGCCACTGCAGGGCTGAGATAGTCCCTGAGAGTCCTCCTATGACTTCCACAGTGAGCAAAAAAGCAACAATGTATGCATCATTGACAAAGAGAATCCCTTTCTCGCTGCAAAATTGTGCTTGCTGATGAGACTTTGAGAGCTTTCAAAACTCAATTCAACTTAGCAGGATGTAACTTTGCCACTCTCGCTTATTTTTACTTCCATTATGCCATATTTCCCACTTCTAAAAACTTGAGGTAAACTGACTCTGGTTTAAAAATGAAAAAAATAATCTTTTGGGCTTTACTTAAGATGAGTGTGTGGCAAGGAAGTCAATCCCCCCACCCACAAAGAAAAGAAGAAAACTCTGCACTCAATTCCTGCCATCAGAATCCTCCATTAGCCAAGCATTAGAAACAAATTAACTCTTCTCAGTTGAATGGGTTGTCAGAGGAAGTGTGGGAAAATCCTCTATTAGACGGGAGTTAAGTGCCTATTGGAAAGCTGGAGATGGAATCCTGCCTAATAAAGGAATAGTCAACCATTGGAACACCGCCTGAATGGAGGAAAAGAAGTGCTAATTAAGAGAACAAAGTGTTGTCTTACAGGCTCTGCCATTAATGTGAGTTTTAGGGCTCATCTAACTAGCATTCCCTGATTTCTTGAAGATGACATGTGTGTGACTGCATGTGTAGTGTGTGAAATCTGGAAAAAAAATTGTTTATTTTTGTTGTGGTGACAGTTTGTAAACAGATGAATTATGAATGTCCCCTTGCTCCCAAAGGCCTTACTTTTTTAGACCAGTCTCATCTCTGAATTTGACATGTCGTAAGCCACGCAATGAACACGCTGCTCTGAAACTATTTAGGGCGTTATGTCTCAGAATAGCTGAGCCAACTCAAACCACAGCTCCAGTCTCCTCTGCCTCACAAAACCTAAGCATTTTCCAGATTTCAAGCTGTGTAAAGTGAGAGGGATGGCGAAACAGCGTCATGGACCGAACCGGGCGGTGACTCAAAATAAACTCAAGCAGCCTTGGCTGAGTATGGGTTCCATCTCTGTTTATCTTAGTGAGAGTGAGCATGGGCGCCCAGTGATGAAATCAAAAAAGGGAGGAAAAAATTAAACAGAGTTGAACAGACCAGTGTATTTGGTTGGGGTTGCCATGGTGACAGAGTGCATGGATGCAGATAAACAGCATGTTGAGTACTCAGGGAGGAATGCAGCCCTTCTGCCTGCGGTTTGGAGAGGAGGTTAACACTTCTCTTTCTCAACAGCTTCACCACTCAACGACATATGGGACTGAGGGGAGAGCATGAGAGGAGATTGCAGTTTAATTGCATGCATACATAGATGAAAGAGGATGTGTAGGATAATTTGGGAAATGGTAAGAAATAAAAAAATAAATGTGTAATGGTTGATTGCATACCATGGCACAAGTTGCTCGGTGTTTTCACTTAAAAATTGGAAAGAGTACTCAAGAAAAATGTGGATAATAAAAAAACAAACAAAAAAGCAAAAAAAAAAAAAAAACATGAGAAGGCTGGAAAATTATAGAGGAGAGGTTCTTGAAGTTTCAAGTTGAAGAAAAGTTTTGACTTTTCTAGATGGCCCTCTCCACAACAGCTAATTGCACTTTGAGCAACCTGTAGAGTGACTGAAGTAACCTGTCATCATTCCTCATACAGAGTAATAATGTGAAGAAAAAACAGCTAACCTTTGACTTCTTCTGTTATATTAAAAGTTAGAAGGGTAGGAAGGAGCTATGAAGCTATGAATGGTGGCAAGTAGAAAATAGAGAACAAGGAGAAAGGGGGAGGTGTGAGGCAAACGCCAATTTGGTGAAAAAATCGGTGGCTGTGGCTTGCTGATAAGAAGCTCTCCTCAGCTCCCCCTGACAAAATGGGGAAGTCTTGTCTGTCTCCCCATTAGCAGCCATCTTTACAAGGCCTTGCCTTTTCTACATGGCCAGTCTTCAATAGGGGGCAAAAAAATGTAAAATAGCTTCTTTACCAATGATTATCCAACTGAAAGGTACCTATCATGAGAAGGAAGAGGACAGAATAATAGAAGGGACTCATATGGGAGGATGGGGAGTGAATGATTTAGTCTTGTCTCTGCAGTGAGACGAATGTGTTACTGTGAGATTAAACTAGGAGTGCATGTTTTGTAAAGCCATTAAACGGAGGGGGAATGGGTGGAATTTGAATAATCGGGGAAGAAAACTGCAGAAATCTTGACTGGGGTTTACAGAAAAGAACTTTCTTTATATTTATAAAACAAGAAAAAGGAGTGTTCCCATGCCTTTTTAACAGATAACTTCAGTCTCTTTACTGCCATTTCAAGTATTTTATACTCTGCTAGTTTGTAGCTTGTTGAGAAGTCAACAATTCATCCCAAAGAAGAGACAAACTATGCAATTCAGAAAAACAATCCTCTTGGTACTGTTGTTTATCATAACACTGCTCCATCACTGTGCAGCAATCACCTGTATTTTTTTTTCCTCCAGCATATAGCTGCTTTTATTATGCACTCTAATTGCTTGTCCCTCTGGGTCTTTGTTTCCACAAGTCACTATTATCACCTCACTGTGCTGCCATCCACCAGTGTCATACAAACCATAACATTTCTGCCTAGATCATGTAAGGGATGCTTTGTGCTGCAGAATTTTTAATGGTCCCCGAAGGCCTGGCCCACAGTACCATATGAGTGGCTTTATGGAAGCTATTATTAGTGTTTACTCACTGGCACTTACAGGGTCGACAAGCGTCCTGTGTCTCTCCATGTGCAGTGAGGCAACCCTGACTTCTGATTTTAATGTTATGGGTAATGTTATGGCTCTGTCTCTTTGCTCAATCGTTAACTCTGTGACCATTTTATGAGGTATTAATTGAGTTGTAATTTTGAGTCAATGACACCATGTAAGAGTTTAATGCAGTTTTAACTTGGGATCTAATTGAAAACAGGCACTGAGCTCTCTTGCTAAGAGCGTATAAAGACTGAGATTGACTGTTTTTAAAGTTCTGCGTATACTTTTTTGACACTCTGTACTTGTCATGCAAATATAAATAGAAATCGTTTAACTAGAAAATGCACACATCTGTATCAACACACAAATTACCTTTGACTTCAAACACGCAGACAAGTAGTTAAGACACACGTGCACATATGCATGCTCAAAGTGGGAGGGGGGGTTGCTTGGAAGGTGCTCTGGACTGATCACATTACCTCATCTCACATGTATTTCAGAGGCTGGAAACCTGATATGCATGCAATTGTTATTTTAAATCACTGTCTGGGAAAGCTGGACTCAAGGTCTACAGAGTCACTCACCCAGGGGGTGTGTAGAAGGGCAGGGTACAGAGACAGAGTAGGTCACAGACCTAGGTGGTATGTTGTGACCTGACAAGTTTAGGGGTTGGAGTTTCAAGTAAAGTAAACGAAACATTAAAATCCAAAAAAAAACAACAACCAACCAACCAAACAAACAAACAAAAAACAAATAAATAAATACAATTAAAAATTAGATGGTGTAGGCTATAGGCCTTTTGGTTTGCAGGGCATGCATTAACTGCATTCTTGTATGTTTTGTTTTTTTTTATCAATTATTTTCTTCTATGTCTTTTCTCTACATGTCCCAATTTTTGTCCATGCTTACACCTGCAAGATTAATGTGTATGTGAAGTGAAGCAATATTGCATGACGCTGACTTTAGATCCATACAAATATGTTTCACCTCTCAGGGCTGGACAGGCACTGTGCCAGAGGCCATTGGATAACTGTTCCTTCTCTCCTATCTGCGACCTAGGTTAATTAAAGTTCCTCCTCCCTCCTTAAAGTATGCTTTTAAACAGAGTGCTGTGTGTCATTGGATTGTATTTCATTCTTTTTAATGATGGATTCATTGGGTGTGTATGTGTCAGTGGGCACATTTGAATGGGCTTCCTGCAAATAAAATGTCTGCGGTTATTCCCGTGAAAGGCACGTGCACGTATTTTGATATGAAAAAAAACTACTAAAATGAAGATGTTTTTCATGAGCATTTTTATATACAATACTCTGCTTGATAAATAACATTTGTTTTCACCCTATGGATTTTGTGTTTGTAGTTGCAGAAAATATCATACATTCCCATAAGGGAGTTCATTTTTAGCTATTCATCCCACTCATAGGCAATGGTGTTGCATCACCTGCATAATGACTTAACCAGGCAATTGCCACTAATTTAGTTTCAAGTAACTGCACCTGAAGCCCATTGGAAAGTACTGCAAAAGAAGACATTTGGGGGGGGGGGGTATACAAGGGCTAGCTTTCTGGATCTGTCTCTTAAGCATGGCCCTAAGTCAAAGGCCTACACATTATTCTATATTAATTTATAACACATAGAATCCAAAGTATGACTGAAGTAGACTGCCTGCTGACCAACATACACTACGGCAATTTCAGTTTGTGACTGACACATTAAAAAATAAATAAATAAAAAAATAATAAAAAATTAAAGTACATATACACACACACAAAAAAGTGGACATACTCATGCAAATTCGAAAAATATTTTAAACACAAACATATGCAAACAAACACAGATGTGAATAGATAAATAAATGTATGGCCACACATCCAAAGGCATCTACACAGGCACATATTTATTTGATTGTGCCCACTCAGATACAAACATGCTAACAAAGCACAGACTTTATTCATACAAAATTGAAAATAGCACAAAATGTGAGTACACTGATTTGACTCTTTGTGACAGCACAATGTTTGAACAAAAACAAACATTTGCTGCAATGTTTCCTCCTTTTCAGTCAAGTTTCAGCGAAGCACTCCTAACCTTTCTCTGTTAAAACTCATTTATTTGTTATTAATTTTCTCTTCCAGGACATTGACTTTTTCCAGATCATTGAGCTGTGATAACTAACTGGATTGTACTTACTGTAGAATGCATGTATGGAATCCATAAGCAATAAACTTTGTTTCATTATTTACTTTATTGGAATAATTGTATTGGACTTTGTAACCTGCTGTGGGGCAAATATGTTCGATGAGGATACTACACTCCTATCTATGTTGCTATTTTCCAGTTTCACTCACGTTTTTTCTAATTTCTATCCTTTCCTTTTTTAATTTATTGGACCATGATCTCTTCTTTTCTTTTAAGAGAGAGCATTTACTTTGGGCATCTAGCCAAGAAGACCTGCTTTAATTGATGTCAGTCATCTGGTCACCTTGAGAGACAGTTAAAAGGGCAAATCTCGATGAGTTTATAGTGGAGGGGCAAAAGAATACACACACACACACACATTTAGACACTGATATGCATGCACCTAGTTTCCAAACACAGGATGCTAAGATATACAGGAGACAGAATATATCTGAATGCAGGATGTGCTACAAAAATTGAAGAGGACACTCTAATCTTGTCCACTGCTGTTTGCTGCGAGTAAACATGAAGGTGTAAAAACTCCTGTTCCTTTAACCGCTGAAAGAAAACCATTACTACCAGCACAGAGCCAAGATAAGTTATTTCCAGTTGGATAAGCACAAGGAGTTGCATCTGAGAGAGCCAAAAGAATCTACATTAAGGAGAGATATCTGTTAATTAAATCTGTCCCAGCCTGATCTCTATCTGTAAAACGTAACTTACACTGCCTCCACTGCTGAATGAACACACACACACAAACACACACACACACACATGCATGCACGCAAACACATACACGTGTGCTTAAAGTTTAAATTCCAGTTCCTTTTTTATCACCCTTAACTATAACACCGACATTTTTCCTGTATATAATGGTGTGTTTAGTTTTCTATTTTTTAAAATAAGCCTTGAATGGCTTCAATTCTAAGATTTAATTTGTTCAAAGTTCAAAATATTTCTCCATATTTTTTCCTCGTACTCTCTTTTTTTTATTATTATTTCTCTTTCTTCTTCTTCAAACACTAAAATGTCTTGGGACTGTCTGGTGGAGAAGTACAGGGGCTCAGAGGTGACTGGGGGATGAAGACTTGGGGTGTATGCAGACCAGATGTTTGGGCTTTCATGAGTCTGGGGAGGGGCTTTGAGAGAGGACAGCAAAGTAGTGGGGGCGGGGGGGGCAATGGCTGTTCTCAATTAACTTGATCAATGGAAAAGGAGTTGGAGTATGTTTTGTGAGTGTGTGATTGTATGTGAGAAAAAAGCCCTGTAAAGTATGTCATAATTTTAAAGTAACATGTTTTACCCACTAAGGTCTCATGCAGGTTAAGAACACAACAGCAATGTTTATTTGCAAAACTTTGCAGAACAGGATTACATTTATAACATTAAATACTTGTGCACTTTCTGCTGTGTTCACACTAAATACATCTTGCATCTTCTGTTGGAAGGTCTTTCTCATGCATGAAGCAAAGGTTTTCACTACAAGAATTGTAAGAATAATCACTTGATTTGTTCCTTTAGACTACAAACATTTCATTAGATGGTTTCATCAACAATTAAAGACCCTGAACCAAATATTTTTCTTTCCAACACTTTCACCATACTGCAGTTCAAACAGGTCATTTAAATTGTTCTACAGCTGAGGCCCCTTTAAATCAAGTAGTAGCTCTGTCCTTTGTTTTAATTAGGATTATATGTCCTTCTTAAAGGATCTTTTCTCTGAAGTCCTTCCCATTTAAAAACCTATAGGGCAACAGAAGCTTAAAAGGACTTTTCCATCTTTACCCTGATACATCTTTGAAATTGTGCTTGTTCGCTGTCTCTGGAACACTTTATCTCTCCCTAAGAAGGATTTGAAGGAGGGGGGTTAAGGCAGGACTTGGTGGTATGCAAGATGTTTCTTTGTATTTGCTCACTACAATGGAGAATTTTTTTTTGGTTATGGTGTTTTCATTTATGATATCACTTTCATCAGACGCAAAGGGGTGTCATTATACACTACAGCTCTACTGTGTCCTCCACTTTTGATACAGAAGGCCTGTGTCCAATCACACAGATCTTCCCATGTGACCTTTGACCTTTACTCCCATGAGCAGAAAAAGAGAAAGGCATTGGTTTCAGCAAAGGGAGGGGTTTAGGCTAGCTGTCTCTGGCTGCAGACTGAGCACCCCCTCTTCGCCTCCCCAGCCTCTCCTTGAAACCAACTTCATTCTAAACACTTGAAAATCCTCCACATGTGCAAACAATTAGCTTTCACGACTTTCACGAGCCTCAGACATTCACAGGCAGACACACATACAAACACAGCAATGAACACTGAATCAACATGTACTCATTTAAACATGCAGGTATACACACATTCTGTGTGTTGACTTGCATATGTCCGCTAAAGTTTACCATCAAGGTGTAACTTGTAAAGAAAATGTGAAACATTACATAATGCTTTAATGTTCTGCACACATGCTAACATACAACATACTTCCCATTTATTTTTTATTTTACAGTATAACAGAGATTTGTTGACTTTTGTCTTTTTCGATCCTTCTTCAGATTCCTAAATCAAATGTGTGGCACACACACTGTTTCCTGCTTTGTGTCCTATTTCAATATTGTGAAAGCGGAGAAGATAGACTAAACAGAAATGTTCTCTGTTACTTCCAGTGGATAAATGTCTATTGAGCTTCTGTTTGCAGAGAAAAAAAAATAATTAAATGCTGCTTTCTGTCGTCGCTGGAGGAAAATAAGGGCTACCGTTTTTGCATTCTGACCCTACTAAATATGCAATGCAAATAAAATCCTAATTGTTACAGTAGTACAGAGCATCCCTGCTCTTTGTCAGGCTTTGGCCATCAATCAGAGCTCAGACACGCTAGCTACAATGTCCGTTTTTATTTGAAGTAGTTTCTAATTTCCTGATGGAATGAGATGGAAGCAAGTAAACATGCACGTATCCATTTTTGTAGCAGAATAAATGTTCCTTTCAGTTTTTTCTCAGCTACCTATGCAAGTTCAACTTAGTTTTACATCAAAATAAACCACTGAAACAGTGTGCCATTATACAGGTAATTGAACCCTGAGCAGCATTTCTTTTGTGACTACTTGGGCCAAAAAAATCTACTCCGCCGACACATTCATTACCAGCTGAAGGAGCATGAAGAACTTCTTATCCCAGGAACCCAACCTTCAGAAAAATATTCTGCTGCATTAAAAAAAATAAAAATGCAAAAAATGTTTAGAAGAAAAGCTGGTGACATTAATCTCATTTCTATTGTTGTTATTTTTCTTATAGTTTAAAAACAGTAAAAAACGTTTACTGTTCTTTACAACCTAGCATTGCAGTCACAATTACAAGTGTGTCCTCAATCTGCTTCTGCTGCAATCAAAGATCTGCAACTAATGAGCAAGAGATGAGAGGAAAATTAAAACATGCAATGAGAAGTAGGGTGTAAACGTAGTGCAATTGTGAAAATGACTGATTCAGTGAGAAGTTTTACACATAAAATAACTAAAGGGAAAAATAAGCTTGAGCAAAAGGTAGACTAATACAAAAAAAAATATCAGATTTTATTTTAATGCAACTTAAAATGAATATTTTATTGAAGGGTATCATAAGAGACTACATCCACTATTCATCTTACTAAATGCAACATTGCTTTTAATAAGCAGTTTGATAAGTTTTTGTAAGGGAAACATACAGTTTTTCCTTGGTAGCCATTAGAGAACATTAGCCTTTGTACAGCACATGTGCCACATTAACAACAATTCAGTTAATCAGCTATCAGTGATCTGTTTTCCAAGGGCTAATTCCTTAAGTGCCTGTCAGGTGGACATGTGGTGGCTTTGATTTAATTGATTTTACAATATTCTAACCCACTGTTGCAGGACATTGTGGCTGTGGGATTGTACCAAAGTGACCCATAAATGACCAGCAGGTGGGAGAAATGATGCTGACCAGCAGACTGGAAGCATTGATGTGATGCATTACTGTCTTTAAAGCATCTCAATTTTTTTTTTTTGTCTGAGCAGAGTAGGTATGTGTTTGATGAGGAGTGTGACATGTCACCTTATCATGACTAAATGGCTAAAGATTCACTGAGGTATGATTGGTAGGATGTGGATAATCATTACATTAGCGACACACGCTCTCATGGTGTGCAATTTAAAAACAATTATGAGATCTGCAACCTTTTAATCCAATCATCACCTCGAGCTGGCGCTGTGTGTCATGGCATATCACCTGAACCTGTGGCAGAAGGAAACATTAATAAATTGGTAATCAATCACAGATTTGCAGGTAGCACTGACAGCTATAAGTAAAAAAAGTGAACATATTGATAGTGGCATTGAATTTCTGGGAAAAGAAAGAGGTACGGAATAGATTCTGGAAAGCTATTATATTACACACATCTGCCCAGATTTTCCTTCTAGTTAAGTTCATTATACCTGACACTGCATTTTCCAAAAAGTGCCATAGACTATACATAAATACTTACACAGATGCACACATTTGAACACAAGCCTACGGTTTTGCCACGGGATGCTGTTTTCCAGCTGTTTAAACCACGGCTCAAATTAGCTGCTCAGCCATTGGAAGGAAAGGCAGGCAGGATACCAGTAATTACTGACTGATTGGTAGAGTGGCTGCAATTAGCAAGTTTGAAGCTTGAAGATTTGCATACATATAAAAAGCTTGTACGGCACAGCTGCAGTAAAGATCCTTATAGTAGTGGTGTCCTTGGCACCAAAAGGATGGAAAAAATACATAATGGTACCTGAGTTTTTATAAATATGAAAAGAAAAAAAAATTGTGAGTTGATGCAAAATTCAATTTAAAATCTTTATAAACAACAACTGTGTGATTACAGTCAAAACTATATCAAACCCAAAACAGACAATAAAAGCAATGTGGTGAAATTTATGTGCTTGTACTGTATCTGGAGGCTTCCACCCTGGCAGCACAGAGGAGCGTCTCAGCAGTGGTCCGCCCTTATCATAGCACATTTAACAGGGGGCTAATCCAATCAGGTGGGATAACAGGGTTGCTCTCTGTGAGTGGAGGAGGATCAGGCGAGTGCTCCTCTGCTTCCCATTAGTGTGTGTCCCTCCAGCCGGGCCTGTCCTAATCCCATTTCCCCATCTAAAGCCTTAACCCAAACAAGCACGCAGGACAATAATCTCCGGTCACACTTCTGTCGGCCGCCCTGGGCCTTCTGATGCTGCTAATGGAGTGGCTAGAAACAGAGGTGCCAAGAGACTGCCAGGGGGACTGGATGTAGCTTGTTGTCGGCCAAGAAACCACAAAATCCACAGCTTTCTCTTTATCTCTGCTATTTTTGTTTTTAGTAGTGTTTGTGTATCTGTTGGTGGTTTCTGTTTTCTCTTAACCAACAAGCATGCTTTCCCACAGACATCTGGTCCATGCAGAGATCATTGTGCAGTTTGACATGTCAGCAGAGTTAGCTTTTGAATATAAATGATTGTAGTTAATCGTATAGTCCACACCATGTTTGTTGAAGGACTGTTGAAAAATTGCATTATGAAGAACAAGTATGAGGCTATGGGGAGAGTATAATATAGTGTGGGCAGAAAAGTCATTAGAGTTCTTTTCAAAGTTCACACAAATGCAAAAAATTCATCAATAGCAAGATGTTTTGACTCATTTTCCTCATCTTTCTGTGGAAAGCACATGTGCCCCAGATGGAGGGTCCTGATCCAAACCAAGACGCCACCCTGAGTGTCTCAGATCACTTACATACTCTCCAAGGACCCTGGAAAAAACAGCCTCATCCACAATTCTTATTTCTCTTGGTTTCCATAAGAAAAATGTCAGCCTAACTTCATAATGAATTCCAACTGAAATTTTGCCGGTGCGATGGTGGGGAGCTCAAAGGAGGCTTTTCAGCTCAGTGTTTTAATGTTACATATGGAGAATATCATGACATTGTATGAAATTGATAATTGGATTTTAATTATTTTGGATTAAACAGGAAAAAAAGACACTTAAGGGAAAATATAGTCTTAATTTAATTTTTGGATATTTAAAAAGTATGATGTGATGATTCCATTATTCTCATTTAGTTTTTTTTTTTTTTTTACTTTGTTACTTTAAGACAAGCGATAGTTAAATTTTAACAGTTAATTTTTAATTAGTACAGCTCCAGAAGTAAATCTGTATTTAGTTTGAAAGAAAAGCACATTCCCTGACTATACAAATAGTGATTAGTGAATATAAAAAACATAAAGTTTTCAAAAGTCAGTGCTACAGGTAAACAAATACACATTTACAGCATTAATGTATAGAGATTTATTATTAGCCAAACTTTGTTTGTTGTTCAGTGATGAACTTTAACATTCAATGATGAATATGTCTCATTATTTAATTGAGGTTTGGGCCACATAAACCTTGGCTTGCACACAAAAAGAAAAAGAAAAAAAACTATCCACGCTTCCCTTATCGGATGAATCCGGTTTAGTAAATGGGCAGACTTAATAGCTGTTAAATTATTTTAGGTACTAATATTTCTGTGGACTTGGATGGAAAAGTAGCTTAAGCTGATAACTGCTTGCAAAGCAAACTTGTGGTGTTATGCGTGTATCTCAATCATCAATCAAAACTGCATGATGATATTATCACTGCTGTTGTGAATTTAGTCACCAGTCACCCAAACTGCATGATGATAAGTTTGCTGTGTTGCTGGCAGGCTCACCAGTAAAAGTCTCCATGAGAAAAATAAAGAATCATCACAATAATTCTAAATTTTTCCAAAATTGTTGACAGCTGTGGAATGTGGTTGTAAAAGAAAATGTTCAGCCATCTAAATGATTATTGTTAATCACATTGCCCTCTTGAACTCCTTGTTTTCATTCAATGTTAAGGCAGATTTCAAAACATCTTAGAGCCACCAACAACTGTTGGTGAATCTATTATGTATGACATTTGTATAAGGAACTACTTACTATTTACACTACTCTACATTTAGCACTCCATTTAACAACCTGTAAATCAGGCCAAAGGCAGTATATAACCAACCTCTTCTTCATACGCTGAATTGTTATGGTTACAGGAACACTGAATCTGCCAGATGGGTTAGTTCAAAGCTGTAAACAATGTTGGCTTACAGCCTGAACTTAGGGCAAGTAAGTTTCCAGAACTTTCAGGTTTGGAGAATGGTGCAAAATTGCTTAGATTGGTTGTTTTTAACTTTGCTTCAATGTTGGCTGTTATCTATTATTTTGCCACAAACATGGGTCCATGCTACTCACAAAAGATGGCCAATATGGTGATATTAAGGCAGGCCAATTGGAAGGTAGGTTGCAATATAGGAAAGTAGCAGCATTTGCTAACTATTCCAAAGCACTGTTATTATATAAGATGTTAAACAAATTCTGAACGCTAATCAGCTTTGGGCCAAAAATGCTGTTGTTACTTATTTGCTGATGAATTCAGCAAATAGCCTACGGTAACTAGCTTTATCATCCAGCCAGTTTGGCACAGCTAGAAGTTTGTTTTGGCTTGTGACATTAGGGAAAGCATCACTCAAACGTGTGTGTGTGTGTGTGTGTGTGTGTGGGGGGGGGGGGGGGGTTCTCATTGACTTTCTATTGGTACTGCTCTACATCTTGTCCCCAAAGGTTTTGAGGCCAGCTACA
>JBAMHW010000012.1:22009467-22021219 GCA_037177495.1 Rhadinocentrus ornatus | reverse complement strand
GCTGGGATAGGCTCCAGCTCACCCCGCGACCCCTAATGGGAACAAGCGGTACAGAAAATGACTGACTGATGACTGATCTTAATCCCTTGGAAGAAAGTCTGTCTATCCTCTTTTTATAAAGGCTTTATGTTTTTCTTTATTTTGATACCTAAAAATGGAAATAAAAACGTGGTTCTTCAAAAATAACAAATATCCTATGGTAGCTCTTTATTAAAAACAAAATATTAAGTTGTCTTTTTGAAAAGGTCTTGTAAAGGCTGCAGACCCCTGCAATAATAACATAAAAACATTTAGCAGCAGTTTTCTCGTCAAACAGCAACAGTTAAAATATTTCTTTATATATATAAAATCAAATATTTATGAGAAAGAAGGATGAAATGTTCAGAATTGACTAACTAAAAGGTAAAAAGTCAGCAGGATGAATTTAAAGCTGTTAAGCCGCTTCCACAGAGAAGGAAAAAAATCTGATGAATATCAGCCATCAGGTGAACCGACAGAAAGCAGGCTTACAATCTCACATGGTGAGGAGAGAGAAATATTCACAATATGCGCAATAACTTCCATCCATGCACCTTTAGTGCTTCATTATCCAGACTCCGGTCTAAAAATTCTCTTACTTTGCATTCTTAGCTTGACTTTTTAGCTTCACCTCTGCCCCTGCACCCTCCTCTACCTGGAGTTAAGGGGTTAACATCTTGTTTCCGGGTGTAGCGTCAGGTGTGTAAATGTAACTATTAAGATGTGGTATCCACAGAAAGTCCAGAATCTCAGCTAACAGCTCAGCAAAACCATTTCTGTGACCATCAAACACAGTTAAGACAACAGTAATTAAAATACCAGGTACACAAAGTCCGAAAAATATGTAAACACAATTTATGGCTCCATGTGTCCACGTGTCCACGCATGAACACAGACAAATGGCTCCTCTACTGAAAGCTCACATCTCATATATTCCACAGCTGGAAGTTTCATCTCGCTATAACCAAGATTCACCGAATCAGAGGCAGAAGAAGGCCCAGTTTATGTTTTACGTTTGTAAAACAATCAGAAAGCATGTCTTATCTTTGCTAAAAAAGTTTCTCATTCTCCTTTAGGAGCAGTTCCCGTCCAAAAATCACGATGTTCTGCCCATCTGCATGGGTTTTGACAGACAAAAAGAAACATCGGTTCTTTTTCTTCTTTCTTAACTTCCAGACAAGAACGTATCTTCATTTTAATGAACCCACTTTATCCCGATTACATGAAATGCACCGCTGCAGCATGACCAGGAAGGGAGACGTGGACTGCATGTTTCTGTGATCAAAGCCAGTGAGCCAAAAAAACCCAAACCTTAACGCGTGATAAAAATTAACGCTGTAAAGTAATCATTGCGTTGACATGCGATTAACCCGTTAACGTGCACACCTATAGTAATAACATATATGTGGGGAAAATGGACAATGGCCATAAATTTAAACTCAAAGTATACATTGTGCTCTCCAAATCCATGTAGAAGGAGAATTGCATTTGTTATTAACAATACAATATAGTTTTTGGACTAAACATCTGATTTTAGTATTGTTTACTATCAAACAGATAGCAGATGTGTATATGTGTGGAGGGGTGGTTTGGCAACTCAAAATATTCAGATTTTAATAAGGCTACAGGGATAGCTGCATTAAAATAAAGGAGTAGTTATTGCTATCATGCTATCATATCAACAATACAAGCTGTTTGTTGTCCAGACCTAAAATTGTCCAGTGCCAAGCAGCAGGTCGTGCTGTCTCTCTACAGGTGGGTGGATGAGCTCACACATGCACACACCCATACACAAACAAGCTTCACTTCACTTGAGTCACTTCACCCCTAGCCAAGTATGTGGTGAAGCCACCCAACTCCAGTCATATCAGTGGGATCTGTTAACTAGCCCCCATGGACACTGCCAGGTTTTTGTAGTAAATTGTGGAGCAAAACCACAACTGACTAAAAAGAGATAGGATTGCTCTGACTTCATAGCATTTTGTGGTCTACATTTCCCTCTGAGTTTTTTTTTTCTTTTGCTTTTGACTTTTTCCCTCCTCTTTTTTCCTTTAATCTTAATTCAAAATTCAGCTGCATGTACCATTTCTCTTCACAGTTGTCTTTGTTTTAGCCCTTTAAAACAGTGTTTTATCGTTGCAGATTTCCAAGCTCAGATTTATTTTCATGAAAGCCTTAATGTGTTCAAGAAGTCCCCACAGTTAACTGCAATAATAGTGCAGCCACAAAAACGTTCTTCAAGCTCAAATTTTCCCCCCCAAAATTTGCCCAGTGCTATAGCTTGTTGTTCATACAGTTAAGTACCCAGAAAAATATGATTTCCATATCTCATTTTTTTTTCTATAGCGAGGTTTCAGTGAAGTTTTCAAGATAACTCCTGTGGAGCGCAGATGTAGAGAGCTCAAGCCAAAAGCACCAGTTCTCTTTGCCAAAATACCACCATAAAATTCTGCTTGCAATAAGCAACCATGAAACCAACATGTCTCTTTTTCTAACTGTGGGATCTGCTGCTGAGCCATGAACCTGAGTTACTCAGGGGAAGTCAAGGGAAGTGCTGAGGCCTGATTGAGTGGAAAACCTTATGGGAAGTTGAATTTATACCGAACAAAGACATTTGTTCACAGAAGTCACAAAATATAGTGTGTAGTTGTGTAAAGATTCTCATTAGTGTTGTGAGATGTGCATCCCGTGCAGGCTCCATCTATTAATGCCAGTACAAGACATTAGATTCCTGTAAGCTTTATTCCAGCCACACCTTGCAATGATATCCATTTTTGGCATTTCAAAACAAATTTATGAAGTGCACAGTTCTGGTGTTGTTATCAATGGTTTCTTAATCCAATGTCCAACTTCACAACTCTGAGCCTGGTTGGAGATAGACACAGCACAGGCCTCCTTGTTCTCATTCCCATAACTGGCGTCACCCTGTTGCACTAACTCCTTGCTGTGTATGTGAAGTTAAAACTAAGTTTTCAGTTTTTCATATAATTCTTCTTGATGTAAAAAGGATTTAGGGAAAAACTATGGCACCTTTAATTGCATGCATGTGTATATCACTGTCTTATCCACATCTGTTCATTAGTTTATTAATGTTATACAGTTTTCCTTAATATCCATTTTGTAGCATCTTAAGATTGAGCTTCCAAGTACATTTCAGGTATATATTGTTATTTTTCCACCACATTTTTTAGTTGTTTGTATCTTTTCTCCTAGATTGGTGAATGCTGTAAGTTGAAAGAAAGTAAACACCCAAAAATTGCCCATAAAAGGTCAAGACTTATAAAAGGTCAAGACTGTGCTGTGGCATCATTTTAGGATGCAGTGCACCAGTGCAGTGAGTGGTGCATCTAATGAAATGAAACCTCCACATGAGTCGGTCAGCATCAAACAGGAGCCTAGGGCATAAACCTGATTTCCTCATAAAGCTAATCATTACAAAAAAAACACCAACAAACAAACAAAAACAAAAAAACACAAGTGTAGCAAATGTAATTATTAAAGACCACATTTAGCAGGTGGAACTGGGAGGCACAGGTGACATTTATGGAGTGATTTTCTTGCTGTTGAGGGAACAGATCTAGTGAGTTTGTAAGTAGGACTTAAAAATACGTTTGTTTGTAAGAATGCTCGGTGAATGAGGCACATAGTCCTCATTATATTTACATACGCATATAGAAACTTAAAGGTTTTCTAATTTATGTTATATTTGTTATTGTTTTACTGAGGTAATTAATTTGTACAATAGTGGAGTATATAAAAGCAAACAGACAGTTACATTATTTTTCATGTTGACTGCTCCAAAAATTGACTGAATTTATATTACCTTAAAATGTTCATGAACTAAGAAATAAAGAAAAAAAAGAAAAGAAAGACAGAAATCATTGTTATTACTTACAGTGGCTGTTGTCATAATATTATATAAAAAATTTAAGTAAAATTACTAAAAACAATGATGAAAATATGTTTTCAAAAACATTACAGACTGATGTGAAACATTTTTACTTCTCTGTAAACATGAGTATTCAGGTGAAATGACAATAAAGCTAAAATAAAGTTATATATTAAATTATAAAAAAGCTGCTTGATTAATGTTAATTCTTAAAATAAACCAACTATACTTAAACTGTTTGATAATTAATCAAATTCTTTATACCTTTTGAGCACAAAATATTAATTTGAAAATAAACTTGTTGTGAATGCTGTTGTTATTTTACACACAGTTTTATAGAAAACGTGAACTTTCTCACATTAAGTTATGTAACTAAATGTAAAAGCAGCAAAGCGTAAATGAAGCATTTTGTCTTTATAAAATAATTTACAAATTTTCTTATTACATAGTTGTTGGCGTGTAGTGGGCTATTCATTTAGTTTGCCACTGTGGCAACATATGCTCCTCCCTATCATGTCTTTTCTCTCTTTATCTCCCTCTTTGTCATACATGCACACTCATGAAGACAAACAGATACACACACAGACACACACACACGCTGCAGTTTACTCATGTAATGTGACCTGGAGGCACGCCAATGAGCCTGTGGAAGGTCCGTGGCCTGAGGCCTGCCGACACCTCTCTGCAGCCCAGTTGAAATGTTTATTTATAACTCTCTTCCAGTTCCACCTCCCTCTGTCGTCCGCCAGCCACCATGCCAATCCAAACACACTAGGCCTCTCCAGACTGATCCAGAGCATGGTTTTGAAAAGAAGAGAAGCCTTCCTCTTCTTTTTCCCCCTTCTCATGCCCAAACTCTCCCACCCTTTCCTCCCTCTCTGTCTTCCCTTTCAGAGAGAAGTGAGTAGACACAGAATAGAGAGGAAGGGGAGGATGGATAGAAGAAAAGTGTGTGTTTGTGTGTGTGTGTATGTGTGTGTGTGTGGGGGGGGGTTACTCCATCCAGCATGGGCTGCTAAATTGGTTTCAGAGCAGCAGTTGGACTCAGGGGATGCACGGCACACACTACCGACTAGATGTGTTTGCTTTTGTGGGGTGTAGGAAATTTGATCTCTATCCTTGTAGCCAACCCACATCCCACATTCCAGCCAACACTACCACCGAGAATGAAAGGAGCTCTGAGGACAGCCACCCTAAAACAGGTATCACAGATACTTTAGTAAGGAGGATAATAAACATTAAAGTGGAATATGGAGAAGTGCATATTTTACTCAAATGGTTACATCACACCACATGAAGTGTCTTTGTAACAGGTGGGGAGTCACATGTTAGTGGAAGGCTGGATGACATGCTGAGTCCCTGGCCAGCCCAAGGCTGAAGGCTCTCTAAATAGGTTTAATTGGGCCAGGCTTAACACTGCCATGCAGACAGAAACAGGACTATAGGGAAAAGAAGGGCACCCAAGAGACTCTAGGTACTGTGTGCCTGCATGTAACTTGGTGCTGCTGTGTGGCTCATTTGGTATATTCACAGTTTAAGGCCATTCTGCTTACACACTGCCTTGTCCAAGGGACCTGTGCGAAATTACCATTACCAGTTGTTTATCTAAAAAACATGCTCCTACAGCAGAGCTATGATTAGTTTGTGGCCCACGGCATAACTCTAGCTCGCCAAAGTGGAAATTGTTTACCTCCTTGTGACATTGTGTATTTGTGTGCCTGTTTATGCACAAGTGCTATTGTCTGCTTGCCTCAGTACAGGAATCCATGTAGAAGCTCTCTCCAACTCAACCAAGTCTTTGGCATCCTTTACAGCAAATGGTAAAATGCAACTCAGCCATGACAAAAAGGAAATTTATACCAAATTATTTCCACTCAATCAATGAAACTAGTGTCTGATAAATAATATATAATGCATCAAATATTTATTGAAACATCAAAAATGGATAAAAGAAGGACCATAAAGGCAGGCACACATTTGTATATATTGTGTATGCAGTGAAGAGAAGTACAGTCATACTGATGCACTGATCTTTAGTGGAGAGAAAGGACTGCATTGTCTTACAGGCACCGTTGTTTGCACAAGACACTTTTGTTTTAATTTCTGTGCCTTTTATTTTTGTCTATTTTGTACAGATTGCAAAGATTCACATAGCCACGTATGCAAAATATTCCCGTGTTCAGGGCAGATCCTCATTTCTCTCTCAGACAGTTTGCTTGCCTTGCATCTGAATGCACTTGTCTTACATTACATGTGTATATGATGACAAATCCTATATTTAATTTACTCTGCTTTTCTGCAACACGCACCAGTTTCTTATTTTCAATAAAAGACCATGCTTTAAAAGCCACCAAGTGTTGCAAGAACCATTGTACCCACTTTGTTTGTGGATTTGCAAGTGTCTAAGTATGTGTATGTGTGCATTCAGACTGGAGTTTATTGCATTTGTGGTTGTGGGTTCCTGTGAGTAAATTTGTGTGTTTATATTCTTGTTTGTCATGAGTAAGTCCTCAGGGATTGCAGTCTCCACAGTAACCGTCTCTCTTGGTGGTCTGTCATTAATAGTCTGTCTGGTGTTGATGATTTAGATACGGTAGAAAAAAAAGGTTGCAGCCAGATATATGAAGTCAAAGCCCATAAAATCATATAATAAACTTAAATAATAAACACCTTTACAAGTAAATAAAAAATCACAAAATCAAGGGGTCAGCTATAGCAACCTTTTTTCAAGCTCCTTGGTGTGTGGGTGCATTCATGTGTGTGTGCATTTGAGCATTTGGTGTTTGTTTTTCCTCTTTGTCTCATTTCTCCCCCCACCTCTTCTGAGTGAAGAGAAATTGAGAAACCAATCTAAAATCCATCAGGACTTCCCTGCCCACAAGCCCCTCTCCCTCTAACCTCACTCACCCCCCCAACCTCTCCACCTCCCCCTCCCCCTCCCTACCTACTCTGCACCAAACACACACACACACACACACACTCCCCCCGCTCTTGTTTTTGTGTTGCAGGTGTCTGGAAATTGGATGAGATGTTCGTTTAGCGGGCAGCTGGTCTGGGGCCGATATGAATTGCGTTTCCCCACGCCAGGAAAGGTCAAGCCCCCTCGCCTTGACGGAGTGCATCAGCCTATTGAGTGGCGCTTTAGTCCATTTACCAACAACCAATGGCAAGGCAGCAGACAGGAGAGAGGCAAGCACAGAACTCTGTGTAGAGGAGAGAAAAGAATGACAGCACGTCGAATATAAATTCATTGTTTCTCATCACCCAGCTGGGGCAGGAATGGCTGGGAGTGATTGCTGGGATGGGGGAAGTGAGGTAGGAAAATTATCATCAGAGCAGACTGTGCATGTGTGAGCGATGAGATGAGCACCCCTCTTTTACCACCAGTGGTGCCACATTCAGCTTTGGTGTCCAGATTTACTGACAACTTAGTACACTTCTTGAAGTAAATATCAGGTGATGTTGCCTCTACAAGATGCTATTTAATGGAGAAGGTGTTTATATGAGAACAAAAAACGTGTCTTCACATGTCATACCTCCAGAAAAATTCTTTAGTCTTTTAAAAAAAAGAAAGAAAAAACACTACACCTGATGTATCTGTTAAAAGAAAAAAACTTTCTTAACAGCTAAAAATAGAGACAATTAATAGGTTGGTTCCTTGATGAAAACAGACATCTCAACAGTGCACGTACAACACTGCCACTGCAGGCTTGTATCTCTCCCATCTCTCCCTCTCTGATTCTCATGCACATATACAGAAATAGGGTTGCTGTCCCTTTAATTTTCATCCCCGTGTATCTGGAGGAGTTAAGGCAAAGCAATTAAAACAAAGGCATATTTAACATGAGGTTAATGATTGGCTGACCCTGCAGTCAGCACAGTGACAATATCTTAATTATTGAGAAACCTATAGTCATTACGCCTACGAATGGCCTGAGGAGCATCTCTATTGATTGGGATCCAGTCCTATTACAGGCCCAGCCTGGACCAATGAAGCTGCTATTATAGGCACTCTCTCTCTCTCCGTCTCTCTTATTTTCTTTTTCTCTCTCACTTCTGGTCTATGTCTTTCTTTCTTTCTCTCTCACTCCCTTTCTCCTTTTTTATGTCATGCTGCAAACTATTGTATGTGTTGAACAGTAAGACAAGAGCCAGATGAGACTTGTGGGCTTTACTGCTTTCTAAAAAATTCATATCTAAGAGGAACATTTTTTCTGAGGAATGATTATTTTGTCTCTTCCTCTTTATTCTTTTCATTTATGGTCTTTTCTCACTATTTTGAGTCACTTATCTTATCCTGTACTTTTGTTGACTATGGTTTCATCATTTCTGCAGTTAAAAAACTTATGGACACATACTTAAATGTACAATACTAACATTTGTGGTGCTGTTTTTGTTCATTTGCTAAGATTTGTGATTTTAAAAAAAGTCTTATGAGAACATGCATGAGTAATATTATCTCCTAATTGCAGGGGTATATAATATAGTCAGGACAATAGCACTACTACTGACTACTGCATTGTCCTTTTTTTGTAATTTAGCACATAATTGTTTAAAACTGCTTACTCTTGAAATAGTTCAGGGTGACAGCTTAAATTCAATTGAAAACTTTAGCAATGCACAAAGTTTCACAATGAACACATATTCTACACAAGCACAGCGATCATCATCTCAACAATCTATTATGCTCCTGTTGTCATAACTTCAGTGATGGTAAATACGATAACTGAACAGATCAGAGGTATTTAGAGAAGGGGAAAATCAGTAAAAATCTAGGTAACATCCAGACCTTTTCCAAATATAAAACTCAAAACCTTCCCCTTAATGTGCTGTTTGTGTCCATGTGTGTGTGTAATTTATTATGTTTAATGAAAGTCGCTCAGTGAAGGAGACAATACTCATTAATGTCTTGTGGTAGACTTTATTTGTTGTGTTGCAGCTTTTAACATTAGCACACTAGTAGTGTTTGGGAAATGTATCCATAATTGGATGCAGTATTTAACTTGCTGACCGTTATAATCAATTAAGACATTAACAATTTGCACGTTTAATTTTTCTTTTGTTAAAAAAACTCCACTATCAGGTATATATTAGCACACTATTTAAAAGGTTTCATCACATTGCATATTAATCACTTTAAATGCTTCACTTTTTTGTGCAATTTAATGTTCCAATAAAGTGCCGTGTACAACATTTAACAAATGTGACGCTGTATCAAGTTTATCTACATGACCGATTATTTAGAGGCCACACATTATGCATTTCTAACCTGTAAAATAAATTTAACAAACTATCCCTCACTGTTGTTAACAGTGAATGTAGCAGAAATGTCACAAAGTTCTACACTGGATAACTTACATGATATGGAAATTAAGCTAAGCTGTACAAATTACATGCATTTGTTATGCTCCCAAATTAATTTAGAGGTAATAAAAAAATCGTTACATAATAACATTCTACAGTATTTAAGAGTTATTGTTGCAAATGTAGCATGGATAATTGCAGAACTAAATATATAAACCAGATTCAGGATAAATATTACAAGAAAATAATTGTATGTGTCTAACATTAGACTTCTATTCCTTTTACATAATATTGTACCAAAGGCCAATATTTCATGTCACTGATTCTTTATATTATATGACTGCAGTTAGAATGAATCAATGAGTAATGTGAAGCAAGCACGGTACAGGTATCCATATTGTGTGTCTTCACAGTCACACACTAGACAGATTTGTTACCTTCCATTACTGTTTAATGTCAATGATTTCAGAGCTTCATTTCAACTCTGAGGATGGCTGAATTTCAGATTGATCCAATTACAATGATTATTTTAAAGACTTAATGTTAAAACTACAGTCATCAACCATTCTGCTTTGTACCTTTTGAATGGCTTGGTGGTAGGACTAAGCATCTAAGTTACAGTTGAAACATACAAGCAAAAAAAGGGGATTTATTCAATTAATTATTTAATCAGGGCTTCTATGTCTGATATCTAATTATTTAACTTTTCACCTGTTCTTGAAAAAATAAAGATCTATCTCTGCATCTTTAAGATCACAGACAAAACAGCTGGGTGCATAAAATGTACACTTGCATGCAGGTTTATATGCACAAACTTTTACATGTTGATTGAATGTGCACTGCACTCTCATTTATCCAATACCCAATAACTGCGGTGGGGCATTACCCTGTTCAATCTGTAATGGGAGGTCAGTGAGTAGGGCTCCATGTCATGATAAGTGTTTTGAGATAAATATAGAGGCCAGACAACTTCTTCACTGTCACACTGCTTCCTCCTCTTGTGGGAGTGAAGCAGCATGGGGAGAGCCAAGATGTAATTACCCTATCAGTGTGCCATCCTTATTAAAACACTACTAACAGTGCTCCATTATTGAAATACCCCCCACTGGACTCTTCTTAATTCATTAAATAAATTAGCACCAGCACCTTTAATAATTCATAGAATGATGTCTACCTTTTTTTCCTTCTCCACAGTGGGTAACTATGACAAAAAACCATGAAAATGAAGGTAAGTACTGTAACATAATAATGAACAGAGTAGCTATAGCTAGCTATTACAGTAGCTAGCGGAAAGCGAGCAGATGATATGTGTAAAAGACTTTCATTAGCTAACAAAATAAATAAAAATAAATAAAACTGCTCCACAGACATCTGCAAGCCACCTCTTCTCTACAGATTATGACTCTAATGACTTTTGAACTTTATATTATACCTACATTTGATTTAATAATTTGCTAAGAGCTGGGTCCAACATTTCGGTTTATGTACATACATTAAAAACCTACAAATATTATTAAGAAATCCACAGAAAGTTAGTGTAAAGCTGCAGTGCAAGCCCATATGATGATGTACATGTCCTCTAACTGCATATCTTAATTTTTTACCACTTGTCTTACTGGCTGTCGTCTGTGTCCCTCTCATTTGTGGTGCATTAACGTCCTAATGAGAATATCCTTGAGCTAGGCAGAGAAGCTAAAAAACAAATAAAGCAAGGAGTCAGACGCAGGATCTTGCTGTGTCTCTACATTGACACATCTGCATTCCTAATATATATTTATCACACATCCTATATCAGTGATGCAAGCACAAAAATACTATAAATATCCCTGCTTATGTTTGTATCAGGGATGTGTGCAATTTTTTGTGTATATAAGCATAAGAGTTTTTCACTGCAGATGTAAGTGCATAAGTGTACGGGGCATGTTTGTGTGTTCATGGAGCTCTTTAAGGGTGTGTGTGTCTGTATACCATGCCTGTCGGGATGTGGCGGCCCTCTCAGCCATGTCAGGGACAGCTTCGTTGAGGGTGGCAGCCGGGGAAAATGATGATGATGAAATTAAAATTCTGCGCCTGGCAGAAGGGGCTGCCACGATTTCACTGGCGGCTGTGCGCATCGATCTGTTCCAGCATTTGACTTTCAACCATGACAAAACTGTGGGCAAATTAATTGTTCTCCAGGATATTAGGCATCAGAGTCCATTAATCCTCTCTGGAGCGCCACGCCGCATGAATACTAATCGTCTTTCCAGGCAGCCGTCTCATCCCTTGCTCTCTTTTCTATTTCTCTTCTTTTTTCTTCCATATCCCTTCTCTTTTCTGACTCCTATTTTGCTCTTTACAAATATTCTGTGCTTTGTTGTTGCTTCATTTTTTTCTTTATCATTGCTGACTTGTTTCTGACCTCATTCTTTCCCAGTCTTTTCAAGTTTTATCTTCCATTTTTTGCTCCCTAAAACTGACAACCGCGCTAGATAGATAGATAGATAGATAGATAGATAGATAGATAGATAGATAGATAGATAGATAGATAGATAGATAGAT
>JBAMHW010000012.1:21978785-21991645 GCA_037177495.1 Rhadinocentrus ornatus | reverse complement strand
TTTTTTTTTTGAGGTTTTTTGTTTTTGTTTTTCTCTTGTTTTTGAGGTATTTTTCCAACCCGGGGAGGGTTTTTTCTTTGGGAACCCCCCCCCCCCCCCCCCCCCGATGTCCCAGGAGAAGCAGGGAGACGCGACCATGTGGCTTCCATGACAATGACATGAATGGCCACAGTGGCAGGGCCACCTCTCTGAGGACTGGGACATGGATAGAGGGAGGGAGGGAATAGTTAAGGGGATGTGAAGGAGGAGGTGAGATGATGGGAAGGAATGAAAAGGGGTGGGAAAGATGAGCGCAGGGAGCCCCGGTTCAGCCCTTATTTCTCTACCTCTATTCTCCGAGGATGGGAAGAAATTCTCGGTTCCCTGGGTGGCTTGAGACTAAAAGGTGGAATGAGGGGAGAGGAGGGGTGGTGGTTTAAATCATGGAGGACAACCGGTACCCAAGAGACAAAACTTCACCAACTCCTGAATTTCTATTAGCACTTTAGCCTTGATGTAGTAGCTGGACCCAAGAGACCAATAAAAGTTAATGACAGAGAATTTTTTAGCCCCAAATCAAGTTTAATCGAAGACTTGGGACAGAGAAGGGTTGGGACAGACCAGATCCAATATCAGTATCTGGCTCCAAGATTGACATGATTCACGGATTCTGGCCGATAACTGTATACTGTAATTATATATGATTGTGAAATCCAACTTCCAACTACAATTCGAACACCATTAGCCCACAGAAATTTTGCTCTAATTCATCATCCTAGCTAATCTGTCAAGGAAAATTCTGTAAAAGTCTGTCAGCTAAAATGCTGTAGGTTTATTTTACAGTGGCGTTAGTGATGCTTTCACTAATTCGCGTAAACTTATGGAGCATTTTAACCACTCGCAACTAGCACAGTCTTGTTTGTAGGATCTTCAAACTGAAGCTTTTGCAAATGAGCTACATGAAGACATTCTGGCCAGATTAAACAGCAGCTTCTATGATCACAAGTCCTCCCCAGCAGAAATGAGCCCTCTGAGCCGTTACTACAGACCACAATCTGCAATGCTGTCAGACAATCTAGTGTTCCCACATTATTTACTTAGAACTGGTTCCCTTTCAACACATTCTCTTGGACCTTCAATATTAAAAAAGCAGTTTTTACTGCAAAATTATAACTGCCATTGTTTTTATTAAGAATATGAAGCAGCAACAGACATAGCCTTAGATTTACTTTGGAAGATTTATTATTTTGTAAAACATTTAAATTTGATTGATTTTGTTTATCAGTTGCTCTCTTATTAAGAAGCAATCTGTGGTTTACTACAACCTAATAAAACTTTACACAATATCAACAACAGCAAATATGATGATAATAACAATCATATTCACGTAAACTGATTTGGAATAGAAAATATTAGTGTTGTTATATATCCAAATATCACATATTGGCACTAAATTAGAAAAAAAAAGCAGATTGGTGAATATATAGAAGACTTTGAATAAGTTCTTATGGTGGTCAAGAATTTTTTCCTGACAAACACTCCTAATCCATAAAAAAGTGGTATGGCATGAATTGAAAGGTGTTATTGTGACTTCTAAAGACGGCAAAGATGATGAAGATATTGATACGATAAACTCAGCCGACTTGTTCTAAAAATCATGCAAATCAGCATAGAAATATTCATCCTGCTATAAGCTTTAAACAGCATATGGTTGTAAGTGTACATGTGCACACATATTAATGCATGAGTTTATATTCCCTCCAAGTTTACAGCTTAACGCCATCTCAGCTAAGGCAAGAAGATGAAATCAGATTGGCAGGATATCATAAAATCCAGACTGAAAGTGAGCTCCTGAAAATCTGTAGACTAAAATAATTCACATCTGCGCTTGAGGAGGACAGACAGAGATGTCACCCCCCTTCCCCCATACACACTCTCTCGCACACACATCATCATCCCACCTCCACTCTCCAGCCCACTGATGCTATTTACTGCCAACTAGTCCAAATTCATTCCACACACCTCCACCAGATAATTTTTGTTTTAATAAAATCGCTTAAACAATTAATTACAGTCGCCTTTTCTCCCCATATACACCCCCCGCTCCAACCCTGACTCACACCCTCTCCCGCTCTTACTCATTCCCCTGTGTCGTAGGAGATACAGGCGGTAATAAAAAGACGTTTATTGGACGATTTTCTGGAGGCCCGTTGGTTATTAACATGTAAATTAAATCATCACAGCTGTTCCATTTTCAATCAGATGGAGTTTGAGGGAGGCGGGGTGCAGACGAGGACCCCAGTGCAGTGATTTTATTACGCACACCTTCATTAGGAGCCCTGCAGCCGCGATCACCACCACCACAACAATCAACCTCCTGACATACACACACAAACATGCAAAGAGGAAAGCGCTGACACGTACATGCACACACTCACAGCAGACCGATAATGCAAATTTTTCTTACTGCTCTGACTTTAGCACTAATAGTCACTCACTGTTTAAAACCCATTTCTATCATCTTCAAATAATAAAGAAGTGCAAGGTTAAACTGTAAGATATTGGTATACACAGAAAAAACACACAAAAAGCACTGAATATTCCTGGATACATTTGAAAATCATATTTTGAGAATTTTGTTTCTAATATTTTTTCCTGTACATTGAACCACCAGTAGTTAAGACCGATTGGTAGCAGCCAAAGGCACATAGATCAATACTTTTACCCTGATTGTTCCACTGAGTGGCTATCTTGTCCTCTGAGCTTTTGACCCAAATATGAAAGCAACATGCTCTTAGAGACAACGATGCCTCACTGATGGCCATAAAAAAAAGCCTTGTGTCTTCTAGCCGAAAGCACCCAGACCTCTTTAGGACCCTAGAAACGAGCAGGCAAAAGGCAGATGAATGGCTGTAACTCAAAGAAACTGCCAGAAAATGCAGCGGATGATGGACTTTGTCAATGATCATTTTTCTAATGCATATATATGTTTTAAAGGCCCCTGAGACGGCCAATCTCATAAACGAGCAGTATTTAAAAGCATGGGGCAGCTAGACTTGGGCTGTGATGAGATATTGGTAAGCCCGCACAGAAAGGTTAATGTTGCCCGCTGAACGTGCTAATGGTTTTGATTTGACAATGGCCTGTGGGGAGTATGGTAGAAACCTCACAGACGCTAACTCATCGACACATAAATTGTGCATTTTCAACAATTTCATTATCATCTACACCATTTTATTGTGACATATATCAATTGGAATGAAGTGGATAGTCTTATTTTTCATGCTCCCTCTCCTCAACTTGCAGCCTTGAGAGGATATTGATCTTTCATCTTTTCAGAGGAAGAATCACATTATTGCCAATGGAGAATAAAGTGCCTGAGCCATATGGAAATTAAAGTATAGGCAGTGGTGTCATGAAGCAATAAAGTAGAACATGTCAAAACATTAATAGTATTTATCTTTCAGAAATACGTATGGATAAGCTGGTTTGAAGTGCTGAAGTGTATAGAATATTGTCCTTTGTTAGGATATTTTTTATTTAAACTGGAACAATGCTCTCTGCACATTGGGGAAACAAAAACTGCTAATTAACACAATTAATTTATAGATAATGCAAGATATTAATTTCCTTCCTGAAAGAAAAGGAAAAATTTGAAAATAAAAAAGTCCATAAAAAGATTGCACACAGAGTGTGAGGATGGTGAGGTTTGTGCCTCCGTATGGTTCTGAGGAGGCAGACAGGATCTTGTATGGGTTCTGGTGAGATAATGGATTGACCTCTAGTCTGCCTGCCAAGAGTGGCTGCATTATAGCAAAGCCAGTGTGAATAAAAGAAAGGATGGTTATTTTTAGTGCTCGATTGAAATGCTGAAGGAATCTGCCACCGGGCTCTGGAGTGCAGAGTTGTGAGGGAGATAAGATCCCTGTGAAGGAAAGCAAAGAAGGAAGAAGGTAAAGAAAAAAAAATAGAGGAGTTTAAGAAGAAAACAAAGCAAGAAATATGAGAACTCGTGAATTAAAAAGAAAAAAAAGGCCTTTCCATTGCTGTCACTAGTCCTGCTGCCTACATTTGGTATAAACAATAAACATTCATAATTTACATAAATTACACATTAATCCAGATTAATTAGCATATATATATTTGAATTAGGATTTAATGGTTTTAAGACCTATTTTGATTATTTCACTCTGATTTATACCTTTGATCATTGCAGAAAGCGGATGTAAGATTTTATATTCAACATTAATACATTATGCTAATGATGGCTAATACTGATGTGCAGATTTGCTTAATTACTAAGTGGATTTTAGTCTTCTTTTCTATATTTTGCCACAAAGAGTCAAGTATGTTTGTTGTACTTTATGTTCCAAGAGGCTTACAGGAACTCACATCCTCCAAATTAAGAGAGGATAAACTTTGCTTGATTCTGGCTGCCGTCCCATTTCTTTGAGACAATAAAAAACCCATCCTGCATTTCCACTGCAACTTTATGATTATTACAGTTCTGAGAATCCTCTACATCATCACACTAATTTGCCTCATTAGTTACAGTAGTTAGGGTAACGATGATCCTCCCAGAATATGTTGCCAACCTTTATGGATAACAAAGAGGAACTATATGTGTCTATGTCAAGCCCTATTAGAGACAGAGAAATAATATCACTATCGGATAAATATATCAACTTAGTAAGCAGTTCAGTTTATTGGCATGAGTGGCTGTTTTATGATTTGATCTTCCATGCTAAGTCGGCTACAGGTCATACTGGTTTATTGCTGTGACAAAAAATAATCAATAGCATGGATGTTGGAACGCTATTGCAAGCTTGTTCCGGATTGATCTATAGAAGATGTGCAAGATTTTGTAGGTCCCCAAATGACAGGAAGAATATTACATGAGAAAACCATCACAAGCTTGTGTGCTATGTTCTGTCTAACATGCTTCACAACATCAGCGGTCAGCTGAGAGTATATGAAGACACTCTAGTCACACAGAAACAAATAAATGTGTAAATAAAACTTGAAAATTTCAGTTTATGATTTTGCTATCTAATAAGTTCCCAGCTTTTCATTGCATTTTGTTTTTTATTCGGTTAGCATCATCCGAGGTACATAGCCTACAGTGCTTTTGCATATGTAAATCTGATGTTAAATTTCTGTTTGTGGTATTGCACCCTCACTGTTTTCATGGTGAGACACAGTGAGGGTGTAAATGAGTCATAAGAAAATTGTAGAGAAGTTATTCAGCCCACAGATTCCTGTATTTTTTCCCAACTGCCAACTGCTGCCTCCCCATCTCAACACACACAGAATATTGCCCCAACATCCAACACCTCACCCTATTAATGCCCCCATCTCTTGTGTCGCATGCAACATTGCTTGTCTGTTATATTACATTGATCAAGGGGTGATAACTTGTAATAATTGGATGTTAAATTAAAGAGCTCTCTCCTAGTTCTTGCCATCTCAATTTTAATTGTCATTGGGTGGCAGTTATGATGATGTATGAGGGGTTGTGTTTTGCGCAGTGGAGCATGACCCTGATGAGTAATACTTCTTTCCGCTGCTTGGCATCTCTCCATTTCTTGGCCTTTGCTTTATTATGATCCAATTGGAAAATTAGGAAGACTTAAGGATGGCAATGAAGAGAGAGGAGAAGAAAGAGCAGAAGTATTGCTTTGGGCTCTAAAGTGAGAAGATTATAGAAGGCAACTTGGTAAATGTATGTCTTGCTTTATCCCCCAGTGCGTATGTTTGTGCAGAGCGCAGTATTTTGTATATCTTACCACCCTTGTGATTTTGCATCTGCCTCCAAATAGTCGTTTAGAGTCAGTGCTGTCATCTTGTCACAAGCTGAGCTAGCTGTGCTATCACCTGACCTCAGAGTGACAAAACAGAGTCCTTACCACTTATTATAAGAACATCCGGACAAAGGCACAGTAGCATATGACAGGCACCTCCTCACCTTCTGACCTCTGTCACTTCTCATCCATATGAACCACTACAAGCTTTCAGAAAAGGACACTAGTGCTCAAGTATATAATACACAGAATTCATCCTTCAATGCAATGGCCACCTAATAAAAAGGTGAAAACAAAATTGAGGTGAAAAAATGATTCCTGAAGTTAACAGCCTTGTAGAAATGTTCAATGGACTGTTAATGAATCCTGTGAAAGCTAAGCTTCTTTCCAGTGTTTAATCTGTATTTCTTTGTTGATGAGCAAGCAAAAAAAAAGAAATGATCGATTCATAAAAGTGTGACTTACTCCAGATTCAACTCAATTAAAGCTTATAGAAAGAATTGGGAAATTCTAGAGTAAAAAAGAAAAACATTATATTTGTTGGTGCCCAACCAGACTCTCACATTAAAGCTCAAGCATACAGCCAGAACTGATACAAAAATAAACCAGTTGAAAAACTAAACAAACAGTTTACGAGACAAATCTGGCTCACCCTTAGATAAATATACTCTGCTGCAGACACGTAAACATGGCAGCGCAAACATCCCGGGACATCCTTGGACAATTCACAAGCAAAGCGTTTCTCCCTAAATAAGCAAATGCAAGCCATGGTAGATAGAAGACAGTTCTTGTACCAGGGCAAGACAAGGGGTGCAGAGCAAACACTGAGACCGAAGAAGCAACAAGGCCTGGAGTAATTACCTATAGTGTCATACACACAATCATTTTTACACAAGCTCACATTTTATAAGCCATCCTCTGAAAGCTAATACGGCTGAAAATTACCATATTCAACAGGCTCATCCTGGTTTTTTTCACTACAGTAGCAGATAAATGATATGTCTATATTTAAAGAACTATCACACATTGGTGTCATCATGAAAGATGTGCGCATGTTTGGGTGCATATGTGCAAACCACACACAAGCAAGCACACACACATTTATGTGCTGGATGTGTGTGTGTGCGCAAGATCATCCTCTATCCATCCTCCTTTTCTTTGTGTGTCCCTGTGCTACGCTGGCTGTCGGGGAATATGGCAGTGCGTATGTCTGTGTATGGAGCTCCCTGGTGATATGGAGCCAGCTCAGTGAGCTGACAGTGGGGGGGTGCAACACCAGTGCAGACGATAAGCATGAGCTTCCATGGGGTGCCGCGGTGGCTTCTGGGAGATTTCACCGTTGCCTTGGACCGGTCTCATCATCGAAAAATGACAACCCCCCGTGGCACGATGCTCTGATTCTGAGAAGCAGCTGCATTCAAATCTCTGGAGTAGATATACATTCTTCAACATAATCACAATCATGCTTTTTTTTCTTCTACATCCTGACCATTAATTGGCAAACCTCACACTGTTATGCCAAATGCAGGTGTTGTTGCTGTATTTGGTTTATTAGTGTTTTTGCTACTTCACTAAATAAAGTTCTTATCGGCTAGTCAGTTAACACTAAAGTCATAATCTCTAATTAGCATAGAATATAGAAGCTAGTAATATAGTGTAAATCCTCTGCTGAGCCTTAGCTGTAGCAATGACTGTAAAAAGTCAGTGCTAGTGCTCATAAGCAGTTTATTTGATCAGTGATGATGCCTTCCCTGAGGAGCTTAGCTGTCTCACTAGTCTACAGACAGATGCACCTTGATGTACAACATGTTCAGATTTGACTTTCCGTATGTATTCAGGTTAGTTGACACAGAGACATTCACGTCTGAATGCTCTAACCACTAAAATACACAGAGTGATGGCCCCCAAAGGTTCAGTGGCTGAACAACACCTGTCTCCTCTTCCTCATCCTCCTTCCAGCCCGTCAACTCGGAGAACATAACGGTCTGACATTACCCATTTCAATCGGATGCCTTGTTAAACATCAGCTAGCTTGTGGCTATCCAGTGAGTGTGTTTCCTTATAATTCCCATTAAAGGTAATCACAATTCATATTTCATATATGGACAGTCATACTCCCATTAGACTCCTTTCATGTGTGACTGGTGTTTTATAGATAACATAACCCTTGTATTACTCTTAAAGTTGCCATGAAACGTAACTAACAGAAGATGTGAGTTACATATACCAGGGAAGCAGTTCAGTCTACTCTGATTGGTCAGTACTGTAGGTGCCGCACCTGCGTCTGCATCAGCACTACAGTTTGGATATATTCAAAACTGTAGCAAGTATTTCACTGGATGAAAACCCAACATATACCTCCAACTGCTAGACGAATCAGCAATTTTTCATTTGTAATTCTTTTACACAAAATTTCATTATCTAAAATAGATAGAAATAGATATCTTTTTAATAATTGGTTGTTATACTGTTGGTTGTTTTGATGTTGTTTTATCTTATTGTCTGTCTGCTTGCAAATGTGTGTAGACAAAGAAGGAGTAGATCAGGAGTTGAAAAACCAACACTTTTTTTTTACTCTTCCTCTACTTTACAAAAACCAAAGGTGAAGATTTTGTTCATTTTCTGTGTTTGCGGTGTTTTAATTTTTTTTTGTTTTGTTTTTTTTGTTTGTATTTGTCTGTCCTGCCAAAGGCAAAAAACATGTTATAAACAATTTAGTTCACCAGTGTAATCTGTTTTTTTTTTCTTGTTTTTTTTTTTACTTTCACAGTATTCCTTTTGCACTTTCCAAAACTTGCTGATAATTTAGTCTGATGTTTGAGTGAACCTAGCCTTTGTCCACAGATGACTTCAAAGTTTACAAAGAGCTATTTTTTTTTAGCTCCTGGTTTTCAGATTTCTAATCACCTTTAAAACAACAACAACAACATTGGTTTGGGAACTGGTGCAGGTACAGAGCACTGCAGGTGTGAAAGGGTTAATAGTGTCAACTGGAAAAAAATCTATTTAGGTATCTTATAGGCAACATCTGTGTAGTGAATTCAGCTATACTTAAATATACACGAATCCTCCACAGAGAAAGTTAGAAGAGGTGGAATTTCTGGAACATTTTATCACATGGTGTGTGTCAATAACTCTTTCATGCATATGTATGTGGTCCATTTGAATGGACAAGTTGAGAAAACACTAGGATTCAGCTTAATGAGCCTGTTTACATGCACACAAAAATTTGATTATTACCTGATCTCTGGATTTAGATCGTTTAATTGGTGTTGTAACCAGTCCAGCAGACTGGGAAGAGCCTGGAAAGTCACCGGGCTTTACCTGTTGCTTTAATTCAGTTGCTATTTTATTGTACTTATTTTATTCTATTTTGGTTAGCACATTGTTTTTTTTTTTATTTTGCATTTATTTGTTTTTTGTACATTCTTAGTTAAAATTCATTTACTTCTGAATCTTATTTTTCATACTTATTCTCTTTTACTTTGAAATTTTGTTTGTTAAGTTTCATATTTCAGTTGTTTACCTCAGTACTTGCTGCTGCAACCCCTAATTTCCCAGTTTGGGATCAATAAGCTCCCACATTATGAACTAATGCTAAGACTGTGGGCATTAAAATTAATTTAATGGGCGTTCAAGTGGCCTTTAATGATCCAAAATTTACTTTCACCATGAGATTTTTCCATCTTCATCCAACCAAATGCAAAGAACAAGTTTTCTCAAGTCAAAAGCTCTCATCTAAAAGAACTTTTGGCTACACTGGCTCATTCTGTATTCATTCATTTTCTTCTCTTTTCTTCTGCCTGCAAAAATACTTCTAAGGTTTATTTGGTAAGTTTTTCTTTGTTTTCTCAAAGCAGTTAGTCAGGGTTATGCCCCCATTTACCCCCCTGTATGTGATAATGGTCTGTACAAATAAATTTGACTTGATGTACTGCATAATTTAACTGTCTGAGGTATCATAACATTTGAAATCAATGATATATATAAATGATTCAGTGCTGAACATTTAGTGGTAGAGCAGAATGCATGCAAGAGTTGCATGGATGACAATCATGCAAAACGCTCTTTACATTGTATTCTGTTTGATATTTTGACTGAGATTTTTTTCTGGGCTCTCCTCAGAGCATTTTGCTCCTGTGGAGTGCAGGCCTTTGATTATTGTTTTTGTTTTTTATTGTTCCACTCTTGATACTTTTTTTTGTTTTCCACTAGGTACACTACTATGCTATGATCACAGGCGGAATAAACAATATGCACAGCGGCTCGAATGTCTAGAGTAATTTACTACAAAATCACTGTTCATTTTATGTATCATAATTTGTACGATTGACCATCCTTCCCTCATGCAGACTGACACGTTGGGGCCTCTAATAGTGCTTTGACAATCTCTCCCTTTATGTTTGACAACATAAAGGGAGAGAAAAAAAACACCAAACATACAGATACATTTAATTTAATAAATATCACCAGGAAAACATTATTCAGAGCAATATTTAATGGTCTCCTGCTGTGTGTCTTCCACATTAAAATATGTACATTTAGCTACTGAATGACATTCAGGCTATTATGAAATTATTCAACACAATTGAACATAGCACAGTTAGGCATATATTTCAATTAAATAATTCTACATTAAATATTGCATTAGTGTGCCCATTGTAGTCAACGACAAGAGTATAGGGACCATTGCTTTAATACAGTTAGAATGTAAAGACATTTAGAATCATTTCACATTTTTGTGGCTTAAAATCCTCTTTCTATAAACTTGTCATGTTTCACTGAAGGGTTGCTACATGCCATGTTTCTGCCTCATTGATACCGATTTCCCAGTGGGAGAGAAGTGTGCTTTTGTGTCTGTAGAGCGCATTTCAAATCCAAACCTCTTC
The DNA here is from genome assembly GCA_037177495.1 of Rhadinocentrus ornatus. Classification (NCBI taxonomy): domain Eukaryota; kingdom Metazoa; phylum Chordata; class Actinopteri; order Atheriniformes; family Melanotaeniidae; genus Rhadinocentrus; species Rhadinocentrus ornatus. The sequence continues at coordinate 21,980,976 of JBAMHW010000012.1, read as the reverse complement.
CCACCCACTCACATACGCACACATGAATGCATGCAAAATTCTGACAGGCCCTCAATTTTTTTTATTTTTTTCACTTCATGAGCAAAAATTTGGGTGTTTAAATCATTTATGATTCATTAGCAGAGAACTTATCCCTTTTAAAGCCTTTCATGTATAAATCATGTGTATTTTGATTTGAAGGGGTCGCTTCTGTGTTATTGATGAGGCGCTCGACTCTAATCAATTAGTAATTGGAGCGCAGCTTTTAAATAATGCATTTATTAGGCCTTGTGATGTGTTTAATGGCAGCCCCTTGCAGTGCAAATACGTCTGAAGTGCCCTAATGAGTCTTTTATGGGCCAGCCCAGAGAAAATGGCACATCTCATTCTGTGACATTAATGCACAATAGGTCTTGTTTACACTGAATTGGCAAGTAAGACAACCAAAGCTCAGACGTTCTTACAAATCATTTTCATGGTTATTATGCTCATCTCCTTCTGCGTAACAGAGAGCACTTGTTTTCATGTTTTTGGTTTGTCTCATCAGCTCACACTTTCTGTGTTGGTGGTCTGCAACTCAAAACTTATCTCGTCTTCCATCTTACCAGTTGAAAATAGTGATCAATATAAAGCAGCCGAGTAAATCTAATTGTGTTATAGTACATTATTGCATTTCAGTCCAAGTCTTTAAAAATATTTTATACTGTGGCAAATTTCCTGTGAAATAATAATCTTCCACATCACCGGTGAACCACCTGTGTGGAAGTGCACCACCTGCCTGAGGACAAACCCCTGGTGAAGGCCTGAGCTGTTTAGCCAAAGTCTATACCACCAGCCAGGTTATGCACACCATCCATCATCGTCAGTCTGACTGTGTTTGTGGTCTGTCAGCAGCTTATGGATGCGTGCACATGCTTGGTGCATGCATGTGTGTGTGGGAGAACTGAGTATTGTTGGAGAGCTGTTCCTCTCCTGGCAGGGGTGGGTTTTAATTGGAACACCCAGTGAGTGGTATGAGTGCCAGTGTCACAACGAAAACTCTACAGACGGGCCCACACTGATTCACTCATATGGTGAGCTACTGTCTCCTAAGGGGCTGAAGATTAGAAAGGCATTTACAACTTTAAATACCCATGCATCACACTCCCTGACTGAGCCTGCATGTGTGTGTCACAAATGTCTGTATTTGTGTTCCTACCTCTAGATGTTTGTTACCACTATAAGTGTCTGTCAAATAAATTCTCATTGCCTATTTCGATATGACACGTAGAGTGTTTAAACATGACTGAATTGTTATTTTGAGTTGAGATCACAATCAGCATGCAGAGGGGTCGACAGTAGACACACTGGCTGCTATATGTGAGCCCAGTGTCAATAATGCATGCATACAAATATGTTTAGTACAACAAATCATTTGACTGTTGAGACAGGTTTACCCTGACATAGCATGTGTGTCCTGCTGCCATAAAAATATTTTATCCAATGTAATTAATCTTTATCTCTCTCAATCCTTACCCCTGTTCAAATACCTTGAGTGATAGTTTCTTCTTTCCATCTCTCCTCTTCTAATAGTTAGACTTGTGTGCTTCGAAGTCATATTTATCCACCATTATTACAATTCCCTTGCAGTGACTCTGTTGCTTTATTCTGTTTTTACTCAGGTTTTTCTCTCATTTGAATTCATCTAGCATTGCACTCTCCATTCTCACTTCCACACAATTTATATACACATGCAACCCTGCATGCATTCACAAACATACACGCACACAGTCATACACATTTTTAGTCCTCCCCCACAAGAACAACCTAAAGCACACACATTCATGCACACACTTATGTTTCAGCGGGAGTGGTGCCTGACAGGAACAAGTGACAGCTCCCTAATTACCTCCTCACTGTAGACGCTGACGCTGCCTGAGACGCACTGCTCATTTTCCTCTTTCTCCTTCCTCCCTCTTTCCTTCCCTGCCTCCACTCTCTCTCACCCACCCTTCTATTCCCTTCCTTCCTACCCACCTCCTCTCCTATCTCCCCTGTGGTGAATTATGCATGTCCAGGAACTCACAATCTACATTCATACTAGCCCTGCAGAGACCAACCACCTACAAGTTCTCTTAGTCGTCCTTTTCTTTACTCCGCCCACAAATTTTCACTCGTATATCTTCAGCTATTAAAAATGATACATATATTAAATAAAAGTCAAATAGATCGG
>JBAMHW010000012.1:21965027-21978765 GCA_037177495.1 Rhadinocentrus ornatus | reverse complement strand
TGTATATATATATATATATGTATATATATATATATAAAGACTTTTCTGCAGCACATGTGTTCAGGGTGTGATGAAGAGGGAAGGATAGAGGACATTGTCTTTACATTAGCCTCCTCTCGCTCATTGCAGGCCACGGGGACTGGTTTTCCCAGAGGTGTCTAAAGTTTAAAGGAGAAGGCCCACGGAGGCAGCCTGAGATCTCCAGAGAATGACAACATTGGCTATGGAGTCCCACGACACAACAGTGTCGTCTAATTCCCACACTGCACCTCTACTCAACCCTGGGTGTCAACTCAAAGGCCCAGATTGCATTTCCAGTTGGCCCCACAGGCATGTTTTGTTGTAATAGAAAAATGGAAACCTCACACACACACACACCAACCCACATCTTATCCACCCATGCAGTGTGATTGTCCAGCGGGACCCAGTCCACAAACATAAATGCTATCTAATCATAAGACGGAGACAAGGAAGGAAAAGTTAGGATAAGTGTGGAAGAGGATATGGCTAGAGGGAGAGTTTTAAAGGGGGGCAACCGGTGAGATGCGGAAGGAGGACGAGTGTTGACATGAAAAAAAGAAAAAAGAAAAACAGAGGCCAAAAGAGTCAGAGAGACAGAGACTGCAGAGAAGGGACAGAAGCAATCCTGAGAGAGAGGAGGCGGCAAGATAGTGAAAATGAGTAGGAATAGAAAGAAAGCACACAAAGGAGGGGTGAAGCAAAGGAGGTGCTGGTGGCATGTAGGCAGCTGATAGAGTGTCACTGACAGACATCACTCAAGGGAGCGAGTCGCCGGGGTCCTGGCTAGATGATCCACTGCATACAATGCGGCTTCTGCTCTTGACAGCACTATTCATAGATGTTAGTCACCATACTGTACAAAAACAATGGACTTAATGTGCTATTGCTAATAATATGTCCAATCTTAAGAATATTTGGACATTTGGATGCTTAGAGAGGGATTTGTTTTTTAAACAGTATTGTTAATAATCTGTAGTCCAATTTTCTAAAAAGAACTTGGGAGCATTTCGTCTTTTTGTTACCTTTCAGCATATTTCATATCAGGTGCTGAGCGTGAATAGATATTATTATATAGAAATAAGCATTGGTAACCGCTTAAGTGAAGTTTAAGGGTAATTTAATAGTTCTGAATAACATTTGTCGTGATCAAGGGGGTGTCTGTTATTCCTCTCTGAAAGACCAGTTACATTACAGACTGCCAAGTAGCACAACACCAGTGTTAATGCTGGCTCCGCTGAATGCTGTGACTAATAAAGGTCGCTTTATAATTCCTGCCAATGGAGCCTTACTTTAGTCATAGTTAAACAAAGTATTTAACAGCAAGACGTTTGCTCCAAATTGATGCAACCACCATGAAAGCTGTCAATTAAATGTTCCCAAATAAAATATAAAATTAAGCAGAAATAGAAGATGCAAGGAGACTAAGTGAAACCAGTAAGTTTGAGAGAAGGCAACAACACATGAGCAACGATAAAGAGCACATGAGCAAAAATTTACATGCAGCAATCTAAGAGAACCCAACCAAAACACTCCAGGGCCATAGGATGATGGAATAAGATTTAAATAATGTAATGAGAATGTTTAAACAAATGAACATCACATTTTAGCTTATACAGTGTCAGTGTGCTGAACTTCAGGTTCACTCACTTAAAGTACAACACAAGTGCTTATTTGAATAAATATTACATTTCAGCAATGTGAATACAATTATCAGCCAACAAAATATTCAGTGTAGTTAGCATCAAATTATTTAAAAGTTGTGCTAATAACAATAAAATATTTCATTATAAATTAGTCTTGAGGTACCTTGATGACCAGCAGAGAGGCCGCTGCTTGACAGCAGCTCCTCAGTCTCTAAGGAGAGGAGAGCTTATTTCAGTGTGTGTGCTTAAGGATCATTGTGGTCCTGCAGAAAGACTTCTGCTAGCAAGAGGAGACGAGAGGAAGGCAGGGTCAGGAAGAAACAAGCTGAGTGTCTGTAATGGCTTTTCAGGGTAAATTAAGACACAGGGAGCTGTGTGGGTCTGCCTCTGTGAAGTGGTGACCCTTATTCGCACAGGTCTTCAGTGCCTCCTCACCATTGCACACTCGTCACAATAGTTTCTCTTCCCAATCAGCTTCAAAACCCCGTTTATCTGACTGCCACTGGCCATGATTTATTACCCAGTCCCTGCCACTGTCATCTGGCCTCTGCCATTCTGCAAAGTCACTACAAGGCCCTTGTTTCTCTCCAAGGCCTCTTGTTTGGCTCCAGCTATCTGCAGTGGGTTACCTGTTACAGCTGTATAATGGAGATTCAGACAAATGTGTTATAGGGTAATAATTTGTCAAAACCCTTTAATGTAGGTTTTCTCTGATTGTAACAGACTTGTATAGTAACATGCCAGAAGCTTCTCACTGAAGAAAACACACAGCAGTAAGTTACTCCTCTGTCCCTGCTGGTTTACAGAAAGCCAGGACACACAACAGAATAGAGACATACTTGGACAATTCCCAAGTACAAATCTTTTTTTTTTTTTACCATATCTTGGACATGCATATCATTTAATTTTTTTTTTTTGCTTTGCTCCTTAGTTTGACTCTCCAATGTATTTGATGTAAATAGTTTTTAACAAGTGGGGTAATGTGCTGTGATAACTTATCACAAAATGAAACAGAAGTGTCGAATAAATTATGAACCTGACTGTAATCTCAGCTGTGTCATCAGAAGTGCATTCCTCTGGATTTAGACCAAACATTAAAATTCTTTACACCAGCAGTGACTTGGGTTAATGTGCTTTTTCAGTTCAAACTTTTATTGTGCTAGAACAAATTCTGCTGTGATGCCTGAAATTGTAGCGTGAGAAAATTACAGTGCAGGAGGGGAAAAAAAGAGCAAGGACTTAAGCACGGGTGAAGAAGCGTTACGCTATTGCTAATTACTGCCTCATTAGCAACAGTGCTTAGCCATGTGGACAATATCAGAACAGCTGATAAAAACACATGCACAGTTGAAAGAACATTGTTGTGTTTTATGTCTTTATGGGCTCACTATACATTTTAGCATGGGGACATCCAAAGCATCAGGGATGAGGTTGGTTATTAAAGCCATGATTAGAGTGTGATGATAGATATTCAGGTTTTGGCGCTTCAGATTCTAATGTGACAAATCTCTCCAAATGCCAAAACTGAACAGTGGCATATTACACACTTTTCTACCTACACCTACAACTTCTGCCTCCACCCTTTTCTCCCTCCCAACACCCAGGCCTCCAGATGTTGCTGTCACCCCTATTCCGCGGAGGCGCTGCAGTATGGAATGCCTGAAGTGATGACAATAAACACCTCCGCCATAACCTGGGCCTTTGCATTTGCATAGTTGCCTGGTCTAATTTGAGGGGGAACTATGCAAATATATGCTAAATGAAATCCATCTCCTAATGACATGAGATGATTAAACAATTTTTTTGCTTCAATATTCTATTTAATGAAATCAAATGGGCCCACGCTCTGCAACAAATTTGCCTAGGCATGGACAAAATTAGAGGAAATCACAAAAAGGAGAACTAGAAAGAGGAAGGAGGCAGAGCGCGCGGGGGGGGGGTTGCATGACAGCTTTTTAAATTGCCTCACTAGATACAAAAAAAATTCCTGAATCCAAAGAAGATTTCTATAACAATTAAAGAATCTGTCAATCCCCCCTTTTGATGTATCTTTTGGCTAGTTCCAAAACCGCTTCACAATTCTCTGATCCATAGAGTTGATCTTAAAAGGGGTGCATTAACTCAGCTTGGAAAGCTGATCCACTCTCTCTACCGTAGCTCTGGAAAAACACTATTTCTGTTAATACACATCTTAACAAATAGGAAAATAAAATGATTCCTTGTCCAAGTCAGGGCCTAAAGACACGATCACCCAGGAACAGAATACATAATGAAGGAGACGGCAATGTGATTAAAGCTGGAAAAAGAAGGGGGAGAAAGAGAGAGTAATATGTGACTGCTTAATTGTAGCTTTGCAGGGAGCTGGTGACTAATGGCCTTTCCACTGAGCTGTTCAAGCCATGAGCTGCGCATTAATATAAAGGGGGTTATTATTATGTTTTAGCTTCAGACCTGATTAATCACACAGATTTACTTCCAGCTCAACACTTTATGTAGGAAGCCATGCTGCTGTTAGGCAGCCATCAAGCTCATGATGGAGGTGCTTACACCTACTTTGAAATGCAAATGCTGGACAGCACACTGTACATGGTTACAGCAAACTGTAGAAAATCAAAAGCCATAATCATGACAGTCAAACAGTAAATGAAATTCCCTATACTGGGTTTGACCTCTTGGTATAACGTTTTCAGTGATGAACATTGCAGGAAGAAGGGATGAAATGACTGATGATGCTCATGGTACGAGAGTCCTGGACTGGACTGCAACATGGTATGAATGGCACACATGGTGTTGGTTTAGTTGGCTCTTTAAGCTTCCATGAAACCAAAGATCACCAAAGGCCTCTGTTGGGCTCCAAGACTGGGAGGGATTTCTTCAGCCTGATGCTTTGTTGCCTATAATCCCTCTGGCTTATATATTATCCTTGCCTTCCCTTAGACAGCAGGCTAATAGAGGAAAGGAGCTGGAGCTCTCCTCATGGCACGTGTCTCTTTCCAAACAGATAGAAAAAAACATTGCGCGTGTGTGTGTTTGTGTGTGTGTGTGTGTGTGTGTAAACTGTTGATTACTGCTGGTACAGATGTTGAAGTGGACCCAGAGATAGAGGGTGTGTCAAACACACAAAGGCACACATGCACATACGCACAAACATGGTTAACTGCGGTGTCTGGGCGGTGGTAGGGGGGTAGTAGTGGAAAAGGCGCTAAACTTGTAGCATGCCGATTGATTTCAGGCTCCTTCAACAAGATCCCTGCTCTTATACCTCAGAGCTCCAGATGATGCAGTGTTGAATGTGGGAGAGGGATGGTTTAAGGTGGTTGGGGGTCATGGCTGCTCAGGGAACAATCATTTGGTTTCATGACACTCTGCCAACAGTTATAACACCACAATGATGTCAGTAGCACAGGGACACGAGGGGCCTGAGAACACAGCCGCCTCTGTCTGTGTGTGTGGTAAGCTTCTGCACATGTGCACCCCCTGTGGTTGTGTGTAGCATGTGTGTGTTCAAATGCCATTCTGTACATCTGGATGCACGTGTTAATGTTAGGGATTTGAGGCAGGAACGAGGGGAGCAAGAAAAGGTGGAGAACTGGATTATTAACCCTTAACACTGATCTTGATGTGGTTTTCTAAAATTGCGGTGTGGGGGGATTTATGTGATCCCCATAATCCTGCGGGCCTTGATGCTCCAAATCCATTGTCATGCTTCACTTTTATAGAGGGAAATTTCCATGACTTCAGCTCCCGCACTTTGCATAGGCAGAATCACACACACACATGCACACACACACACACACACACAAACACACACTGCTGCGCCCGTTCAACATTCCTGTCTGAAAACCCTGGCATCACATTTCACAGGAAAAGTCTTTTATGTTTTACTCCTCTTTATTTTCCATCTGAACATATATGAGTAGACAGATTATATGTAATTCCTAATGTATAAAAGGAACGTATGAGAAGATTTATGTTCTCCCTTTCATTTATTTATTTTTAATTAATAAAAAAAAAGAATTAAACAATTTAGGTGATAACATCAGGCTTGTTAATCAAACAAGGAGGCAAGTTTACCACTTTTTCTTGATTCTGGTTGAACAAACCCCGCCTTTCATAAACAACTAATGTCATTAAGTATGATTTTGAGTTCACCCTCACAAGGAGGGGCAGCAGGTGACTTGTTAGTACAAAATAAAAATTATTAAAAATAGAAATAAAGTCAAGTAAAACTGTGGGAGTGGGTGAAAAATATTTTCTCTTTGCTTCAGATATTGCAACATTAATAGTTTCTCATCACATTTGCATGAACATATGCTTTCTGTCTTTGAAATGAATTTCTGTGAATGTGTCAGGAAGTTAATTAGTTGTGTGTTTTTGTATGTCATTGAGTGTGCATGTGCATTTGTAATTGCATGTGTGTGTGCATGAGTGTGCTTTAGCATGCCTCACCCCCCACAAGTGAAAGAAGACAAAGTCACTATCATATTTGTCACAGCTGGAGGTAAATGTGACTTGCTAAGTCATTCTTGTTTTATTTTCTTTTTCTTTTATATATAGACTACAGCATTTTCTTTTCCTCTCCTTCCCTGTCGCACATTTCCTCTTATAAAATCTTCTCCATCCCATCACATCTGACTCTCAAACTTTCTTTCGCACTCCTCACCCTCTCCCTTCTCGGCAGGATGGTCATTTAATCCATCTAACCATCTGGAAAGATAAATATTCCTTAGTGGAGTCTGAGGCCCCTACTTCTCCACTCACACAGACCGGAGATGAGGAGAAAGTCTTCCTCTCTACAGAGTTTAGATGCCCGAATGCCTTCTTTATAAAGTCCTCCAATCAAACAGAGGATGACTTGAAGATGATTCAAACACTTCATGGGCTTTCTCCTCATCTTTAGAAAAAAATCTAAATCTTTTTCTTTTTTTTTTCTTTCATAAGGCTAAGTCCATGTAATGCAGTCACATAAGGCACCTATTAGGCTAAAGTTTTCTCTTGGTGATTTGGAAGAGAGATAAAAATCAATGTGGATTTCCTGAATATCTTCTAAACAAACAAAAAAAAAAAACACACATAGGGATATGGTTCGTACATTATACCTTCATCACTCCTACAACTTGTACGTTTTCCAGGCTGCTTTTCGCTGATTATTCCTGAAGGAGGAACGTGGATGGGTTCCTGAGGCTGACTCATGGTTTCTGTTTGGAGAGGTCCAATTCAAAGCAGGCTGGCCTGCCTCGAACCTCTGTTTACATAGCCTCTCAGGCCAGACTGGGAGGCCCTATTTTCACACCCAGGTGCTTTCCAAAGAAAACCTCCTGCAGAGGCCCCCTTGCCTATGGTACAACACACTGAAAACCATATACACTGCCTTAAGCTCCTGCTGTCGTGTTGCATGCGTCAGCTGCACACTTATTACAATAACAGAATGAGGTATAGAACAGAATGGAAAAAGCCATGAATTGTATTTGTGCACAAAGTAAAAGCAACATTTTTTTTACATGGATAGTGTGGCTATGATAAGTAATATTTTTTGTATCTTATCTTGGCATTACTCACTGCAAGAGAATTTGGCTGCTCTGCGTGTGCTATTTGGTTGAGAGAGTTTGAAAAATTGGTATTCTTGAGGATGATAACCCTTCAGACAGCTTCACTGCTGGAAACAATCAGCACAAGCCCGATTGGCTGTTTAGGAGAGTAAGACTTCAGACCTTAAAGATTCAGAGAGATGTTCAGTACAGGGTCAAGCTCAAAAGAATGCTTAGGGGGAGGTGCAGCATGACTCTATACCAACTGATCATAAAAATACAAAGACAAACAAACACTTTGCTAGCTTTTATGGAGCAAAAACCTGCCTATTCATGAAACAGGACAAGGTTCAGATTCAAACATAACAAACTTTATGATAACCTTAAAACATTCTTCCTCTAGAATTAGCAGATTGCAACTTCATGGTGAGATCAACAGCTGTTCTCTTTAAGCCCCAATATATCATAAGGTCCCTCACTTCATTAAACAAGCTGTCTCTTATCATGAAGAGGTAACATGGAGGACCGATCCTATGACCTTTTGATTTTCTTGGACATGGACAGAAACAAAGTGATACTGTATCATTTTTCATTCAGCACTTTAAACAGATAACCTAATTGAAGGCATTTTTGTGCCTTAAAAAAACTTTTAGAATCCAAAGACATGATGATCTCTCATTTGTTTTTAACCTACACATATTAACAAATAAGAAATAAGAAAGTGTGCATACATAGCCCTTATTCCAAATAGTCTCCTCCTTTTTCCTCTTGCTTATATAGTACACTGCCTATGTTAAATGTATAAATTTAGGCCTTTCTTCCTGTGCAATATGAAAACTTACTGAGCCAATATACACTCAAAAATGTGTTTGTTGGCTTTTCAATTGTTGCAGAACTCTTCATATTAATGCCACAGATCAACCTTTCTTAAAATGATAATTTGTATACATTAAATAAAATAAAAATATTTCTGTTACTTAATTTATTCAGCTTTATTTATACAGGTTTAGCCAATGCACAAAGAGATACACACATAGATATGCACATTTATGAATGTACATTAATGTGCCACCTAAAATATCACATCAAAGGTCCTTTTCAGAGTAAAAAAGCTATGCATATATGTATATCATAATTACATTCCATATATCTTCCAAAATCCCATTTCCATCAGTGGTAATTTTGCTGAACAGGAGTAATGGGTGTATTATGCAGTTGTGACAGGCCCAGGCCCCATCATCCAGCATATGCCCCCGTCACCCTTTCCCCTTCAGTAAGACTGCTAAACCGTCAAAGCCAACAGTAAAAACATGTAAAAGTCGTGATTTTTCACATTGAGTCTGTTGAATGACTGAGACAACGATGTCATGGAAAGCAGGGTAAAAAGAGCACCCATCTCTTAAGGATGTGTGGATACTCATTTTTGGAGGAGCATATTTGTGTATGTTATTTTATTTATTTATTATTTTCAGAAAATGAATTATTATGTAAATGCTCTATCACTCTCAAATGATATGACTTCCTATTAGACACTGAAAATGATCATATGCAACTTGCTCTTAAGAATGATGGCTCTCGGTGTGCACACAGGGCAGGTATGAATAAATGTGTGCATGAATGACCGGGCCAGTGATTGAGTGAAGAAATTATTGGGTGGGTAAATGAACAAATGTTTGAGTGAGTGAGCGAGTGAGTGCATGGCTGGGACTTTGAGTATATGTCTGACTGAGTAACTGAGCTGGTCTGAAATCCACACACACTACAGGCAATCCAAACAAACAGTTCTAAGTGCTGCAGTGTTCGCTGAGGGACCTGGGAAAAGCCCCATCACCCCAGTGAATGAGAGCATTCTGCCCCCTCACAGCCTGTTATTAAAATCAATTAATGACTTGGAGGGAGGCCCCTGTTAAAGCTGACTTGTTGGGCTCTAGGGGTCTTTTGTGACACGTTGCTTTTCTGGATCACTTGTGCCATATGGAACCTCCCCTCTTGTGGCACATAACTCTCTTTTATGAGAGCCTCATTGGCTAATGATGGAATAGTGCAAGAGCACTGAGCATGGGAGTGTTCCTGTCCTTATAACTGTCACTCCCACTGCTGCCATTGTCTGTGTCACTCTGATCTTTGCTAAGACACTACTGTTTACTTCAGAGAGAAAGTCGCTCCAGGAGGTAAAAGAGAAAAGGGTTCAAAGGAGCTAAAGTGTTATTTTTTTCAGAGCATTTTCACAGTTTGTCTAGAAAGACAGACTGGCAGAGAACATCCAGGCTTAGTGTGACAAAATGAACTGTGACTCACATAGGATCATGTTGTGTTGCACCAAAGCTTAAGAATCGGATGCAGCGTTTACCTGTCTGTTTTGTACGTTTTGTATGCCTGTTCTCTACTCCCACACATATGTCAAAAGCATAAACACAGAAATATGTCTTAGACACACACTGAAAGATGCAAACTAACTTAAACAAATACTGCCTGAATCTTAGTCCAGCCTCAGGCAAGACAAGCCCAATTGAAGAGGAGATTGACCGTTATAGTGAAGCGTGGTCGCTCTGCAGGAGGAAGGCGGCGGTCCATTTACCAGCACTAAAAGAACCCTGCGCTCATTTTAGCTGAGTCCCACAGGGTAAAGGAATGGAAGACAGACTTGTTTTGATCTCTTTTCTCCTGTCTGCAGGATATTACTCTGTTTTGCTGCCTTGTCTGAAGCTCTGGATATACTTTGGCACTTGTACTCTGCAATCAACTACGCTACCAACACCACCTCCAGCACCTGGTGGTCTCAGCTTAGTGTCAACACTCACACCATGGTCACACACATGCCTTAAACATGCTCACTGGGCATATTTTCAAGGATCACTAACAAGGGGACGCTTTCTCCTTAGAGATGAGTTTAGCTGACCCATCAATTACTTTCTCCCTGGAAGAACGTAACATGATAATAATTATGATAATGACATGACACTGTGATAATGACACGATAAGGAAGTATAAGATGAATCTGCCAACTGTGCAGTAAGTGCTTATCATGTCAGTGAAGGAGGAAATACACTTGACAAGAAAATCAAGTAGTGTCTTTATGTAAAGAGCTGCATTGATATGTGTTAGGTGTTATGAAAGGACCTAATTTATTTAGCCAATATCGAATATTTGAGATTTTTGCTTCTGAGGTCTTATTCTTAAATTTATCTTAATTTTAAGGGATGTTTTTTTCTTTTTATTTTTTTAAGTAGTCAAAAGACTGAGTAGTTTGTAGTTGATGCAAGCTTTAAAAAATCGTTGCAGTTTCAGTGAATGAAAAGCTCTGTGCAAAAGTTTTAAGATACTGCTCATTTCTTTATTTTTTTGCTTTTAAGAAGCTGGAGTTTTTTTAAATTTTTAGAGTAGTCTTGAGAATAGTTCTTGAGGCAACATTATAGGTCTCCAGCAGCATCCCAAATAGGAAAAACTCCAGCAAAGACATGGCACAGGAATTGAGAGACGACGCTGCACCATCAGTTGATGCATACTGTTCATTGAAACCTCATCAGACATGGTATCCATGAAAAAGTGGCTTTCAAGAAGACATGCTTGAGGCAAGGAAACACAGAGAAAGGCTGAGGTTTGCTAAATTACACAAGGTCTGGACTGAAAATCTGCGGCAACAAACTCTGAACCTCAACATTATTGGGACCTTAACATTGTGGGATCATCTTGACAGATGACTGAAGAAAAGGCAGTCTGTTTTCCAAAGAAGAGTCGGGAATGCACTTCAATATGTCACAGTCTGTGGATTTGGGGTTGGGGTTCTTATAGTCTTGTCATTTTGAGCTCTGTTATTCCTGTTTTGTTTGGTAGTTTTTCCCCTTGTGTATTCCGTTATACTTTCTGCTTCATGTTCGTTTGTACACCTGGTTTGATTTGCTCATTTGCTTCACCTGCTTCCTATTAGTTCCTCAGTGTATACCTCTTGGTTTCAGTTTTCCTTTGTCAGATCATCTATTGTGTTCCTCTGTTGTGTTTCTCGGTTCATTTGTGTGTTCATTAAGCCTTGTTCCTGCACCCGTCTGCCTCCTGCCTTTTCTTCCTGCATTTGGGAGTCCATAAGGATTGTTTTTTAGCCTTATTGGGTGGCTCACTGGTGGGCATTATTTGTTTCGAAGATTTTAAAGATGCAACCTAATCGTTTTTACTGTCTCCTACTTTGTATTTGAGGTTAGACCTACTTAACTGTAAGTAACAGCTGATCAGCAACAGAATACGATGAAGGTGCAATGATGCAGAGCTACACAGTATTCTTCATCTTAGTAAATAGTGAAACCCCCTTAATACTTCCAATGACCCTAACAACAAACAAACTCTCTTCATTGTACCTCAGCTCTATGTAACAATCGTTTGATTTTTAAATATATATTATAGTATTTTCACACATTGAAACATTCTCAAGTTACTGCGTGCACACACGTGTGTCTTTTGATCCACGTATATGAGACTGAACCTGTGTTCAGAGGCCAGAATATATAAAGGCGAGGTTAGAACTGCTTGTGATGGATTTAGGGCCCAAGCTAGGCCAGCAGTTGCTAGCTCCATCCATCTTCTCATGATATCTCATGGAGCTCCACCTTCCACGAATATGCTGAGATGATCAATATGTAAGAGTAACCTCAAGATTAAATCTGGGTTTATTAATCCTTTTGCAGAAACCTTTTGTCACTCTTGCCACATTTATGTCTCTCTGCTGTGATTTAGTGTAAAAGGTAAACAGAGCTGTATCTAAGTGCTTATTCTGCTCCACAAGTTTGGAAGAGAGAAAATGCTGAGTGTGCTGCACCTGCTTGTATGTGCAGCAGTTCAGCCAGCACGTACTGAGAGATCTTGTTCAAATGTAAAGAGAACAGGAATCATTCTGTAGGGACTGCAGAAACACTGGAAAGATTCTCAAAAACATTTCAGCGCAAAGAACGACTCAGAGATTTCATACTGTCTATAACAGATTTTTCTTGCTGACACCTATTAAAGTAAGGAAAAGAAAAGAAAAAAAAAACTATATTTGATACAAGAAATTCCTTTTAAAGGTATGGAAAGAGCTGATCAAACCACACAAAGCCATTTTGTCACTTTCATTCTGATTTGCAGTCGATGGCAGTTAGGTCGAAAATGCTCCTGAATCCTTCATCATCAATATGCTAAATACACCATTTTTCATTTCTTGTTAATTCCTTTCCAAAGCCTACTTCCACTCCCTCCACTACTCCTAATCTGGCTATAAAGGTCAGTTTAGCATAATGACATCATACAGATGAGCATGGGCAAACCCAGATTACTAAATCTGACTCTAATGTGGCTTTTCAGATGAAACAGCATTAAATGACATTAACGCTACCACATTCACTGGCAGCTTTAATGGAGATTGCTCAGAACTGGCCCTTCTTTACCCTCTTTGTATTTTTAATGAGGTGACAGAGAGAGGCAAGATTGGAATAGGATGGTCTCACAACATGCTGAGCTGGGATCAGATACAGTCCGTCTATTTGTGTAATGTTCCATCAGCTCTCCTAAAGGGCTGGGGTTAACCTCTTCAGTGTGACTGACATTTTTAGAGCATAGGCACCACCACTGGCAGAACTCAAAGGGACTTTAAGAAAAATATTACAGCAATTACTGACATGATGAGATAGCTTTTTTTTTCTTTTTTATGTTTCTTTACGTTTAGACCCAGATTAGCATTTACTGCTGGCTTTGGAGATGAACAAACTAGTTTGTGATTATCACTGTGGTTTTCTAAGCCTCTTGCTCTAAATCTTTACTAATTCAGCATCTGTGTGGGCATGCCCTGAAGCACATGTTGCTGCTTGTGCCTTGAAGACAAAGTGGAACATAAGCTAAAATAATTAAATTTTCAAATAAAAAAAATAAAATAAAAAAGAATGAGGAACATGAGGAGTAACAGAAAAATCAGGGATAAACCCAAGAAGTCGCCTGGCTCGGGTAGGCAGTATTTAGCATTCATCTGTTTCTCTACTGCTTCCAAAGAAAGATGTTTTTCTGCTCCATCTCTGTGGCAACAGCAACTTTCCCAACACAGAAAACATTAACACTAGAAGGAACGTCGCCAGGAGAAGAAGAATAACAACACAGGGGTCATGAATTTTACCAAGGGTGTTAAAAGCTATTCAACACTTAACATCATTAAGGCCTGTATTAATTGCTGTTAAGAGACATTGTAAATCATATCCGCATCACTTCTTTGTGATTGTTCAGCACAGTCCTTTCATAACAGACTCATGGTATGCTGACAAGGAAGCAATGTGCTCATCAACAAGTACTCTTTGTGGCACACTTACCTAGAATATGACAAGGTTTAGCACATATTAAAACCCCAGACATGCACATGAAATCCACAGCCAAAATGTCATACAATACAAACCCCTGATCAAAGTTCAAAACATTAAAAGTCTCATGTATCCATCTATACCTCAGATGTCTTTTCCAGACTGTATTATTATTATTATTATTATTATTATTATTATTATTATTATTATTATTATTATTATTATTATTATTATTATT
>JBAMHW010000012.1:21937988-21964927 GCA_037177495.1 Rhadinocentrus ornatus | reverse complement strand
TTATTATTAGCATTATTATTATTATTATTATTAGCATTATTAGCATTATTATTATTATTATTATTATTATTAGTATTATTATTATTATTATTAGCATTAGTATTAGCATTATTAATAATATTAATATAATTTTTGTCATTATTAAGCCTAAAGATGTGGAATACATTATATCTGAGAAGATATGTTTATTTGATATGTTGTACAAATGTATTAATATATTTATCATTGTGTAATTTTTTTTTTAAACATTTGATTTTCATCAATTTTTTTCTCTCTTTTTTTATTCAAATATTCAAAACGTTTATAAAAGCAGTAGCAGAAAGTCAGCTCCTGATAAATACATCAGGAAGAATGAGAGGTTCAGTGTCCTACTGGAGAAAAGTTTAACGAGTGTACTGGGGGAAGTTTTGGATCAAATCCTCAACGTTCCAATCTGTGGACAACTTTTATGTCTCTTGAGCCACAACCACTCAGTCCGCATTCTTCAGCCACCATGGGAAATGCAGTCTGGTAGCTGCTTGTATGTAGCATGTCTTTGTCAGTAAACAGGGTCTGGACTTCGATCTATTAATTTGCTGATTGGCTTATTCCTCAAAAAGGTTCATAAATAAGACAAGTAATTTGTGAAGTAAAAGCAGTAAACATTGTTAAATTAACAGTAACAATGGGACATAAATGAACACCAGAATACTCAAACCAGCCAACAGTCAGCAAAGACAAACAACGTTTTTTTCTGCACTAAACTCCTACCTGAAAAAGTAGCAATTGCCTACTAGAATCTAGTGTGACACCAGTTTATTATCAGTCGCATAACTTCTGTTTTGTGGCTATATGTGTGTATTAACAACAGACAAGAAGCGAAACATGGAGCCACACAGAACTGCTTCCAGGGTCCATGTAAAAATTATGATATAAACTTCTCCATTAAAATAAAATAAATTAATAAACTTGTGACTTTAGAATGTTTTCTTTCTTATCTACGTATAGGAACAGCAAATATCAGGCTCAAAGGAAAAGGGAGGGTGTGTGCTCTGTTAAGACTGCTGAATTAGGGTTTGAACTATTATTTATCAGAAGTTCATTTAAATATATTTTAAAAAGCTAAATTTGAAAATAGGTTAATGTGTTCACATGGTTTTTCACATGAGTATTGATACTTATGAAAGAAATGGGTGCAGCTATTTCCTGGAGAGATTTATTCAAAACACAAATACAAATTGAATTTAAATTTATTTATTTAAGTATGGTATCTTAGTGACAGTAACAAAGTTTTCACTAAACTTTGAGTAGGCTATATTGACTCCACTAAGGCAATGAACTATATACTGTATGTTGAAATTTGGGGTGTGGTGATACAACAATACTTTTCTGTTGTCAGTTTTCCCTTGAACCAAATGAAAAAATGTCCTGAAAACCACAGCTGTCTTGGAAAATGATTTAGATTATTTTACAACAGCTGGCAGCTGAAATGATGTTTAGGGATCAGATGATGATGAAATGAGTGACAGAACGCAGGCTGAATGCTGCAACAAATTGTGGCTTTTAAATGCACCCTATGTCATGTCAGGTTTGTCAGGACAGCACGTGTTGCTTGAATGTGATACAAAGTCAGATAAAATCCTTACACATATTTTTCAGACACCTGAGAAAGGTAAGTTTGGGTTTTATCTTTAAACATCCTGATGTAATGCTCTACCATCTACAGGATCATAATTTCCACAAGAAATGTAATGATTAGCCATCTGAATATATTTAGATTTTGCAAACTAACCAACACTGGATTTATCTTTTACACAAACAGTATATACTGTATTCACGTAAAACGTTTACATGAAAATTTGTGTAATTGATTTTGTGTAGTGATCTTTGTGCTCTGTTCTACTGAAGTGTTTCACCCACCTAATGAAGCATTTTTAACTATTTCACATATGACAAATATGAAAAGAAATTAAAATAGGGTCAACAACACTATCTAATCACTGCAGTCAACATCCTTGCAATGAACCCTTTCCTATTTGGTGAGACAGCATTCTTGTTAACACATGGAACTGATCAGCAATACAACTAGATGATTATATTACTATCACTTGGTGAGAACCCAAACCATATTAGTCTCTCTCTTTAAATCATCCAAATGAAACCTTTTGAAGAAATGTAGATACTGGAGTTCTATATAGTTTTACTTTTTACTTATTCTGTGCAAATTTAACTGGAGCCTAAAAAATAAAATATGTTTTGCTGCAAAGAGCAGTGGAACATAATAATTTGACCTCTGAGAATTTTCCATGGTAACGATGGTTAGGTTTCTGACCAGTGGTGGTCAAAGTAGTCTCTAACTGTGGTGGACAAAGGATGTGGTCATACACAGTGTGTGCCCATGCTTCACTGCGCTCCAAAGACAAGCATTAGCCTGTGAGCCTTCAGCTGAAAGCCCCCTTCTGTGTAAATGAGTCAAGGCAAGTGTCAAGTGAGCAACGGACTACAGTAATGTAAAGTCTGGAGAAAAGTTTAGACCTTCTTGCTGTGATGCCAAACATTACACCATCGTACAGCCCATATACATACATTTAGAAATCTTTTCTTTTTTTTCTTCTATTTTTATTGGGACATTCAGTACTTTAATATACCAATCAAGCATACTTTAATTAAATTCTGTCTCATTGATGATAACTTGCTTTTAATTTTTGCAACAACTGCTGAAAGGCAGACACAGAAACTGTTTTTATACTTTGCATCAATTTAGTCTTTATTTTAACATTATTTTCTCTCTACACTAAGTGGATGATCATGAAACAAACAGCTCTAGCAACCAAATTGTGCTCACTGCATCCTATTATATGCTTACACTCACTTCCCAAAGCACATGTGTGATAAGAGTGTTACCTACAAGGCCACCAGGGAAATACACATGTGACAGGCTTAATAGTGGTCTTGAATTTCTGTGGAGCATATTTGCAAGTAGAATTTCTTTGGCTTGGCAGCATTGCTGTAAGGACACTGTATGTTTCCATTTATTGTAGTAAAATTAAAAAAATAAATAAATAAAACAGTAATAGTGCAAGTGTTACAGCTTACAATAAAAAGGACACCAACAATGATGAACGCAACTGTGGTTTTCATAGTAACTCACAATGAAATCTAGAATAATGTAAACTACATCAGTGATGTTGCAAATTTAAATACAAATGTACAATTGTATTATTTTGACACTTTAATCATATGATGTTCTGCTGTTCTTTGCTATGTTTCCTGTTTTAGTTATTTTTTTTGTTGTTTTTTTATTTCTCAGAGTGATGCTGGTTTAAATGTTCATGTGTTTTCTTTGCCTATGATGTTTGTCTAATTGCATGCAGTTTTCTTAAGCTGCATTTCATAGAGCTGTCATGGCCACTGCTCTTCTTTGCATAACATTTTAATTTCCTTCAATTTATGTATTATGTAAATATCTGTCTATTAAGTCAAACACTGTAAGGGAATGAGAATAAAGTCAGGTCAAAGTGAAATGCAGCAAGGCTTACATTTAAATAAAGCAGGAGCTATTTGCATTAAATTTGTGGTTTAGAAAACCTTTATCTTACATATCTCTCAATTCTGCTTTATTTTGTTGAAGTTCAGAGTTTAGAGGAAAGAAAGATTAAATTGTGGTTAAATCCTGGGATAAAACAGGATTTACTCAGGTAATTTATTGTCTTTGATTAAGATAAAATTGAATCTAATGTTTACTTCCAGAAACTCATGAGAATAATTAATCTAAATATGAGCCTAAATTATTAAACCAAAGCTCTAATTGGTCCTTGTTGTTCAGTCTTGATTTGCAGTTTGTATTTACAGTAAAGCATAGGGATTTCTTATCTTCCTGAAGCCACTGAGGCATCAACAGGACCGAACTACAGCTGCAAAGCTAATTAATGTGATTTATGCTTGTTT
Source organism: Rhadinocentrus ornatus (assembly GCA_037177495.1). Classification (NCBI taxonomy): domain Eukaryota; kingdom Metazoa; phylum Chordata; class Actinopteri; order Atheriniformes; family Melanotaeniidae; genus Rhadinocentrus; species Rhadinocentrus ornatus. The sequence continues at coordinate 21,961,000 of JBAMHW010000012.1, read as the reverse complement.
GGTTGCTCGCTAGCTTGCACATTTTTGAGGAGAGCAGCATCATCTGCAAGTCATTGTCTTTGGTAAATAAGAAAAAGTTTACTTTTTAGTGCACCTAACACTGAATTACTCCTATGCTCAGTGGTCTACCAGCACACGCTCTGCTTGACCCTCTGCATTATTCACAGGTATTTTGAACGTAGGGCAGTAGGTTTCATACTTTGCAAGATTTCAGTCTGACAGTTCATTCAATTGTGAACACAGGTAACAACTTTATCAAGTTGAAATGATGGAATGGTATGAACAAAACTGCATATTCTTCAGATGACAAAATCAAAAGCATGTGTGGCATTTTTAGATCTTTATTGTGTCACAGCTGTTGTTGGATCATTGTTACAGGCTCAAGAATTTCTTGCTTCTCTCTTGTATATTTGTATCAGCCAGGAGTAAAACCCATGAAAATGATAAAAATCCTTGATCCTTGTGTTCCTTCATCCAGTACGTAATTCCACCATTATTCACTGTCTGTCAGAGCCACACTGTGCAGTAGAAGAGGCGGGGCTATTTAAGGCTACCACCCAGCCATTTGACTTGGGGGTCCACATGTGAACCAGAGGTCCTCATTTTGATTCTAAACCGCCTTGACACTAAAACAAACAAACTCTTCTCACTGCACCAAACAGGCCTGAAAAATTACGGGCACAGGCAGGGATATGCAATTACAACAGCTAATTTGCGGTCGCCAAACGAGCCCCGTTCCCAGTGCCCCCAGCCACCCTCAGTTTTAAATATTAGGAAGCACAGAGTGTGTGTATGTGTTTTTGGCTGGTGTCTGAAAAGGGGCTCTGGGAAAAGTTCCCCCTCACAGCTGTAGCAAGGTCAGGCAGCACCAGGACGATTAGCATTGCTCATCACGTACAATTAGGGTTAGCGCTCTGCAAGGAGGCATCTGTTGCTAATTGAAGCAGAATAGATATCGAGGAGGTCCACGCTTCCCCCATGCAAAAAAAAAAAAAAAAAAGAACAAGCTCAACTAGAAGTAAATAGATTTTGGCTTGTGTGAAATTGGAACTGTGAAGCACCTGCACATCGTCCAGAATAATTCTTTCAGTCAGAGGTTTTTGTGTATAACTGTTTGGAATTAGTTGGGTGTTACACCAACAATAATTGGTCAGGTAATTTAAAAATGATTGATAAATTGGTTCCAAAGTGTTACCAGTACATAAATCCACATCTAGGCATGCAGGGACAGACAAAGAGGCTTGCATTAAGAAGGAAAGAAGGGGGATGGGAGCTAGAACAAGAGAATGAGCACATCAGAGTGGAGCCAAAGGATGCCTGTGATGGCAATGTGATACGACTGAGCCGTGCGCCCACTGGCCAGCTGACATCAGCCAGTGCCTCACTGACCAAGGCTCCCGGCCCCTTCATGCCAAGGCCAGATGCAAACAAAGAAAACCAAATCAAGCATGCACAGACACACATCCAAACAGATTTTGTGTTCAAGACACCACCCTAAACAACCCAATACGCAAGATAGATGGCAGGATTGTGCTATATATAAAATAATGCATCATAAATTATGTGGACTTACAATGTAACTATTATTATAAAGTAATAGGAATAGAAAGTTCAGCCACACATTGACGCAACTGTTTAAGAAGAATCTGCAGCTACGTCTGTCAACCTGGCAACTTTTTAAAACCATATGCATTAAGACTCTTAAATTAATTACCAAAGAATAGCCTGCATCAAAAGAAACAACACTTGAATCACTGAATTTACTGCTTTGGTAGTTATACTCAGAAAGAAATTGTAAATGATTTCTTTCTCAATGCACTCTATAAAGTAGATTTTATCAGCCATTGGCTTGTGAATGTGGAAGTAGTGACAGACGAAAATGTGATTACTAAGCTATAGTACAAGATGATTATATGTTCTCCACCGCATACTAGAGACACACCTTTTGCACATTCACATTGCACACACATACTAAAGTGTCCCTATGGAGCGACAGAGCATATCAGGGCTTATCCTTTTTGACCTTCACCATTTGAGTTTCTGCTCGGCAGTGTCAGTGTCGTAAGAGGCACCCAAAGTCCAACTTATCAACATTGCGGCACAGGGGCTCTTTTTTTTGACCCTAATAAGTGCAATGCACTACTGATTTTTATGTTAGACTTTCAGCTGGCAAACCTCAATATGTCAGCCATGAATCCAGAGCCAGTGTTGTTTTGAACTGTAATTTATTCCTACTGTTACATCCCGTATCTTAAACATCTAGGCCTTAAAAAAAATACTTTTCATTTGATTAGATTTTAGTAAATAATTAGCTGATTATTACAACTTAAGTGGTAATCAGATTTGTAAAAACAGCCAATGACATTTTTCAGTGTTGATGTTGAACAACATATCAAAATCCAATACATGCTGCGTTCATTGACAGTTGGGGCATTTGAAGTTTACCTAAGCGAAGGTTAGATTATACTTCATATTTATTAGCAATTCATTACCCCCAATAATGCCTTTCTATGCATAAACAAAGCCCCTGCGATGATAAAATTGGCATTTTGTTCATTTTTTTACCCCCAAGCCACAGTTATGGTTCAGAAGAAAATCCAGAGTTTGTTCAGCAGTGTGATACTGGAAGTAGCAGAAAACATTGGATCGCAGCTCAAGATGAATACTCCCTCGACATCTTGTCAAGGACATTTACTCCTAACTTGGTCCTATTGTAGTAAGAGGAGCATTTCTCCCTCATCTGAGTCTTCCTCATTCATTTGTTGGAGCCTAGCCAAAGCTTATTTTGCATTCATCCTTCTGCTTTTGTTATTTTTTTCTATTATGTCTTCAGTGCAGTTGGTTTATCTGTATGTCTGTCTGTTATACATAACTCAAAAAGATATGGATGGATTTTGATAATATTTTCAGGAAATGTCAGAACTGGAATAAAGGAACAAGTGATCACATTTTGGGAGTGATCCAGATTACCTTCTGGATGCAGGAATTTATTTTTAGCAATTCATTACTATTTGAAAAATTCTTTACTATTTTGCCATTACAGGTTCTAACTCATCAGATAGTGCCCACAATCATTGGCAAAAAAATAAAAAATAACAAGATGACATCATGGTAGATGTTTTAAACTTGACCTGGATCAGTTTGATATTCTGGATCTGGTAATCCAGAAAAGTTACTGGGTAACTGGGTGGGCTGTTGATCATTTTGGTGTTTTTCTTAGTTGAGGGACCCTATGGCTTGGCGAAGTTCTGTGCTGTCTGAGTGCTTCTAGTTCTTCAATTTATCTACCCACATCACACTATTTCCTTACGCAAACAGAATAACAATTAGGGGCACTCTTAACATATTAGTATGGATGAAAAATGTAATATTAAAGAATAAAATATTAATGTTAAGTTGATCATATCAAAATGATAATATCATTTGATCTCAGCTGATGAAATCAAATCATTATTGAATTATATATATATTTTTTTTGTATAATTTATGTAGTTTCTCACCTACTATTTGGTGTGTTATTCGGTTACCAACAAAGGAGACAAAATATATTTTTAAAAAAGTGAATTTATATGTTTGCACACTGTTTTTTTTAAAGTTTTTCATTGATGTTGCAATAAGATTATCATGAATGCTTGTGAAAAATCTGAAATCATAAAAGCTCCTGCAACAAATTAAGATATCACATAAAGTTTTATGACAAAACAGTTATCAATAATAGAATATTGTTACATCATCAAACGTTTCTTACATAAGTTTGCTTGTCTTATTGATATTAGAAATGTTTAATATTAAATATAAGGTGAAAATACTTATAACAAGAAATGTGACATAAAAAAATCTTGTGATAACATTTAACATTTTTCATCAGAATATGATACAGATCTGCTGATCTGCAGATCTGAGACGAAGAATAACACCTCTCTGCAGACTGGAGGTGTAGAGTGTAGATTTGAGGAAATCTCATTAAATGTAAAATTTAATTGCAACATTTTGAGCCTTTACACATGCTACCATCTAATTCAGGATACAATGCTATTGCTATTTTATAATTTTCTCTTAGCATGCTAAACGTTATTATAGCAAAGCCACTCAGCAGTGAAAAAACAATAGATAGTAGTTTCATAGGTGACTATTATTCTTCGAGGCCAAATTGTCTACAAATGAACAGTTTGCAAGACACTGATCAGTTCAATGAATATTTACTGGTGACTTCAGATTCCATGCATCATTAAAAACTGTTCTCTTACCGAGTTAGATAAGATGTTGATTTGATTTATAGCAGACAGAACTTTTGAGCATGCAAAATAATTCCCTGTAATAGCAGTAAGCCTGTATGGAATAAATTGATTTTATTTAGGGGCTGTTAATCAATGAGACCCATCTAAGTCTGCCTGGTCTACCTACAGTAGCTTTTAAATTCAGCCTAGTAATAACCCTCTGTAATTAGGACTGAGACACACTAACAAGAGAAACTACCATCATCATCACTCAACCACCTCATCATCATCACCATTCTCATTATCAAGCCTAAGATCAAATTCCAGCCTGGCTCCAGGATAGTGGGATTTCAGTGCACCTGATGTATTGTGCATCATTAGATTGTTGTTATTACTGTGCCATGGGGAGTCAAACAGGATGGAGATTCACTCTGGTAATGTTCTGTTCAGCTTACTAGAGAGGACCCACTTGACATTCTTCACCAGATGACAACTATATATTGAAGCAAATGACTGACACATTAATTTGTTTACTCCCAATTTTTTTTCTTATTTCTTCCCACCCACATATAAGAAACACTTAAGATCAACTCCACACACCACAAGTGTTTGCATCCTTGTCTGCAGTGGTCCAAATGGCTCAGAGTATCGATCTTGGCCAAGATAAAATCCACTTGTATCTGTTGTTTAATTTGTCTCAATTAACAATGCAGGATGCACCATCCATTTGAAAGGAAATGAAACCCATGAGTGACTCCACTGAATGGCAACCAGGCTTGTCCATGCAGCCTCTGCCAGCCCAACACTTTGCTCCCACTCAGCGCTGCAGGGCAGCTACTGCTAAAAAGGCAGCTGCCCGATGATCGATGACTTCATCTAGTCTGCCTGATTCCTCCACTTGTGCTGAGAGAACACTTAATGTAACGGGCCCACAGAGAAACGCCTTGATTAAATTGTGAAAGCACGGAGCCACGGGGAGCCACTTACAGGGAGAAGCTTTCCGTGCAGGAGTCTTTACCCAACCATACATACGCTCACTGACGTATATGTGATGCCACAAACACACAGCATCCTTCTCAGCTCATTGTGCACCTCAGAAAGCATTCATACACACACAGACACACACTTACATACCACTCTACTCTGCTGCCAGCAGGGCCAGATCATCCAGCACAGCTGGTGTATCCCAATGTTGACTCTCCAGTTGGGGAGGATTGCTGCAGGGATTTACCATATCACTGTAGGCAGTGCGGAGATTGGTTCAGTACGAGTCCATCAAGCTTTATCTCTCCCCAAGGTACCCACACAAATCTCTCCAATAAATAACCTGTTCTTAATTCTGATTTCTTAATGCAACTCCTGCAGAGAAGATTAATCAGTTTCAGTAAGTAGCTTGTTCTCACACAGTTCAAACAAAGAAGCTGTAACTGTTTTGAAGACCTGATTGCATTATTTTATTTCTTTTCAGAGGAAGACTCAACACTTTGCAGATCCGGTATACTCACATTTTCACACACAGTCCCACACACAAACACACATTAACACTCATGGCACTTCTTTCCAAGCCCTCCCAACATCTGCTTGTTCTTCTTCTGATTAAAAAAAATCCTCTGTGTTTCATTATCGCTGATTTGCATAGTAATAGCGTGCATATTAAGCAGCTACTTCAGAGGGTGGGCGGTCTAATGAATGCCGCAGTCTCCTCTGTTTTAACTCAATTTTTCCTCATTCATATTCAGCCATGTGCCCCCTCCCAGCTCCCTCACGACCCCCCTGCCCTCAGGGATGGCAATTCTGTTTCCGCTGAAATGCTTCCTTCAGCCTCTCCCCAAATCCCAGAACCCTCTCCATTAATCCAATTAATTAGAGCCATTGATATGCAGCCCGCTTAGACCAAGCAGCTGTTTGCCTGCCAATTGCCTAGCTATGAGGAAAGGAGTGAGGGTGGAGGCGGTGGGTCAGGTTATGAAGTCAAACCATCCACTGCATATACAGCAACACTCAGCGATGAGAAAGTCACCACCCACAATGATCCCACCAAGACATTCAGCTGTCCTTAAAACCATGTAGAGGAATCTCATGGTTGAGCTAAGTCCGGACAAGAAAAACTCATAAAGCCTGTTCTATTAAATCTCCAAAGGCTAAAGACCAACTTACCTTTTTTCTTTCACACAGTCATCAGACCAGTTAAATATCTGGCATTTTGCCACTGTTTGACTTTCTGAGTCTGGGTGGGAAAGTGGCTTGTTTAAACATAAGTAAGGAAAGAACAGTTGTAACTAACAATCAAATCCATTTAGTTTCATTCATACTTATGCTGTTTTATTACCCTGGAGCATAAGTTCCTTCATAGGGAAACAAAAATGAGGGCAAAATAGATGAAAAATGGAAACGTATGCCCTTTTATTCAATCAGCCATTACACATTCCTCTGAGGTTCAACATGGGGAAGCTAAATATACATCAATGGATGATAATTCTCCCAATAAAATATTGAAAATAGAAAAGTTGCCGAGAGATGTCCCTTGGCACCCAGAGTAAGAGGTGTGCCTTGGAATTACCATATAGAAATGAATAGCAGCGACAGTGTCTAATGTTTTGTGACACAGCACGAATGTGCTCTCCCTGGTCCAATCCAGAGCTGAAGCTGCTCATCGGAGATATTAAATTAAGAAGTGCAGGACTAGAAGGGTAATTCACTTTTCTGCTCCACTGGCCATCATTGCCAAGCAAAAGAACGCTGGTGGTAAACTATCCCTGTTGTCGCCTTGAGCGTGTTTCTCCCTCTTTCTCTTTTTTGTCCCCTCCCTTCCCGTTCGCTTCAAGCTTCCTGTTCATCACTGTCAAGCAGGTGTTTTTCTGTGATCTTAAATGTTGTCAATATATGATTTAGTGTTAGAAAAGCTGTACTGTATACCCGCATTGAACTTTGCTTAGTAACACTTGTGATGAAATCTAATAACTTCTTAATGTATATTTGGAATACAAATAAAAAAGCCCACTGGTAAATTATGCAACATGCCATGGATACTATGCATCATTCAGATAATTTTAAGGACAAAAATTTGTGATTTTTGCCTGCTCTGAGAATAATGGGACATGGGGCAATTCATCTTTCACTGACACTAACATAATATTAGTTTCTCTTATGGAGTGACTTATATTTACAGTGAGTAAAGTATAAAGTTGCATAGACTTCTTATCAATGGCTCACTGATTTAACAGGAAGGTAAATTTAGAATAATCTGAGGTCTGTTGATGTTAGAGAAGCTAAAAGATTTACCATTGACTGTATGTAAAAGACTGTATAAAAAGGATGGAGCCTCCGTGAGGTTTCTGAAGAGCAAAAGTGAAGCTTGTTGGGCGCTTCCTAACATCGCCATCTTTGCAGCATCACTCCTGCTGTCACTCTCGGAAAATACAAAAATGAGCAAAGTGGCGGAGCTTAGAGGGGGGGCTGTGAGCGTGGGGGTGGATGATTGACGCCTATCAAACTCTGAGCTGCCTGTAGCTAAGAGCTAACTGAGCCAACTTGGATCTAACGTGAGCTAACTGGCTAATAAAGGTAGGTGGGAAAAAGCTAAGGTGCACTGGTAAAAACCACGTTTGTGCTGCACTCTCCCTTCTTACAGTGGATATTGGATACATGTCAATCAAAAGGACACGCCCCTAATTATGATAAATTTTAAGATAAAATGATGGTGAGTTAGAAAAAAATTCACCTCCCTCACAGTTGCCATGAAGGTAAACTTGACCTATTAATTATAAAATGCATTTTTGTACCAGGCTTTAAACATGTTTATTTCTGCTGAGAAGTTGGCCTTTTTACCATTGGAGTCTATGGGGATTTGTTCTGTTTTGGAGCCAGCCCCTAGCGGATGAGGGGGGAACTGCAACTTTTTGCACTTTTGCATAGGCTTCACATTTCACTGCGAGAGGTTGCTGTTGAGATTTTCTTTACTCAGCGCCTTTAAGAAATGTGGCAATTTGAATCAGTACAATGTTGTGAAAACAAATAAAGGTTTAAAAAAAAATGAAGGTGTTTGCCACAGCAAACCACAGTGTGGAAAATTCAGTACGCAGATTGTTTAAAATAAATCTAACAATTTACCTCTAGCAGTGTAGTCAAAAGTAGATGTCTGAAAGAGGCAGGATAGAGGAAAATGTTTGCACTAAAAGATGCTGATTGATTTGGTCACTGTAAGACTGGATGGCAAGGAGGTAGGAGCTTGCTCAATGCTTATTTTACTACCCATTAAAACTCTTACTTGAAAAATGATTGTGCTTAACAATTTCTTGAACTACCACATAGCTTGGCCATGTTACAGCTTCATTAATTGTAATTAAAATTGGTGTAACGGTCTCTTGGGCAATTAAGCTTTGCATTCTTTTATCTAACTTATTTCTCTACAATGACTTGTTGGATTCATTACTTTTATAATACTACTGCTATTAACCTTTTTGAACAGAGAATTTACACATTTCCCAGATAAAATGACTTTATAAGTGGTTGATGTATTTTTCATTAAAAAAAATTTTCTTCTACCACAAAAACTGCTGAGTTGTCCACTAAAATGAGTAAACTTGCATTTGTGACAGAGCATTATTCCTTTTACACATTGTTTGTGGCATTTGTGCCAATAAAGTAAATATAAATTGAATACCTTCTTTGCTCGCAGGTGTTGTTAATAACTTCTTCTCTAAAGAGTCTTTATCCTACAAACACATAAAGTCATGCAGTTTTTCAAAGTACTTGGGAGTGGTACAAAAGTGGTCCATAGAAATGGCCATCATTTTTCCTGTACTAAAGTGAGCAGTCGTCATCCAGTTGTGGGATGCAACAGTGTCTGAAATTTACTTTTTTATTTTAAACAATTAGCAAATTGTAACTTAATGTTTTCAAAAGATGCTCACATGTATTTTTTTTTCCCACTTATCATTTTGAACGGCTATTGTGGTGCTTAGTACATTTTTTTTTCAACCAGCAGGACCTTGATTTGATTTTTGACAGTTTATGTGGCTACTTTAAAAGAGATTTTTAGAGTGTGATGTAGACTATTAATAAAGATAATACGGTTTCTAGGAGGGGGAAAGATAAGTAAATTAACCAAAGGAAAAAATGTTGAGGCATTCATCAGAAAATAATGAAGCTGCAAGGAGAGGGGTTTGAAACACTTCTTTTCAGTTCATGTATTTTAACCTTAAAAGACTTGTGGAATCCTGAAAACAGGAGTACAGATTTGATTCAGTTTATATACACACTATCTAGTTAGTCGTGTCACCTCCACAGTCCACCATCTTTATGCTTGGTTGCTGCACATGAACACAACTCGTGAAGCCGCTCTTCAATATTTCCAGCAACAGGGTGGAAAAAAAACTTGGGTCCATTAGCATATTTTAAACAGGCTTTGATTAACTGAAAGCATAGCTGATTAAACCATGGTTTGGCCATGGGCTATACCTGTTGTAAAAAGCTGCCATGGGCAGATCAGGAGACAGGGTGTAGACAGTGCAGTTTTGACTGTGCAAGCTTTGCACAGGCACAAAAACCCATCCTTTGTTGGAATAGTTAACTTCACTTAGTGTTTGCATGTATTACGCATAGTTCTTATATAAAGTGTTTGCCAAACAGAAACCTCAAAGAAGAAGACAAACAAACTAGCCATTTACAAATGAAAAAAGCAAGAAGTCTTCAAGAACTTTATTTAGTCAGCCGTGTTATGATTATGTGTTATATCAGGGCCACTGTGTGTGCTGCAGACTGAATAAGTTTTTATTGACATCAAATCTTCTAACAAAAATAGGCAAAAAAAAAATCATATTTGTCATTTTCATAGAGGATGGTTTCATGGTGATTTATACAGGACCTGACAGGTGAAATGTCCAAATGAATTGATATGAATTTTACACCAAATTGATCTCCTCTGTCTGAACCATTGCACAGTCCTGTATGTAAAACCCTACCCATCTGCTTGCAGAAAAAGTATTTGCTGGATTGTATAGCAGTCAGCCAGATGTGTGAACAGCCTGTTTTCCCACAAGATTTAAACTTTTCCTTTTCAGTTCATGTATCACTCTCTTAGTATGGTGGTGAAGCAGAAGTGAAACCAAAGACAAATCAAGACCAGCTTTGAAACAGGATGCATAATGCAATGGAGGTGAAATGAGATGAGAGAAAGGTTGATTTGTTTATCCTTGATGGAGTGTTGATGTTGGAGGTCTTTGTTTCAGGAATATACAAATCAGTCTGTTTAAGATACTTTGGTACCTCACTTTAGGAACTGACAAGAAAGCATTAGCTTGAACATGCTGGGAAATGTGCAACAGAGGATTGCTTTGTTTCAGCCACAGTCTCTCACTGTATATTTTCCACCTTTTCAGCTGCTTTTCTCATAATCTGAACAGTCAGAAGAGATTCGAAGTTTAGCACGGATTACAGGACAATTAGTATAATTGTTATTTTTAAATAATAAACCTGTGTTTAATATTCATGCCAGTGAAGATTAAGATTTTATCAATTTATCAGCATGAGGATTTAACTGCGTGACTTGAAAAAGACATTTCCTGGGAAGTAAGTGACGACTAGTCTTTTCTATATATTTTGTTTTTCTGCTTAAAGGTGCAGAAATCCCAGAAATAGGGCTGAAGGGCTCACTTGAACCCATCTGGACTGATTCAGAACCTCTCAGAACTCACTGCAAAGAGATGAAGTGACGGAGGATAGAAAGATGGGAGGTGTCTATTCATCTAGGTAAGGAAGTGCCTCACTGCTGCCCCTCACCCCCCTCCCATGTCTTCTGAGGCAGAGAGCTGTGACTGAAACACATCGTTGCACCTCAGTCGGGATGAGCATATAAATGGGGGGAAAGGGGGGCACAGAAGCAGCATTGGAGAGAAAGCCAAATGGAGGCTGAAGAGAAGAGCTCCTTAAAACGGGCTTGTCAAAATAATGAAAACAAATGGCAACGGAGTCTCCTGAGATGGAGAGGAGAACTTCATTTGTGAAGTGTCTTTGCAGGGATTCTGCTGTGCCACAGCAAGTCCTCACTATAGAAAGTGAGGGGAGCCTCCACCTTGCACGGCCGCGGGAAACTGAGGGAAAGAAAAATGAGAGCACTCAGTGTAATAATTGTTCAGGGTCAATTATTCCCACGGTGGAGCAAATCAGGCTGATATGTGTTAGCACACGGCTGGGAAGAGAGCTGCTGTAGCACAGCCATGGATATGATCAACCGTGATGCCTGGGCAAAAGAAAATAGCCTGAATTGATTTCAGTCTTACTGGCTAATTATGATCAGAAAATTATGATTATCTGTTTTGCAAAACCAAAACACAAATAGTGAAGAATATTCTGAGCAATGTTATTATAAGGTACTTGTTTTTGTAATGAAATGTTATTTGCTCCCACATTCCCATCTTTAGCTATTTCCCCTCTCTTTCATCCGCCTTGCCTCCTTGGCAGCTAACATCTTCTTTTGCTTATCACGGGTTTCCCTCTTCATCCTCCCTCCTCCTCTGACTTTGACTTCATCTTTCAAGCAGCAGCATCTTCCCTCTCCATCCCCTTCCTTTTCACAACGCTGTCCGCCGTCTGCATTCCTGTCACGTGCCAACCAAAGGTTATATGGCCCACTTTCTTATCAGCAGCATTGTGGGATATCTCGGCTCTCAGGCCTGTCTTCTGGAGAGCTATCTGTACCCCCTCCTCTCTCTGTTGACTGCTGTGAGGACAACCTTTGTCGACCTTGTATTTTTTTTTTTTTTTTTTGCCTTAACAGAATAAAAATGAAAGAGAGAATGCAAGATTGGGAGGAAAAGAAAAGGGGGGGAGGTAAAGTAAAAAAAAAAAATCTAAGTCCCCTGAGACAATGTGTGATGAGATTGGTCTAGAGTTAGCTTGTAAGAAAAGCGCTGTTGGCCCCCTCTCTTTTTTTTTCTCCAAGTACAGTAGACATTGAATCAATATCGCCCCCCCACTCCCTCCAGAACTATTCTGCCCCTGCACGTGCCATCCACCTGTCTGCCTGTCTAGGGTGGGGGTGGGGGCGGGGAGGTTAGGTAAGCTGTTGGTGTGGGTAGTGGGAGGTGTATGCCTGTTTGACAGAGCCATCATATACAAATTTATTTTGGATCCAGTCAGACTTTTGCTCTAATAGGCACAGACGCTCAAGGTCTTTGCGGTCAGCTGTGAAGTTTGGTGCCTCTTTGCTAAGCAAAGAGCTTCCAAACAAGGGAAACGTTTGCAGCCTCTCATCATGTACAACACACTTTAGGAAGTTTATCATCAGAAAAAATAGTACAAAAGCAATTTGAATTGGTTTATGGTTCAGTCTACTGTTTTGCTTCTAGGCTTATGTTGGTCTTGTCAGACTCTTGCAGTTCTGCTCCTATATGATCTGATTTATCACTTATTATCTCTTCCTTCAGGCACATCACCATTTTTAGAGTCAGTCATCAAAATCCTACAATACAGTGCAACAATATCAAAGAAAGTACAGCTCAGCAGTGAGCTTGACACACTTGTCATCATCATCTCATTGTGAGAGTAGGGCAAAATAAACTTCTTTATGCTTTTTTCTGTCTTAATTCATAGCACTAGTGTAAGAAAATGGGGTCAAACAGGATCACATGTAACATCTCTTGCAACATTTCTGCTATCTGCATATGAGCAAAAACAAAACAACAAAAAATACAGCAAACCAGATATCTCACACCAGACATAAAAAAATTTACTCTTGGACCACAATAACTTTGACAGGAAATGCCACAAACATGTCCAGCTTTAACACACTTTTAAAGCCATTTTTTTTGTTTATTTGTTTGTTTGATTGCTTGTTTGTTTTAGGAGACCTATAGTGCCCACTTTAGCAGGATGTTTTCCAACATCTCCATCATAAATTTCTAGTGCTGGGAAACATTTCACACGGTGACCTGAATAATTTATTACTCTCCTATGCAATTCATTTTACCCCCATACAATATTTCCTGAGGCTTTGATAAAACAATCACATCAGCACACATTGTGTAACTGAGGAATAGTGACAGCTTAGGTATAACTTACAGTAGCACGTAGCAAACAGAATTATACATGGTAGGCCGGTTCAGATAAGGAATCAACATGAAGCCAGTAGCTGAAGTGATGCATACTGAATACATGCAAGAAGTCACTTGACATGTGTATTCTGGCATTTTTGTTCAAAACATTAGTTGTGCATTAAACTAAAATGAAGAAATTGTTGTTTTTACATCTATTAAAACATACTTGTGACTTAATGATATAATTGATTTACAAACTTTTAAACAGCATCAGCTGATTAGGTTTTTTTTTTTATAAAAAATGTAAGCAGGTAAATAGTTACTTAATACAAATCACGCCAAACTGTTCTGCAGAAGTCCCATAACAAAATTAGCTATTTAAGATTTTAGTCGCATTTTAAATAAAACATGATAAAATTTGCTGTATCAAAGAAAAATTTTAATGAGTTAGCGAAACAAAAACAAAGAAATGTCACCATAAAGTAACATGGAAAGTGTTTTTGTGGCACAAACCGAGACACTAGTTTAATTAGTTTTAACCATACATAGCACTGCGTTAATCTGTAAAGTCACACTTGCTCCCTGGTAGCCCACTCTGGCAGACACACCTGGGGCCAACCAATGTGAAGCTGACTTCATTTTGTGGATTGGATCTGCTCTCCTCTCTCTCTACATTTTTTTTTTCCTTCGCTTATCCATTCAGTTATACACAGGAGAGTAGGGTTAAGAGGAGCGATGGGGGAGCACTTAGCAAGTGAAGGCCATGGTAGCTATGCTGGAGTGTTATTTAATGAAGTAGAGGATCAGGATGCACAACGCTGAACACATGGGGTGGTGTAGGTGGTGCTACAGGAGTTAAGAGCAAGTGTGTTTGTGTGTGTGTGTTTGTGGGTGGGGATGTTGGGGCTAAGATGACAGGAGGTTGTGTTGTATGTTCCACACATGCACAGGGTAAGGGAGGAGGCTGATGGTGCAGTGAGCCTGGGGGTGGGAAGAGAGGGGCTAATAAGATCACTTTTTATTGGCCCACAACCCCAGAGGAGTGTTTGTTTGTCTGCATGCATGATGGAGGGGATAAAAAGTTAATGCATAGGCACTGGGCTGGTCACTGCTGCCCCCTGCAGGGCATGTCCTATGCACGTGTGTGTCTCTGTGTGTTTTTTTGTAGGTGTGTGTGCTTTTTGGTGGTGAGGGAAATAGGTGCTGCTGTTGTTTCCATTCATTCTGAAAGACAAATTTCACAACATATTCTTTACAGATATATATGCAAACTAAGTGCTACCGGCTAACAAACACAATGAGACACAGTTTTATCATGTTGTTGTCGTAATGCTTCTATTTCGCTTTGCTTTCCTGTATTACGTCTTTGATTAAAAATTGCCACAGGAAAGGAAACTACTTTCTAATTCCAACGAATGTTATAACAGGTTTATTTGCATTATTGATCACCGGTGGCTAACTTTTTAATTCCACAGACGGCAGGGCCAAAGGCACTCATTTGTGAATGAGTTTAAGTGCTTTTGTGCTGAGTGTGTGTGAAGCAGAGAACATTTGAAAGAGAGAACTCCGTGTCACCTCAAAGTTCTGCCTCTTTGTGTGCGTAGAGATGGAGTGAGGTATCAGGGTTGGGCAGTAAAAAAAAGGGAGTGGATGTAAGAAAGGAGGGGTGGTATAAATTCAACATGAGGGGGGGCGGTGGATGAGGAGAATATCAATCGGGCATGCGGTGTAGAGGCAGCCTGCCACAGTCTGCTTCGGGAGAAAGATTAGAGAGGGGATCAGTGTCATCAGCAGCAGGAGAGTAATGGTGCGGGCCAGGTTCAAGGCTAGAGCCAAGAACGTATCGGCATCACAGCAAAACCCCCGCCTCCTATCACCCCCATGCCGACACCCCCTACATGAAATAGAGGTTAACCGCCAATCTAGAATTTTTTCCCCGTCTTTTACAGAGGGTGAAAACTACCGCTGGGAGTCTCAGGACAATTTTTATATAGGATTAGAAAACAAAAATCAATATTTAATTATCTTTGAGCTTTTTGTGTCACTGCATCTTTAGGTCAGTAAGTGTTCGGGAGCCAGGGTCTCCCCTACACTGTAAGTGAAGGAGTCGTTAAAGAGCCAGTATCCCCCCTACCCCCCCTCCCTTTTTTTCTTTCTCTTTTTTTTTCTTTTCTTTTTTTTATTGCAGGTGATCAAAGTTGGAAGAAAGTGCAGGGGTTTTGGTGTACGATTCGAGTCAGCTTCAACAGTTTTACCTCAAAGTTAAAAAAAAAGTTGATTATGAATTGTTATACTTTTACTCTTATTGCAAAGTTTATATTACAGCCTGGAAATGTATCTTTATGATCTGACAGAGCCATAAACTTTCAGACTAGTTCTGTCATATTTTCAAGCTTACTCTGAAGACGTGCTCGACAGCCAGACTATCATCATTGGCATTTTAAACAGCTGTACACAGCAATGCACACAGATTGCATCCTCCCCAGTAGATAAAACACTGCCTTTTCACACGGCTTTCAGACATTGTATTAGATTAAGGTGGCTCTTTAGCTTTTTTCTCCTTGTGGCAGTGGCCGATGAGACTGGGGAGTGGATGTGACGGCCGCTTAAGCGGTGACAAGCAGAAGGTCAGTGTTGCTGATGAAGGAGTGAGGCCAGCTGACCCTCTGATGTAGCCATCCTTTAAAGCACAGAGAAAATCTATCCTATTTAAGGTAGACACATGAACAAATATGGCCAGGAAAGACGATAAAGGAGAAAGGAAGCCAGGGAAGAGGAAACAAAAGGAAGCAGGCAAAGTAAAGTGAGTGGCAGAGATGAAGAGCTTAAAACTCTCCATTCAGATGTGAGCCTCTGTAGCAAGCAAAAATGTTCCCAGGTGTCTGGAGCCATTTATTACATTGATGAAGAGCAGAGAGGTCCTCTATGAATCAGAATCTGCTGTCCTGTGTGCACCACATCAGGATACTCATGGGCAAAGCCTGTCCTCACCTGATTGCAGAAATGTGTTTGTATCTTGTGAGAGGAAGATTGCCAAGAGAGTGTAAGAGCACCAGGTGAAAGGAAAGAGAGAGGAAAAAGAACCCTGTTTCTGTGCATTAGCATTACCTTGGCCGTGCATTATGGAGTAGACTGGATCAGATTAGATGAAACTTTAATGATCCAAGTGAGGAAACTGGTCTATTATTACTGGAAAGTAGATAGGAAAAGTGAATAATGAAAAAGACTAAATGATGGAATGACTTAGTTATGGGACACGATCGGGTAAACAAACAAGATGAGGTCAAAACACAATGTAATATATAGACAATGCATATATACACTGTGTGAAGGAGCAACTATTCATTGAAAGCTATTTAACTGCAAGTGTGACTAAATGCTGAATAATTGTAATCACCGCTTCCAGAGCTACAACATAATATGTTTTACTGCCTCTCCTTACATGCAAAATATTAACCCCCTTACGTTTCCATGCATCTGTTCTCTTTATGCCATCTTTGTGTGTGTGCACGCAACGCTGCTCTGCACTGTGCTGAGCCAAGCTACTCCGCCATCCACATGCCTCATTTCCCTTTATGAGAATGAGGGAAGTCCCATACGCTGATTATCCTATATATAGCCTGTTGTAATCATAGACCAGTGGAAAGTAGAAGGTCGAGCCTGATACAGTATCACTGAATTATAAATGGGAAAGTCATCCCTCTGCTTGGAGTGCAAAGAAGGACATGGAAAATGAAGAAAAATTTAACTAGTCTGATTTTGGTTCTTCTTAATGCTTGTATAGTTTTTACGTTGGATAATGAGAATTATCATCTTAAAATTATGGCTATACTTTATGAAGATTAACAGCGGTGAAAGAAAAAGATCTGCAAACAGATACGCTGCAACACCTGCATGGAGAAGTTCTAAAGGTGTTATTGTCGTATGTATGAGTGAGCTGTCAGGATATTTCCTCCACCTAACCCCCTCCCTATCTTTTACCTCTCCCCCTCTCGCTCTCTCTTTCTGACACCTTCCCTGAGCGTAATACACACCAGCAAGCAATCGATACACACTCAGCCGAGAGCCAGGAGGAATTGTGGCAGTGTAGGCACCACACATTACAAGGTGGCCAAGGCCAATAAGCTGCGCAAGGGAGAAGGAGAAAGACAAAATAGAAGCTATAGCTAAATAACAGCTTCTGCACACAGACTTCTCGGGATGGTGAAAATGTCTTTTTACAAAGCTTAAGGTCTTTTTTCCTCCATAGCACAGACATTTATCTAAAGTTGGAGAGATGTTGTCATTTTGATCAAAATTCTATTAATTTGGGGGCAACCTGTCTCTTTTAAAAATTCTCTTTCACCACCCACATCAATATGCTTTTTATTGTAACAAATGTGATGAAATGCACAGAGCACCACAGCAAGAGATGTGCAACTATGTTTCCATAGCAACATATCACACTGCCACAACTGCTTCATACACATAAATGACAGACAGAGCCTATTAAGCCCATTGAGAATAAGTAACACTGACTGTTTGCATGCTAGTGAGAGTCTTAGTGTGACAATGTTCACCCCCGTGAGTACGTGCACGTCTTAACTTCCCATTGTTCTACTAAGTAACGTTAGTTGGAATTTAACAAGGGAATACTTCTGAAGTCTTTATGTGCAGAACATGTAATTAATTTTGATGGGATTTATGGTGAAAAAAAATGCTTCAGAAAATAACAGTAAATACTGTTTTATTTGAAGAATTTATTTCTATTTATTTATGCTATTATTCCCATGGTAGAATTTCTGCTAAATGACTTATGGCAGTAACAAGGGGCCAAGCTACACTTTTCACAAATGAACAGCCATAAGGGCAAGTAATGCTACGGAATTCCAGGTTGCCTTGTTGTCTTGAGGCTTCAATCATGCCTGAAGATAAAACATGGAACATGTCTTGCACCATTTTTCATTTAGTGTATGATCAAATGCTTTCATTTAGTGAATGATCCCATTGTGCTCCATTCAGTATTAATCAAGACAATTCCAGACAAATTTTATTTTTGGAGTGATCTGGTTCAGTAATAAAAAATAATCCATTGTTGTAAGTGCAATTTTAAAAAACAACTATCTCACAATCATGCTTTGATCTTGATAACATGGGTCTCTGGTCTCCACCACGCTATTTAAAGGCTGGCACACATTACAGGATTCTTCAAACCTTCACAGATCTAAAGACCACACACTTGATAATAAAAAAAAGTCAGATCGCACAGGATTTCTCTCTTATTATCTTGTAGTGTGTGGTGTGCACTACAGAGTACACCACACACTAACCGATTCTTCAGCAGAGAATCAGCTTCTTCTCACTCAATGTTCCAAATCTTATTCAAACGAGACTTCAGCATAAGCAAACAAGGCGAATGAACACCTCTTAATATCTAAAAAAAAAAAAGCACAAAAAAAAGAAATAATTATGGAAAAAGTTTCCGCAAGCAGCCAGTGATGGGAATAACAGCGTTACTTACGACGTTCCTTTTTTCAGTAATTGATTATTATTCCCATGAATGACTGCCAAAAATATGGCGCGTTACAATAAATAAAGCTGTGTTTTCATCAGACCATCTAGATCCCTAGCCAACGGGTATGTTGTTTGTTTGTTTTTACCCCCTCAGTCATCTGAGTCAGCTTGCATCTTGATTGGCTTTTGCTCTGGTACACATTACCCATCCTATCAGAGCACCCCACACACTACAGGATTTCTAGTCGGAAATATTAAACATGTTCATTATTTATGAACTCTCCTTCCAGATCAGATGGAGAGAGCACATCGTACTGGACAAAATCATTGTTTGCACACCCCACACCACACAAAAATTGGACACAATGTCGTTTGCAAACATCCGGCAATCGGGCCTCTTCTGGCTTTGATCGTAAGGGGGAACGCTGGACAAAGTTTTGACATTTTGATGCCATCAAATTCAAGATGAGCTAATATTTTTCACTAAATAGTAACATGTCTCACTTTTTAAGTTTTGACACATTCTATGGTGAATTGTGTATAAAATATTGTTTATGAGGTTTGCAAGTCATTCTGTTTTCATTTACAATTGTATACATGCAAAGAGTCCCTACTTTTGGAAACTGTGGTTATAAGCACAGACTTCAGTTTATGATTCCTATAAATCAGTAAATAAAAATTATGACATCAATGAAAAGAAGAAAAAGCCACTGGTGAACAAGATATGGTAATAATTTAAAATATTTCTGCAGGTTATCCAGATTAATTGTTATTGTGAGGTAAACAAACACTTTTTGTATACTATGAGTGTGGCAATGTTTTATTCAGACTATTTAACAGCTGTTCTCTGGTCATAAATTCAAAATGGACATGATGTATACTGTGTTAGTTTATGTATGTATTGTTCTGATTGGATAAAAACACTTCATCATTTAAGCTTCCTGCTGGTTGAAAGATCCCCTGAAGTTACAAAAATGGAAAGGCCTCCAGCATCTTCAGTCCTTCTGATTACAATCAGTGGCATCCAGACAACAGCATTTGGAAAGAATTAGATGCAAAACACCTGGCATTTTCCCTCAGGGATTCAAGGAAATCAGAAAAAAACAGGCCATTCATAATTTTTTTTTTACATATGTTGACTTTCAAACAGTATTTCACCAACATGCAAAATGACAGGCAGCACTGGAAACATGCAGAGTCGGCCATTTTGGTGCCCCAGGCAAAATTAGACACACTTTCTCCTTTTTAAAAGACCTTTAAGGTTCACTTAATTATTAAGGACACAAACACAAACAGAAAAATAAATTAAATGAATCGCATGAATAATAAAAATAGATTATTCTATAATGAATAAACTGTCAGTATTCTTAAACGGTTTGTGTCTTTTGTTTGTGTGTGTTGTTCTGTGATGTTTGGTTTAAATGGACTTCTTGTAAAAAAAAGATCAAATATATGGCAATATTGCATTCAAATGAAAGGATCTGTGTGAAAGCTATAAGTCACTTTGTTTTCTGTTGGTGTCACAGTTTAGAAATGTTTAAAAGCTTTGGTCAGGTTTTTATGTTATAGTAAAAATAGATTTCACGTGTGTCTGATGTCAATATTGTGATAGAGTTGTGAATATTTATTGGAATTAAACCATAAATATGTCTGGGTTCTGTCATATTGACATTAGAAGCATGACTGCTTTAGTGTGAAATTTCCGATTGTGTTGATTGTTTTAAATTGTGTGCGCTCTATGGGCCTTTCTTATTTCAGTAAGTTGTTGTGGGCCTACAGTTCGTGCAGTGCCCTGAGGTCAGTTGACCAGCTCCTCTTGGCTGTCCTTAAAGCCAGGCAAAAACCCGAAGGTGATACAGCTTTCTCTGTGGCATCACCCAGACTGTGGAACAGCCTCCTTCTGTCTTTCAGTGATAAACTTTGCCTTAAATGCTAGCTAAATGGAGGATCATTTTTAATTGTATTTATTGTGTCCGTGGTTGTAGTTATTATTGTAAAGCACTTTGGTGAATTTTATTTGTTTTTCAATGTGCTATATGAAAATATTTTAATTTAATTGAACTACACTCACCTGTTTCCAGCTTTGTCTCACCTGCTGCTGTTGCTGCTTCTTGGCTGACTTATAGCTGGATTAAAACATGCAGAACATCCACGCTTTTACACCACTGCATCTACTATCCACGTCTACTGTGGTATTCTGCTTCATATAGAGTGGATATTGTAAAAAATAAACTGACTCTGACCTACATGTAATTAGCTTTCTAATTGTAACATTCAGTAATTATAGTATATAAATAAAATTGACTGATAATAATAATAATAAAACTAGTGGATTTAGTCGTGTTCATCTTCATGCAGATATGTTCTTACTTCATTTTCACACAATAGAAAAGAATAACAAGGAAGCATCACTTTTATTTGCATCTTTTACACCCTAGTCTGTTCCTGTGACTGTTGTATCTCTGTCTGGATTAAAAATGCTCTTTGCCTCCAATTTATCTATCCCTCCCTCCCACCCCACCCCCACCACCTAAACACACGCATACACACACACGCACACCAATCTGCCACCTCACCTCTATCTCCTTCTCTCTCCTCATCTCTCCTCTCCTTTTCTTCACTCATAGATTGACTCTTTCCAATTACATGAGCAGTTTCTTCAATCACACTGTAACAAATTACCTGACAAATTAAGAGAAAAAAGAAAAAAGAGAAAAGAAAAAAAAACAAACAGTGATGTCTCTGGGCTTTAGCATGGGCCATTCTAACTCTTAATGAAATTTGCTAAGCCATACATCAGGAGTCTGTTGTCAGTGCATAGCTCCTCAGATCTTCCAGTTTCCCCCTGCTGTTTTATATGCTTCATACAGATAATTATTTCCACAAGAAATACACATCTCTGCAGCCAGTGCTCATGTTGTTTCACTTTTTTGATATTACCCCTTTAATTAGTTCAACTGTGTTTTTTTTGTTTGTTTGTTTGTTTTGTTTTTTTAATAGTGCGTTATGAAAGAGAAACTTTTGTGCATCCTGTTTCTTTTACTGCCAACAGCTCACACCGTTTCAAATGTGAGAGGAATGTTTTTAAAAATTGAGATAATCCGAGGTAGATTCAGTTATTGTTAATGTACTGTAAGTGTAATTATATCATTTTTAGTACTGCTACTAAACACAATTCCGAGATTTTCTTTTAGCTAAATTAAAAGTGCTTAAACATTTGGAAAAAAACAAATCAAAAAAACATCATGAATAATTTTTTTATGCTGCTTCTGGATTAATCACAGAATAAATTTACTTGTTAATGGATTCCCCAGTGTCTGAGAGATGAGATTAAATGTTTCACATATGAGACAAATATATGTACCTGTGAATATCCATATTTCAATTGTAACTGCATGCTCATTTTTTACAGCCGTAGTGTTCGTTAATATTCCACTCTAAATTGAGCTATAGAGGTAATGTTTCCCACCACACACAAACCTGTGTGTGTCTGCATTGCAGGCGGGTGGATCGACTTGTGCTTGAATACACAGGCTGGTTTGAGTTGACCACTTATTGACACTTAAAGCTCATTTTGAGAAGCCACATGACAGCAGGCTAAATGACATACTGTGACCATCTTTACAGTATCAATACTTGGCATGAAGATGTTATTGAATATTGATTGTGCTTAATGTTGAACGTGAGGTGTTTTACAGTAATTTTACATCAGGAAGCTCAATACAGAATAAAACATCGGCTACTTGTACTGGTTCATCATAACAGGGAGTATTATTGTTGATATTTTTTTAAAGTATTGCTCTAATAGTTCATTGAACCTGCCAATTCACATTCAGCTTAGTGTGAAAGCCCTTATTGTCGAAAAAGGTCTTTTCATTATGCACAGCTTACTGCGTCTCGGGATGTAAACTGTCTGAATACCAGTGCAGAGTTTGCAAGGATCTATTTTCCCCTGTGAACAAGAACATTCCAACCAGAGGAGGGATTCTTGTTTCTGGATGGGGTTCAGGATGCAGAAAGCAGATGCTGGTGTTGGAGAACTGCCAACCTGTGCAGGAGAGCGAGGACCCGGATGGTGCACATGAACATGGAGCGAGAAATGTTTGCTTTTTAGATGTGAATTTCAAATGGAGGGAGGGCTATAAAAAGCATACATCCAGAACTGAGTCTCAAAGTCAAGGCCAAAGGCCTGTCAGGGAAGCACATATGCAGCATCGCTCATTTTTGGGAAACATAATCATGCTATCATTACACTTAGACCTTTACT
>JBAMHW010000012.1:21918758-21937041 GCA_037177495.1 Rhadinocentrus ornatus | reverse complement strand
ATAAAAAATATATATATCTAATCTGCTCTAGATGTTTATGTTAGTCATATTTGGCATCTCAACCCTTAAACTCTGGCCTGGCTCTCAGGTCTTGTTTTTAAAGCCTCAAGGTTTCATTGTTGCATTGACATAACCTTCAATTAGCCTACTTCCTTGGCCAGTTTAATGTCTTTGGTCCCTCAGGTCATGGTCTTCTAGGAAACATTACAGCCTTTAACACTTGTGTTATCCTTCCACTTATTATAGGAATGACATTTCAAGTAAAGGTATGGGAAACAGTCCATGAAGTCCTTTACCACTATAAATATCATTTTGGGTGACTATTTTACCACACCTGTGTGTGTGTGTGTATGTGTGTGTCTATCTGTCCACCTGCATGTGTGTTTACAGCAGGCGCTGAGTGAGTCCGCTTCAGTCTTCAGTAGTATGCTATAAAAGTCAAAAACCAAACCAGACCCACAGGAGTATTTTTACCAAAAAATTCCCAGCCAGGAGAAAGCTGTAAAATGTTATTCGTTCTCTGGGAGCTCTTTGAACGGAAGAACCTCGACATGATATGATGTCTGAGCTCCACTCTGGCCGTTAACATGAGATGTGTGTCCTTTGGGAAGCAAAAGCTAGTAACATTCATAACTTGGGAATAAGAAACCAAGGCTGACTGTGGAACTTGGCTAAGTTTGGTTAATTGTATGATTTTCTGGGTTGTGCAGTGATACCAAGGTCAACATTTTTTCACAGCATGAAGGTTCTATATTCTGAGTGCTGATGGTTGGCTTGGGACCTTTCCATATTGAGCTTGCCTTCTCTTCTTGTGGTAGTATCCAGTTTTTACTCATCCAAATGCAAGAAGTGTTTAATGATGATTCTCAATTGGGTGTAAATGTGAGCATGGACATGTTCTCTTTGTGTTGCCTCCATAACTGACTGGATACCTGTCCAGAGTTTACTCATTGTAAACCCTCTACAGGAGGAAGAGAGTGTAGTCTGTCAGTTTGTTAGTGGTGAGATTACACACTTAGATTATTCATAAAGTTTAAAAAAGCCTCACTGATTCCCATATATTGAATAGTTCAGAAACCAGAGGCTGTTATTGTAATTATGCACCCTTGGAGGCATACCATCATGCAGGGGAAGAGAAAACCAGGAAGAAGAAAAAAATAAAGATAACAGAAAACAATTAAAATGCTAATTGTTTTTAATGTTAGCAGTATGTGTAGAGAGGAGTCTGGAGGCCTTGAGCCCAGTCTAACAATGACTCCTACTGCTTCTGCAACATGACATGTAGAATGTCAACATGCAGTTCACTGACAAGAGGAGAAAAAGCTGGAACATTTTGGGACATTTTAAAAAAAATTTATACTGCATCGTTTATTGCTATAAAGCTTTATAGTTAATGTGAACTGCTCCTTTGAGGGCATGAGCTGAATCGCCATATGGGTGCCTGAGTGACAGCTCATCAGAATTACAGGCTCTGATGTGAGGGACGCATAACCTCCTGCACTAAAACATCTCAAACGCACAGACCTGCTAGTGCTGAGTAAACAGAAAATGTAAACGCGGGTTATTTAACGAGCCTACGCTTCTCCATCCTCACACCCCTCATCTGCTCCCACCTCCTGCCCTCGTCCTGCACCCCTGCCCCAGCATCCCTGCCCCAGCATCCCTGCCTCTTTACGCATTAAGTATGCATTGATTCAGCCTTCCCCTGTGTTATAAATACAGCATCGATCCAGCCAACGATCAATAGACTCATTCACATGCATAGAGCCACTTTGATAACTCTCCTACTTGCAATAGCATCCTTCTCCCCCTCTTTCTTACTCTCTCCATCTCAATAGCTTCACATACTGCTGTACATCATTCATTATTTTCTTTCTATAATTGCACGTGTATGTGTAAAGACACTATCAGCCATAGAAATTCTTTAAATGACAGAAAACGTATTTAGATCCATAATTCTTTTAAATTATCACACTGAAGGAAATGACTTAAAATTTACTTTAAAAAAATTATTGCAACAATTTGCACGAAGGTTTAGTAATTAGATTTGACTCTTTACAATAAATAAGACTCATCTCAACAACCTAGTAAAATTTTCTTACATGCACATTTCATGAACACAAAAATACCCAAAATTCAGCTACTGTATCTAAATCACTAAATTAACCAGGTTTTCAATGAGCATGTCAAGATTCAATAAACTCTGATTACAACAGTAGTTCAGGGAGCACATTATTTACACTAAATTAATACAATTCTGCACCAAACGTTATGATTTATGTTGTAACAATGCATGAGCAAAATGATGAAGCACACAATACTCGTCATAATGAATACCAGACGTGGTCCAACAAATGTTACATTGACTTATTTTTGATCATTTTATATAGACAAACACAAAACCACTATTAGCTTCAAATGACAGCGGTTTCCCAGGAGACTAAACTACTTACATTATATTAAAATCTTGATGCATTCAACGTTAGGATGAACAGACAACGGTTCCAGGTAAAAAGTTAAAATGTTAATTTTCCATTCCTGAACATCTCTAAAAACAATTAGAGATGTTAGCTGGCACAATATGAAAAAACATGACAGACAGAAAAGTGACCACTAATAGTTGTCAGGAACTGACAACCACTTCCCAATGTCTCAGGCAGGACAGCATTAAAGTTTAGTCTGGATTTTTGTTTGTTTGTTTGTTTGTTTGTTTTGTTTTTTTGCTTAAAAAAACAAACTCTTTTTTCCCCCAAGTGCCTTGTAAAACATTCTGATTAAGAGTGACATACACAATATTGTTAAACAGCACTAGTTCCCAGGATGAAGAAGTCTGTGAGATCTGTAATATTTTAAGTAAGAACAGCCTTTTACTCTAATCTTGTACAACTTTGAAATATATAAAAAAAAGAAAATGGACCCAAAGCATGATCAATCTGTCATTATTAAGTAACAACCCTTTTGGCAAATATTACAGCGTTTAAACTTAACATTTTTGTAGCCAGCCGAGCATGTCTCAGATGCCATTTGGAAGATTTTTACCCTAGATAGGTTCATGGGCTGTCTTGCATGCAATGCTTTTTGGGGACTGACCGCAGAGATGATGAGATTTTGATGGGAGAATTCAAAGACCATGGCAAAACCGTCAACTAGTGCCTCTCAAGGTACTCATTGTGAATTTTTTTTTGCATTTAAGTTAATTGTTCTATTGTTGAAACTGCTTAACAGTTGAGAAGTTTTATATATGTACATATTATTTTTTTTTTATTTTTAATTTTTTTCCTTTGTACAACAAACATATTTTTTTTCATTGTGGTCAAAAAATTTTATTTTATCCACATTGGTTACATTTATTTACTGCCAAAATGCTAATCTAAAAGTTTGTTTAGATTTTAAGTTGCAAAACTTTGCTAAATCAGACTTCTTAGTGGGGACCTCCGATGAAGACTCTTCACATTTGGCATATTTTGGGTCTGCAGTGCCACCCAAACCAAGAAGTGCAGAACACTTCTTCTACACAAACTTTTTTTGGTTATTTTCACCTTCTCTTTGTTTGTGGCCATTTATCATCTTCTCAGGGTAAGTTTGTATTGCTTGTTGTTGGGACACGGTCTAAAGAGCAGCTATAGCTCAGACAGTAGTGTGATCCTTAACTGGAAGCCTGATCCTTTGCTTCCCTGGGCAAGATGCTGAATAAAATAACAAAGCCAATGATATATTCATTAATATGTGAGTGTGTGTGATATTAAGTCTATGTGTAAAATAAAAATGTGCATTTGAATGTCACTCTGTGGTCTGTTCTCCATCATCCATTCATACATGCACAGAATGAATGATCTGCATCGTGCACCACAAAGTGGACACTTCTGAACTTCAGGGTAATAATTAATTGGTGTTCAATTGGTGGCTGATGGGGTGATAATTTTCTTTCTCTGAAGGTATCGGAATAGAAAAAAAGTGGTGGAAACAGCAACCAAAACCAACTGCTAATAAAGAGATGAAAATGAAAGCTACATTTGCAATAAATGATGGAGACAAGCTCTAGTTTTAATAAGGCTGCATGAGTTCTCCTTAAGATAACATCCAGGTGGTTTATTGCTTCTGTTTGTAAATAAACACAAGCAGACACTCACCATGTCTCTCCACTTGCTTCACATGAACTTTAAAGAGTCAGATTTAGAAAAGTGCTTTTTCACTCTTGCTTTCATTTTTATACACTACCACTCTGTGACATTCCTGTATTCTCCTCCCACACTCTCTCCTCTAGAGCAGGCAAAGGCTGAGGACAGTTCTTGATGATCTTTACAGGGCTCTGTCCCTGTTGTGCACTTAAGTAGCTCCTCATTGCTTTTACGGTGACTCACTAAAACCTGTCTTGTAAAAAGCAGTCTTGGGAAGGTAAAAAAAAAGAAAGAAAAAAAAGGGTGGAAGATATAAAAGGCAGACGAAATGGGGGTTGGATCAATGCTCAATTTTTCATCATACTTGACTTTATTAAAGCTGGCACCTGCCTGACGAATTCACCAGTTTTAGATTGAAGCTAAACTGTGAATCACAAAAAGTAACAAGATTGTAATAATTCGGAAATGGTCAAAATATAACCACAGTCTATTCATATTTCATTTCCTACTTACATTTATTCTGATTAAAACTAAATACTGAGGGAACAATCATCACCATTTTTGTATGTTTGCAATTGCTCCTTTTTGTGCTAACATTTAAAATAAATGGGAAGAGTCAGTATGAAACAGGCCTCTATGGAGCGTTCAGCAGCACATTCAAAATGACTCCTCTTAATGTCAGAACCTCACTTTACATTAGCCGAAGTGTAGAACAAGCAGACAGATAATGTCATTTTGTCGCTGCACTTTGGAGCCACTCCATTTTGATGGGGAGAGATTTGGCTGGCAATGTCTCTCATCTTAAAGATCAGCCTTAATTGTGCCAGTGTGGAGGAAGATCCTGTCATCCACAGTGGAACTGTAATTGGCTTCAACTTAACTTAACCTCTACTGAGCCTTACTGTAGAAATGGCAGTCATAAATGGCATTATAAATGGACCTTTTGTAAAGCAACACAATTTTAGAAATTGCCGTAAACCTCTGTCAAATAGGGTCTTTTTTTTCTTTTAAAACCATTACTATAGCACAATATAGATGGTAGCGTGTAGCATTAATGTGGAATATTCTGTTGAAGGAAAAGAAATCTAGGGTTTGAGTTACTTAGAGTGTGTTACTCAAGAAGACATTGAAATATAATTTAACCACCTCTGTCAAGGCGTTTCATATCATTGCAAAAAAGAAAAAAAAAATCCTTCATCATTACTCTCCATCAGTATGCTCAAAATTCTGAGATTATTACTGCTCAGGTGAAAGGGTGTTCTTCTTTTATTCTTCAAAGACATGCAAATTTATCTCTCAGCGTCTTTTACCTTCATTCCAATAAACCAGGCTTATTAAATGCATTAGGGAAAATCAAAGTTGAGGTGTGCTTTGAGCACATCCGAAGACAGTGATGATAGGAGCCAGAAAGGCAAAAATACAGGAACCCCTCTCAGGCCTGAGACATACATCTTTTTAATCATATGTTGAAATAAAAACTTGTCTTCTGAATATATTTGTTCACAGTTTCTTGTTACGTACAATGCACGTTAGTGTCAGATTCCACAAGAAAACATACATTAAGACTCAGGCCGTGTTTATACAACAATGTTTCCATGCAAAACGCAAACATTGTAGTGCACATGCCAGACCTCTAGTGGGCAGTGAAACTTAGCAACAACACACCCAAGTGTGTACAGTATCCTCATTAGACCGCAAAACACAACACAGCAGCAGCGTTACCTGCTAGGTATCTGGCATGTTACCTCTGCGTCTTCGCTGACGGCATAAATACCAAAAACAGGTTTTGCTTCAACAGTCCAAATAAATTAAAAAGATATAGCGGCACAAACATAACACGGAGGTCCGCCACTGTTGTTGTCGTACTTTTTGCGGGTTAAGCAGGGTTTGAGAGCACAAGTGCAAGATGACGTAAAATGCGATACCGATTCCGGTTTACCTTGACGGCCTTGTGTTGTGAGATAATTTCGCTAAAGAGGCCATTGTCAAATCTTTGTGCTTTTATCCACCTTAAACTCTGTTACTGTGTAAACAAGAAGCCAGAATGCAACTAAACTTACGTTTTACTGTCTCAGCATTGTGGTGTAAACAGGGCCTCAAACCTCACATTTTCTCATTAAGGGTACTGAAGACTACAGTTTACCAAGAATCGTTTTCTGGTTCTAAGAGCCATGACACACACAAGCAACAATATTAGACAAAAAAAAGAGAAAAGTGGAAAATGTTTTTAGCATTTACTTGTGAAATGAAAAAGGAAAATGGTCCTCATATGGAAGCTGGCTAATTCAGCATCCATCTTGCATCCTACCTGTTCTGTCAGCTCTTTTTAGCCAGTAAAACACTTGACATAGAAATCTTGACTCTTATCGTATTGCTTGTTCTGTCCATCTATTTCTTTCTTTTTCTCACTTCCTCCAATAATGTCTTAATGTGTTTAATTGCTGAATCAGTCACGGTGTGCATTCAAAATGGCCGGTGTGTTTATATGCAGTTACCAGCATTTGTAACACGGTGCAAAAAGCAAAACTTGGCTACAACTTCACACCACCAAACAAGTAAAAAAAAACTTATTTTAAGTTTGGAAAGTTACATAATGCATCTTTAAATTCTGTCACTTGGTCAAAAGCCCCTTCAGTTTATCATACAGAGCAGCATGTTTTAACTCTGTGAACTGCTTGAAACTAGACATAAAGCAGTAAGTGGTGCACTGGCAACAGGGAAAGATGATTTTACTGCTGGGTTATGAGTAAATAACATGGACCTGAGAAAAGGAGATAGTGTACTTTTATTAAGCTAATTTTTTTCCATTTAATCATATTTATTTATTTCACACATGGTTATGCACAACATTTAATTATAACAAAACATCAACATCAAAACACTTGTTGCACCACCATGAAACTCTTTAGCTCTTCTACAGTCAAAGTACCTGGTTGAGTTTAGAAGAACATCATCATTAGACATCTAATTGCACATAAATACATTTATTAATACATTCTGCATACATTTTCTGCTTTGCATTGGTAATGTGTCCAATTTATCTGTTACACAACCAGCTCCTGAAAACCTTTACAAGCAAAAGTGACTCTTTAGGAGTACCCCCTGCATTCAAGATCATCCAATCTGAGCATCAGTATATGAAAAGTTAGGAATGTGAAGGTGTTGTGGCTTTCTTCTTACTTAATATCCAACACCACACAGTCCTAAGTAAATGGAAGTGTTGTATGTGGCATATTAAGGTGAGAATGGGTTGCTATACCACTAGTTTGATGTCTGGGTGACAAAACACCCTCTACCTTTACTGTGCAGGAGCAGTGGCACATTATTTTTGTTTCATACCTCAGACTCCACAGTGCACATTGCCCCTACTTTTTGTTAGTGTACTGCATCTTTTAGACATTTTGCGTTAATTTCTGATGGTGTAGGAAGCAGAAGGCACACAAAGATGTAGTTAAAATCAAATATTTCCCTTCTTAATGTGCTAGTGCCCATTGCTGTATAATACTTCATTTAGCACCAATTAGATTTTTACTTCCCTTTCTGCTACAAATGCCCACTTTTACAGGGACCATGCTAAATTAAGCACTTGATCTTCATTGCAAGCTGAAAAGCAATTGATTTAGCCCCTTAATCAATCTATTCCATTAGTTATACATTCCTCTTTTTCCCTCTGGCCTCACTCTCTGCCTCGTCTCTGGAGCTGGCAAGAGGAGAGTGACCTATCCCAGGGTGTGACACAGAGGAGAGTGATTTGAATGATAACCAAATAGCTAGCGCAGCCTCGGTGGTGTTTAAAGATCATATGTAAATCAAATGTCGGGGGGGGGTTTGCTTGGTGGGTTTCTGTCAGAAAACAATTTAGTGATCGTTAAAAGGGATGCCTCGCCGTCGTGCAAACCTCCGCAAATTAAATCAATGCAGCCACTGGTCTCTGCCCCCTTTCACTTCCATCAGGCCCCCCACCCCCCCCCATCTCTTTCTCCCACTCTCATTTTTCTTCTCCAGCACACACACACACACACACACAAAGATAACCAGAGAGGAAGACAGAGAGTGAAAGCTTAAACCTTTAAGATTCTCTGGATAAGGAAGATAAGGATGTTTTTATTACTCTGAACCTTCACAGTGTTGGAATTATGATGGGAAAAACTGAGAGTGTTAAGCCACAGAGTAAATACACAAAGGGACACAGCATGGCACATGCATGATGACAGGCGTGATAATGCAACATGAGATGTGGGGAGATTGAAACAGACCCCACCCAAGATGATCTCACCATTTCTCTTAATGAGATGAGTTACTGTAGCAGGGCAAGACAGCTTTTCTACAGAAGACATCAGTAGAGCAGTATTTATGGAAAAAATACTCTAAAATGCAACACCCCCCCCCCCAAGAGAGCCAGTCATGCTTGACTCCTATCCCTAAAGCCTGTACGCATGTGTCAATCACGGTCTCTAGGGAGGAGGCTGCATGTTGCTGAAGACTAAGAAAATAAAAACATGTTGTGGAAAATCTACATTTGGTAAATGGGGACGACATCACTCATTGCAACATGTTTGCAGAGTTGTGTGCTAGTGCACGCTCCTGATGTGGTTTGCAGTTGAAAAGCAGAATGTATTTTCTTTTTTTCCAGTCTTTTCATGCAAGGATCTACAGGCAGAGATGTGGGTGGGCTGCCATGTATACATACACACATGTACATTTGCTGTGTTGCCTACAGGGTGGGCCATCACACACAATGTCACTATTGGTGCTTACAGTGAGAAAAGAAAAAAAACTACCCATGTGTTGTTTTGGGAGCATGTATCTGCACTTTTGTTGAAGCACAGACACATACAACACACACATACAGTATATATGCAGATCTACACACTCATTGTGTCTGCTTGTCAAATGGCACCTGATATCTACCAGCGTCTGAGAATCAAATTAGGAGAGCAACTACTGCCGAGGCCTTCCTTTTTTCTTTTTTTCTTTTCCTTATCCGCCATCCCTGGGCATAATTAATTTTATCATCACCGTCATTATTATTGTTAAATTGTTTTTCATATTTCTTCTTTTTTTCCTCCTCCCCTTCCCTCTTTCGCCTGCCTGGAATGCCAAGTGTATGCTAATGTGTTTTGGAGATTGCCAGCACACACAGAGATGGAGAGAGCCAGGGAGGAATGAGAATGAGAGAGGGTCTGAGAGGAGGAGAGGGTGGTAAATGAAGGTGAGATGGAGAAGAAGGAAGAGGGTGGGTGGAAAGAGGAGGGGGAGAGCAATGAGGTTTGGAGGCAGGTGAGGGGGAGGGGAGGTGTCAGTGGTTGTGGAGGTGCTGTCGTGAGGGGCACATTACGTATTCCACTGGCGTGTTTGGAACCCAATTAATCAAGCGGAGGAGAGGAGAGATGCAGAAAGGATGAGATCGCCCTTCACGTTGATGAGGCCTGGCCAGGGCAAACGCTCAACCACCTGAGCTCCTAACAGCCATGCCGACGCACAGGAATTATGGCAATATCCTCACTCTTTTTTTTCTCTCAAACACACGATAGCTCCCCCTTCCCTTGCTTTTTTCCTCATCTCACTCTTTGTGTTAATGTAACATCTAGTCACCCTGGCTACTTCTTCTACCTAAGCTTTTTACTTTGCACATTTTTTACCCTCAGCATTTAAATCTTATCGGTAAAATAAAATCTTTCACATAAAATTTGATCCCAGATGGTTGAGAAATGTATAAATGTTTTGATAAAAGCCACCAAAGCACTGTCAGTAATAGGAGAAAATAATGTCATATATTTTGATTTGTTTATGAAATTACATCTCAGTGGTGAAGATCAATAGTCATGAAGAGTTATCTGTAGTGCCACCTTCTTGGTCTCTTAAGAGCAGATTTGGGGTCAAGCTTCATGGCAGCCAGCCACCACCAGCGATCATTGGAAAATTGACCGTCTCATAGAGGAAAAGAGACCGAGAGTAAAACTCCAGTCCCTCGTTGACTTAATTTGCCCTAGAATGCAAGCCAATAGATCTCGTATCTACATAGTGCTCTGTGCAGGGTCTATAAATATTGACCCTCCATTTCCTGTGTGTGGCGTTAATGAAGCATTTAGTATACCCACAGCATTATGGAAGACCTATGTAAAGCCACCTCTCCCTTTGTCAATGCCATTTCCTCCCACACACACACACACACACGCACACACGCACGCACACACACACACACACACAATAGACTTCGGTGCCAAAAAAAAGTTGCTTTTGAAAGACAGGTTGAAATGATAACTTTTAACATCATTAAAATAGGTAAAAACAATACAATACAAAACTATATATCTTTATGACAAAGATAAAGGCATATAATAATGAAATTCAAGTTTTGATCATATGATTACCTGCTGCTTCATCTTTCACAATAAGCACACTATTCATACCAAATCATCAATATTCATGTGAAACTTCACATTCGTGTGACACATAAACTGGTTTAGGGTTCCCAAACCCTAAAGGTAAATTATAATCTAAGGGTCCTGTGTAATACACATTGGCATAGAATTGGGTATGGACGGTAGGGACATGTTCCTACTAATATTCAGCATCTCCTGAGTTGTCCCAATTATTATCCATGGCACAGGACAATGGAGCAATAAGCCGTATAAACATTTAAACTGTTGTGACTGGCTCTGTTCTTCTGTTTTTTGCTAATGAGATTGCTTCCCTCACTGTCACTTACTCTGTTCAAAGAGCTAGCGCCAGCTAGTTCCAGAGCAGTGCTAACAGTGGTTGTGTCCTCAGTCAGAACTTCAGGAGCACAGAAAGTAAAGACAAAAATCAGGAGTTATTTTAGAGTGAATCAATGGAAACGTTTAAGTCCTTTAGCACCTGAATTATGTGTCTCCTACTGAAGAGTCCAGTTGTGATAAATCCTGGTGTTCCCATCTAAGTTTGCTGGATGTACAATCACATTAAGTTATTTTTTTTTTTGTAGGTAAACTATACAGTATGGTGACCCCAGTAAGCTTGGTTTTATAATTCATCTCAATACTGAAACAGAATAAAATTAAGTGATAATTGCCCGTAAATATGTGCTTAACAAATGCATGACCACAAATTAATTGTCTTGTTCTCTCACATTAATAATCCATGGCCATGACTTAGTTATCTCATTCCCACTCATTAGTAATCTGTGGCCACGAGTTTTTTGGGGGGGTTTTATATGTCAATGTTTCTAAACGGACTCGGTTTTTAATATTTTTGCAACTGATAACGTACTTTGTAACAATGGTTTATCACTGTGTTTGTAATTCTGTAAATGGTCATATTTTCTATCACGTTTTCATTAAGTTAATTAATGTAACTAGGGGATTAAATAATAATATGTGATAAAATGTTGTGTGGGATATGTGATAAAAGTAAATTTAGTTGATGAAATATCTGGACAATATTAATGTGATATAAACATGCCAACAGATGTCTTTAAGTCATAAAATTACTCTAATTAAAATAACCCTGTATTTAGTGTGGTCCAAAAAATATATATACATATAAAAATGTATTGTCAGTCTATAAAGAGAATATTTTGCTTGTTCAGATGTCCTAGCCACTCGATTACATGATACTGTAAATAATGTCTTTCATAACTGCAACAAAACGCTTGTCTTCCAGGGTCGTCTGTGGACCACTTCTATGTTCCTACCAAAGTCTAAATCCAATCTTAACCCTTGGTAATTTTTTTAGTTAATTTTTGGTTGGTTTTTTAGATTTTTTTTTCTATTTTCATCCAGCTTTCATCAATCAATTTTCAATAATTTTGTTACATTTTTACTGAGTATTCAAGAAATTTATTATTAGTAGTAATAATTGGAAAGTTTCTGAAAATATTTCAGTTTTTAAAAGAAATCTTTTCTAATTTTCACTTTCTCACAACCAAATTTCTGTGTTCAGTCAGGAATCCTGTTATAATCCTCATTTACAGTTACATCAGCAGTTAAATTAAACCCAGTTTGAAAAGGAGGAACTGGGGTTGGAGGACGGCTGCAGGTGGAGGCAGGCTAGAACAGTTCAAACAGAGCGAGATTTCCCACTTGAATGTATCAAAGGGAACCAACTGATCAACTAACTGTTGAATGTAGATGTGGGCTGAGTTTGATTATATATTCCTAAATAATTGCATTTGTTTGTGTGTAGAAAATGATCTTGTATAGATCTACAATAGTTTAACAGCTCAAAAAAACAATGCAGTATTTTTACAAAATTTTCACAAAAAAAAACATTATTCTGACTTAAAACTTTTTTTAAAGGAAAAGGGTTATTTTCATTCCACATACAATGCATAAAAGATAAATGTTATCATATTGCTCTTTCATTCAATTATTCTTTGAAAAGACAGCCGTTATTGTTCTTGTTTGTTGCAATGCTACATTGGAATTGATTGAATTGTCATGCAAAAAATATTCAGTGAAAAAAACTAGAAAGTTTCATTTCATCTCCAAAGCTGCATCTAACAAAATACCTTTTTACTGCAGGATTCAAGTATTTTCTACATATGAAGGAAGCATGTTCACAATAGAATAAAAATTAGGTCACAAGAAAGTGGTAGCCAGGGAAGGTAGTCATCAAGAAAATAGATAAATCATTATTGTGCTAATATTACTTCTTGTTAATAGATAAATGTAAACTATTGTTAGCAACTTGTTGCAAATCATCCTTGGGGTTTTATGGTTGTTGTCTACAAATTGCAATATTAGTCAGCTAAAAATGAAAGATAAAAAAAAACTAGAAGCAGAGCTTTGTGATTTTGCAAGGTTCCATGAGCTGGCGAGTTGTTAGGAGCTGACACAAATGACCCTGCTTTGCTGATTCTAAATAAACTATTAAAGAATAAAATCTTTTACCATTGCGAAAAGCTTGCAAGGTAACTAATTTATCTTTCAATATTTGATTTCACTGGTGTTAAATAATGTTGATGCACATAGATGTAGACATTAAAATGTGGTAAGATACTATTTAGAAAACATTTAGATGAATTCCATGCAGACATTTGACTCCTCATAGAGGTGTTATGACAAGATGGTCAGAAAAAACTCTGCTTCATTGAGACTGAGCCATGCCTTCATTTTATCACACAAAGTGTGAAGGACAGTTTCCCCAATATGTCCACTTGGAGTTTCTCTGTCTGTCACATCACTTTCCACATCTCTGCTGCTGCACTTCTTGTCACCCCCACTTTTCACCTGTCACCCCCTCACCTCAAAACCAAACACCCTCCGTCCTGTTTAGATGGGGTGGAGTGCTGGTGGTGCTGAGAGGGAGAATGAAATAATTTTGTTGTGGGGTCCCCGGGCGGTTTTGTAATTTCATGCCTGTGTATGATAATTTTATGCTGTCCTGCATCGCGTAACTCAAGGCTGCCAAATGCTGACAGGTGATAAATACGATCTTTTCCGCCCCGTGTGCAACAGACCTGAAAAAAAAGAAGGAGAGAGACAGACAAGAGGGGGGTCTGGGGTGTGAGAGCTGAAGGTTTGTAGGGGGTTGCAGAGAGGTTCCTACTGCAGAGGACTGGTGGAGGCCTACGTGGAAACTGTGCGCAGTGGTGTCGCCTGTGTTGGAGCAATTTCACGGCTTGCCCACCCCACCTTCCCTCAGCAACACACTTTTATTCACTTACAACCTGCTTCCCCACATCTCCCTTATCTCCGCTTCCCTCTCCCTCTTTATCCCTCATCATTCTCCCTCTCTCCCATATTCCCCCTCCTTCTGCCCTTCTTCTCTCAAGAGAGACAGTGTGGACAAGAACCTTTAGGTAGCCTTGAACAGCAGGTATAGTGATCAGTGCATTTTTTTTGCTTCTCACAGGAATCATGGGATATAAATAAGAGGGCAGTTTCTGGGCGGACAGTTTCCACCAGTTCACTGAGACATTTATGTGGCAAAAGGGCAAAAGAACAGAGATGGGGAGAAAGGGGGGATGAGGAAGGACAAGAGAGTGACCCAAGCGTGGAGGACTGATGGTTTTCTGAGTGACGTAATTATTCGCCTCCTTGCATCGTGCTGTTAGAATGATGATATCCAGAGGAAAAAAATAGTCCAGGCTGTGAACACAAGTCACATGTACATGGAGTACACAATGACCTTCACATTATACCTGCATGTCATGTGCAATATAGTTTATCGGTTATGGCAAATACATCCTAAAGATCATTCTTGTATCTGGAGTATGGCTGGCTTTCTCCAAAACAGAACTCATTTGAAATTCACTTTTTGACATTAACATATTAATCTTGCCTTTGTTTTTTTAGGTGCGTGTGTAGGATCCTGATGGCATTTATGCATGGAAATAATGTGAAAATTGAACATGATCGTTCCTCACAGCATATCTGTTGATTCTGCATCACGTCCAAGAAATCCACTCAATCAATCAAGAGATGTGGGAGAAGGGAGGGGTGTCTGCATCACCGCGGTTCCAAGTCATTAAGCACCCAGAAATTAATTGACTTCACGGTGCTTATATGGATGAGCGTGGGTTTAACCCAGGCGCAGCAGTGTCTATTAGTATTGTACTGCGTGCTCCTAGTGCTGCAAAACTGGTGGGTTACAGCATGATTCAAGTCAGCAAAAAACACGTCCCAGTGTCCCATATGCTATGATTAACAAGGTGATAACATGGTGATAAAGTGCCTCAATGAGACATTGTAAATGAAAGTTCATAATGCATATTGCTCCCCTTATGATCTGTGTAGTACGGCAAAGAATTCTAAAATAATCTGGTCACCAGTTATAAGATATTTGCTCATGATATCGTAAAGATGCACAGAAAATTACCTTTGTAGTTTGCTTTGTGGTAGCACATACATACATACATACATACTGCAATAAGGACCTTCCTCAAGGCTTTCGTTGACCTCTATGTTCGATTTCTCTTTCAGAATCCAATCAGGTTGAAGTCTCCAGAGGGAGAACAGAAGAGAGAAGGAGGAGGAAGTGAGGGTAGGAGCATCAAGAGCAACAGGAACTTACTGAGTATGCTATATCCTACATGTCCTCGCATGTTGTTGTAGCTTGGTTCAAGGAAAGTGGGTGCTCTGTACGTCACACCTGATGTGCCTCTGCATTGGCAAGTTAAAAACAGTGTATTGGAAAGTGTATGTGTGCATGTTTAAGGTCGCATTTAGTCCAGATCTCATTTGTTTCCTTCATGCCACTGTGCATTGAAGGGAAGACCCTTGCTACAGATGATAATTTATGACTATAGATGAAAGAGTGGTTGGATGGATTAACAAGACCCAAATAGAAGCACAAGTAGAAGTGATCTATAACTGAGGAGATGGTTGAGTCTAGAGAAACTTGGGAAATTTGTTGGTGTTTTTGAGTACTCATGGTCTTGAACCAGCTACACCTGCAGTGGCCAGAGTGCCACCTAATGGTGTCCAATTGGCTGCAAGACCTATACACCCTTGCACTTGCTCTGTGCAAAGTCAAAGGCTGTGTACAAGGTGAAAAATAAGTAATATGGCTATGCAGAATTTCTACTGATTCTAGTGTTTGTATGAAGTAAATCCTATGTCAGTTATCTACATAAGCAAGATGTTATATAAAATTGACAGATAAATTTCCCTGGCAATGAAGTCATCTTCAGATAAAAAGACTTGTATTCAGAGTAGCAAACTAAGATAAAATATTAACACACAAGTAGTTTAACTTAAAATCTTACTGTACATTAAAATCTGTATGATATGCAGTGAAGAATAACTAAAAGTCAATAATAGCATAAATCAAATATATTTTGTATGAGAACTATATTTCTTTATGCTGCGACTTCGACCTAAACAGAATATGGCGACAACAGACGAGGCATGCTGGACAAATCATTAAAACTATGTTCAGGAAAAAAAATCCCACTGAGCTTAATAAAACATTATGATTAAAATTCAAGCAAGGACTGTAGTTATTCCACACACAATGGCTGTCTGCTTAATATACAGCAGTACGCAGGCCCCAGGTCTCTTTGTCCCAGGCCTCAGTGCTTGCAGAGAGCAAGGTCTTTTTACATTTTCATCGGGTTTGAGAAAACAAGCTGTTCAGACATTCATGCTCCCCAACAGAGGAGAGTTTTAGATGGAGGGAATCTAACCTCTGACACAAGTCCACCATGCCAGGGAGCAGTTTCTTCTTTCTTCTTTACTGTTATACTCAGCATGTATACTTGTTCTTTTTTTCTTTTTTTGTTCCGTTTTCTAATCATATTGAAATAAAAATGGGGTTCAGGTTCTTGGATATATGCTCTGTAAAGTTTCAACCATCTGAAAACGGGAGATAAGGCATCTCTTCAGCATGTTGTTATTGATTTGAGATAGGTGTGTAGATTTGTCTGTACAGTATAGTTATAGTGACTGTGCGTGTGTATGTGTGTATGTGCTATGTCAGTTTCCGCACAAAGAAACTCCTAAATGGGTCGGGTCACTGCTGATCAGATGGCTGAGATAATGGTCAAAACAACCTTGACGAGAGTGAAGAGGTCTACCTATTTAATTAGAAACTTTAATATTTCATTCTCTGCTATGCCTCATTAGAGCCCTTCCATCATAGCCCCACAGCCCCGTAAGTACTACTACACAGTCTCCCCATCTCAGAGGATTCTCTGGCCAGGTTTTTGTTTCAACACTGAAATAAAGCTCGGAAAGAAGATTTTTTTTTGCTTCTGTTTCTCTGCAACTCCAAAAAAATTTGTTTAATAAGTGGGTTACATCAGCACTGAGTCACGCTTTTGACTAAAGAAAAATTTGTGTCCATGCTTGTAGTTTTTTTTAAAAACTCTTTATTAATTAGATAAAAAGTGGAATTATATACAAAGATGTTAATATGTATAAACTCTATTATTTTCACTTACGTATTAGTGTAACTAACTTTTCTCCTCCAAAAGGATCCCAGTCTCACTTCTGTTGCATCATTTGTCTTTAGAGGAATGTTCAGGTTTTGTAAAGTAAGCCTGATACTGTATATTCATTGTGCTCAACACTTTGCCAATGTGTGTGTGTGTGTGTGTATATGTATATCCATCTCCAAATCAACCTACTGTTAAATGCATTTTGATGTTATTGTAAAATTTCAGTAAGTTAGAAATGCCTCTTATTTTTTAAATATTTTATTGCTTAGCCCTAGTCAAGCATTTCCACAAGAAATTCAGGTGTTAATGAATGTTAGCAGGATTTTTTTATTTATTTTTTTTTTTGCAAGTGTAGATGTGCAAGATCGTATGTGACACACTCATGTGAGGTATAAATTGATTAAAAATGTAACAAAAAAGTTTAAATGATAAATATTTGTTATCTGAAAACATGAAATATCAGTATTTAACTTTGGATTGTTAAAAACTACATTAGCAATGAAAATGTGCTTTTTAAGCTCCCATACCCATAGTCAGTGTGGTATATTTATTGTTATCCGTAAATGTAATAGTTTTTTACACTACAGTTTATGACCATAAACTGTTTGGTAATAATATGCTTACACATGAGCTGAGAAGTGGAAGTGTTTCCTTGGCATCTCAGTTTTCTGATTTGTTGTTTGTTGCATAAAGAGCAAAGATGTTATCAACTTTGTTTCATCACAGCTGCTCAGGTATGCTATTCAGGCTTTCCACTTAGTTCCCAGTTTCATAACTATCTCCACCATGGGACCAATAAGTTCTCTGTTCTTTCTCCTTTTTATCTTTTGTCTGGCATCCTTAGGGGCTTGATCGTGGTTAGGAAGGAAAGGTTTTGCCCAATCACCCTGTCGTCTCAGAGGCCCCTCGGCCTGCCCCAGTAATGGAAGGCAGGAAAGTGATGACAAGACACTTTAAGGGCAATTCTGTTCAAGGACATGTCACTCTGTCACTGACAACACTTTAATCCTGATCAAGGTGTTTGTCTGGCCACAGCTCAGGCTGATTGTTTTGTGTATACAGTAAAGAACAGAGTGTATAAAAGAAAACACTAGAAAAGAACAAAACTGGTTGAAATTGATAATGAATCTTATAATATATGATAGGCTTTGCAATAAACTGACAGATGACAGAGTTATTAAAATTTTGAATTTTTTTTTAATTTATTATCTAAATTTATTATTCCCATTTTTTACATCAGTAATAAATACAAACTAGTACTTTGTCAGGTTTGTCTACATATTTGCCTGAGTGTCTGTTT
>JBAMHW010000012.1:21874450-21916794 GCA_037177495.1 Rhadinocentrus ornatus | reverse complement strand
TATATATATATGTGTGGTTTGTTAAACAGCATTTTAACAGCTGACAGAAACTCTGTTATTAGTGAGCTGAGATCCATCACAGTTGCTGCATCTGCTCTGCATGCAGGAATTTGTTGCAGATTAAAGAACACGAGAGTATTTTTTGCAATATATTCTGCTTTTTCTGAGCCTAATCCCTGCTTGAAGAATATATCTATCATGTTGATATGTATTTCTATTTTGTGTGTGTGTTCTTTTTCTCTGCAGCCTCCCATACAGTTAAATTCCTAAGACACACTTAAACAACAGTTTTACCATCTAAAATGTCACCCCTCATTCTACTGTCACCCCAATTTCAAACCATCACCCCCATCAATGCCATTTTGCTCCTAGGCTGAAAAGCAATTGAAACAATTTTCTTGCAGAGAATTATTGTCCTTAATTGCAATGAAGGGCACGTTTTCCCGTCATTCCTTGGGAGTGTTTTTCTCTCTCTGGGTGGAAATGTAGGCATTGCCATTGAGCGTGGGCTCTCTGAAAGAGGTCATAATTACATCCTTCAGTATGCTCGCCGTCGGCAAGGATTTTACGCTTCATAATTATTAAATGGCAGATTCACTCTGCGAATGTGCACACGCGTCTGTGTGTGTGTGCAATTGCCTACATGTGCTCGTGTTAAAATGTAGGGTGAAAAGAGTTGGAATTTGTTCTCCAATGAAAAATTGAGAGGAGACTATTTGAGTGTTCTGTGAGTGCACTTGCTGAAAAGTCTCCCTGTTTAGCTGTTTCTATCTCTCACTAATGTTTTGCCAGTCTCACTCAGCATTATTGGGTGCCACCAAAGTAAACAATACATTAATAGAATCAAACTACTTTAGAAGCACAGCAAATTGATTTCAAGTATGTAATATTATTACTGAGAAACAGAATAGAATCCCAAATAGATACATTATGTCATGATTGTTATTGAGACATCAGTAATTGATATTGGAGATGGCAGGCAAAGTGCCATTTTAACAAGATAAGCTCTAGTCTGCTCAACTTTCCTTTTTCAGCGTCATTTCCATATCATAATTATAGTGTCTCATTCACAGCTGAGATAACATTCCACTCGCTACATTTCTAATCACCCTGCCATCTCCATTTTTTATGCTCCCTTGTTACCCTGCTGATATTGCAAACTTGAAACTATATACTTGAAAAGAAATTTATATAACTAGAGAGTTTTAGGTGTAGGTTTTGAAATAAGAAATGAGCAATTTAGTTAATAAACTCAGTTCAAATTTCAGCAAGAGTGAAAGTTTCTGTTAAACGCATAATTTAAACAATGTATTTTTTAGTGCAAAATAGGTGTTACTCAGCATCTTTTCTTTCTGTGGTAAATAAAATGTCTACATGTGAGCTGGGATAATATTAATTGCTCAGATAGATGGAGTGCTGTAACATGTCAGATTTGATCTGAGCATTCCCACCTTCCCTGCACCTCATGATGTAGGATTGGCAGTCATCACAACCCTGACCCAGATTTTCTACTCACTGAACTCCATTTGCTTTTTGAGGAATTCATTATGCAAAAAAGACCAGTGAGGTCCAATGAAATACTTTATTTACGACTGCTAACAGGAGAAAAAAACAATTAGACTACACATTTATCTCTTAATATTTTTCTTTTTATTAATGTGCACTGAATACATCTGAAATAAACACACCACGTAAGGTCAATAGGTCCGCAGAGGCTTGACACGCACCTCTTCCAGACCCAATGCACACCCTTGCTTGCAGCACAGTTGCGTGGAAATACTCCCTTGTGATTGGTCGGTTTGTTATTACTTGTTTCTGCACTTCTGGAGGTTCTCGCTGAAGTCGCAGAGGAGAAACTACAACACAATGCTGTCACTACGTTCGAGTGCAAGAGCACATTTCACCACTGTACGCAGACACGGCAGGAGTAAAAATACAGCTAAAGAAGAAAATAGAAGAAAACTGGTCCTGGGAATGAGAAGTGATTATTTGCCAGTACAAAGCAACAAGTCTGCAAACTAAAACCAGCAAGTTTATTGGTGAACTGTTGTCACTACACTAAAATATATCATGGACGTCTTTACGAAACAGTAAAGCACATGTTTTCACTGTTTATATTCTGTTGAAATATTTAAACATTAGCATCAACAGGTATCATAAAAATTCAGCATCTATTTTTTCTATTTTATTTACTTTTAAGATCCTAATCAAACAATTAGGATATCAAACAATATTATTGCGGGCATATAGATATAGTCATCGTTCAAAAACTGTTCTTTTCTACTCAATGCCAATTTTGCTTCTATAAGAATCATTTAAGAATAAGCTTGTGTTAGAGCCATTTCATACCCTCACAGGGGAATCCAGGGTAGTTCTCAACCTCCATGGTGGATTTTTTTCAGCACAGATAGACAGGTGCAGTCATCATAAAACAACACAGACCACAAATCAAACCACAAGACCGATGGAGGTCTAAAAATCTAGTAAAAAGGGAATATTTTTTTTCTCTAAGGTCCATAAAACTTATTCAAGTTCATTCATTCAAGTTCATTCTTTTTTTTTTTTTTTTTTTTTTTTTTTTTTTTTTTTTTTTTTTTTAGTTAACCCTATCATGTCATGTATAGCTTTTAAAAAAAAGGTTATTCCTTGTGTAATTTCTGATGATCAGACTGGGTTTGTTCAGACAAGACAGTCAGATTCTAGTCTATGCAGATTTTTTAACACCGTTTAGAATGAATTTTAAACCTAATCATCTGAAGCAGTAATATCACTTGATGCCAAAAAGGCATTTTATAGTGTTGAGTAGGAATATGTGTTCTTCACAATCCGTACATTTGGTTGTGTTTTAATTTCTATTCAGTTAATCAAACTTATCTACACTAATCCAGTTGCCTCTGTACACACACAAATATATCTTCTGAGTGTTTTCCTCTCTAGGGGACCCAAATAGGTAGACCCTCTAAGTCCACTGCTTATGTTCTGGCTGTAGAGCCACTTGCCATAGCTCCAAGAAACATCCCCAAAATCCAAAGTATTAAATGTGGTAGCAAGATTCAGTCTCCCTTTACGCACATGATTTGCTTTTGTATACTAAAATCGTCATGCGACAGTACCTGAGGTGCTTAAAGTTTTGGAAATATTTGGAACAATATCAGGGTATAAAATAAATGATAATAAAAGTCAATATTTTCCACATACTTGATTCATCAGAGCAACATCCAAATCTGCCATTCAAACTTCTTTCTTTTGACTATCTTAGT
The DNA here is from genome assembly GCA_037177495.1 of Rhadinocentrus ornatus. Classification (NCBI taxonomy): domain Eukaryota; kingdom Metazoa; phylum Chordata; class Actinopteri; order Atheriniformes; family Melanotaeniidae; genus Rhadinocentrus; species Rhadinocentrus ornatus. The sequence goes on along the minus strand of JBAMHW010000012.1, from coordinate 21,913,534 downwards.
CAGAGTAAAGGTGACTAAATCCTTTCACACCTTATTTACCATTAATAATAGTACTTCACTTCTCTTTTACAAATTTACGCTCATATTTTGGGGCCATAATTTTTATGTACATGTTCAAGCCCAAATCAGACACAGAAAATGAGAGTGAACAACTCAGAAATCCACAGCAATGCAGCAACAAATGTAACTGGCTCCCAAAAACAAACTCCATCTATTGCTGTCTAATCGTTGCTTCTTTCAGGAATTTGAAAAAAAAAAGGAGCTTTTCCTTACAGCGAAGAAACATTTCTTTTGTGACATGTTGAAAATGCAAAAAGAAAAAAGTCTGTACTTAAATAGCACTTTTATCTAAAGTTCTTTACATATACATCACATTCACCCATTCACACACACATTCACACACTGATGGTGGAAGCTGCCATGCAAGGCACTCAACCACAACCCATCAGGGGCAGTTAGAGGTTCGGTGTCTTGCTCAGGGACACCTCGACATGAACTCTCTGGCTCCATTGGGCTACAGGACAACCATTCTACCCACTGAGCCATGCCACTCCTTGAAAATGTTGCAGTGTCCACCATAGTGTCTTCCGCCTTACACTGAGCAGTGAAGGTGGGTGTGCCTTTCTTCTCGTGAACGTGCACAATCTGAAGAAGATGAGTGCGTCACCCATCACCACCCCTGGGACGTCACTGAAATATCGGACTAGAAACAACTCAGGTCCATGGAAACTAAATGTAGAGACACTGAAAAACTCAAGCATGTGTTTATGTGATAGAAAACAGTGCCGCTCACTTGTACGATGAGTATTCAACACTATTAGAAAGCTCAGAAAAGTCTAAAAAGCGTAATAGGGCCCCTTTAAGTGTAATAAGGAGACAAGTTTTCATTCACAAATTTAAAATATCCTGGAGGAAACCCTGGTATTATGTTAACATACTGGACACATATTCAGCCTGTTGCTCCATGTGCTATACTGTATTTGAAAAACTTGCTTTTCCAGATTAAAAGTTTGTTTGTGGTCTTGGATTTTGTCAAATTCTTTTTTAAATAAATATGACTTATAGTCCAGTGTGACTTATACGTATATGTTATTTTTGCTTAGGACAAAATTTATGCCTGATATGACTAACAGTACATGTTGCATAAAACAAAAGCCCCTGCTGTAATTCTTACGAGTATTTTTTGCCAGTTACCACTGGTTCTCTTTGAGATCAGCTAAACAACCTTGTTGTCAGTAAAATTGAAGTGTTCATTACTGTTAACCACATTCCAAGATGACCTCTTGAAATGTTTTGTTTTGTGCAAACAAAGTCAAACGTCAAAGATATTAATCTTACCATAACATCTTGAAATTAAATGCACACATAAAATAGAAAATAATCTTTCAGAATCAAAAATAATGAATCGCTGTGCTACAAAGAACTTCGTTCTAATTCTACATTAAAGCTTACAGCTGTAGGCAACATTGAGAATTAACATAACATGAAGGAATCAGTGATTTTTGAGGCTTTCTAGGACCATAATTGTAGGCCTATCCCTGCATTGATGAAGTAAGATGTGCTGCTTTTGCCCATGTTGAACTTTTGAGCAGGTAAAGGTGGAAGATGCAGTGAATAATGGCACACACACGGCAGAAATACAATCTATGAAGATGCACTCATTTCTCTTTAAACAGGGCATATTTTCAATGCAAGGGAGTCACTTTAAAATCATGAAATAAGCGTGCCTCCTATTTCTCTAGGGAGAAGCAACCATCTTCTGCAACAAATCAAAACTTTCCCATTCCTCTACATAGCGGGTGTTGAAAACACCATGTTTAGTCGTGTTCTATTTCTTCACAGACACATTTTTCTGGTGAAAAAGAAGAATCAAGACTTTTCAGTTGTCTAGCTGGAAACAGACACCTGAGTTGGAAAGTTGAAGCTGTTAGATCTCTGTAGAATATGCTCCCTGGGGAAAGCCACAGCTCAGGGTACTCATCCTGCACTGCTGAGGAGCTTGCTCAAAATACTGTTGTCACATAACGATCATAGGCCTCCACTGATGGTACACAAATAGTCCCTTGCAAAGCTCTTAAAAGCCCATTAGACATCACCACTGTGCTGCGTTAAAGATGCCAGCACTAAGTGCTCCTGATGCCAAAGAAAAAGCATGATGCACAACGTTTTCTGTTTTCACCTGTTTTCCCCTTCCATCTAGAATGTGTTTGTTGACTTTTCAGCTTATTTTATGCGGTAAATATGAGAGTGGTAGCAAATCTCAGATCAGGATGTGACATTCTCCATATTCATCTTGTAACACAGATGTTTCACTGGTGAATGCTGACTTTTTAAGAGACTGATTTTCGTTGACTATAGCATCCCAGCATGTAACACTGCAGAGTTGAATATAGTCCCGTTTGATGATTGGTGAGGTCAAGCATGACTGTAGGAAGCAACCATTAACATATACTTGTTGAGGTCTTTGTACAGTAAGTGAAAGCTAAATAGTGCCATCTGGTGACATTTGAGAATGAAGTGGCAAATCTGGACAATAATTAACGTGATAATGTGAAGCAATAAAAACGATGACTGGAGGGGGGATTTACACAATCACTGTGGCTCACACTGCCAATGTATTTGTTCAGTCTATAAATCTGTATTTTGAGTGAGTGACAAATCCAATTTTCAATTTAACTAGTGTACCTTTTTTAAAGTTTTAAATGTGTTCATTTCACAAACAACTTCTTGAGACCCAAATTTGCAAGATGCCAGACTATGAGTCAAAAGATTAAGCCAATAAAAGGCAGAGTTGAAGATGTGAGAGGAACTGAGCAAAAAAGGGTAAACAGTATGTGTGAGCTCCATGCTCAGAGAGGAAGGTGAGGATAAATGGAGAGCAGAACTCTGTTTGAGTGTGAGAATGCGTTGGCAGCCTCGGGAGCTCAGTGATCACTCCTGCAAATGGTTGCTGTGGAGATTGTGGCTCCTAGAAGTGGAAAAAATAACCGGTTCTAAAGAGCCACGAGTCCAGAGGAAGGGAAACAGTGCTTACAGCAAAGGATCATACCAGCCACTGCCTCTAATTGCACTTCATTATCTCATATTGATTTAATTAACAGCTGCCTTGCCTTGTGTGCACAAGGTTATGGTGCGTGTTTAAACAAAAAGAGCCCAAGATGCATATACTCCTGCTGTATAGAAGTCTGCTCAGTAAAGCCAGTCATATGACAACACTTAGCTGTGTCACTTAAATAATCCTCATCCGATCCCACACACACAGATAGATAAAAATGTTTTAACCACAGGATACAAAGCCAGGCTTGAGGATCTAAGGGTCACAGAGTTGAAACACCTACTGCAGAAACCTGGAGTCAAAGTTCCTCTTTGCTCTTTCTTTAAACCCTGTGTGGTAAAAAACATTTTTTAAACCTCACGTCTGACAGGACGTTTCTTTTTTTATACGCTGTAGCTGTAGAATCAACGTCATAAAGCCTTGGAGTATAATTATGTGGTGTTTTTTTTTTTGTTGTTTGTTTTTTTACAAATACATGTTAAGTGTATAACTGTCAGATGGAAATTGCAGTACATGAACAAACATGGAACTGTGCAAAAATACTCTCCAACGTCAGAGGGTGAATATATTATAATTATTGTCTCAAAGGGTTGTGTTGTTCTGCTTTGCCATCACTGTGACTTCTAAGCTAACCACACCAACACTGCTATTTACTTGAGAGCCTGAATGGGCTACACATGGGAGTGTGCTAACAGGGTGACCCAAACTGAGTTTGCAGGTGGACAGATTTCATGTTTAGAACCAACAAAGAAAAACAAGTGTTTGGCAATGGTAAGAAACAGAAATAGGTTAGGGAAGGTGTGAGTGTTTGATGGCAGGATGAAAATGAAGCCTGAACAAGCACTTTGGATTCTTCTGAAGTAAAGTTTAAAAAAATTTCCATCAGGAGGTGTTTGAAAGATGGAAGAGGAGGCTGACAGCTAAGGGACAAATGCTATAGTCACTTAGGTTGTCTATCTTTAATGATCCAAGGAGCTCTGGATACAGCCATCTTTGTAATAAAATTTACCATTTTCTTCCCCAATCCGCGCTCACCCATCACAGCAATCTGTACTGTTGCAGTTTTACGAGCAACAACATCTGAAAGTTATTTTAATCAAAACATCATGTCCTTGAGGGAAAGTTGTAAAAAAAGTATTATACATCTAAAATGTGAGATTCTGTTATTAATTTTAAAATCTGCTAAATATCTTAAAGATGTACTTTACTCATCAAACAGAGCAGCAAAAACTTGCAAAGGAATTCAAATTTATTTCATATCCACAGACTTTCCTGATTGTCACAGCCTTTTGAACACTGCTCTCTTTGCCTCTTTGACATAGCCTCTTTGAAGACTGAAATATATTGGTGGTATGAATGAAAATTTCCCATCAGTTTCCCATCAGTTATATGGGTTAAAATAGGTTAGCTTGACTTTACCTCATAGTTTTTTTTTTATCCTGCAGACAGTCTTTTGACAGTTCTGTCCTCTGACTTGTCTATTAAAACAAAAGCAACTCGCCTCCCTGTTTCTCCTCTCAAACCTTCCCAAAATGTGAGCTTCACCAAGGATATTTCTTATTTATATTCAATCCTGTTTTACCTTTATTTGCCTTAACTTTAAAAATACCGAAAAAATATAAGAATCAGGACATTTGGAGTATGCTTTAAAGTCAATACAATGAGTCAGTAGTTCAAGAAAGGAAGCGATGGATGGAAAGCAGCAAATGAAAAACAGCCCTGGTTAGCGAGGTGTGCTGCACGGAGTGGAAAGCCCCAGCAGCAATCTGCTAACACTTACGGTAGGGAGAACGCAGCCTGGGGTACTGCAGCCAAAGACTTTGACACACAGACAGTTTTAGCCACTTGAAATTATAAAAGCAATAACAGTTGCTTTGAAAGGACTAGTGAAGGTATGATTCTCATCTTTTATTTGCATTCTTTCTCCCTGAATCTGAGACTCTCTACTTGGTGTAACTTCTCCTGGAGTGAGTTCCTGTCTTCCTTCTCTCTGCTGCCTTGGCACACAGAGGCAGAGATGGATGGATGGACTTGGCAGGCACACATAGCCGGCCTGGTGATGTGAGAAAATCTGGTGCCAACACAGAGATGGCGCAGATGGATATGACATGTTGCTGTTTTCTGTTTTTGTCTAATATTTCTATATTCTTTCCACGTTCGTTTTCTCACATGTGTTTAAACACATATTCGGATGGTTCTCACAGGGGCCTTTGCTCATATACTTAAAATTGGCCATTAGTGTGTATGTTCAAAGGACGAATCATCAACAGCTAATTAACTATTATTAACTGTTCTGCTGTGAAAGAAGACAAATTATCATAAATTACTGCCTAATTAAAACGTGATTGCTGGCTCAATAGTTATAAATCATTAATTTTTAACACCCTTATCACAGGCGGACGGAACCAATTCAACAAAAGGTCTATTGGACAAAAATGAATTCAGTGTTTCTTTTCAACACACCACTCTTTCTGCTCCTCTTTGCCTCAGCACTCATTAACTATAATTACTCTATGTAACTCACTGGCTTTATGCATAGATATTATAGAACAATTAAGCCACTGCTTAATTGCATTAAGTGAAGTCTTATGTAGCGGCAGCCCATCTTAAACTTTATAGAATTAGTGCATGGGGATTTGCTGAGGTTACTAACCAAGGAAATGTTGTATTTGAAGAAGCTTAAGTGCAATGGAAGCAATATTCAGTTCTTTCATTAAAAAAAATATAATTAAAAAATTTCCTTACAAGTAAATTGTAAATGTCATTAACAAGTTTTGTGTTGAATAGACACATCATCTGACAAAGTTGCTCTCCTTAAGACTTTAAAGCATTTTCTTTCTGCAATGCCTCATCGTTGGGTTTAGCCAACCCATCAATATCATCGCTGACTCTTGTACAGGTGTTGGACTCAAATTACCTCAAAAGGTAATACATACAATCCTGTACAATGTAACTTCACCGCTAAAGGCCATACTGTTTACTTTTTACTCTTCTAATACCACACCAGATTTATGGATTAAGTCATATCTGATGCAGGAAAAAAAGAGAGAAAAATAGAGAAACATTTCAGCATCGCAGCTTCACATTATTTGATTCAATTTTAGCTTTTTTTTAAAAATGTTAAGTAGCCAGAGAAGTGTTAAGAATAGTTTATGTTGACAAAGGCAAAGATATGCTGTTTTTTAACCTCTTCTTTGTGTAGACAACCAGCTCCATTGTGAGTGTTAATGTTCACATACTATGCTTGTTACCAGAGGGAAGCGCATTAAAGAATTCAGACTGGATAGAATTGCTGAATTTGTTGGGTGTAAAAGAAAACAATAAACATAGTGACAATAAAGGACAGCTTTTGGTTCATTTTGAGCTCACAGCAGAAATAAAGCAGCAGTATTGTGGAGGCCCCTGAAAACTAGCATGCCATGTTTTGTATTTTTACCAATGTTGATCCTCAGAACTGTTTCAGTTCCTATAGACTAATTTGGACAAACAACAGAATTAGAACCTTCGCCATTGCTGAGTTGGCATTTCTGTGCATTCGGCAGAACAGAACAGTTGAGAATTGGACAATTTTCTCAACACTGTCAAGGAAATCTGAAAGGACTTGCGCAGGCTGTTCAAACAGCAGTGAAAATTTTAATTATGGAAAAAAAAATAAAAAAGAATATGGATGCAAAGAACACAGAAGATCGCCTCTGTGTGACAGTAGCTACGTTTACATGGACAAATATTTAATCTATCGACTGACTTCAATCTGATCCAGCTGACATGTTTACATGCATGCTAGATAAAGTGATCCAATCAGTATTACTTACATGATGGGCAGATTTAATATGATCGTTACTCTTTGACACGCACAGTGCCTACTAGTTCGGGGAAAAAAAATCTTCTTTTTTATTGGTCAAAATACTTAATAATCCATTAATGCTTTCACTTTCTAACAAAAACATTGTATCACACAGTCCTGTTCTGTTAATGCTGCCGCCATGTTTCAAGTCTTCCCTGAAACTCGTTAGGTACGTCACGTAAACCCCACATGATTCAAGCATGCGCAAAAACAACATACACCACAGAAACAATCGGAATGAGTGTATACATGATTATTTTCTGTTGCTGGTCCGATCAAGAAAAGGTTAAAACCACCCCCTCTCGATCGGATTAAATTTTCTTGGATCAGCTGACACGTTTACATGACACATTTTTTTTCTGATTGGACATTCGATCGGATTATAAGTGCTCAATGTAGCTACTGAGGAGTCTGCATCGGGGTGGAGATAGCTCAGTTAGCTCTTAGCTACAGGCAGCTCGGAGTTTGATGGGTGTCAATCATCCACCCCCACATTCACAGTCCCCCTCTCAGCTCAACCTCTTTGCCCACTTTTGGACTTTCCGGGAAGGACGACACGCGTGACGCTGCCAAGAACTGCCCAAAGAGCTCCAATTTAGCTCTTCAAAAACCTACGAGTGGCATCACGGAGGTTCCGTCCATCTTTTATATACAGTCTATGGTCTCAGTGCAACGTTGTAACTACCTGAAAATAAAAATCATTCAGTCAGTAACACAAACAGATCAGGCACACAGCGTTCTGCAGCCTAAACTAGTTAAAGCAAAAGTATACCAAATATCTGACAAAAATTGAAAATAGGTTGTGCAAAAGTTTAAAACTATTTCTTTACCAGCTATTGATTCCTTATTATAACAAGTTTTGTGTTTTATATTCCAGTGGGGATCATTACATATTAAAATCAGTTTCTGTCCGATTAATCATAGTTTTATTAATCCGATTCTTTTATTGAAAGCCCGAGAGCACAAAAAACAGAAGAGGATCTGTTTAAACTCAGAATAAATTTATTCAAAGTTCAGAACACAGGTAAAGAAATTCAGCACTGGACACATATAGAGACAGAGGATGCAGGATGTCTGTCAGTCAGAGTCTTTATTAAACATTGTTTACATTTATCTTCCAGGGCAGGAACGGCCCCTTATCCAGAGATTGGTCGGACTGAAACACAACCGATTGCAATTGGCCAGTAATCACTATTAAACAAATACTGTTGATTAATGAGGAGGGTTGAAAACTATGACCCAAATATGCCTGCTGATAGGTAGAGAGTTTTGATTTATTTAATTTTATTTTTTTCATCTTTAGACTGTTTAAAGATAATATATGAGACCATAAAATAAGCCACTGATTTGTGAAGAGCGAGGAAAGTTTTTGTTCAGCAAAATTGTAAATCTAAAAATCTATAAATGCTTTTTATCCATTTAAAGGAAAAAACATTTGTAAGAAATAAAGGTTTTATTGGAACATCCAAGCATAATTTTTCTTAAGTTGAGTAACCTATTATATTATAATGTGTGTGTTGACACTGGACGGGAATAACACCACAAAAAGAAGCCTGTGAGTACAATACTTTGATAAATGTTCTTTTTATCAGACATGACAAAATGTCCAGTTACTAATTTGTACATCTGGTAAGAAGCATCAGATATATCTACATCGTCATATACAATAATGGTTCTCAAGTGTACCATTTTCTTACTGATATGTTGGTTATTTGTTTTCCCTGGGCTCCTCTTTATGGGATTTTTGTGTCTATTTTTTTCTTCCCCTTCAATCCCTCATCCTCTCTCTAACAAGCTAGCTCTGGGCCCAGTGAGGTGAGCAGAGGTGAAGTTGCAGGGAGGATAGGTGTATTGTTTAGAGTCACTTCCCACTGACATTCAGGTAAATGCGTAAATGGGCACTCTCATCCATATTCCAGTAACTCAGGCAGAGGCATTTGGCCAGAGCATGGTTGGGGCCAGGACATGAAATATTAAAGGGATAAAGAGCAAGGTAGAGTACCCAGAGGGCCTTTGGACAGTTAAACAGCTCTTTGTGTGTATTCGTCTTCTCCACCTGTATCCCCAACTGCTATCCTCTCCTGTAAGAGTAGGGAATTTATACTTTAGCCAAGGTCAGCGTACAGAACATAAAGTTAGCATCAAACTGTGTCCTGTGATCAGCTCTCACCGTCCTATTGCAGTGTCGATGATGGAGCAGGTTCACAGCTCACAAACAAATCAATAACTCTGTAGATTGCATGACTGGAGCTGGGGTAGATGTGAAAAAATGAAAGATGTAGCTCTCTCGCTCTTTTTTTATTTATTTTTTTTTAGCTTCACTTGGCAAGATAAAACCTAGCCTGCTGCTTGACTGGTACTGTGCCAAGTAGGAACTCAGATATTTCAGATTTCAATTAACCACAGTTCATGAGGGCCATCCACAGAGGTGACATGCTCCCACACCCTCCATCCCCCTGTTAAGTTGCAGCCCAAGGGAGTAGCTAATGAGATGGCTCTCTATCTGGCTCTCCATCTCCTCTCTCTTTCAGGAGGAAGCCTAACACTCTGAGCCAAGGAGGCCTGTTGACACCTAGGGCAGGTGCTTGGCCCATCTGACTGTGGCCTGCAGCCTCCAAGCATGTTTGGCTTGCAGTGGCCACACAGTTTGCCCCTCTGGACTGCTCTGGGGGGGTAGATAATGAATAGTCGAAAAACAGGTGTGTGCTGGTGCAAACATGTTCGTCTATGTGTGCTTGAACACAGATAGACGGAGAGTACAAAATTATACTTTTTTTTTAAGCTTCAAAGAGGAATAAAGAGGCCACTTTATTCAGCTTTAAAAATACAATGTTTCTAAATTATTGAGTGAAATCCTAAACCAGAATTTGATTGTTTGATAGTAAAAGAACTCCCCTGGTCACATCTGTCACTGTGAATGACAAAAGGCCTCCAAACCCTTACTTCACTGTTCAATCACAGGAGCTTAATCTGTATGCTGATTCAATCAAAGGAAAGGAAAACAAATCAAGGTGCTAAAAATGACAGCTAATAGATCAGAAACCAAAAGTAAAAAGCACCTGCATTTTTTTTCAAACACACCCGAGCAAATTCATTTATCTAGTCAGTTTTACCTGCTGTTGACTGACGATTGACAGTTCAGTCTCACCAGAAAATGCTTTTCTTGTCTAAAAACATAATGATGCCCCAATCCATGTATATAAATTGTGAGATGGCAGTATAAGCAGGTTGATGTCTTTTGTAGGGCAGCATTTATATAACATTACAAGAAATTGTGACCCATAAATAGTAAAATAAGTGAACCCTTAACAGTTCCTGAAAAAAGTAAGTAGTACTTGCAGTTGGTAGTGACTTCATTCAAAAAGTAACTCGGTTAATTTGCTGATTACTTACACCAAAAGGTAATGTGTTACTGTTAAAAGTAATGTTCAGTTTCTTTTGTAAGAGAACATTCTTTAAAATTCTTTCGTTAAAATCCATGTAACTTCATTACAGTGTTGTAAAAAAGACAATGCATATTCAAATACAAAGTGATTTTACAACACTAACCTATTTAACTTAGGCCAGCAGATTATTTGAGAATAAAATGAATAAATGGAAATAAAAAATACTAAAGGAGCTGTTAAAAAATTTACATCTATGCTGCATGTTGAGCTCTCCAAAGGATATTTCCCCTGAAGTGGTGCATGTGTTCCACATTCAGGGGTTATTGTTTTTTGACACCTGTGAGAGAATCAGGAGGGCTTCACAATGGGAGTAGAGGGAGCCCAAGTAAGCAACGACACCTAAGAAAACAAGCCCAAAAACCCCACGACCAACAATATTTAGAAGCGATTGCAGAGCCCAACAAGTGGACTTTGCAACGCTGCCCATGTCATGCTGTAACACCGCTGTAAACAGAAGGAGGTCAGCTGCTGGCCAAAATGTATTTATTTAGCTAGTAACGGACAAGGCACCGTATGGTAATGGTAACTGAGTTACTTTATTTAAAGAGTAATGCTTTAGAGTATTAGATACAGACAAAAGTATCGGCATTACAGTAACGCGTTACTAGTAACGCATTACTACCCAACACTAAATGTAAGGATGTAGCAAGATGTCTGGAGATGCAGATTGTGGACATGATGATGTATCAAAAGTTGAGCTGGTCCTGTAGAGGGAACAGTGAAGGAAATTTTAGTGACCAACATACTGATTCCACATTTTGCCATGAGATCCGGGTTACGATAGCCGTTAGATGGTGGGCATGATGAGTTGTCCAATGGGATGTGAGGGATCAAGTAGCGATAACCAAAATCCATGACCAGTAATTTAATAAAATATGATGGCATCATGGTATTTATGCATTTTAGTTGAGTATTTCTGTTTTGGAACAGAATTCAGCTTTAGACAGAGACCAGTGAGGGAAGAAACTTGCCCCAGTATTTTTGATATGCCAGCAACATTCATAACCAGAGTGGGGCAGGGAGTCAGGAGGATGCAACAGTGCATCCGTCACCAAGAGGGATGGTGGTGTCATCACCAACTGTGGTGTGGAATCACACACAGTCGCTCTAAGATACACTTCTTTATGGAGGCACTTTTTACATTCTGCTGAGTAGCCCTGGAAAAATAAAAGCTAAATCTTAGCTGTCACCATCACACTTTGCTGCACTATAACACTGTCCACTGTCTGGGTATTTCATATAAAACAGAAACACGCTTAGTAATGCTGCATGCATCATGCCAAGAAAAAACAAAATGGAAATCCTGTTTGTGCTCCTACGCATTTCTCTGTTTGTGAATGTGTGTGCATGTACTTGCACATGTGAGGGAGAATAAAGGAGATGAGAAGGTCTCGGCGCGGCTGCACAACAGCCGTTTCAGAAATCAAATGGCTGAACAATCGGTAATGAGGCAGACAAGAGAGACTCAGCCAGACCCAGAAGATTTGAAGGGCAGACAGGCGGGGAGGGTGGTGAGAGTGGGGGATGACAAAGGGGGGAGAGAAATATTGAATTAGGCAGACAGTAATAGCTGAAAGAGATGAGTATAATGTGAACAACCACTGGGGGAAGGGGAAACAATTTATGACCAAAAATATGAACTCATGCAAAACAATGATAGAGCTAAATGAAATAAAAGTTGCAAAGGATTGAATTGGTAGCTGAAGGTTCACACCTCCATTATTTATCAGAGGTGTATAGTAATGATTTAAAAAAAAAACATGAACCGTTCTTTGATTTTAAGAATTAGAAGATGAGCAGGTGGCGAGAAAGGGAGACGAAAGAAAAAGAGACGAGATACATGAACATTATGTTGATCCTTATAATGTCACTACTCACCCAACATACTCCAGCTTCAATGTCATATCTACAAAGACATTAAAGTCATCATTAATAAAGTAATACTAAAACTTGGTCTGCAATTTTTATCAAATGCAATTAATTATTTAATGGCTATTTTTACAGCTAGTAGAAAAAAAATACATGTAGTAATGAGTAAACAAATGTATAAAATGCAAATAACTCCAAGTCGCAGATTTGTGAAGTAGTAACTATAAAATCAAAATATGCTCAGTTCCTTCTTATCTTTATGTCGTACAACAAACATTAGCTTAAGTTTTATGGCAAATTTATTGTCCTAATCAGCAGCTGCATTAGCCTATATATCATATTTGTATAAAATTTAATGATAAATGGTATGTTGATCACTATTTATAATAACTATGTACAGCATTATGAGCCCATCTACATGACCATAAAAATCTGATACTTGTAAACAGATCATTTTAATAATTCGATCTGACACTTCTACTTGCTCTACAGAAATCCAACAACTGAAAAACCATGGTTTACTTTTTTCAGTCAGTTATTGGATTTTCTTTGGAGTACACACATAGTGACGTAAAACTCAAATTTTCTCCTATTTTCTAAACATTTTGTCTTGAACCGTCACTACACCGTAGACCTGCAAAAAAGGTTACATGCTGCTGTTGTCCTACATTTATGTTCCACAAGAAGAAAACATTGGTTAGCTTTCATATAGCGAGCATCTAGAGACCCGATGAGACGACAGTGTGTCCCACTGTACCGCTGGAAATGCGAGGGTCAGATGTTTTGTATAAGCTGCAGACAGTACAGATTGATCATATATCAGCTTTTGTTTCTTGGGTGTGTTTTTTTCTTTTGTTTTTGTTTTTTCACACATGCACAGATGTCAAAGATTGAAATATATCAGATTAAACAGAGTATTTATCTAGTCTGTTAATCTGATTTCTCATTATCAGACAACTTCCTTTATGTGATACAGACAATCACATTGTGATGTTTACATGATCACTCGAATAATCAAATAACTCCAGAAATCACCCAATTGAGCCAATGTTCAAGAGGTGACTTTTAATGTGGTAAACATTCATCCACATTCACCAGCAATGACGATACTGTGCAACTCTATCACCTGAGCCACTGCCACCCCAAATAATGGCAACCAAGGAAAGTCCACAAGAGGAAGGACAAGACACAAAATGATTAATTTACAACACTCTACCCATCCATTTTAATGTCAGTTTTAAATTTATGTCAGTACTAAATGGTTTTGAATATATCTTCAATATGGATGAGCAAGTAGAAATTACCATACAGGTCTGTAGAAGAAATATGAAGCAGCAATTGTAAGAATCAAAGACATTTGTTTGCCATAAAAGCCACATGGTTTCATGTTTTGAGGTGTCACCAGGAAGATGGCACACAGACGCAAGACTGATAAGTAGTATGACAAGGAAACACAAAGCAGCATTTAGGTGGGAGCATCCTTACACTGCCGTCTCCACGTAGTAAATAGTTGTCTAATATTCTATTACAGTTCAATCTATTGTATTTTGGAGGTTAAACTGTGAAAGGTGTTACTGCAGAAAGAGAATATGAAGGACACGGTTAAAACAAAATACAGGCTGAATTTTAATTGATTTGTCTGAGCATACTATTCTCACAACATTGGGTTTATAAGGATAAAATTACAGTTTTGTTATATAATTTTATTTTATTATTTTTTTACATTTATTATGCATTATACTGAATGTAATAATTACAAATCACATTGCATCACAGTGGGATTAGTAGTTTCACATGGATGTTGCTTCATAAATATCTGATTTAATCTGTCCATGGCACTGCATTCAGATATGCTTTAAGTCAACTTCAGTGATGGATTTTCTCACTGTAGCCTGATGGACTTAGACATTCTTCCTTTTATTGAACTTTAACCCTGGCAATATTAAAAATAAATAAATGAAAAATAAATAAACCTAACAAAGTGATAGTAATGATGTAAAGTAAGAGACCTTCAAAAGCTTTGGATCTGCAATTCTAGTCTTTTAGATGATAGTCTGCAGATTTATGGCAGAGGCCATCCTCTCCTCTTCATTATGTTTGTGGATAACTTCAAAGTATTTTTCTGCTTTTGATGGCAGTTTCACATAATGCAAAACAGATATGTCAGGATTTTAAGGCAAACGCATGCATCAATTTAGAAGCTTGTAAATTGTTATCATTTTACAATATTTTAATCTTTGTGGTTAAACTGCTACATTTTAACCCTGAGGACCAACACATTCTGGACTGACACTAATTTTGCTATTGTAAGTTTTGTGAAACAAACTAACTGCCAGAGTATTTTCAGTCTTCAGATAAATGTGAAGAATACACACTGTTTAATACTGAAATGTGGAGTAGAGAACCCTAAATGTATTTTTAGAACAGAGCATGTTTAAAGCAAAAGTGTTTGAAGTTTAATAAGTATCGTTTAATTAGAAAAACGAAAAATTTGGTATATTTCACAGATAGATGAAAACTGATATCTTCTATGCTGACATCAAAAAAGCTGGTTAAAACTGTTAAGTAGGTAGCAACGACCTAATAGTGAGAAATAGAATATGTTTGATCTATTTATAAAAACAGATATGTGGAATGATTGCAACAATGAAGAATACATGATTGAAACAACAATACTATAAAATTTTATTTACAAACAATCTAATAAATAAAACACTGTTGACCTCTGGATTATACATTAAAGTGGCTGCATTATCAGTGGACAAACCACAGTTATAATGTGTAAGTAGATACAGATGGAGGTATTGTGATACTTCCTGCCTTCCATCTCCCAGGGAGCCGAGCTCTCTGGTTTTTCTGGAAGGTGGTGATGCAGTGTCGGTGTTTCGCTTCCTCTGATCTGCAGTCACACAGTGGATTCCCAGGGAGCATGTCACCGAGGGTGGGGCAGAGAGGGGGCTCAAATGCTCTGCTCGTTACTCTAAACGCTGCCTAATTAATAATGTATCAGAGAGGACGCACTGAGAAACAGCAGGGCACCTCTGCTTGTCACAAGCACCGACACATGCACCCACACACACACATTTGAGAAGAAACTGATCAATCCCACCCTTCTCTTCAGAATCCTCTTCCCAAATCTCTTCTAGATATTCGAAAACAGAAGTAGCAGGAGGAAATAGACACGTGCCTCTGAATATATGTGTCAGCCCGCTGTTGATGAATCCTCTATACTGGTGAAGCCTTATTCACTCACACATGTACGTGTTAACTGCACAGACTCACAGCGACTACAGGAACTGAGGAATTGTATTCTTGGGGGCTTTGTATAGTCTGCATGAATTTTCATAAGTGGAATTTTATGGTAAACTGTGCTGGTTTTGGGAGGAGTGGGAGCAGTGGTGGAGGTTAGTTAATTCTCTGGCACACATTCAAGTGTGCAGCCACCCACACTTCCGATTCAACTTGGATGTTGGGAGGTCTCTGGGGGGGAAATGACAGGTGACACTGTGCAGGTGTTGAGGTAGAGGCTTCCCCTGTCCAGATGAGTCTCTCCTCTCTACCACACAAGCTCATCAGACCTTAGATAAAAAATGTAAATCTATCATAAGATTTATATGTATATATGCTGAAGATATATGTATATATAATCAGTAGTTGTCAAGCCATGTAGCTGGCACTGGGTGAAATTCTTAAAAACTGCTTAACTACTACTTTATCTGCTATTTAAAGCTTAATCCTTGTTCCTTCGGAATTTTTAGAATATTCAACCAGCACTGCAGAACTATAATCTATTATCAAAAATATAACCGTTATATATGTTCAGAGGCAGACATCCAAAGCCTTTATCTTCCTCTCTACCACATTTGATTCATTTGCTTCTTTGTTTGTGTTTGTCATATAGACAGATGTAAATTTAGCCACCCCAAGGGAGAGCATCCTCACCAGTGACACAAAACAGACTGGAGGAAAGAAAATCAGAATAACATAAGCCACAAAAAAGTGAGCAGGATGGACAGAAAAAAGTAAAGCAAGGATGGCGTTTTGAGAGATGGGAGGGGAGGCAGAAAACAAGAGAGGAAGATTTGAGATGCACAGTACTCTGTAAACAGTCAACGCGGGGGCTGGAAAATTAACGCTGCATAAATTGCACGAAACATGTCCTATTTTCCTCTTCCTTTTTTCTTCTGCAACCCTCTTTTAAAAGGGTTCAGGATGCAGGGCTGTCAGAAGAACGCCAGACAGGCATTTTCCGACTTTGTTTGATCCGGGCTTCCTCTTTTAAAAACACTTCCCAATGACAGAGGGGAGGCAAAAAGAGAGTTGCAGTGTGTGTGAGGTGCCGGCGGTAACCGAGGAGGAACAGGAGAGACATGCCGACAGGAGACACATGTAGACAGAGTTTCACAGTTATCATACTCTCATTGACGTTGCCTTTATAGTCCCAGCAACCACCACCTCTGGCTGGAAGAGCGACAGAGATTTTGTATCTCATAACTGTGCCAGCACCTTAGCTCACCACATCTGAAACAAAATCACAGTAGTCATGCTGACCTGCGTGAAGCTGGCCCCCCACCCCACGCGGAAATAGTTTCGATCATTTGTGCTGCGTTAGTGGTGGTTAGTGCTGAAAAATTATTTGTTTGTGCTGCTTTGCTTTTTAAGATATAACAAGTTTATTATGGGACAATCATTGAAATAAATTACTGAATTAATTGATGGAGTGTGTGAAGGGTTCCCTTCTTGCGGTTAATTGGCCGCTCATTAATTAGTCAGGCGGATTTTTCCACTTTCATTTAGTGGCAGCTGCGGAGCACTGTTCAGGTACACGGTGAACTGCCCTTTTTGTAAAGATCAAGTGTAACGTTATTATTTTGTGGGTTTTTCTGTTTCAAGACCAAGTGCGTCAATGCAACCAGTGAGTATTTAAGTTTCGTTACTTTACCTGTTGTAATAATGAGCAAATTGCATTTGTTTGGCCTGTTATTGCTTGTTTCAACATACAAAGGCGTGGCTGAGCAGCCCTAAATGTAGCCATTTTCTCATCTATTTCTAAGTAGTCAATCGTCGTGAAAGTATTGGACAAATAACTTGCTTCTTGACTGTTAATATTCCTTTAAAGCAACGTTAACCGTGTTACCATAGCCACGTGTCAGCCAACTAGAGAATAAGGGATTGGCATGAATCAGAAAGCTGCCTTGCTTGTAACCTACGGAGTAGAGGAAGTTCAAAGTAAGACAGGAGAGGAGGTACTAGACATGACTCATGATGACTCAAAATGGTCGAAATTGAAATGGCTTTATGTGCACAATTTAAAAAACTGATTACACCAAGAATTTAATATTTTAATTAAGAAAACGGAACATATCTAACATTAATTAACCCAGGTAAGAACGTTGTATGTAATGTATGTATGTAAACGAAAATAAATAAAAAATGAACCAATGGTAAAATAAACAGCAGAATTTGCCCACAGATAAATGACACATCTTCAAGTCCAACCTCCACTCCCTCCTACTCAGTCTTTGGTGTACAAAGCAGCATGCGGCCAGATCCTGGTGTTTTCTGATGCTGACCTCGCAGGTCATCATACATTTCGGAGACACGTGGAGCTCTTTTGCAGTACGACACATAATGTCCAAGTGCATCCCGAGTCAAGCCTTCCTAAGCAAAGACTGAGCTGAGAGTAAATGTCTTCCCTTGGAGTACCAGATTGGAGGGAAACTCACACAAAGGAAATCCCTTGTGGTTGTTTTCTTGCATTGTAGATGCTGTGGAAGGGCTTCCAAGGTCGTGTCGATCCACAAAAGTTCTCCAACACTATAGCTGTGGGTTACTTTCCCAGCACACAGCGCTTTTCTGGAGATGAGGTCTTCAGTTTTAAATGTAGAGGGACACTGAGACGCACTTTCGATTGGCCTGAGGCAGGTTGACTCAGGAAGGTTAACTCTTTGTTCCACAGCAGTCTTAAGATGAGCCATGCCAGTTGCCTGCAGGACAGCAACAGAACATGAAACAAATAGCACTGCAGTACTGTGATGAGCATTGTTTTGTAAAATAAACACTTGCAATATTCCTCATTGTCTTGTCTATTACAGTTGAGATGTGACACTGTGCAGGAGGCCACCAGACTTCAACTGGACAGCTTTAAACATCCCACTCAGCAGCTCTGCCCTCTGAGTATGTCTGTTGGGTCACACCTTCTGTGGCCAGCTGCAGAGACCCCACTGCTAACAATGTTTTTGAAGGAACAACTGTCACAACAAGCACAGCATAAGCACTCACAAAAAAGCATCAAATGCACACGTGTTAAGCACAGAGATGCTTAATTTGCTGGGTCTCACAGGTAGTTGGTTGTTTCCATTTTTTAATAATCCCACATTCACCTTTTTTGCTTTCACAGATGGATCTGCATGAAGCCATTCAGGACAAGCAGAGAGATAGGAAGTCCTTTTTCTTTTTTTTGGGTGAAACAGCAAGGCCTCTCCAGTTTTCCACTGGTTCTTCTTCTGTGCAACCAACTTTGATGGCAGCATCAGAGTCCCCACAAAGGTAAGAATTATTTTTATTTTTCTTTCTACACTTTGTGTAGTTGTGGGTTCTGGTTGGGCTGTTGTTTCAGTCACTGTTTCCCAAGTTGCATCCTCTTCTCCAGTGTGTTTTGCAGCACAAATCTGCATGTTGCCTTCAATGAAGGAAAGATGGCAAGCATTCAATCGATCCACCCATATGGGTAATTTTTCATGCTTGAAAAGGCCGTGCTTGATATTTTTGAATTCTGCTTCTACAGCGGCTGAGCTTGTGGTGACATCAGTGGTTTGGAAGAAAGGGACCATCACTCCTGTCCACAGTGCTAAGTAGCTGACAAATCTTATTTTTTGAGGAATGATCTCGGGAAGATAGTGGATATTGTCTCGACCCTCATTAGCCTTACCTGCTTTAGTTACCTGCCTTAGTTACCTGCTTTCCTCACAGTTTTCTGTTACCCACTATCTTAGGTCAGTCTGGATTGCATCACATGGCTTGTTCTAGTTGTTTTCCCTCTGCATCTGGAATGATAACAAACTTCTCTGCAATCTGGGCTTTCAGGTATTTCTTGCATATCTCTGATGTGAGAGGAACTCAAGAGTTATCATTGCCCTCTGCCTTGCTGTGTGCCACAACAGTGATGGCATGTATCAGTTCTTTTGCATGCTTCAGGGATTGTGATTTAACGAGTTGTGCTACAGACCCTTTCATGGCCTACGTAATCAGTGACATCACTACTGTATCCAGATAAGAGGAAAAACATTCCAGGCAGTATATTAAAGTTTTTTAGGATACCACTTCAGAAAAAAACTAAGACAATTATAGCTGAATACAATAAGACGAAAGGAAAGGACAGAGGGGATATTCAACAATTCTTGTGTTTGCAGTGCACACTTTATATCAGGTAAGATAAATGTAATGTTAAGTGATTTTTATCGAGTCCAAATTAACAAAATTGTACATTATAAAGGAAAATGGTGGATATATAACATTGCCTTTATCAGCACATTAGCAAGCGCATAAATGCTAAACTTTGGACCGTAAATGGATGTATTTTATTATTTGAACGTGGCTATTTATGACGTAGTTGTAAGCATCCAGTGATTTATATGGTTTGAGTTTATTTTTTCTGTACACACATGGTGTCTCGATTAGGTACATGTAGGTGTCTGGCCACTCCACCGTCGTCAGTCCCAAAAGATCTTCATGCCACTCCCATAAGGTGTATGGCTCAGCCAGCCTGCTTCCATCTAATTTTTTAAAATAGCTGTCACAGTCCCATAAAGTGAGTGTCGGTACATATTTCGAGATTTCTGAGACTGAACCACTTGCTTGAAAACCCTCCATTTACTAAAATGCCACCAAAAATTGTTAGCTGCTGCTTGATAACATAGCTTCTAGCCTCTGCTTTTGCCTCCAGGCTAAGCTCCGCCCACCAAAAACGTCACAATGTTGCAAAGTTTGCAGTGTGCAACATCAACTCTGACAAAACAAGGAGTTTTGCACACTGGTTTCCTTGTAACCAAAGCACTTGTTGACGTAAGTCTTGAGGTTACAAAGAGGAGTAAAAGCATTCACCAGAGCACCAAGAAAAGCAGGAGAAAAATCACTCACAACTTGTTTTGGCACAGGTGCATCTGCACGAATCCACTCTGTGAGCCACTGAGCAATTGCAACAGCATCGTGTCTTTCTGACAACATCTGGACCACGGGTACACTGGAGCTGTTCGGTCCTGTCAGTATTCCTTGATACAAGAAGATGTGGCTGGAGGAGCCATTTGATCTGACCAGTTTTTTAACCACTGAGCCAGTTGCATCAAAACACACTTCTTTCTTTGACAGTGTCTTGTAAACATGCATTTGTGTTTGACTCCAGTAGTGGCAGAAAGGTTTTATCCATGCCGATGTCCCTGATGCTACCACTGTGCGGAGCACTGTATTTTAGAATCTGCAGTGACTTAATGGGATTTTTGTTACCCAATTCTAAGTCATTTCTCTCTTGTTTTGCTTTCCGCTGGGTAGCCAAATTGGGTAGACGGCCTGGCTCAGGATCTCCAAAATCCATCAGCGTGTTTGCCCGTGATACATGGAGTTCCTTCCTGCCCTCACACACCTCTGTGGCTACCTGCACACGCAAGTGTCCAGACATGAAACGCTTAGACTGACCTGTGTGCTTGGATTCAACTTTTTTTCTTTTTTTTTTTGTACTTTAGGACCATTGGGCTGTTTAGTGTATGCTCTTTCTCACATTGAATATCTAGATGGCTACGACACTCTTTGCAGTAGCCTTGTATGGCTATCTAATTTGTTGTCTGTGATGGATAGACCATGGCTCTCTTAAATACAAATGCGCATGGGCTTTTAACCTCTTTCTAAATATGCTAATTTATTATATGAGTCCAGATGCCAGGCTTCAAGTTTTGTAGTCCCTTTTTTTTAGTTGAAGTACCCATGTCTTTATATTCCAAATCTTCGGGAATAAACTGTATCCATTTGTCAAATGGAATGTTAAGCTGGAAATCTTTATCGTCTTAGTCCAGGAGAAAAACATGACTGATATTTCTGTGTCACTGCTTTCTGGATCCTTGGTCTGACTACTGAACCCTAAAGCTGACCAGACATTGTATTGGTTTAATTTGACTATGGTACACAGCACCTTTGCAGAGATCCTGTTTCCTAGCTGCTCACTCAGCTCTGCTCAGACTCTGGCCAGTGGCTATGCGTTCCTTTTTACAGTAGTATGGCCTCTTTTGATGAGTACTGATTGATGAGAACTTCCAGAAGGGAATTTCTGTCTACTGCTGGTTGCTTGGGCATCTAGTTGAAAGAGAGATGTTTAGTTAGTTTAATCACTTTAATTTTTTTATTAATTTGCATCCAACTTTATTGAGGACTTTATTTATCCCTCAAAAAGAGAAAATTAAATATTATTGAAGTCATATACTTGAATGCGTCATTGAAAACTTTGGTAAATACTATGAAATATAAAGGATTTAAATTTCAAATAACTTAGAGAATACAAGAAGAGGCTTGATTTGGTTGCAGGTAAGGCCTGAATAAACTTGAATGGTGTTGAATTTATTGCCATAATTCTGTCATGTATATGCCATCAATAACTTTGTAGTTATTACCAAATATTGTCATTAATCTGTTATGAATCTAGTGCAGTCAAATGAAAGAATGAATCGTCCCAACTTACACATTTTGACAATTTTCACTTAATTTTTACTGGGTGTTCTATTATACTAAATAGATTTGTCTTTGCATTCATTAGATTAACCTTTTTTGCATAATAGGTTAATGCATTATCTAAATATGAATAAAGTAGCTCTATAAACACTGTTTTGTATAAACTGAGAGTATTACCACATTTTACGTACCTTTAAATCTTTTGTGAAACAGTAAAAACTGAATTGATGTTTAAGAATAAGTTTACAGTGACTTTTCCGTTATTAAATGTTAGGGCTGACAAGTAAACTGTTGAGTCATAAACTGGTTTAACGGCACAAACTTCAGGTTTTCCAGCACAAAAAGTGACAAAAACATTTTTCAAATGTATACAACAAACTTTATTGGATACTGGATTCAAACCATCAAGACACAATTATATTCTTCTAAAAACACACTACAACATTATTCACTGTAAAGTGAATTATTTGTCCAGTTTTCTGTAAAATGAAATGTATTGTAATTGTAAACGAGCATTTTCGTGGGCTTTAGAAACCAAAGCAGCACAAACAAACATTTTGATATCAGTTGTAAGCGTTTTTATAATTGCAACTGGAATGGTGGGTTGAGTAATCAGTCTGAGATAACGCTGTCTGAACACAAGATGCTGCTTTTTATTGCATCACCGTCACAACAGAACATGCTTCGTATCCATCTATCACTTTGCCTCCGACCCATTGCGCTTACTGCACAACATAGTTTGAACTTTAACTTGTGGTCACCCAAAACAAAAATAAAGCTACTCTTCCATTCTTCCAACTCTATAAATGAGACGTCCTAATTTCAGTAGTGACACGTACAAAAAATCTCATGTATCTTTTCAGCACAAAGCAGCACTAACGCAGCACAAACGAACAAGACCATTTTTGTTCAGTTTGGACAATGTGGGGGGCTGGGTGAACTTAGAATGCCATTTAAAATATGTTTTAATATCTTAAAAACAAAAGCAGCACAAACGACAATTTTTTCTCAAAAAAAAATGCAGGTGTCATGCTGGTAGGCACAAATTGGGCCATTTTTTTGCTTAATATTAAGCACCTTTCAAAGAATTATTTTCAATGGAGAGTTTCTATCTTCCTTGTACACTATTTGTCAATGTACTCAATCCCTAGTAGGTCAGAATAACAGCATTTTAAACATGCCAAAAATGTTGTTCAGGGTTCAACTTTACACATGGGCGTTTTTAAAAATGGGATTTTTCCCTGTTTCATTACCCCAGGAAATCATGTCCACACAGCACTGTTCGCAAAAAAAGAAAAACTCTTGTCTACATTACAATGCAGAAACCATGTGCATGCAACTTTTTTTTACAGGACTGACAGGTGATCTCATAACAGCTTGCTTTATCCTTTAAATATACGAGCAAAGCATCTTAGTCAAATGGAACAGCGATGTCCTGGACAAGAAAATTATTTCCATTCTTCAATGAAAACCACCTCACACTCAAAGTTGTCCCATCAACTCTAGGTCTAGCTGGTTCTAGTCCAAAACTAGGAATTCTGGGATCAGGTTCTACGTTGTTGTTTCATAAAGCAGTGTATGCCACAACACCATTTCAGGCCCGTAAATATGCTGGGTTCAGAAATGTGTGTATAGGACATCAGGTGAGGCATGACTCTTTCCTAACCCTAATCAGTTCCTTAACCTAAAAGAATTATTTTATACATCTTAATCTGAGGACTTTCCAACCCTAGGTGTTTAATGCCAAAATGACATAAAGAAACTGCTAAATTTTTCCTTTTTTTCTTTTTTTTTCCTTTTGAAGTTTAAAATTCTTGTTTTAAAAAATGATTTAAGATTGTACTCCATTGTTTCTTTAGTTGTTAAATAATCTGCATTCTTAAACTCTATTGATTACAATTTGTAAATTTCACAAATAGCAGAAAATTGGATTTTTTTGTTTTACATGTCTACGGTGGTCCTGTGATACTACAAACATTTTTTAAAAAAACGAAAACCGGAACAAAATTCAGAATAACAAACACAAAAACATAATGAACATAGCAAAGCGACAAATGAGAAAAAAGAAAAGCATGAAGCAATATTTCTGAAATGTACCTGTGTTGTTGGCTTTGATATATTTTAAATATTATATTTTACCCAGTGTTGTCATGTTTCGTACCTCAGGGCCAGTGTACATGTAAGACCAGATATGAATATTTCTTACGCTCAGACAGTATAATCAACATACAAATTCTAGGTGTTTTAAAGCGACTCAGATTGTTTTTATTCCAGCTATGCTTTCTTTGTGGGGCCATTCTGTCCAAAACAATATTGCCAACTTCTCCTTTCATGCTACTTCATCCTTTGTGTCAAACTACATCTGCCTCTGCTTGCTTTCCCAGCTAATAAATTCCAAAAAGAGTGCAGTGAAAAAATAAAACACAACAGGGCATCTCTCTCGCTCTCTCTGTGGATCACAACAACACCATTTCCATTTATAATTTCAATTGTTAATTTGCATAAGAAAAATTAGTTGGGTGACATGCATGATGTTTTTCCCCCCTTTTCTTTTCTGCTTAATTTTCTCACTAATTATAAGCAGCAATGGCACATTATTTACATAAATAATTGTTGTTCCTTCTGTTCACTCATATTTTCCTCCTTTCTTTCTTTGTCAGAGTTGTTTTGGCATTTGTCGTCCACAGAGGCAATTCTCCTCAGAGAACATTTTCACATCTCTCCTGACTGAAACATCTTGGATCTTCAATGTTTTGTGCCTGATGTTTGTTATGGTGTTTTGCTGTCCTTTGTTCAATAAATAGATTCATCCTACATTTTTATTTTTACTCAAAACTTTTACACTCTTATAAATAAATATGTCAGCTGCAAACACTTTTCTATTATTTTTAATTCAAGACAAATATTTTCAGGTTATTGATCTTAGAGAAGTTCACAAGATCAAACAAATGTAAGCCGTAGTCTGTATATTTCTTTCTGCATGTCTTCATGGTCCCTGTATTGTTTCTGTGATCATTAGAGGGGGGTTTCATTGATACGGCTCATGATGATAATGTCCTGCAAGTATTTCAGGTGGAGCTGTAAACCACCTCTTGCTGAGTTTCCACGGACGGACACAGAATCGCACAATTAGGACTGTTATGCAGGCCACATTTCACATGTAATGTACTCTGCTACAAATAAAACCTGGTTATTTATAGAGATGCTAAATTACTTTCAGTAGTTAAATTAAGTGCTTTTTTCCTTTCGCTTCATAGAAGCTTTTAATTAATTATGTTGTGCAGCCCGAGATCCTTTGGGACCAGTTCACACAAGTAATTATAGAAAACAATTTACAAAAAAAACAAATTGACCAAATGTATCTCACTGGGTAGGCTTAAACTCAAATGTACACTGAAATACGTGGAGAGGTGTGGACTAAACCACCTGCAGCTCAGTGTCACGTAGACAAAGGAGTTGGTTGTGGATTTCAGAAAACCCGTCTGAACTTGGTTACCATCAGGCGTACCATCAGAAGTGGAAATTGTAGACAACTACAAGTACCTGGGTGTCCACTTGGACAATAAACTGGACTGAACAATAAACACTGATGCAATCTACAAGAAGGGTCAGAGTCACTTGTTGTTCCTCAGGAGGCTCAGATCTTTCAACGTCTGCAGGACCCTGCTGCAGATGTTTTATCACTTGGTGGTATCCAGCGTCATCGTCTACGCTGTAGTGTGCTAGAGCAGGTGGTCTTTACTACCTGAGGCCATCAGATTTTATAACTCCTCCCCTTTAGCAGCAGGGAAACCTAAAAAACTACCTAACTTTAAAAACTCGTTTGTATTCATAAATATTGACAGTAATCGTACCAATAAAAGGGAGTTTATCCTATTTGGAGAAAGAGTATTTAAATGACTTAAGTCATAAATTATATGTACTTCATGTAAACAGATGTGAAGATGCAAAACAGAGACATGCAATGGTTTGGGCACAGTGTTGAGAATTATTATCTGTGTTAATAGCAAAGTGCATTAAGTAAGTAAGGCATAAAGTTAAAATTACATTTTCTCTATTGACAGTAGCAATTTAATTGTTTTCTCCCTGTTTTTGCTTGTTTTTTTGTTTTTTTACAGTTCCAAATACAAATAATGAAGGGTCCAAAGCAAAAAAAAATTTTTTACTTCTTCAGTTCAGTAGCAAAACTGCCTTTGGCAAGCAGAGGCCTCTCACAAAAACTTTAGCTTTTGCCCTTTAGAGCCACACTGAAGATGAGATACAACAGAGAATATGCTTCTTTTTTTTCAAACAACAATTGTAATTTAAGCAAAAATGTTGTACTTTACATTCATCAGTTCACACAATTACTTTAGAAAGGTCTGTCTTGTTTAGATGGTCTGTTCAGTCTAACTTAAGATCTGCCAGTGAATAGGGCATTTTATGAACAGCTAAATCATATCTGATCAAAACAGGACATATCATGTGGTTTGCGGGTAAAATGTACTGTATTTGTTATTCTTTTGTGTATCATAGGGATGACACCCTGACCTGTAGTATTTTTATCCTAATCGCAAGCATAGCTATTGCTTGTCATTTCTAATACATAAAATGTAACACGAAAAGAATTAAACGCTTATTTACTCCACATAAAATGCAACTGATGTGGTAGGTTCCTTGAAACAGAATGTTGGTTGATGCATTAGAGAAGCAGGTACAGTACATGTAAACCTGAAAATAGTCTCCCTACATTGCAAAATTACATTAACTTAAGACTTTTTTTTGGTATAGACATAAACCTTCTGGTCAGATCAAAATAAAATTGAACTTTTGGGGGTTTTTTACGTTTTGTTGGGATGCACAAGAAGAATCTGTACCACAAACAAGTTTCTGAGACATTGGTAGAACCTGAGAGCCCAACTCTCTTGGGATGCCCAAATTATTCTGATTGGCAATTAATTTTTTTCTGTCTAATATTTTACTAAATAAAATGAAACATTACTCTCGCTAATAATAACTCACAATAATTTTCACCAGATGTACCTAAACTTTTGACTGGATTTAATTGGAAGAGACGTCAACCAGTCATTTTTTCACTTGTCTTTTAATAATCTCAGCCTGTTAGCTACAATCAGATACGAGCCTGATAGTTCCACCAAGGAAACAAAAAGAAGTTTTGCAATTTTTTAAACAGTCTGCCACTGTAGAATTAATCAGTTATTCACAATATATATAAAGTGCATTTATTGGAAATAATTTTTATCACAGGGTTTGAACAAACCTTTAGTACTTTGAGTAAGAATTTCCCAAACCAGGACTGAATTTATATAGGACTGACAGAAAATTTTTGTTGATAAGACTTTTTCCTGGCTGTGGGTCATCAATGTAGTTTTTTAATCAACTTTTGGAAAATATATGGCAAAAAAAACATTAAATGTTTTAAAGATCCTCGTTGGGCAATAAGTATATTTTAAATGAGAATTTAAACAGAATTTAAATGAGAATGTGTGATAACCTGCTTTTTTCTTTCTTTCACTTAGAAACAACCACTTAACAGTTCAATTGATGGAACGTATAATTCTCGAAGCTTGTAATTTAGTTTTTTCTCCACAGTCATGCTGAGCTGTGATGTGAGGTTCCCAGTTTGTTCTCTATAACAACAGGAGAGGGAAGTCATTGGGAACTAGTGAAGAGCTGCATGTGGGATACACACTTTTAATTGAGGGGAGGAAAGTGTGCATCAGTACTGTTGTGAGGAGCAGAGGGCGATCTTCAGAGGCCAATTAATTTGGAATACAAAGCAGTGGTGCAATCTGCTCAGGTTTCTGTCTGGGTGCACGGCTTGCTAACACCAGCTTTGTCTCGGAGGCATCTGAAATCATATTAATTTAAACACTCCAGCACCACAACCACCTCCTGCTCCCCCAACACTTCCACCACTTCTCATTGTACAGTCTTTTGCTGTCCCTATGTCCTTTATTGCAACTCTGAACTATATAAAGCAAAATAGCTCCCTGCAGCACAAATTCATACCGTTATCCCACACAAAATTACCACACACACTTTTTCTTTCCATCCCTACCTCTCACAGGGAAACCCACAGAGTTGTGTCTGTCAACTTAGCCAAAAATAGCAAGACTTCTCAGACTGCTGCCTTTGTGCCCAGCAGAGAGACTACCAAAATGGCCAAAGCTCAGCCACCCATTCCTGGATTCGGTCCACTGACTCTGCAGAGACACACAAAAGGAAACTTTATACCTGCAAGCACTAGATGTTTTTAATTCTTTATAATTTATTAGTATTAAAGCAACCCAAACTTGGAAAGACAAGCTATAGTAAAACTAATACTAACAATGTATTTCTGATTTGGGTGCAGTTTCTTGTGATTAAGTAATCTCTATGGTAATTTCTTAAAGATCTACATTTATGTTTGGAAATTATTTTTTAATATTAGTTCTTACTTTTGCTTTAATCTACTCAAACTCATGATAAATGCAGTGCACTTGTGAGGATAAAAGCCAGAAAAAGAATAGACCACAAAAGAAAATGATGATATATGTCCATGCTGATGAAGGCCTAAGTAAGAGACAGAGATAAGGAGGGCTTACAAAGAAGAGAAACTTAATTGTGGAGGAGAGGGTTGCAGAATCGAGGTCCTCTGTGAGATGGTTCATTTATAAGACTGGTAGTGGGGGTACTGTGACAGGCGGAGTAATGGTAAGGAATAGTTTGATAGATTCCTTTGTCTCTCAGGTAAGAAATCCATTCCTGTCACTCAGTTCCCTCTTCTATCTTCTTTTTCTCACTCTTTTTTTTCCCCCTGTTTCTGCAATAGTGGACATGCTTGTCTTCCTGTCTTCCTTACAAAAGTAATCAGTCTTAATAATAGTATGAATACAGTATTTGCCTTGGCTAAGTGAGGAGCAGCATTTCTTAGCTGGGTCGGGGTGTGTCCTGTTCACACAGAAACCTGAGCCCTTATATCTCAGGACACAATGTTGGAATATTATGATTCTGTATAACTTTATGACTTTGTTTTCAGCTTAACCTCCATTTTTATTCATGGTGAATCCGACAACAAATCCTCAGTTTCCTGTAGAAGTCACCCCTGCTCTCTCCCACCCCTCCCTCTTTCTTCTACCTCTCCCTGTCTGTAGCTCATTGCTAATGCAGGGAGCATAGCGACGGCCATAGACTAGTGCGTGGAAACACCCAGCAGACAAGAAAAATGACGGCCAGCGCAATCTCATTTTCTGAGGGGCTGCAAGTCAGGCAGGAAATGGCTATTATTCCATCGACACTGTCGGTATTAAGTTATTTCCTTCTCTAAATACGAGAATGTTCATGAATATCTATTGAGTTCCAGGTGCAAGCGCAAGAGGTTTTGTCGCCACACACTTGGATGATTGCAGCCCTATATTCTGCCTGCTGCACCCTCACTTCTGAGATTGAAGTGAAAGACAATGGTAGAGGAAATTGCCTAATAAATCCAGAGGAGGAAAAGGGCTGTTTGAGCAATACCACAAGCTCATGCGTGTTTTTTAAGCAGAATAAAACCTCCTGGCTTCCCTGAACTTTATGCTTTTGTAAAGAATGTGACCTGGCCTAAAAGCCTAAATCTTCCTCACCAGGTGCAAGCAATGGTCTTAACCTCTTTCCTAATGCTAGTAGGAATACAATTTTATAGTGTGGTCACAAGGATGCTGAAGCATATCTGCATTTATACAGCATCAATATTTCAAAGGAATGAGATGATGCACTTCTGCTGATAAGTATGCTAACAACAGTGAGACACAGAGTGCCTCGTGGAGAGAGAAGAAGTTAAGAGAGACTTAAGAGCCATTTGTTCAACATGTGCTTCTTTCATTCTGACATTTTTGTGCTTTTTGTTTATGAACCAGAGCTAAACAGCTGCCAGTCTTGAGCGTGGGGTAGAGGAGAAAGCCAGAAGAAGCTAAGAAATGTGGGAAAGACAGAAAAACAAGAAAGTTGTAGGGTGGTGACCAGCAGCCAATCTTGGATTTGAGTGACCTGTTACCTCCCACTGCATGGTGACCAAAAAACCAGCTGGCAGAGAAAAAGAGAGAGCTGAAGCTCTGCTTACATGTGTCCAGTCGGAGGCAGTCCATTGCGGAGAGGAGACAGGAGTAGAATTGATTGAAGGTGGTGGACCATAAATGAAAGTATTGATTTCGGGGTCACAGTCGCAGGATGAGGTCTTGAAATAAATTGAAATAAACATATCAATACATCAAGTATATGACACCACAAGCACACATATACACTTTTACAGATTTATTATGAACCTTGTTTAGCCTAATGGATGGTCGATTAATGTTAATGTACTGGTTTTAATAGCTAATTAGATGAAACAGTCAAACAAAGACCTTTTTTCTAATTATACCTGTTTTAAGCATTGGTTTTTGTTTTTGTTCAGAAAATTTGAAATCATTTGGTTGAACAAGGGATTCAGCACACGTGCTCCTTTAAAATAAAGTGATTTTTATATTAAGGGAATTAGCAGTATTTTCCCCATTCAGTATGTCATATACGTCTCTTTACAATGTGGTTCTACCACACAAATTTAAGAATGAAATTCTTTAATAAACAGCATATGACTGATGTGAGTCAGTATTTCAAATGTGAAAATGCATCTCATTTACATAATAAAATAATAAAGAGCAAACCATAACGTGAACACTCAGGAAAGGTTAAAGTACTTCCAATCTATGAGTCAGAGGGAGACACTTTAGCTGGAAGAGGGGGAGAAATTACTTGGCTGGGAGACCAACAGAATTTCAGTGTAAAGACATGGCAGCCAATTAAGCGAAAGGTCAGACCATAAAAGAGGAAACAGCACAGGAAAGCTTTGAACAAAGCATATCCTCCTTTTTAACTATGTCTCACTCCACGATTTCTCCAACTCGCAAAATGTCTTTATCTCTTTTATATTAACTATTTGTTTTATGAACAGTGTTTCATGTAGACTATTAACCAGATTGATCAGTTTATGCAGCAGTGTGGGAATTAGCAGACCTGTCATGTTTAAGCATTACGGTTAAGAATAAGTATATATAATTAAGAAGAAAATTGAGACACTTGAGATGGACTGAAGTCAATGTGCTCTGCACAGCAAGGTCTGAAACTGAGGATAATCTAAGTTACTAAACCCTTATTACTGCTCATAATCATATTTCTTTATAAGTTGTAGCCATGAAAGCAAAATGGTAGAACAAAGATTTAAGTGACTATGATGAATTATATTTAAAGATTGTTTAAATAAAGCTTCCTGAGCCATTTCTATCAAATAGTTTGGGTATGTAATACCCAAAATATTTTATATGCTTCAAATTTTGACCATTTTACTATTGTTACAGTAAATTATTATTAACTTTTATGTCAACAATTTGCTTAAAAAAATAAATAAATAAATAGTGTCATCTTTATTTTGTGTTAGATTAAAAAAAAATATTGAATAAATGGTCTTTGGTGACAATGAAACACATAGGTTTCTTTAAAGGAACCTCTTGTTGGTGAGTTTAGGAAAGTTTTGAACAACTTGTAGTTATTTAAAGAAGAATGGTCATATATATCAGGACATAAACATCTGGTCCTCCTCAGGTCTTCACATCAGAAGTACGTTTACTCAGATGAACAATATATGACATCATGTCATAACAAAAACTGAGCCAAAATGCTGACATAAGACAATGAAGTACACACCATGATTCAATAATTGATCAAACCACTTTCAGCAGCAATAATTGATTGGCACAGAGTGTGTTATGTAAATGAGACGAGTTCTTACCCTGAGTCACAATGGGGGAGGTGAGTGTATCCTTTTTGATCATGCTTCATTTATCTTCAGTTATCTCTGTTCTTAATAATCAAATGACAGCCATGAACAGATAACTTGTCCATCTGTGGAAGTGCAGGTGAGTTTAGAAGAACTAGAGCAGAGTAAAATAAAATCCATGTTAATCTTTGCCCAAGCGTTTCCTCCGTTTTTTTGTTTTGTTTTGTTTTTTTCTTTTTGTTTGTTTTTTGTTTGTTTGTTTGTTTTTTTGTTGTTGTTTTTGTTTTGCTTACTCTGTTCTTCTCCTCAAGGCTGCGTATTCAGTTGCGCTTTAGATGATATAATGACGCAGCACCCACTTGGCTTTGTCTGTGGAAAACCGAACAGGTTTGCTGGAAGCACCAGCTAAGCACTGGCTCTAGCTCCAACACCAAACCAGTCGAAATGCCCACTTTGAGTGACTGGCCTATGTGACTGGCTGCGTTGCCACCGTAGGCGCCGCATAGGTCCGCAAAGGCTAGACCCGCAACTCTTCTAGACCTGACGTGCACCCCTGAAACGCAGAAGGTTACACAAAGGTACTCCCTTGTGATTGGTCAGTTTGTGATCACGTGTTGTCGGATACCTGGATTTTCTCGCTGTATTTCTGTGGTAACCACGATTTCTAAAAGCAATAACCAGTGAATCAAGTTGATGAGTGGCTGATCGCATTATTTCTTCGTTTCCTTCCACAAGCTAATAAAGACACTGAACTATACTGGGGACTATTGTTATTTTAAAACAGAAAATACCTACCGAACTGAAGTGAACCATCAAAAGAACTCTGACCTGGTGAGTTTACCGTCCACCCCTGCTGCCACCTTCAGATTAGGAGGAGAAACTGCAATACGACACCAAAATGACGCGCACCCCCTACGGTCGAGTGCGAGATCGAACTCACCAGCATCAGCTACACCAGGGGTGCCCAAGCTCCTTCAGAGCTACTATCCTGCAGCGTATGCATCCCTTCTCCAACACACCTAAATTAAATGAATGGCTCGTTACCAGACCACTGTAGAGCTGAATGACATAGCCATGAAGGAATTCAGTCATTTGATTCAGGTGTGTTGCAAAAGGGATGCATCCAAGTGTTACAGGATAGTAGCTCCCAAGGACTGGACTTGCGCACCCCTGAGCTACACCATAGCCAACCGCAAGCACCTGCCGCGGGAGTATAAATCCGCCTTGAGAATTGAAAGGGGTCAGAGCTCCATCTATTGAACAAACAGTGCAATAACATCATGCTGCACAACTTCGACACTAAACATTTACTGTTTTATGATAAATTAAGAATATATACGGCCAATTGTGGTTATTTTGAAAAGGGCTACAATAGGCCGATCTAATTGGCCAGTCGGCCTCTGCCAAACTGAAAGTAACACAGCTAAACGAAAATGCAGCTAATATAATGAACTGGAAATGAATGAAGGAAAACTTGAAGCACACGACTAGTTACAAAACGAGAAGCAGGTGTGACAATAAAGCCGGTAAACTCACCAGGTTGGAATTATTTTGATGATTAACTTCAGCTTAGTAGGTATGCTCTGTTTTAAAACAATAATGGCGTGCAGTATGGTTCAGTGTCTTTATTAGTTTGTGGCAGAAAATGAATAAATAATTCGATCAGCCGCTCATCAACTTGATCCACAAGTTAGTGTATTTAGACACGGTGGTAATCACACAAATTCAGCCACAAGATCCAGATATCAAGCAACAAGTGATCATAAACTGTCCAATCACAAGGGAGAACCTCCGCGTAACTGTCCGCGTAGCTGGGGTGCACGTCATGACTGGAAGAGGTGCGCGTCGAGCCTCTGCGGAGCTACGCCGAGCCTACAGCGGTTACGCGAACGCAGACGCCGCGCAAGCATAAATCCACCTAAAGGGAACCGAAAATCCAGGAGCAGGAAGTGAATTAAACAGAAAACATAAGGGACAAAACTCAACAAAATAAAACAGGAAACAAGACGGAGGATTTAAAGGTAACAAAAGGCAAGAAACTAAAGAACAGACTACAACAAAAAAAACACGAACTAAACCAAAAACCCACAAATCATGAATATATAATGACTTTGAATAAATTGAAGATATTTGTTCACTTTCAGGAAATAAAGTACCAAATTGTGCCTTTTAAGATACAAAGGATTGTATTAATCTTTATAACGTACTGTTGAGGGTACAAGAAAAGTAGTCTCCTACTTGTCAGCAGGTTTTCAGCAGTGTTGCACATTCGAATTACATGAGTTCCTACATTTTCACCTGTACTACACTGATTTTACACTACCTTACCCACCATGCATTGCGCACTCTAGCATAGTAAAATGGCTCTGAAATAAAAGTAATTAAAAAAAGATCTTAAAGGGCATCCAAAACAGCAATTCCTAGGTGACATGTATGCCAATCCCAACTCACTGGTCACTCCACCAGTGTGACCAGTGAGCAATGTTGTCAGATAACTTCAAAAAGTCATGTTATTTTTTGTATTACATCATATGCCTCACATCATTGTGGAGGAATTTGGCTCATTCTTATTTACATACAATGATGCTACAGTTTGATATTTATTTCTGTCAGACAACTCACGAGATGATGGATAAAAGCTTTTATTGCAGTTTATGGGTTAGGCTCTGATTCCATTTCACTCCTTACAAATGCAGGTTTTTAATCAACTAAATGTTGCAGTAAATGCTGAACAATATTTTCTCTTTTAACTGGAGCCTACAGGTGGATAATGGGGTGGAGGAGGGGCTTAAAACAGCAGCAGGCAGTGTGCGGTGGTCGTGGCAACAGAGGTAGTGGCGGCAGTCATGAAGCAAACGGCAAGAGAGGAAGTGTGCAGCTTAAATAGACTGCCCAGATTGGATGGGTATGTCTGATATACAACATGAACGTTTGAGGCAGATCACATGGAATGCAGCACAGCAGCTTAACTAGCTCGCAGGCGTCACTTAATTTGTGCATAGCTTTCTTAATCCTTTAAATGGTAGAGCAAAATTTTCAGGGTCTATAATGAATCTTTGAGGGAAATTTGTATGAATAAAATTCCTGGATTGTTTTTACCACTTGGTTTGTGGTATGTAATGCCACAATTGTTTGTTGTATCACCCATTTGTAAAAACATAAAAACAATAAAAAACGCAATGATTCTTCAATTATTATTGTCCAAAGGAAAAAAAAAAAAGAATGTACAGAAAAAAGCATGCTTCTTTCTTAGTGCAAACATTAGAGGGTTTAGATCTGGACTTTGACTGGATTGTTGCAACAGGTTGATTTTTTTCTTTTTCAGCCACTCCGTTGTAAATGCCTTGCTTTGGGTTATCGTCCAACTCCATGGCCCAGTTTCAGCCAAGCTTTAGCTGTTGGTAAAATGGCCTCACATTTGACTTTAGAATACTTTGTTGCACAGATGAGTTCATGGTCAACTCAATGAATGCAAGGTGTCCAGGTCCTCTGTAATGTGTATGTTGCACTTTACCTCTCTGCCACACTTGCTAATGTAGTTGTGTGAATGCCTGCCTTCATTTGAGATCACAGAACTTCAGCTTATACAACTGCTTTAGGCAGTTCTCCTAACAACAACATCACAGGTTGCTCCACAAAACCATCATGACCATTCACAGATGAAATAATATCTTTTGGAAAGGCTTCAGGCTCCTCCACCTTGCTCTCATGAACACAGTCTTCACCTCAGGAATAATATTAAAGCCACAGTCTCTTCTGCCTGCCACATTTTAGAGCAGGGCTGACCAACTGATTGAACAATTCATACAAAATAAATTTGTGTGCTAGTGCAGGGAAACTTGGATAACCTGCAGGATTGTGGCTCTCGAGGACCGATGTTGGCCACCCCTGTTTTAGAGTATAGTTTCTATTTTGTCCACAAGGTGACAAGTTTGTGTGGAGAAGGCATCAGTTAATTCTCTGTGGAGCAGAGTAGTGTACCAGGGAATGACTGTAATGGAGGTATGCATGTGCTAACATCTTTTGGAATCCCAGATTATTGTCAATAAGCTAATGAGATAGCATACAAGGTGTGTAATATCAATCTATGCAAATTTATTTTGGATATATTGTTCAATCAGCACTTCTTTTAGTGTCATATAGACACATAGAAACACTGACTCATTATTCTGTTCCCACCTTCCACCTGCTTATGAGCAGTTGGCCAGGTACATGCGCATGACTGCATTGCAAGAGGATTGACATGTGTAATAGGGAGTGGCATAACAATTTGGGTGTTTATGTGATGCTGGAGGTGGGGTGCAGAGGAGTTATAACCTGCTGTACAATAAATTGGTATTGTAGTTCGTTAACTTACAATAAGCACGTCTCCAACTCCAAGCACACGAAATGAGCTCTGTTAGTCAGATGTACAAAATATCCAAATGTAGTATAATTTTACAAAAACAAAAGAAATATCTGATATTAGCATCTAAGTATAGTTGGAAGTCTTGTTTTACTGAGGTCTACTGCCAATTACATTCAAACTTACTAAAAGGAATATGCCAAAGGAGAGGATAAGAACTCCTTGTTAAGGTAAGAAAAAGCTGAGACAGAAAAATCTAAGCGTTTCTCTTTTCTAGCAGGTATGACACCATATGGTGGCTCTTTGACCTTGGAAAACTTATTTCTTTTCTCTAGTGCAAATATCCTGGAAGGTGACAGCACCTCGACACCCTGTCACCGCGCTCTCTA
Organism: Rhadinocentrus ornatus; assembly: GCA_037177495.1. Lineage (NCBI taxonomy): Eukaryota > Metazoa > Chordata > Actinopteri > Atheriniformes > Melanotaeniidae > Rhadinocentrus > Rhadinocentrus ornatus. Next base: position 21,877,097 of record JBAMHW010000012.1, on the reverse strand, counting down.
AGGATCATTGTTTTTCATCTTTGAGCCTCCAGAGCTGATGGGAGAACAAGCTGCACCCACCTGTCTGGTGCCTCTGTCTGTTCACTCCCCCTCCATTTTCAGTTGCAGCTTTGGGTACTGTCATCTTCTGAGGTGACAGTTTTTGCATTGTTGCTACACGTCTGTATTGATCAACTGCTTGTTAAAAGTTGTTTTCACATCAGAAACTTTGCCATTTCATAATTTGCAGTACTTTCATGCCGTTTGACTTTAAACTTGAATGTGTATCAGAATGTTTATTCACAATACATGAACCTTCATTCCTATAGAAACAGTACAGTATTTTTTTTTTTTGCCTGTATCCAAAGCTTTATACACAGCAAAAAAGCAAATGTCATGTACATGTCTACATATAGTGCTGAGCTGTTGTTTTTCAAATGCCTTCAGCAATTTCTCTTAATTTTAGCTGTCATACATAGAAACATCAGTCTTTTTCAGTGCTCTAACTACAGATGAAATGGTTTTTTCCTCTACAATATTTAATTTTCACCCATCCACAGCTTATTTAAGCCATATTGAGCTACTGTTGTTCATAAACATTCAGCCCAGTGCCCAATCACAGTTGCTAAAATGCTAGAAATCAAATGTGAAATATAAATAAAATAAATATGAAACATACAACAGAACAATGTTTTGAGTTGCATAAATTGGTATAATTAATAGAAACTGAAACTGCAAGCTATAAAATACAGACTAGTGAGATTTGATGCAATAGCTGGATGAAACTGAGAGCCTAAAATGTAACTTCATTATTAAAGCAGTTACGTTTTGGAAGAAGTAACTGCTAACTATAATTTATTAAATTTTTTTAAATTAACCTGCCCAACAGTAGTGTACATGCTCCACAAGCACACTAGAAAACATGATGCAAACAGCAGGAATCAAGAACAGAAGCTTCATTTTGAAATGTGAAGCACAATGCAAACATCATGTTTTACTTTTCTAGAGCATATTTGTGGAGTTGGGTGGAGACAGAACCTTTAGGCTGCTTACAGACATCTGTAACTTTGCAGTGACAGCAAATATATGTCTGACTCAGAGAGAATGAGTTGGCCTAAAGAAAGAAAGTAGAAACGTTCAGTTTGTACATGTAGAAGCTCCTCTGCAGATTGTCAGATTTGCCCTGTCACCCACCCCAACCCTCAAACACAACAGGACTCATGATGAAGCGGCTTAGACCACACAGAGATCACTTAAGCGTTTATTTTTTCTAATAAAACCCAACACCCTTGTGCAAAATAAATGAATAACAACATGTAAGTACCTAACTAACTGCAGGACTATAAAGCCCTTTTTACACTTGTTGGAAGAAAAAAAACAGCTAACACCTGCTAACATCTGCTGCATCTGGAATGTGTTTATTTCATCAAATAACTCTGCAGTAGACACAAGTTTTAATCAGCTCCAGCTTAGCTTCAATGGAATCATGACACGTGCATGTTGGATCACCAACTTAAATCCCTACTTGAGCTAATGGCCCTATTTTTGCATTTCTTTGTCCAGGGTCCATATGTTGCCCAAGACCACCTTCAGGTTCTAAGGATCATATCTGAGGATCCCCTATGTGCATTTACACCTGCATTTGTATGGGTTTACTTGCAATTGAATCACATCAGGTAGAACAGGGCAGGAAAAACAATGTTGTGGATTTGCCAACAATCCATTACAATAAGTGTGTAATGTAACTACTAATATGAAATAAGAAAATCACAAAACAAGTCACAGATCTAAAGCTAAGCAGACCTGGACAAAGAACTCGACAAGTTAACATGATCTAAACTCTTAGTGTTTCCAATAACTCATTTCTTATGTTTTGAAGCCATACTGGTAAACCTAAGGGAGAATTTTAAACAGATCGAGTCATACTGGGTGAATTATAAAACTCCAGTCACTAAAACTAACATAAATAGTTCAGGTTAACACAGATATGGAATTGTTGGTGAAGATTAAGCACAGTTCTCTACTGGCATAAAATATACTAGTCTACCTAAGTTAGGACTGTATGTGAGCATTGCAGACTGCAGAGCAGAATGGGAGTTCATGGTACAAAGGTCTCACTCTGGGGTGTAGAGTTCTGGCAGCAGTGTGTGTTTACATTGTAATTAGGACTTAATTGTCCTAATTAGAATTCCCAAACCCTGATTACTCAAAAGCCTTACAACCTGCTGAGCAAAACAACCTGACTCCAGTTGTCAACCAATACACCCTGCAAAATGGCTGTTCCAAAAGCATGGGGTAATATTGAAATAATTTTCAAAAAGGCTCTGATGACTGTGAAGGGACTACTCAAATCTGTCCAGGGAGTTGTGAGAGAAATAGATTTCCTGGAAATGTGTTTTCATGCCTTAGGCTGGAAATATGTTTGCAAAGGAAATCATATGCAAAAGACTGTTCACAGAGAGCAATCTTTTGTCACAGCATCATGACTCTTCTATTGATTTTTTTTTTTTAGCACAATTTTTAGGTACATTTTCAAACCATCACATTTTCTTTTATGGGGGAGAAAGCGCGACCAGAACAAAACAAAAAAAAACAAACAAACACGGGTCCGGTCGCCTTTTCTCTTGTATCGCGCCCCTGGCGCACGGGGCGGGAGTAGAGGGGGGGG
>JBAMHW010000012.1:21844430-21857282 GCA_037177495.1 Rhadinocentrus ornatus | reverse complement strand
ATATAAAAATAGCGAAACACTGAATAAACACTTTGGGCTTCACTGGACAATAAGAGAAAACAGAGGTTTCCAAAGACCAGGAAAGTGCCTACTTTTCAAGCAAAATATCACTTCATTAGTAAAGTCATTATAAATTTTGACTGTGATAATATAATCAGTGTGTAACAGCCTTTAAGAGCTGAAAATAAACTAGCGGGAGTTGTAAAAGTGTTCAGCACTGGGAACTTAAAACCTTTGCAGAAACTCATTCAGGAATGTTTTAGTTAATGACATTGCAACTAAATTCCTCCATTTTCAGTACATACTATCACTTATCAGCGAGTTTGTGTAAAAGGCAGTGTGTGGGAGCACAAATGGAGCAAACCAACTAACCGCATTTATCCTTAGGCGAGGATTTTATGTCCTCCCTTCCTCCCCTCCTTCTCCCTCTCGTCGCTCTCATATTGTGTCTCTAATGAGTCACGTCCATCTAGCAATTATTATGAAATTAAAGCTATTTTCCATGGCCGATGTTTGCCCCGGTAATAACCACACTGAGCTAGGCTTCATTCATTAGCATTTTAGTTCAGCTCAATTCCTGTTACATTAGCAAGAGGAGCAAAATCAGAGTGTCACTCAGATATTCTGCTTAATGGTTTGACGATGGCCTGGCTTTTTTTTCTTTTTTTTTCCTCCCTTCCTTCTGCGATCCTCCTAACCCTATCTCTCTGCCAATTACACTGTTTAATCTATATGTAGATAAAGGTGTCCAGGACCTCCCTGTTGAAATGTCAGGTGTGAAGAGGTTATTAGCTAACTTTTAATTACTGTCCATCACTCACCAGCAAGCAGGGCAGATTTGGCCCTCTCTGAATGCCTGCTTATCTAGTGTCTAAATGTTGGCTGATGCAGGCAGAGAAAAGGAAGACATTTAGGAACTACCAGGTCTCTGACTTCATATTACCATTTTCACACTATTAACAGGACTAAGTGTTTGGAAGAACGACATGGAGAGGAGGGGGAAATGGTATGACCAAATGGATAATGTGTCAGATAGTTTAATGGTGGCAGTCCATGTCTTAAATAGTACAACAGAAGATTGCTTAAACATTCAGAGGCAGAAAGGGGTAGTATGAAGCAGGAAAGTAAAGAAACTGGCTGTACCATTACATGCATCAAAAATCTGCAACAAGCTTTAATAAAACATTTGCCACACAAAGTGAAGCACTGACTTGCGCTCTCAGATTTTCTAAACCATTTTTGTGTTTCTACAGACAATCAGACATGTCAGTCACTGGAACTTGCAGCTTGGTTAAAACAGTAATTGCACTGTTCGTAGGGATTTTCCTGTTTTTCAAATGTTTTAAAAGTCTGCAAACAATTTCCTTGAACTCCCCCTTTGTTAAAGCCTCTATTGTAACCCCTGACCTAAATTTTACCACTCTCATCTTCCATTTCTGCTCTACAATACTTTTATTGGGGCCCAGAAAAACAGTGCTGGCCACAACCACTGAGCTCAGTGTATTTTCTATGGCTAACTTTACGATACAGAGAGATATGCAACTAAATTGGATAAACATAGCATATTAATCAAGACATTTCTTTACAATTGCACAGATTACATCTAACAAACAGGACTCAACTTTTAAAGCAATGCATATTTTGCAAAATCCAATCTCTGGCAGTGAGGCAGACCTTTGCATTAATCTTTTGGATTAGGTTCCCACTATTAACTCCACTGGTTTCTACATATTTACACATAAAAGCTAAATATAGATGACATATGGGTTCATCTTTATTCTCTTAAGACATGACTATTTGGCGTACAATTTAAATATCTTTTGGTTATTTGGGATTAAAGTGATTAAACCTCAGCATTGCCTTTAAACAGGAAGAAGCAAAAAAAAAAAAAGAAGAAAACTTTATTGTGTGACAACCATGGGTGAATATTATGAGACTCATCCGCATATGCAGGTGTTAGATTTCAGGAAGTTAAAATTACTTTTGACAAAAGCAAGCTGGAATGAGATGTGTGTGTCTTAAAATTAGTAAGCTTCACTAAAACTATTCCCTGATTTATATGTGTTTATTTGAACTACAAAAGCAGAGACACACTGAAATACACACACACACAAACATACTCTACTCAGCCCTTGAACTGTCTTTGAGCAGATTTATTATTTTAAACTGTGTGGGGCAGAGGACTGTTGATTACAACACCACAGAGAGAAATACTTCCTAAGCTCACTTCGTCTTCTGCTTCTAAGTTGCCATCTTTTACAGCTCTCCAAAAAGGTTCTTTTGGAGGCAGTGAAACGTTTTATCAGTCAACATCATCACTCTAATCGCAACTCTGGTTACAGAAAGCGGCTTCCAGATCAGACACATCATCACACAGACATATACAAACGTTTTGTTACATTCTTTATTTTACTCAAACAAGGAATAAAATTAATATAATTATTGATAAAATACAGAGAACTTACAGAAATATTTGTTGCCAGCACTCAGTATTCTTCCTCTTTGTCTCTGAAACACAAATGTCTGTGGTGTCCTTGTAAACCTGGATGCTGGTGTGTTTTTAAAACAACTCTCTAGAAGACATCATTAGGCTAAATAATGGTTTTCATCCCACCATACCTGCCTTTGAACTGGACTTTGTGTGATATTTAAGACTTTAAGTGGAGCCTCTCCATTCCGTTAGGGGTTTTGTGTGTGTTAAGAGTCTGGTCTCTAAGCTCTGTGGTGAATTACCACATGACCCGTAAAGACCCGGGCCCGTTACTCCTACCTTTGAAAACCCCCAATCATCTGGATCACATCGGCATTAAGAGGGGTGCAGAGCAGGTCCCTGTTTGTCTGACAAAAATAGGGGAAGACGAAGATGACACTGGAATGAAAGTGCATCAGTGTGTTTCTCTTCTTTTGTTTTATCCATAATTGTTTACATTACTTGTATTAAACAGATAATTGAGATTTGTCTTTGTCATAAACAAATACAATAATAATTTAGTCGCCTTGGTCATGACTGTCCATACAAGGGGAGATACTACTGGATGTAATGTCTACAGATTTGGTTGCAGACCCTCAAAATAAAGAGAAAGCTCCCCTGGCCTTGTATCTATTAATGTCGCCATTAATCTTATCACTGGCATTGCTAACTAATATTTTACTGACAAACATCTGATATAAACCTGCTTTATTAAACCATACCTGCAATGTATTAATGGCAGTGGACATGTATATTCCAAATAATTAGCAGATAGTGTAAAATCATAGCAATTACACAGACATCTGTTCACTTATCAAATAATATATCAGAAATATCAGAATTATATCAGAAAAAAATAATAGCTAGTAGTAGCTTGGACTAATACTGCATAAAATATAAAAATAAAAACTCCACATCCTTCAAGCTGATGATCTGCTGCCCCCTGCTGTAACTCTGTGAAAACCTTTTAAAATTGTTGACATGCAGCTTTGTCTCTGTACTGATTCAGTGGTGACAAACAGGGATCCTTATGTATCAGCAATTACCAGTATTTTAGTTCATTTAACAAATACAAATCATGCAAATAATTGAACTTGTTTAAATCTGTGGATTCTTTACATTTTGGAATAAAATGTCCAGACAAACATTGTAAGGAAATTATACTGAAATATCTTTAGATCCAAGAGACACAGTTTCATTTTTTTCTAAAGACAAATGAAATGGCCTCAAAAGAAATTATAAAAAGGATGCTAAGGGGTGGCAATGATTGAATCTTTGGAAAAGAAAAACATACTTTACCTGAACCATATTTCTCATTAGTAGGGGAGACCAGGGACAATTGTAACAATTTTGACATTTCTGTCTCTAACTTCAAGCTCTTTTAACCCAGTGTGTTCCAACAGCTATGCAAACTAGCTTCAAGTGTCTGCTAATAAATGGCATGGAAATTGCCTGTGCAGCACAAAAAGAAAATGTTCTCAAACAAAGATTATGAAATGAGGCCCGAACTTCTAAACAAATGTGCTGTGGTCCCACAGCATAGAAGTTAAAGATTCACTACGTACATTTTCAACCAATTTCTGGAGCAGCAGCATCCAGAGGCTGAGAAATCACACTTTACAACTTTTTCATCCGGGACGTTGCATGTTTCAAGCAAATGGATATAAAGAAAGAGAGAAAGGGACTAAAGAGGCACAACATATACTGTGAAAGCATTTACTTTATTACAGTTAGTGTGTTTTACTAAAATGTTTTACTTTAACTCACAGTAGAAATAAAGAGCTGCTAATGTTTTAAATCCAGAAAATGTGCTTTCTAACAGAATTCTGCTTGAGCTTGTGTTGTTGTGGACAGTTTGTTCCCTGCATCTGTTATGTTATTCCTGTATGTAGATTAATAGCTCAGAAAAAATAACAATTCACCAAAATCATGCTTTATTTCTGTCAAAATAGATTGTAAAAAGGTGCAGTGTTTAGACAAGTGATAAATTAAACAAGGCAGTATAAATATAGTCATATCCATTTGGATTTCTTCTATTTGAGAGTGTTTGAATTCAGACATTCATGGCTGAATGCTATTAAATATACTCAGAAGTTCACCTTGGTTTATGTATGGGACAACTTGTATAAATAATGATTAAATATTTTTTTAAATGTAGTGATATGCCTAAAAGGATATAATCTGCATTGCTATGCACAATGATTGCTGACAATTGTTGAACCAAAGCAGACACTGAATTAATTGACTAGAAACGTCTTTCCCACAAACACACACACTTCTTTCTCAAACACACATTGAAGCATGTCATTAAGTTTTATAAACATTCATTAAGTGATGCAGCACCTTAGTTTCTGAGTGCTTTACTGATTCTCACAAAGTTAGTTATTGTAGTTAGTTTTTGTTATATTATTAGTTTATTAGTAGGTTAGTTTGTTAGTTGGCAAAGTGCTTCTGAAAGTTAGTAACTGTTAACTAGGAGTGCTGTTTTAGGAGACAAAACTTGTGTTGTTTCTTGTTGGAGTGTCCAGCAATTAATAACACAAATTTGTGATACTGGAGGATGTTTTAGACAAATGCCACCATGTGATGTAACCTAATGAACATGACTAGTTCTACAAGGCATGCTTTGTCTTCTTGGAGTTAATCAAACAACAGTGAGATGTTGATAAGACCAACAGGTGAACCTTTACAGGCTCGCCATTGTTAGTATAAACACCAGAAAGGGTTAGTATTAGAGCGGATGTTTGCGTGGCTGATGTAGCTCTGCACTTCATGCGTTGACAACAAGCCAGGCACTCATCTCCAGAGGTTGACCACACAGAGCATGTTCAGAGACAATAAAACTCCTAAAGGATGTGTGTCTGTGTGTGTGTGTGTGTGTGTGTGTATATATATATATATATATATAATTATAATTATATACAATTATATATATAATTGTAATTATTATTCTGTATGTGGTCAGCTCAGTTTTGTCACCAGCTGTTTTCCCTCTGTGGTTAATAACTTTCCCAGCCCCTGAAACTCTTCTTTACATGCTTATTCTAAGATGTCTTTTATTTACTTTCTTCTTGAATAAATATTCTAAAACAAGAAGGATTGCAGGATCATGTAAGAGGAGTGTGTGCCTCAGAGGGTTAGTCAGGGGTTAGAAGTGCAAGCCATCAGCATTCTCAACACAGGTTAGTAATTCTTTAACTGTTAGCAGACATTAGTAGTTAGATATTAGTCAGATACTGTTAGTAGAACCGAGACCTGGGTAAAAGGCTATTTACACATAATTATTAGCATTTGCTGTAATTTTGCTTAAGTATTAAATGATTGAGTTTCTGGCATTAGGGCTGTTTAATTTATGCCAGCAGGCGTCATTTAGAAAACTGCACACCCCTAATTTCCAATGAGCAAGTGTTACTTCTGCTTCAATGAGGTTGTAACAAATGCTAAGAATCACAGTAAATAACGTTTTATCCCTTATCTGTTACATTCAGTGACTGAAAGAATTGTAGCTCTAGCTGCAGGCCCATTACAAATACATTTTATCCAACGTAATGTGACACACATGCACACATACGAGAACAAATGCATACACAAATGGAGCACATGCATAGACACACATGCACTCACACAGACGCCCCCACACACAACACACACACACACACTACAAAACATGTTGTGAATAGGAGAATAAAAATAGTTGGTATCTCACTGAACTTAAGCGGTTTACACTAATGATAGCGTTGGTAAAACACACAACTTCTAGTGAAGCTTGTCTTATACAAGGACAAGTGGTCCAAATGTTTTAAAAAAGTTATTTGTGACAGAGTAAATACGTCATCTAAACAAAACAATTTCTCAATGGCAACAGCCCATTTTTTTTTTTTTTTTTTTTTTTGTAGAGAAATGTAAAAGGGAGACAAGAAAAGTACAAGACATACAAACAGCTCTGCAGCAAATGACTGAGCACCTTTCAGGAAAAACTTTCTTGTTACAAGGACAATGGCTACAAAGCAATGGCTGCATTATTATCTCTTTCCTCCGATACACAGAAGCAGCAGAAGTTGTGTCTTGGTGGGGAAACACTGTAAGATGGATTTTCTTCCTGTTGAAACTGCAGGACGGCAGAAATAGCACCATGCGTCAGTCACTGCAAGAGAAACAATGCAGTTACAGTAAATAATAGTTGCGTTGTTTTTTTTTTACCTTTTCAAAACTAAACAATCATTTCCTGTTGGTCTTCTTTACTAAACATGCTCTTAAAAAATATAACCTTATTCTGCTTTGATATAACGCAAAATATTAGGTTTTGGGGGGGAAATAATCCAGAATAATGTTGAATCTAAGAAGCAGATTTTGCTAATCAGATTTCGTCATGGTCTGCACTTTGAGATTGGCTTATCTACCTTCTCAACTTCAACCCTGGAGAGTAGCTTAAAATGAAAAATATGTCAGTGATTTAATAAACTAAATGGTTAGCCATTTATCTACATCCTCTACTAGCTCAGAAGCTAAACACAAATACATAGAGATGGATAATGCATGCGGGCTAGAGAGACACAGAGTCCATAAAAACTGGCTTTGCAGTTTATATTCATCTAGACTTATAAAACTAGTCACAGGGTGGAGTGTAAAGTGAATATGAGGGAAATAAAAGTCACAGTGGTGTAAATCTAATAGACCCTGTACCAGTCACTGAAAGCAGCACAGCAAAAGGCGATGCAATGATCCCACCAGAGGTACAATGAGGTCCTGTCAAGCCCCAGTCTGCTTTTCCATCAGTGTAACTGGAGAGGAACACATAACACAAAGCAGCAGAAAAGTGGGACACACCTCAACTGTGTTCCCAGCATGCCTAAAGGGGTCGGGCTTTCTGCAATTTATCATTTTGCCATACTTTCTCTTTCAACTGAAACAAGTAAAACTCGTTCACATTACTTTAGAGATAATATATATTTTCTAATCAATTTTAAACAATAAATAAAAAAAACAATTCCCTGCTGATTAACATATACAATTTAGCCTGTACACATAACCTGTCCTGCTGTTGGATCATCCCAGGGTCCTGGTTGATGTCCTGTCAGCTGCTCTGGAGATGAATCCAATCCATAGAACAATCACCACAAGATTACCTAAAAACCGAATCCATATAAATGTACTTCAGTTTGTGTTGATGGAACCTATTTGCTTTACTTTTTTTTTTTTTTTCTTTGGCTGTTGTAGTACCGTACTTTGCCTCATAATAGCATAAACAAATCAAAATGGTATGGTGAGAACAGATTGTGTTGTGCTTACAGACTAGGCAGGTCTTTGTTTACTCTTTATGCAGCAATGCCTACAGCAACATCAGAAATAGCTTTACTGTAAAAAAAATTACCGTATCTACAAAAACCCTGCACGGTTGTTGGATTGGGAAAAGAACGAAATAGAAGAAAATAATTAGAATTCAGGTTGGGTTTTTCCTTCCTTACCTCAGGTTCCACGCACCTGTACTACAGCATCATACGATTCGAAAACCTCGCCGCTTCTTCGTCTTCCCCCCCTTCTTCTTCCATCCTGAGGGCAAGATGCTCGACATGTTTCTACCCGTCGACTGAGCGCAGTCATTGCGCCTGCGGTGGAAGATCGGTTGCTCCTCGGACAGAGTCGCATTAACGCTGAGCGTCCTGTTCATGGCTGCCGAGCTGAGACAAGCAGATGTGGGAGTGCCAACAACAGCTGCGCACTGACGGGGAGTCCAGTTCAGTGAAAGCGATATAAAGTGGAGACGGAAGCCGCGGGACAAAAGAAGTAACCTGAAGATATTAAAGACCACACTGGCTTCTTTGACTGTGGAGCTGCGCATACTTCCATTAATCAGCGGTCTCGGTCTCCAGCTGCTGCTACAGGTTTATGGTCCTTTGTATGCGCCCCCTTTATCCACCATCTGTGTTTCCTGGGCAACCGAGGACCGTGTGCAGGCACCACCAGTTAAAGCACTGCTACCACCTCCAATCAAGACGCACCTCAGATATGTGCTGCAACTTAATGTTATTTGTCAGTCTTAATCATCAACCGATTTATCCAGATAAATTACATTTATTTCGTTCTGCTTCTTTCCGTGGCCACTTCAAGATTATCATATCCAAAGAAAGATTAGCCTATAACCGTTTATCTTTACATAGACAGAAGATCTGCAAATAAAATAAATGATCTACTCAAAATACAAGCACAGGAACAATGTTCATTTTCACATTGGACCCTTAAGCTGCCATGAAGGTCTCTGAAGTAGTGCATCTGAATAAAACTTAATTATGTAAAATACAGAATAAACCAAAGCATGAAAACCGATAGCAGCTTGACAAGAAAAACAAGCAGAGGGTTTCTGTACGTTCTGTTTAAATAAAGGGAAAAAAAACTGCACAAAAAAAAAATAAAAAGAGGGAGACAAAAAGAAGAGGATAGTGTGTGATGTGAATTTTGTGGAACAAGTTATTACAGCGACTGTACAGCAGACTAGCCCGTCACATTGGCCACAGAGCACAGTAAATGAGCTTCACAAGGCACTAGCTTCCATAAAACAAAATTTGTGCAACTGCATAATATTTTTTAAAATAGAGACAATATGGCTGTTTGGTGCATTTTTGTGACATGAATCATGCATAAATTAAATAGTCCAACAGTCCATTGTACACACCTTGTGATGTAAGCCACTATTTAAAATTATTATCATTTATAATCTTATGATGCTTTATGTGCAACTGATCATCTCAACAATCGGGTCAACAACCAGTTTTATGCACCCCCCTCTGCTGATTTTGACTTATTAATGTGAATGCACCTTAAAAGCCTGGGCAAACAACACATTTGTTGTTATAGTTCAGTTTTGACAATTGAAAATTGAAAACTTGAGATCTTTCTTTATAAAAATTAATTTCTGATGCTAAAAGCAAACAGCCAGCTGGGGGCGACAAGCATCTGCGCTCACATAAATTTGGCCTTCTTCGGCTGCCATACTCCTGACCGTAACAATATGGTTTCTTTATCTTGTTGGCACGCTGCTAATCAAGAAAACGGTGAGGTTTGTTGGCATTAATGCATCTGTCGTGTCCCGCGGGTTTGTCAGGCTTGTGCCGAGTCACCGAGCATCTCTATCTGAGTAATGGCAGAGCGGCTAACGACCCTTGCCAGGTGACGGGGAACGGCATAACCTGCATCATTAACGTTTCTGAGACCAAAAGCTGCTCTCCTCCTCCAGGGGTAGAGTATATTCACATCCCGGTCTCTGACTCCCCGTGGTCTCCTCTGACGGACCACTTTGACGATGTCGCAGACACAATACAGTTAACAGCTGAGCGCTGCGGCCGCACGTTGGTGCACTGTAACGCCGGTGTGAGCCGCTCCGCCGCCCTGTGCATGGTTTACCTGATGAAGCACCGCGGGTCGACCCTTTTGGAGGCCCACAACTGGGTAAAGAACTGTCGTCCCATTGTGAGGCCGAATAATGGGTTCTGGAAGCAACTCGTCCAGTATGAGGCGCAGCTTCGTGGATGCAACTCTGTCCGCATGGTGTCCTCTTCAATAGGAGAGATACCTGACATTTATGAAGAGGAGACCCGGAACATGGTGCTTCTGTGAGACATTTGTGTATTTTGTTGATGGAATAAATCGTCGTGCTGACGTCTGATCGCATAATCCATAAACTTAATTGTCAAGTAACGACAGGAATGTGTCCCCTCTGGGCTTCTCATAGTGGGCAGGTTGACAATTTCATAGTTTATAATTGTATTTAGAAATCTTCTCAAAGATAGAAGATATTTCAAAGTGCCCATGTATATTAATTATGATGTGCTTTTTTTCCATTAAAAAACATTTGCTTATTGTTGTACATTTCCTCGGTATGTAAAATATATGTTTATATATATATATATATATATATAACATGCGGCACTAATAAACCGCTTAAGTTTAAAGACCGGTTGGGTTTTAAAATTAAGCTAAGCACAGAAGAAGAAAAAAAGTTTAACCTGGATTTAAAAACTGCTTTCCAGCATACAACTCAATTTGTGCAGTGAAGTAACATTAACAATAAAAACTTTTGGTTTTTGTGGAAAGATCACTCAGGCAAGGGCGTAGACTTGATTTTGACACAGGGACATAAACACTGCCCAGAGGACCCTGATAGATTAGTTTGCTTTCTCACTCTCTCTCTTTTCACCTATGATAGATGTTAATTTGCAATATCATGTAATTTAAAACAAACAAAATAACGAGCTAAAATTGTATAATTTAAAACGTTCTATGGATTTGCATAAAGATTTTTATTTTCCTTACTAAATACACTCATCTAAATAGTTTTCATAATGTTATGCTTTAAAGAAATCTGATACAGTACATCATTAAGACTACTTGTAATGAATTCGGAGGGGGGTCCATGTAGCCCAAGTCATTTTGACTTCTTGCAGTTGCATAGAAATTTAGATTAGAGGGTATGTTAATGTTTACATCATTATTTTCTTTCTTTTTTTAGAAAAGTGAAATTTATTGTACTATTTAGAAGGGATTTGTTAAAACTGCTCTTTTTAGTGTTGCATTGCTTCAGTACAGGCCACATTATATTCCTGCATATGATGGACCTTAAATCACTACAGCAGCTGTGACTTGCAAGCACTTAAACAAAATTCAATTCACATAAGGAGACAAAGTAGAAAGATCTTTTAATAAAGATAAGCCTCAACCATTCAGCCTGCAATAAAATAGCAGGATGTTTAGTCACTCCCAAGAAATTAAAGCAAATACACACACATACATATACATATATATAATATATATATATATATATATGTGTGTGTTTTATTTTTACATATATACTTTTACATAATACAGACTTAGTCTTGGCAAGAAACAGCAGGATTCAATTTAGTTTTAAAGATCCAGCTTTCTTTGTCCGTAATTTTCTAGAGAAAACTTAACAGAAACAGGCACGACACAGTAGCCACAAACTGAACCACAGCAATAATTCACAATTTTGCACAGTTCTGTCATCTCTGAACAGAAATGCACATCTCTTGATGAGGAACATTTAATAAGTAAAATCTTATCTATTAGTGGTTATTTCCATAAAAATACCGTCCCCAACAGTGCATCCCTAGCAGTCAAAGCAAAGCAATGACCTCTCACAGATATATTTCACTTTTAAGATTGGACTACCAAAATAAAGCAGTTCAAATTAAAATTATTTAGGCAAAAATGTGTCCAGACATTTTGGGCAATCATACAGAAAAATAACAACGCTAATGACAAAACACTGACTTTTTCAGAACACAGCTATTGATAAATCAATAGGCATTTACAGAAATAAATTTTACTAACATGGCTTATTTAAGTACACATTGAAATCTCTACTGTTCTTTACAAGACAGACAGCAATCAAAACAGCTTCTTTGCTACAGAAATATCCTGAGTCAGGACCTTAAGCTGGCCAAATTGCCGTATAGGTGGAAACATGAAGTGCAAAAACTGCATGCTTACTTCATCTTCATTTCTCTAATTGTCTCAATAAGGCAACAGTGTCATCTGCATAGTCATGCAATAAACATCTAAAAAGGTACAAAAGAGAAGAATGTCCATTTAACACAGGGTGAACTTCATGCAATGTACACCCAAGACCAATCCAACACGAGTATCCACTGTCCTTCTCAAGCAACAGCATGTTCAGCTTCTCCAGGCAATGACTTGCTGCTGACTGAGATCACAGCTGAAAGACAACAAAAACATTCAGTCACACAAAATATTTAAATCACAAAATATGTCATGAAAAATGTATAGTATATTTTTTTAAATATACATGTTTATATGAAACTTGCATGCTGTTCCAGCTTCTGGTAGTCTGAGGATTTAGGTCGGCGTGCGGATCTGGATTTCTTTCCTTCCAAAACAAAGGCTATTAGCTGGAAGAGACAAACATTTTGTTTGCACTTAACCATTTCGTAAGATTTCTTTTGTCATTATTTCTTACAACATGAGCATATACACTAGAAATACAAGAGTGTTTGTAATACGTTTAGATATGCGCTTTAAGTACCTTGCGCTTGTTGTGGTAAGTGATGTAAAGCACTGCCACCAACACAGCAGTGAAAACAAGGTAAGCAAAGAAATGACTGCTTTCCTCCTCCTCCAAGAGTCCATTTGGATCAATCGGAAATCTCTTTTTACTGGCTCCCGTTTCAGTCTCATCTTCACTGGCATTGGCACCAGGTTCCTGATTGGCATCTACTTCGGACTTTCCAGACTTATTCTCTGGAGGATCTTCATGTGATTCTTTCACACTTTGATCCTTCGTTGATGGGTCTACTGGTTCCTGATTGGGTTTTACATCAGACTGTTTAGACTTTCCAGACTTATTCTCT
>JBAMHW010000012.1:21813383-21824761 GCA_037177495.1 Rhadinocentrus ornatus | reverse complement strand
CTCTCTGTAAAGTCCTCTGAGACAACTTTGTTGTGATATAGGGCTATACAAATAAACTTGACTTGACTTGACTTTTATAGTTTTTCTCAGCTCTAGTAATAAAAATGCTTTGTTCTGAGACTTAATCCACTTACTAAATGTCCCGGTGTTGGAGAACGAGAGTCTTTAATTCCTGCAGAGGTGGGCACATCCAACAGAGGCCATTTCATCTGCAGGTACTGTTGGTGAGAGAAAAGGAGAATAATTTAACAACACACCCAGCTTCACATGCAAATTAGGACAGGTATTAAAAAAAAAAAAAAAAAAATTTTTTTTTTTGCTTTCCAACACGAGCAGGATATGGAATCTCAGAGTAGAAATCACTCGTACGAGGGAAGGCAGTACATCCTTCTCTAGAGAAGTTGTATGAATGGTGTCAAACCCACAGAGATCAACAGCAAACACCTGTACGAGGCCCACACTGCTGCTGGAGTCAGACAGCGAGTTCTGGCACAGAGAGGAGTAGGAAGAGCGATGTGAACACGACGCACTGGTGAGGGACTGTGAAATTGCCGTTTGTCAAGGAAAAACAAGAGGCCAGCTGTGGGCGCCCATTGCTGAGAGGGTGGGAAGAGACAGCTGGAAGGAAGCCCCATCTACACATCAGCGAAAGGCTGAGCTGTGGCCTCAAAGCTCGCTCCTGACTATCCACTTCAATTCGTTTGGCCTGTTGACCCAAACACAGCCCTTCCTGCTTTGACTATCACATTATTTCACACGTTATGGATGTTATCGTGAAGAATTTTGCGCTTGCTGCTTTTTTGTCACGTCACAAAAAGTTTTACAACCACACGACCAGTTATTACTGCCCGTCCTCTAGCTGCTGTCCAGTAAATGCTGTGCCATTAAATAAGAGCTATGTACTAGAGAAAAGATCTTTGTGATTTGCTGCTTGTTACAAACTGAGCAGTTTTTGCTTTTTAGTTTTTTTTCCAGCTTCCAGCAATGACGATAGCATGAATCCTAAGCTCCAAAAGCACAACAACCATCTGGTTTATGAATCATTTTAAATACCGGATACAACAGCTTGTCCTGCATGTGGATTTTTCTCCCTGGTAAGAATTTAAATTAATAAAAAGGGTGTTTTATTACAATGTTTGATTCAACATATTTAAGGTATGTTCATTATCTGTTTTGCCTTTTGGATCAATTAGTACATTTTAGAATATAAATTCTGTCAGCTGAGCTGCATCCTGCATTGAATATTGTCATTGTTATTTGCACTACATTGCACATATGACTTTCTTTGCACAAACAGATTACCATCCTCCCTTTGCAAACAACAGTTGAGTGGGAAAGAACAATGAGTAGCATCTGACACTTGAAAAAAATGATGGACAAATCCAGCTAAAAAATACGTGCAAAGCGCTGTCTTCTTTTCAGAAGTGTGCAGGATAAATGATGACAAACAAGCAACTGCAGGAGTCATGCATTCAGGTTCTGATTTTTAAAACGCCATTCGTCACTCCGGGTTTGTAAGGAGGAAGGAAGCTTGGGTGACTGTGGGTTAAAAATGGAAAAGACATTATAGCAGGAGGGGAAAGGGAGAGGAGGGAAAGAAAAAAAAAACATTTTCAGGAATGAGTTTGTCGGAGCAGGCAGAGGGTATTGTTTCCTGACAGCTGGGGTCCAACAGAGCACCAAGGCAGGGGGAAGGGGTCCTTTTTTTCACATGGAAAAGGGGGGTAATTCTTGGAGTTGACATCAGCCCTCTTCATTTTCACTATACTGCTCAAGGCTGAATCGTAGGTTCCAACTAATGGGCCCAAGTCCATACAACTGTCAGGAGGCAGTTGCTTTTAAAGGCTGCTAGCTCCCTATTGAAACTTTACTCTGCTGTGTGCATGGTGCCTAATGAATGCTGCTCTCCGGAGAGAAAATCCAAAACAATGTAGTTTTCTCTGTCTAATCTATGTCAATCATGAGTCCTTCCACAAATGAAACAAGCGCTATTGTGAGCATTTGGTCTTGTCCAACTGTGCCCACCCCAGCTCTCCCATCCAATCCATCCTTTTTTTTTGACAGCTTCTGCCAGGACTGAGGAACATGCCCCCAGGTGCTTTTTTTTTTCCCTGAGCACCTACTTTTCTTTTAATTGCCACTGTGCCCCATGTAGCAACTGTTCACACACTCTCTGAAACATCCAGCTAGGTAATACCAGCCGCACACTGTCACATTAGCTCCTGTCCAGACTGGAGGAGCACACCACTCACTAGGACATGAGAGGGGGAGAGGGAGGGTGGCTGGGTTTATGAGTTGTTTCTGGAAACAAAAGGCGAAGAATCGTGGGCTGTGCTGCTCAGACAAAACTTTCTCAGTGAAAAAAAAAAGTCAGTATAAAGTTAGAACTATGAGAAACAGGTTATTAAAATAACTACACCGAGGCCGAAGTGATATTAGATGCTTGCAAAAGATTGAAAAAAAGAGATCAGCTTAAATCCACTTAACTGCAAGGCATTTAGTAATGCTTTACACATGTCCTTATTTTATTAGAAACAAATACAGACATATGGTTGGGGCTCATAGCAATGCCTGCTTCAGCATGGGACCTGGAAACTCTGGTAAATGCACTCGGACAGAGAACTGAAAGAAATGAGAATCTAAATAGAAGTTTAGCTGATCCATTTTCGCAGCTCTCTAATTGTCTTCCAGCTTTCCCTGCTGCATCCAGCACTCAGAATAGACATCAGTAGAATGTGCTACTTTTACAGGACCCAGATGCAACAAAGGTGGCAGAGATGTCACACAATTTTTCCAAAAAGCTACACTGGAGCCCTTTGGTTTTTTGAACTGAGAGAATACAACATATGCTCTGGGGCACATGGCCTGCCAGAGCTGGGTTCTAATTGTTACATTGCTTTCACAGAGGAGGAGAAAACACAGCCAAGAGTCTTTGTCATCTCTGAAGTGTGTAGTGCCATACTGCAGGCCAACATCAGAGTGCGGAAAAGAGACAGATGTCCGGACATTTGCTGTCAAACTAAGTCACACTATCTGCCAAAGAGACAGAAAAAATTCCTAACTTTGTTAGCAACTATCTGTCGACTTAAAGGCTACACTGAGAGGTCATATCAGCTATTTATCTGACAAAAAGTTTGGTAGATTTTTTTTCTATCCAAGTATATATGGTTCTGAAACAAAGCAGATATGTCTAACAAGCAATATTAGCTAGTTATGATTATAGAGTCAATGACAAATAAAGGTTTGAATATGTATAAAATGTGGCCCCTCAGTGGTCTGGCCCTTGTGAAAGGGCTTCACCAAAGCTGCAGTGAATGGCGGAGCAGCAGGAATGCCTCGACGGATTGCTCCAGCAGATAATGTCAATCACCTACTGTGTAGAGAACCCCTCCCATTGTTTTCTTTTACCCCCAACAGAAAAACAAATGGGCCACACAGCTTGCTGTTTGGCTGAGGTGTTAATTACCGTCCCCAGCCCGTATGAACAGCAACTTCAGACAATAACTCTGTCAGACCCCCTACACAACGGCTCCTCCCTGGTTTACTCTGCTGATCTCATCCTTTCTTGCTGGGGCTTTGACACCTCCACCTGATCTGTGCATGAAACACAATTAAAAGATTACAGGACAAAGACAATGTGATAAGTAGCCCTCGCCTTTTCCTAGAGAGTTTACATTGAGTCTCACTGTTTGCCAACATTAGAGGCAATTACACTGACAATTCTTAAGCAAACCTCGGCAATCATTGTGCTAATTAGTGTGTAATCGATGGGGAAACGACGAGCAGCTCAGCTAGCCAGACCTGAACTGTACAATTGGTCCTCTGCAAATTTCTCTGAGGGGAGATCATGACCTATTATGCAGTCCACAACGAGGTGAGTGTATCAGTCAGGGGGAAGTTATTAATTAAAACCACTTTAGAGGAAGATCCAAAGAGATGCAATCATTTTTGGGGAAGAGTGTACAGATAATGCTGTTTTCAATCAAATTGACTATAGAGATTATCATTCTTTTAATGAAATTGAAGTTTCATCTGACTGCATTGAGATGTGCTATAACTCAAGCACCCGTGAAAGAAATTGCAATTACTTGTCTTCCTTTGTGAGCCCATCACTTGCATTTCATTTTATATTAAATTAACCTTGCAGAGTCCATGATGCAGCAATGGAAGCAACATGCTGCTAATGGCAGACCACATTTGAAGTGTCCATTAGCCCATAGAGGAATGAAGTTAAGTGACTATGACAGGGGCACTCCCTCAGTTTGCCAGGCTCCTATTGTGACCTGGTTGGTCGTCCTGCACTCTTATTCACAGCCTGTAGAAAAACTGGGTCAAAGGTCAGACATCCAGAGTGCTGTGGTTTCTATGGTGACATGGCCTATTAAGGCCAGGCTCATTGGCCTCTTAACATGCTCTTGTACACAAAAGAACTATTAGTGCAAAGAGGGAGAGAGGGCACTGAAGAGGGGAGGCAGCGCAGGGGAGGTCCAAACAACACGGCGTCAACGTTCCTCCAAGATGGTTCCACACGGCACCCGCGGCTCCATTCAGAACCATATTTAGCATTCGTAAAATTTCAACATCCTGTTATCCAGGACGGTCAAATGCACTAGTTATCTGTGGTATATACTGAGAAAAAATGCTTGTCCTTATGTTTGTTTTTCTAGATATCTAAGATTCAACTCAAAGAGCAACAGTGTCATATGACTACTTCATGTATATTCTGTGCCAAACAAGCGATCCAGGTTTATTTGAAAAGTCCTTGAGGTATATTTACTGCTGTTTCAGTAATAAAATGGCATTAGCAGAATACAAGGCCAAGATAAATCAACCCCCTATCCCCTGAAAAGTTTTTTTTCGAGCACTTTCCCCCAGTGAGCGAGTTGCTTCAGCAGGAGTTTTGCATTTATGCAACTCAAGCAGTTATTTGTTTCTCAATGACTTTACTTGTCTTGGTTAAAGAGTTCTTGCATCCTGCATCCAGACTGTTACCATAGAGGCCATGCGGGTGCCTAAACGAAGCTGCAGTTGCTTTCAGTCCATCATCTAGCTGACCCTCAGGTAATTACAATCAAACACTAAAAGGAGAGTGAGGTTACAGTTAGGAACAAGTGAGTAATTTTGTAAGAGTAGAACAGCAGGTCACATAAAACTCAATGTATAATTAGACACAGGCGAAAATAATTATGTATCTGGTAAGAGCAAGGCCATCTCATAAAGACAGAGAGGAGGGTGCAAAGCTATTCAAGTCAATTATGTGAAGTCAGTAATGTGGTTTCCCGTACCTGGGAGATCTGCTTTCAATAGTTACAAACTGCTTCCTTTAATGTCAGCATGATCTGGTGTCAGGTCAAGCTACACCTCAAATGTCATAGATATTGTCCTATTTCATGTCCTGTGACATTGTTGAAGTACATGCACAGGAACGCAACTTTTTTGTGTTTTTTTTTGCCTCGTTTCATTGAAATTCACAGCTGTAAACATGTGTATAATTAAATCTTTTTTAAAGCAGTGCTGACAAAAGCAAGAGAGGAAATGAAGCGACTCGAAGGGAAAAAGTCAGTTTTGAGAAAGTGAGGTGGGCATAAGTGGGTGTAGTGGAAAAGGCAAGAGAGGGAGAAGAAAAGAGGCTAAATTAAACACATTTGTTTCTGCTCTCACATACCACAAGTCTTATGAAAACAGAGGGCTGATTGTGTTCACTCTGCAAGTCCACCTCCCTCCTCCTCTGCCCTCCCCTCTGTCTCTTCCCCACCACCCAACACCACCACCCTGCTCTACTCCCCCAACCCCCTGTCCTGAGCAGCAGCACACACACACACACACGCACACACACACACACACACACACACAGCTGCCTGCAGACGCCTGCTGTGTTTGCTCTCTGAGTGCAAAGGCGCAAATCTCCAGGCCCCGCAGACTTCTGGGACCTGCCTCATCTCACTTTTTACTACCTGACATCCCTGTCACCCTACTGCTAACCCCACTCACTCCACTCACCGTCTCCTCCAGCTAAGTCCGACTCAAAGACACACACACACACACACACACTCAAATGCCACAGGTATATTTCAACGCACGGTCCTGTGGCTAGAAATGAGACACACATAACCCACTCACAGTTTTCCAGACATTTAAAGGAGAGTAATTCTAAAAAAAAAGTATACAAGCTAATTAAAAATATTTTGTTTTCAGTAGGCTAAATATGAAAAACAATAATAACTGAGAACATTATCAAAAGATTAACAACAATTACGGAGAAATCTTGATTAAAAACAAAAAAATTTTCTTATTTCACAATTACCTTGAATCCAATTAGAGAATGTTTTTGTGCTTTCAGACCTCCACAATGTGTGACACAGCACAAAGTTACCATGACATTCCCTGGGATTAGTTATGCGTATTGTCAGCAGGCTGCAGGGAGGTCTGGAAGGTTGCCAGCACTTTTACACCTGAAACTTTCGTAAAAGTCATTTCCTCGCAGTCTCGGGGCTTCGTTTCCATCACTCCGCACACAGTGATACTTAGTGCTAAATCATGATCTAGAGATGGGCTTGGCTATAAATTCAGTTTTTGTCCGCATGTAGGTCTCCCCTTACATGTCTGAAATTCTACAGAGAATAAATCCTTCAGTCAAAACACAGGTCTTCAGGTCAGGAGGAAAAGCTTACAGAGAAAAAGATGGGATGAAGTTTGGTTATGGAGACTTCCACCAACAGGTCTCTTGAAAAACAAAAAAAAAAACATTTTGATGGAAAACATTTTTTTTTGTGGGACTGACTTTAATTCATTGGGGCTATTGCAGTTTTAAAAAAATACTATTACCACAAAAACCAGATGACAGAGACCTCGATGCTGGACATAAGAACGTACACAGCTGCTGCTATCTTTCAGTCTCAATACAATCAAATGAGAAAGACAAGGTGATTACGATCAGGGGCTGCTGTAAATATCAGATTCCCAGGGACAGAGTTTAGGAGAGGCCCCTTGCAATTACACAATATGAAGGAATGCAGAGCACGAACCACAAGAATATGGAGCTGGAGTCAAAACGCTCCCATCAAATTTGAATGTTAAGCTCCCACCACGCGACAGAAAAAAAAGAGGGGGGTTTATCTTGCATGAAGAGCTGTTTCTGCAAGTTCAGGTTCTGTGCTACAATGCAACTTCTCCTCAATCCAAACTGCACACTTCTGCAAACAATTAAATGTTAACCCAAGGACTGTAAGCTGCTCAGAGAGAGAAAGAGGATGGGGGGGTGACTGGAGAAAGAGTGGGGTGCTTGTGCACAATTACAGCAGGGATTTATGGCCTGAGAAACAATTTATAAATCACAGCGCCTGAGCTAATGTGCTCCAGATTGTTCTCCATGCAGCTGCAATTTTGGTCTGCGTGAAACGGCATAATAAACCTGGCTGGGGGACATGTTTGGGTGGTGATGGTGGGGTGGAGAGAAAAGTTGAGATTGTGGGTAAGGAGGGCTGAGGGGGGGCTGAAACTTTGGAGGTGTTCTGAACAAAGAAACTGAGAAGGCTGTGCGGGATTTTGCTGAGGTGCCATTTCTGACTTAGAGGACATTTTTAGCCAAATGTGGTCTCAGAACAAAAAAATAAAAAAAATCAAAGGACATTTTCTGATAAGGGTGGAGCAATACACTCAACTGCAAGTACCTAAATAATTAGACAAGTTTCCACTGAGAATCAATTAAGATTTTAAGCCTGTTCTACAAGCTTATAGTGAAACCCTCATAATTACACTCTTAATATGAATCCAGGAGTTTTCAGTTATACGAAGAAAAGACAAATGTTGCAAACAGATCCTTTCATTGTGGCTGCAGGCTGGTGTGGAAGAAGGGATCGGATGTGCCGTGCTGAAGGGAAGCCTGGGCTTTTGTGGCCACTCAGCCAACTGGCCCTGAACCTTGACCTCTGACCCTTCACCCGGGAGGGAGGAGGGGGGCAAACAAAGCTCTGAGTGACATCTGAAACTAGACACTCTGTGGGGAGAGAGTGTCTGGACAGGACTCAAGTAACCCCATTAACTCCACGGAAAAGATTTATGGCTATTTATTCTCCCCTTGCAAATTTCGAAAGCTGAAGAGTCACACAGATCTGTCAGAAATAATCAAGCAATTAGAGGTATGCACCAAGTTTCATGCTGTTTGCTTGCCAATATCTCAGTCTTGCGCGAAGATAGGCAAAAATGCTCCATAATTAACAACTCCGAGAAGAGCTGTGATTAGCAGTGGTGCACACATGTGCCAAGAGCTCGTCTGTTGCAAAATAAATTCTGCCTAATAAGAACAACATGAGTCTGTCTTCGGGCGGGTTTAGGAGAGTCACTGGTGCATAATTGCCAGCACCTTGCGTGGATTTTATACAATGACTTACGAGAAGGACTGTGGGATTAGTATACTGTAAACAAAAACAGAGAGATGGTGGTTGATGGTAAATGTGCCGTGGTGAATGCAAGTCTCCGTCACCAGAATGCTGAAAGCCACTGTAGTATTTAAATTGGGAAAAGAGGGAGGAAGACTGGGCCAAGCATTCTGTAGCTCAGCTGTGAGGCTCTAAGCCGTTGCCCTAGGGTCTTTGTCCTGCCTTTCAGGGCAAGTCTGAGGTAGTCAAAGACCCTATTCATGACCGGCGCTCCCCCTGCCAACACACCCATACAGCCCCAGTCAAGTCAGCCGAGAGCTATAGAGCCTTCCCATTTCACACGAGAATCAGACCTGCCCCTAAAGGCTGCTTCAGGGATTTCCAATAGCGAGCCCCTCCAACCCATGTACAAATTAAACAAAAGGGTTCCTTGGCCTGCTCCATGTCATATATGGTTGATTAGGTTTTTTTTCAATTGTAGCTATTTTATATGTGAAGAAAAAAAAAGTCATCTGAATTTGTAGAGATGTAGTATAAATAAATAGATGCAGGATTCTACCTGTGAAGGTGTGAATAGCCACATCTGACACGAGATCCAAAACACACAGTAACACCTTTTTTTCCTTGAAAGATGTGGCACCAAAACAAAACCTGAGTGCATCACATGATAAAATCTCAGAACAAAGAAACCTAATCATGCTTATTATCTAAAGGCAGGCACAAGGGAAATCCCACTCTCGCTGAAGACTGTCTTATGTCTGCTAAGCACAAGGCCCTCAATCACAGCCATTACTCATAACTAATCAAGAACATTACCTCATAATTTCAAATTGAGCAGATAAGGTCAGGAAAGAGTGATATCCTGTGGCTGGGGCCAATGTGAAAAAAAACCTCAGTTCATCAGAGGTTTCTGCTGCTTCTGCTGTTTATTCTAACAGGATCCACAAGCCTGGCCCAAAAAAAGGAGGCTACAGATTTTAAATGACTTGTGCCTTTGCTCGCCTTTAATCAGATTTGATGCTCTGCAGAACATTGTGACTTCTTAACAAGTGCAATTGGTTTATGAGGGTAACAAGGGGAGGAAAGGGGCACTCAAAGGTGAAGTTATTACTAATATTAGGACAAACAGCCTGATCTCATGGGAAAACTGGACGTGTGATTTTGAATAAACAATTAAAAATTACTTTTAAGCAACAAGATCAACTTAAATACCAAAAGTAACCACAGAGGTACATGTGTCCTACTTCTATAAATGGATTAAACGTGGAAAATTCCTTGTGGCTGCAGTAAAGATTTATGCACTCAAACATAAGATCAATTGCATTCACTACTCGTTTTCAAGCCCAGAGAACAGAATTTGCAGACGGTGGATGAGTTTCATCAGCCGCATCATCTATTACAGCTGTAGTCTTTATGTATAGATATCTTGGTGCTTAAGAAATATCCATTCCAGAGATGTGGAGATTCACTCACTTTATTAATTATAATCTCCTCAAGTTAAAGTTAGCCCAATCAGCTGTAAACTGTTTTAAGGTTTGTGCGCAATAGGAGGATGCAGGTGCAACATGATGCTGTGGTGTGCGCCCGCCAAGGGACAAGACCCTGCTTCACCATTACATGGACAAACTCAGAGCAAAGCTGATTTATAACTTCAACAAGAAGAACAGCTGCTCTGCTTGCTGTCAGCTAACCTCATCCTGGAAGGCTATTCATCCACTTCTTAATTTAGTATGACCACTTCAGCCTCACTGATACTACACACCTACAGTATGATATGGCCTTTAACAGCCCATGTGTCCTATATGTGACCTGAAGAGGGGCTTGATGTAAATCTCAGAAGTGCTGATGCTACACGTGCATGATGTGATATCCTCCTGCTGTTCACTGATTGGGCTGTGACTGTAAGGGAATGGCAAGGCATTGTGGTCTACGGAGTAGAAGCTGTGCTTTGTGGGAGACAGAATCCTTCTGATAAGTGAGTGCCTCAAGGTCTGGAAGCAGGCCCACCTCAGGATAACAGGCAAAGGAATAGCAGCACCCGTATCTGCCCCAGTTTATGCTCCCACCACCACATCTCATCAGCAATCTCTCCTCCTGCTCTCGCTCTCCTGCTGCCTGCAGAGCTTAAACTGAAAACAGCTGGTTGGAATACCAGACCGATGAAACCCTGTTTAGTTATTTCATTTTCTTCCTGCAGCACAATCACATTTTATTAGTATGGAGAGTTTAAGCTACTACTACAGAGGAAAAACATTTCTTTAGATGAGTTAATTAACAGTGGTTATGAGTATGAATGGGCCACATATTACTTATATAGGGCAGTGTAATAAAAAAGTTCATTCTCACCCCACCCTCGCATAACTGATATGCATCAATGTGTCTACAAGTAAGACAATTTTAATGGTCAATTTATCAGAAAATTTCAGAAAAGTGTAGTCTTTTAGAGGCAAAAGGGGCAGCCAGATGATGAGATAATAAAAGATAAATTTAGCAAGTTTTATGCAAGAATATTTTTTTCTTATAACTTAAATAATATGTAATATCTAAAAACAAGCAATGTAAAAATGTCCACTAAGGTTGTGTCAAATAAAATATGCCTTGTTTAAATAACCTTAGTGCTTGGCACGTTAACGTACGTTAACTAATGATTTTAAATTTTTTTTATCGCGCGTTTTTTTGTTTAAGTTTTTTTTCTTCTCACTGGCTGTGATGACAGAAACATGCAGTCGCATCTCCTTCCTGCTGCAGCGGTGTGTCTGATGTAATCGGGAGAGAGCGGGTTTATTAAAATAAAGAAACGTTTTCTGTTTGGAAGTTAAGAAGAAAAAGAACCAACTTTCTTTTTATCTGTCCAAACCCATGCAGATGGGCAAAACTTTGTGGTTTTTAGACGGGAAACGGCTCCCAAAAAACAATGAGAAACTTTTAGCAAAGGTAAGACATGTTTTCTGACTGTTTTACAAACGTGAAGCATGAACTGGGACTTCTTCTGCCTCTGGT
>JBAMHW010000012.1:21796168-21813283 GCA_037177495.1 Rhadinocentrus ornatus | reverse complement strand
AATAAAGAAAAACATAAAACCTTAATAAAATGAGGATAGACAGACTTTCTTCTAAGGGATGTAGATATTTGTGGAAAGTGATGTTAAGTAAACAAAAAAATAAAAACAGTCCATACTTTCCAACCCAATGACAAGAAAAATATATTAAAAAAATATTTTAGCCACATATTGGCAGGCATTGTGGAAGGTTCAGAGAGACACTACAGAGTCGCAGGTTGGAGACCCCTGATTTAGTGTTAGTAAACCAGAATTTACTGGATTTTCTTTATATAGCCATCGGCCTTCTTTTAAAGGAAAGAGACATTTTGCACGTAACAATGTGATTAATCGCAATATGTCATGCGATGATTAATCGCGATTAATTATTTTGATAGTTGCCCAGCACTAACTAATAACTTATAACATTTTTAAATCCTGTCAATTAAACATTTAATCAATAAGTTGCAACCCATAAATATTAATATTTTTTCTGACAAATTATAAAACAAATACCCAGTTATGAAAGGAAATTACATTTTAAAAATTGACAAGATGTCCTGCTTTTGTCTTTAACAGATTAAAGGAACATATAGTGGATTTATTATTTTACCTATTTATTCTTGCAAAAGTTGTTTCAGGACAAATTGTTTTATGACTGCAATCAGTTTGGATTGAGTGTGACTATACACTCCTAACAAATCCAGAGGCCCTACCCTCCCCATCTGCAGCAGAGCTCTGGGTTAATACCACAGAGCAGACAGGACTAAGCTGGTATTCACGAAACACATGATACATGACTCCACCTCCTCACTCCTCCATCTCACAGATCTCTAACTCCATGGAAGAAAAAAACACCTAAAACTTTCCTTTACTTTTAGGATAATTAACAGCTGTGTAGCATGAGAGAGAACACGTTTTGGATTTCCTTTGCTTTAGCCTCAGCTATCTCAGAGTAACCCAAACCTGCAGTGATGATCATCTGCTGAGGATTGCAACTGTTCAACAGCAGGGCCAAGACATGTGTGGGCACGATCAGCGGTTTCCTTCATACACAGCTACAGATTTTCACTTGACAGAAGCACCTTAATATTTAACCTTGTTACAGCAGAATTGTGTTGTTAGGTTGTTCAAACAAGGTCAACATCAAATCTCAAAACCATTCCAAGGCTTAAAAAAAGGAGACTTTGGAGACAATTTAGGTGTTCTAGAGATGTTAACCTTTAGTCAACAAGTCTTTCAACTCAAACACAAGTTTGCCCAAATGTTCACAGGGAGAAGCAGTACACCAAACCGCACAGTATGACTGGCCAAACATTGCAAATAAGAAAAACACATAAATTGATTTTTTTTTTTATAAAAAGCACACATATTCATCTTGGCACATCAAAGGGATTCATTGATGTCACTGAACATGGGGAGTCTGCGGCTGGAGAGGGAAGATGTTGGTTATCCTTTCCTCAAAGGGTGCAGAGATGCTACTGATGGGCCCCACGCTCGAGAAGCCAGAGAGTGCTATAAACGGAATTTCTAATGTCAAGCGGGCGAGTGGGTGGGTAAGGTAGTGAACTAGAAGGCTATGGGGTAGCAAGAGGAATTGACGCCAGCTCATGCTTTCCACAGAGACCAGAGAGGGAAGGATACACACCAGGACTGACACCATTTCACACAGCTCTGTACAGCGTTAGGAAGTGAGCATACATAATGAAAAGAAAATGCAAATGGAAGATGCTCTTTCTCATGTTTCAAATATATTTTCAAAAATGATACTGTAATTACTTGATTTATATATATATACAAGTAAATTTACTTCTTCAAGCCTTAGCAAAGAGATCATAATCAAAACTAATCACTCCAGGCAAGAGTTCTTAGCATTTCTGTGGTTGCTGGGGATCTGTTTCTAATTGAAAAGAGCCACCAGACCGATGTAGATGTGTTTGCCTTTGAAGAAAAAATCTTTTAAAAACTATAAACCTAGTCAAAAAACGTTAGCTGTGTTGACACAGTGCTTGGCTGTAAAAATATTTGCGAGCTAAGATTCAGGAATAAAACACTGATGGTTGTCAGAATGTGAGCCCTGTACACTGTTCCCTCTGTTGCAAAATATCCACACAGCTTCACCTGAACACCCCCTCCTCCTTCTCCCCCTCCCTCCAACCCCAGCACTCACTCACGGACTTAGCACAGACAAACGTTTGGCATGCATGGCTGCATGTTTGCTCATTCGCGCCAGCACATGCACGCGCGCACACACACACACACACAGCAAGGTGAGTGAAATGCCCAGTGAACCACCTGATGAAAAGACACCTCCAAACAAACAGGCTTTGCTTATGTAGGGAGAGGCCCTTTTATTCAGCTGGACAATGTCTGTGTTGACTTTTCTTTGTCCGCACATTTTTAAGCACCAAAAGAAGCAGAAAGAATGAAAAAAGAAGTCAGAGAGGCATGCAATCGTAGCCACTGACATGTTCAGACTTATACAAGCTCCCTTTTCATATCTCCAAACAATTTTCTATTCAACAATCATGCTCGGGAGTTTGAGTGTCCAACCGCGTATTTGATGAAGATATGTTTGAGCGGCCAACCTCGCTCTCGCTTACTTGCCACTTCTCACACACAAGAGACATTTCACTCTTTAGTGACGGCGATGATGATGTACTAGCATAGTTATCTGAAAGTGCTGAGGAAGCTGACAAGAGGTGGCGTCAAGCAGAGTGTGTGTGTTCAACAATTAAATCTGGCACTAGTCCGTCTCTACAGGAACAATGCAAAGCTGCAAGCTGACAAACAATGAGCTGGATTTGTAGGGCTGACTTTGGAGGGGGAAAAAAAGAGCGCTCTGGCCCTTCACTGCACAGCAGGCAGAAGTCTGGTGGAACATCTCTGCAAACATAAAACCTCCTCCTCAGCTCTCAGTGGATTACAGCGGAATGTCAGCTCTGAGCAGGCTTTAAATCAGTTATGCTTGGCCCTCAGGGGAACTCTGTGCTGATCCCATGTAGGCCTGTCTCTCATTGCTCATGATGGGGTTGCCACATCCAAATTTTTTCCAAATGTTCGGGAGTCAAATACTACTTTATGTAGCAAACTGTTGAGCAAAATTATTGCATAATGACACTTAAACTGCATCCCATGTTTGTTATACAGAATGTGCATTATAATGCTTGACATAGGTTAGGTAAGTACATAAAAGGAGGAGATGTAAGTACATACATTCATATATCATAATTACACAAATATTTGCTAAGAGCAATAAAATCTTGCATCTCTCCACCTGGAAATAAAAACAGTATATTTTATAGGCTGGTGTTAATCACATGACCTGTTTGGCAGACATAACTTTAATGTGTCTCATGCAGCACACGTACAACTCAGCAGGGCTTTCCAAGCCATGCAGAATCATCAATCAAGTTTTTGCAAGCAACATAACCATTTGTATCTTAAGGCCAGAGAGGTGACAAAACAAATTCACTCACCCTGTTGGTATTTTTTTTTAAAAACCTCTCTAGCTAATCTGTTATGTAGAATGATGACGAATGTAACTATAGAGCCTATTAGTCAAATTTAGCTGTGCACCTTGATGTGTATGTGTGTAATCACAGCAGACTGCAATGAACTGCTACAATCTACAGGTGTAAACAACGCCACTGTCATGAATGCGGGCCTAAAAAGGTACTAAGTTCATCTCTCATCAATCACATTCACACTAAGCCGTGAGGGCAGGGCAATATGGAGACCTTAAGACGGCTGCTAAGTATGCCAGCTATTGTCCGCCTGCTTATTTTCTGCCACAGTGATGATTGACACAGCCAGCTCCCTCTGTCCCATTGACCTCATTCTCCTTTTATTTCAAATATGGAGGATTACACCTCTCAATTTAAAATCCCCTCGACTATTTGTCACTTAGCTTCAAGTGACAAAAACAGTTGTTTAAATTTTCAACTTTGTTTTTACTGAAAAAAGGAGTGAGAGGCTTTGATGTGAAATAAAACTTTGAATTTACACTACATTGCTAAAATTTCTTAGTCACTTTGAGTATTTTTTTCCTTTAAAAAAAGCGTGAAATATTACAATGCAATTCTTTTAGACATGTTTATATCTCGCTAGTATTCTTACTGAACTCTAAAACAACCAACGCAGACAAATCACAAGGTACCATGCATCACGGTGTGAAGAGAGTAGCCATTTAGTTAATGAGCCCCAATGGAGACCTCCAATGAAGCCATCAAGACTGCTCAGAATAACAATGGTCAACTAACGCCTTTCTAATTGAATGGAAGGTATGGGGAGGCGAGGGGAGTGGGCCTGGAACACTGAAAAGGAGACAGAAAGGTGGTGGTGGGTGGGAGATTGGTGGTGGTGGGGAGTCTTTTCAGTCAGATGCCTGCTAGGCCTTAACGAAAGTACTTGTTTTTCGGGGGGTGGGGGTGAGGGGTGTTCAACTCAGGGAAACAGAGCTTTTCAGCAGGGAGTATTTTAAGGAAGTTTGCACAGACCCATTTAAAATGTATTAGACAGGTTCCAATCCCAAATGTTTTGGTTAAGTTTCCCAAAATCTTGCATGTTTGATACAATCTTCCCTGGACCTTTGATTGGGACTGTCCTCATTAGTAATGTGTACATCATTGCTAAGTGACGTATTATCCAAATGTGATAATTACAGCCACACAACCCTCCCAAAGAAAAACAAAACCCAAATGCAGCAAATGAGTGTAATAATCAATATTAAAAACTATAAGCACTGTAGAACTTTACTAACGACTCCTGTGACGCCACCACATTGCAAAGTTTGCATCAACAACACGATTGAGACCGTCAATCTTATCTAGACATTTAAAGTCTCTGGACATCGTCTGTCACTGGCACTGCTGTGCGCTGCTTTCCGTGTGTGTCAAAGAGAGGTATTACATAGTAGTTACATTGCAGGATAGAAAGAACAGACTTCTCCTCCCTGTGCAGTGTGCAGAAAGTTTCTTAATGGAGTTTAAAAACATTTTAAGATGGCCTGCACACAGAAGAGGCACAAAAGTATCACAATAATGCAAAAATGGAAACAGCCAGGTCAGAATATAAACTTAAAACAATATTGTGAAAATCTAAATATAATACTGTTTATATTTTAAATTACAAAACCCTATAGGAGAATAATAGTGATAGCACATTTGATCAGCATTAGCAAAGAGGTCACTATAAAGTAAATATTATGAGTTTGTTCACTACAGTATTTTCTGGTAAGGATTAATTCTAAAACAAGAACGAATAAGTTTGAGCTTCACATGAAGTTGTCATATAGGCTATAAGCCTTTGCCATTGTGGATGGCAGAGAGAAATTTATATCCCCCAAAAGAACAAAGAAGTAGTTAGTAGCCTACTACTCCTTGAGAGGCCGTTTGGAGGGAATATGGCGGTCTGGCAGTGCACAAGGAACTTTTACGCACGGCCAAAGTTTTTTGTTTTTTTCTTCAGTATGAGATTGAATAAAGGAAGCAGAGTTGAGAGTAACTTGTGCACCGGGAAACTTACTGTTCTGGGAGACAGCGAACCATTGGATAGGTATGGATTGGTGAGGTCTGGAATCATTAGAAACGGGTAGCCTGGATAGTGAGGGCTCTTAAAAAAGCCACCATCTTGCTGTCTTCTCAGTGCTGCAAGGAAGAGAGAAAAGTATGGGCTCAGCAAGGCATACAAGTGACAATATTTCCGCACTGAAGTGTAAAAAAAAAAAATCCATAAAAAAAATAAAATAATATAAATAAAAAAACACTACGGAGTTTAATTTTTTACCTTCACTGAAGTAGTCTCTTGTTTTCTCATAACTTTCGGAGTCGGTTCTGGTTTGGGGGCGCCTCTCCGCTTGCTGCAAGGGAGGACATGCACACGGAGGGGAAGAAACTATTAAAACTTTCACCACTGTTAAATCACATTTCTGGTCGTGCTGAGCACCGTGGGGAGCATTTAATTTGTGCAGTGTGTTTACCTCTGAGTCAGATGAGCTGCTGTTGTTTTCCGACTCGTTCACTAAGGAGGATTTCACATCATCCAAATCCCTCTCTGCGGATACATTTTCGGATATCTTTTCCTCCTGTTCCCCCTCGTCTTTGAACGAGATCATTTCATCATTGGCCCCCAAATCATCCCCACCGCCTCCGTTGAGCTGTGGCATTTTCGCGCACCAGTTGATCGGATCGAAAAGGAGGAAAAAAAACAACCGCAAGAACTGACTCTTTTTTTTGTCACCAGAGCAGTGTAGTCCAAACGTGCCACTTGTAGTAAACTAACTAAAAGAAACAGTTCATGTTTCAAAACTCCTCTTTCATCCTCTGAACGTGACTCCGTGGTCCATGTCGTGTTAATAATCCACAGGTAAAGTTAACAGCAGAAGAAAATGTCGATGAAATTTTGGCGTCTGCGGCCGGATGCGCAGCAACTTGGCAAAGTTTCGTCTCCTTCGCAGCTTGTGGACAACTTGTGGTCCTTGTACGTCTCTACTTCTTGTGCTCCTGAGGAATGGCACTTTCTCTCCTTCTCCAGAGCCCGGAGACAACATAAAACCACAGTCCAAGCGACCGAGAAAGCTACTCAAGAGAAAGCAACACGTCCGATTTTATCTCCTAATATCCATGTGTAAGAAAACAATGGTTCACGCGAAAAAAAAAGAAAAGGGGGGAAAAAGCACGAGTCGGACAGGCTGCAGTTTCTTTACTTCTGACTCGCCTTCCCCAGTAGCAAACGGTTTGTTGTGTCCCCCAACAAACGCAAAGTTCATAACTAGACGAAGAGAAACGCAAGGCAGGAGTGTGGAGAAGAAAAAATTAGCTCTTCGGCCTTTCCCTCCACATTGCTGCCGGGGACTGTTCTCAGAAAACTACTTGGTTGTTGAAGTGGAAGAAAAGCGCAGCCCGTCCGTAGAGGAGGAGTTAGCGCTGAAAACCGACACTTCATTCACCACCATGCAGATCTGCTATTCTTAACCCTCAAGCCACTGACGCGCAGCCACCACTCAAACCATTTCATTACAAGGCTACAGACAAACAACCAAAATGACAATAATAATAATAATTATTAATATTTAATATTATTATTTAATATTATTATTATTATTATTGATTAATTCAACAAAACAGGAGCAAACACCATATCCTCAACTGCACCAGCCATGTGTTATCATCATTGTCTTTTATTAGTTCAAATAAACATAAGCACAGCAGTTCGTAATGCGCTGTGACCAGCTGATATTTCCAGTATTGTTAAGGAAAGGCATTAGAAACCACACTGCCTCCATCTGGAAGAGGATGACAGGCCAGTCTTTTTTTTTTTTTTTTTTTGTGAGAAAACTCATAATTACATACTTCTATGTTAATTGCACGTCTGTGCTGAGGGAAGACAAAGCGCACTAACACCTGGGATAAGCTGTCCTGTTATGGCACAACTACAGGCAACAGGACGCTGAAAAGTCAGGTCATCTGTGAATGGACATGTCTGGCTCTTTATCTCTCTGCCTAGATAGATGGCTCCTTTGTTGATTCCAGTAAAGGAATTGTTGGCCTGGTTTTGCAAGCTTGTCTTGGAAGTTAAGAGGAGCAATTGCTGAATTGTCTGTCTAACTTGCACACAAATCTCAGTTATGACAACAGTTCAGAAATGCCCCTTGATTTCTGTACAAAAAGAAGCACAAATTAAATTTGTATGTTTATTACATACAACTTATTAGATTTATTATTGTTTTAGAACCTCTCTTATGTCCTGTCCTTTCTTTACCGTTGTCAGTCCAATGCCAATGGACCTCAGACTTGACTTAACTGCTGATGCCATTCGACAGGCTGCCCTTGTTTGAGAAAAGAAGTCATTGATGTTGTTGACTGCATGTCAGCAAGCTGAGGGTTGACTGACAATTCAGCAGTGTCTCCATGGGCCTCATTAGATCCCCAGATTCCTTCTGGGTGTTTTTGTGTGTGTGTGTGTGTGTGTATGCATCTGTATTTGTTTTCAGTTATAAACAACATATAGTGCAGTTGCATGCTGCATCTCTTATACATTACATGGTGATGAAAGTGGGTTTCTTGTGCACAACAATACACAACAATATTTCTGTACTTACATTGACACACAGGTGAATTTTTGGCCTCAGGGCAACACATTATTGTTTTGGGGTTTGTTTTTTTGTGATGGTGATGAGAGGAAAGGGGGGGGGGGGTCCAGATTCACGATGCAACCAGATTAGACTGTTGCTAATTGTCTCCATATGCACAAAAACCCCACATAATAAATACTTTCTTTTCCCCTAAACTTATCATGTCATAGATAAAATAGACTGTTTAGGTCCCAGCAGCACTCATACACCATAGCCTTATAAATTATTAATTAAGGAATCCAATATTAAAACAAGTCAACACAGAAAAATAACAACGACATGCAGATGCACTTGCTCAACAGGAATATCTCCCAAATAACAACACCTCATGCAAGCATTAGTTCAGGCAGTCATAAAGCACCACTGGCATGCAGTAAGTAGATTGTTGTTCACAGTCAGCTGCAGCAGTACAGTGAGAAATCACACTTGTATGAAAATTTAGAAAAAAAAATCCAGTTTGTCTGTAATGTTTTATTCCTGGATGAGAAAAAAAATCTGCTGATGATAAACTACATTAACTGGGAGCTGGATGCAAAATAATATGTAAAGGATAAAAAATGTAGTTTTCTCATGTGTTGTGTGTTTGTCTCTCACTCTGATTTATTAATGGAATAAGCTGCAGTTCTGCTTTTTGGATCATCTCCAAAACTAACATTTGGTAAAAATTATTTCTTCACACCTGCAACATATGAAATAAGATTTGATCTTGTTCATTTTTACCTGTAACTTACCCGCTTCCTATCACTGTCATGTGCGATAGAGATTGGATTCAACGTGGAGTTGATGAGGGGATCAGGAGAGATGCAAACAGCCACAATCTTAGCCTGGGGGCAGATCGACTGGTGGCCAGAAAATTTATTCAGAGGGTGCTGTCCCTGCATCTGCCTTACTTTGAAGTTGCTCTCTCAACTCTGGCATGTCGTACGTGACTGTGTGTTAATTTTTTTCCCTCACTAAACAGAGTGTGAAAAGCAGAGATAGAGCAGTGGTGTGTGCCAGCGCACATGCATGTGTTTCTGTGTGAAGTGTGTTTTTACTGCATGTGTGTACTTTGAAAGACAGTGAGAGTGGAGGAGAGAAAGGAGGAGAGGTTGGGAGAGAAAGATGATGTGTGCCAATCCATACTTGCTTTGGAGAATTCAAGGTCATCCTTTCATGTTTTGCCAACCATCGGTCAATCCGTTTCCAATCAAAGTGGTGCTTAATTCAGTAGTAATTCCCATCTCCTCACCACATTCTCCCCTCACTGTCTAAGCAGTGTTAAAGCAGTTCTTCTGTCTTTTCTGTGATCTGCTGCACTGTGTCCAATATGTTTTACCGGGCCTAACCCACTCTGTCAAGTTCTCTAATAATTCTAGTTAAAGTGTGTGGAGGACATATCAGATCACACAATGTGCTACTGTTGCTTCTATCTATCTCACTTTAGAAGATTTAGGTTTTGCTTGATTGTGTCTGAAAGATACCCAAGTCACGTTGTTCATTTATCCAAAGAGCCATCTAGAAAGTTTCTATTTCTTTGGGATTTTTTTTTTTTTTTTTTTTTTTACAGCTTGAAAGAAGAACATTGTTCACCTCAAATGTAAAACAATTATAATACAGTCCCTTTTTCCAAAAGCATTTTGGATGGTTAGAATCTAGTTTAAATCCCAGAATGTGATGATTTGCAAACAAACATATTTAACTTAAAACAGTACAAGAATATAGCAGGACCTCCCCCCCCAATAAAACCAAGCCTGTGTTCCAGTTTATCAGTCAAGATTCATGTTGCCATCGCAGTATATGAGTTAACCATGTCATGTGCATTAGTGCATCCTTGTATGCTGGCTTACAAGAAAAAAAAGTAACATTTTGATTCCTCAGACTGAATTTTTCTACTTCATGTCAGACCTTTTGTAACGACCTTGAGTCCAGAGAAGTGTTCTGAGCCCATGGAATAATTTCCACTAGAAATTCACGTGACTTCTCTGAATCCTCTGTTTACAATGAAGACCCAGAATTCTTTGGTTCTCAGACTTCTGAAAGACTCAGCCTGTTCTACATCTTTTATTTAATATGTGCTAATGTTACTCATTTATTGTGAGATGTTTGACTAAGTATTTTATAATAAAAATATTATTTACACATTAACGTTTGTTTTTTTAAACATTTTACACAGTTTTGCAGATGTGGTTTTCAGATGTGATATTTGTGATTCACATAAAACATGGAAAAAGAATTATTATAATTATTTTCTATTATTATTTTCTTAAAATTTAAATTCGTAAAGATCGATTCTAGTTTCTCAAGTCACTCATCGGTGCAGATTTTTTCAAAGCATGGTATGACCCTGACACATAAACAAGTGTGTGCCTGTCATTTTACATGTGTTACACAAGATAGAACAAATTTATAAGTCATGCATTTTTTAAGATGTATGTTTTTTTCTTTCTCTCTCCTTGCCAAAGGGCAGGATCAATTTCTGAACTTACAAAATTGTTTTGCATCACCACTGTACCATATTAGCTCACCTCCTCA
This sequence comes from Rhadinocentrus ornatus, assembly GCA_037177495.1. NCBI lineage: Eukaryota > Metazoa > Chordata > Actinopteri > Atheriniformes > Melanotaeniidae > Rhadinocentrus > Rhadinocentrus ornatus. Next base: position 21,802,659 of record JBAMHW010000012.1, on the reverse strand, counting down.
GTCATCACACTAAGTCTGGATGGGAGTGCCTCATGCAATCATGGATCTCACTAACATAACCTCATATCCGTTTTAATCCACAGAAAGGTCCCCTTTCCAAGCTGGTATGGGCGTATATGGCATTTAAGACTGTGCGAGGATATGATTAGATGACAGTTTTTACTGCCTGAAGGGTGTAACGGCAACACTAAACTGTGCAGAGAGAAGAAAATAAAAGTGTGTTGCAAAGTTTTATTCCTGCCTTTCTACTTGAGTCTGGTGGGTTTTTCTTTCTTTTGTTTGTTTGTTTGTTTGTTTTTTGCATTGTAGGATCTTTTTCAAGCACAGTCCTGTTTTCTAAATGAGAAATCCTATCCTCTCACCACAAATAAAAATAATCTGGATTTTACTTTAAGAAAATTATTAGCAGGGTTTATTTCTATAATAAAATCATGACAACACAGAAGAAATTGACTGTGTATAACACTGAGATGAATAACAAATAAATATGAATTAATAAAAAAAATGAGCATTGCATTTACAAAGGCAACCCAATATTTTTTGTACATGACATGTAACATCATCAGCCTTAAAAAAAAAAACATCAAACATGTCCCCGTCCTCCAGTGGGAATTTACATGGCTCCTAAAAAGTGTTCACTCACACCTCTTGTCTGAAATGCATGTTCATGTTTTTCTGTGTTGCAGAGAATGCTTTTAAGGAGCATTATTTCCAAGAACTTCAAAGCCTGCCAAAAGCACTCTCCTTTTGGAGTGTGCAGCAGCTTGAAAATGTACTTATATTTTCCAAATGGACAGGAAGAGGCCCTTACTGGTATCGAGGAGATGCTAATGCGGTGTGGCGCTGTTTTTTTTTTTCTTTCTGTTTTTGTTCGTATTTTTTATTGTAACCCAGTTTACAGCACAGAAATACAGCTTGCATTAAAAAGTAATAGTCTTTTACAGACTTTATTTTACATTCACTTTAATTTCCCATCATTTTAAGCACAAGAAGACAAATATACTTTTCATTCTGCTGTGTCCACATGGAAATCTGACTTTTATGGTCAAGGGGAAAAAAAAAAGCAGAGCCAACAATGCCAACGGGTCCTCGTGGACACTATTTACTGTGTTCAGCTCAATAAACTAACTACTATAATTGTCTAGAAAACCTGAGTCAGACTCTTTCCAGATGCTGCATCCAGGTTTTGTGATTTTCCCTGTTTTTATTGATCCAGTTATCGCTTGCAAGGTCACAGTCTTTAACTGTCTGTGTTTTCTCAGCTGAGGACAGACTGCACAGCTCCTAGGAGAACTGGAGATTAGTTCCCGTGATGTAAACCCTGCCCAAGTCAGAGGCTGTTGACTTTACTTAATATGTTCAGCAGATTTTTATGAGCATTACGCAAATGAAATGGTTTGTATTATGTGTGAACCATACATTCCACACAGGCATGCATGGCAGCAGACAGCTGGAAGTAACTTGAACCCCTCGGTCACTTATCAGCCTTGGCATCCCTGCCATTTCCCATAGCCATCTTCAAGCCAGAAGAATCCAGCCTTTGTTTTCATCTCTGTGGGCCCTGTGTTAACTCAGCAGCCCCGCGCTGATTGTTGCAGAGATATTAAAGAAAATGGTAGATTTGTCTTTGTCCATATAACCCTGTCTTGTGACATCCAAGCTTTATGTGTGTGTAGGTGTGTCTTTGTGTGTGTCTGTATTGAGGGGCCTTTTACTTGATGCAGTTGTAGAGAGCAGCTGCACCTGCCCTGTATGTCAACATCAGGGTCTGTAGCAGACACTCAAGAAGAGGGGTGGCTTTCACTCAACTGGCCTCACTGCTGCTTACTTTCCAAAGACAACAATGACCATGCTGCAGAGCCGGACCGCAGAGCTTTTAGGCTCTATAGGCTTGGCGCCTGGTCTGTGTGGCCTTCAGATTATCTTCCAACTGAGCCCTTCATATACAAGCTTATTGGACTTCCTCACGTCCCCTTGTTTTTGTGGCTCTAAAGTTTCCAGGATGCTTTTTGACTGTCTGTTTTACACATAGAGACAGGATCCCCCCAAGGGGGTTGTTAGGAGGTTACAGGGGGGTAGTGAAGGGGTCAGGGAGAAACTGTCATTCTATTTCCTTTTTCTAGCCTTGGGAAACTGCACCACAAGTTTTATTTAATATTTTTAGCATCCTTGCTGGTTTTTGTCTGCGAGTATCCACAGAAGACAAACTAATTCCCAGTCCAGAAGGGCTTGTGTGTTTCTCATGGATTCCTTATTATTACTGCTATCTTTCTGGGTCCATCTTTTTTTACTACCTATAGAATAATTGTGTCCAGCGCACACACACTGTCAGAAATATGCACAGGGCCTGGAAACCATCATCTTTGTGTATAGGTCTCTAAATCGTTTTTTCACAGCATCACTGCACAACTCTCTGTGATGGTTGACTCATGCTTGAATATCTACAGCTGGCAAAGTCTGTACGTGTGTGGGTGTGAGTGCAAACTGTCAGTGGAGGCAGAGCTGCTGATTATAAGTGAGAAAAAGTTAATAATCCAAGATGTAATGTGGAAACATGGAAAAATGCTGCATCAGAATGTTGATCACTTCAAGGGTGTTTGAGGTATCCTGTAAAAACTGAATAATTTGTGAGTGTTGTTGGTTTAAGTTAATTTTTTTCATGATAATTTAAACAAGAAATGTCATGGATATGGTTGAATTATAGAACAAAACACAAATCCCAGCTCCTTCTCTTTGTCAAAATTTGCACCAAGGTCATAGCAGGTATTGAGTGATCACATTCAGGTGAGAGAGTGAGCTTTTATAAACCTGCTGGGAGGTCATGTTTATTTACATTCAGACAGCATTTGCAGAGAATCACCCAAGCAGTCCAGATAATATTGTTCACAGACACGTTTTACCTGCTGCACCGCATTTCTTCCTGTTTTATCTCTAATTTCATCGACACCTCTTGTTCTGTAGTGTGAATGAGCTGGCACTCATCTGCGGCTGTTAGAATAGCTGCTGCATGTTTCTCATATGGTCTCAGTGCAACTAAACTGCTGTAAATATTGATCTAAGAAGTTTGCTTCATTTTTAAATCATCTAGGCTGACATTGTTCTTCATTTTGCAGCAACAGTCTATTTGTATTGTCACTGGAGCTACAAACACGATACTATGTGAGTATAGTGTGCCTTCAAGAATCGCCTGTGGTAATAAAAAGAAATTTCATTCTAAAAGAAGGAGCAACTGTACAATATGAAGAACACCACCTTGAAGATAATGCTTGTAATGAGAAAGCATCTTTTACTCACTTTAAAGTGATCTTAACAGTTTTTTCTGCTTGCAACTATTACCACTCCATGAATGGAAAGGCCAAAATAAAAAACAAAGAAGTAATTTCTACTTTTTGTTGGCCCTCCTCTTAGTAATGCCTGACTCTGCAGCTGTACTGTGCACCGTGGAAAACAAACAGTGCAGTGCAGCTGGGCTCCTCAAGACAGCAAACGGGGAATTTTAATCCCTCCCGTGTTTTTTTTTTGTTTTGTTTTGTTTTTTTGGGGGGGGTACTGGTCAGATTTATTTGGTCATAAAACAGGAAAAGTACCACTCCATCTGAGGCGGATTGGGAAGTAATAGCGCAAATGATGCCAGAACCCCAGTTGCAAAGTTAGAAACACAACAGGCCAGGTAATGAATCCCTAATAGTTTAAAGTGCTCAAAAGACAGAGGTCATTTAACAAGAATAGTGCAGCCTTATTGGGATACTTGCACAGTTCTGATCTGGTTGTCATACCTACATTAGACACTAAGAACTCACTAAATAAGCGGCAGAAAATTTATTCAGCAGTGGAAACGTCCCCTGAAACAGCTAATCACCATTATAGCCAAGGGCTGAACTACATATATCACTCATCCAGTCTCACAGTGTGCTCTGAAAACTAAATATCCAGAGATCCTCAAACTATTACCAGCTGTCACATCCCTGCACCAGTCTAACTCCTAACCCGATATGATGGGGCAAGGCGAGGTGAGGGTCAGGCCTCAAGGAAGACTCATAACATGTAACTTAAACTGGGAGCATTATTCATAATTGCCTGCGGTTGAAAAATGAAGATGGCCTTGTGTTGCACCTTTTGTCTCTCATGTTACCTTCATCACTTTCTTATCTTACATGAGATCCTACAACTCTTCACAAAACCAATAACAGAGCAAAGAATATAAAGATACAACAAATATGTGAAGGTGGACTACAACTCTTCGTTTACTTCAGCAATCAAGTCAATCAATTAAAAATACTTCTTTTGCTCTAACATGCACAGATCTTTTGCTAATTAAAAAGAAAAAAAAAAACTTGTAAAAAGACAAAAATTACACATTGCTTAACATGAAACTATCCAGCAGTGTATAAAAGTTTTTCAATCAATTTAAGTGTTCATTATCAGTAAAATCTTCACCATCCCTCAGCACTGTCTTTCAGTGCGGGTAAACCATGGGGGCAGTTCGTGATGGAGTTATGTGATATAAACCTACAGTCATGAGAAGAAAAAAACACATTCTCTTAAAAAGATTTTACATATCAGGACATTGATTGAAAAAATCTGGTCCCAATCATGTCCTAAACTTAGAATACAACCTCAGATGATGAAAACACAACACATTGCATCACATTTTTATTAACAACTGTTAAGCTAAAATTCAGAGACAGTGTGTGAAAAACTAAGTACAATCTTAGTGATTTCAGAGAAGTTAATAAGGCACTATGGAACTTTGCCAGATAGCAAGGTGCCTCTTAACAACAGCTAATTTAGCATCCATCTTGCATCCTATCTGTATTCTGAACTCCAGCTGGTAATTCAGTCCAACGTTGACTATTGTCTTAATTCTTTCTCTGTTTCATTTTCTGTTTCTTTTTCTCTCTTCCTCCAATAATGTCCTTTATGGTTTCTTTGCCAAATAAGCCACTGCGCCCGTTTAAAACAGCCGGTGTGTTTATATCCGCTCGCTAGTGTGTGATGTGGTGCACAAAGCAAAACTCAGCTAGAATGTCAGGCAGAATCCAAGTAGCAAAAGTTGTTAAGTGCAGTTTCTCAGCCTCAAGACACTGCTGGGCAGCAACGGCTCCAGAAATATACATAATAAATGTCACTGTGCCATTAAACAAGTCAGGAACGTGGCGTTTTAAGGTCGAAAAGTTACATAGTGCAACTTTAAAGGTAGTTTTTTTGGGTATTTTCTTAGCACAAATCAAGAAGTGCTTTCATAACTACGTAGTCTAATCACAGTCCCATCCAAATGAAATCGTTCTTGTAGCTTAGAATTAAATGTTTATAAATACGTAGGTGGCGGCTCACCCAACTGGAGGCTACCATGTCGCATTGCCATCTTTGAATACAGTAGCCGAAAGGGGACAAACTTGTTAACCTTGTGCGTTTTACGCTTTACGAGTCCCCGCTGTTTCGGAGAGAGGAGGAGGGCGCGGGGGTGATGTAAACAAGCCAACACGAGCGTGGATGATTCAGCTTGCCAGCTCACATTAAAATGGAGGACCATCTATACTCTTTGCACGCGAGACGGAGGAACAAATAACCATTAAAAAGAAATAATAACTGGGAGAAAATAAGAGTGTACATCAGTGGAGCATTTACCAGATGAAGGAGAGGGACTTCAAAGCTAACGCGGAGGTTGTAGCTTTCTGCTGGATAGGTGAGTTAATGCAATCTAACAGTGAAGTTTATTTTGGTGTTATGTTAGAAACAGGGCAGGGTGGTCCAGCAACTACTTTATCCTCCCGTTTAAGTCGGATCATTTACTGGTACTTGCTATATAAAACGGCAGAAATGGATAATTTGTTAGTTAGCCTACAGTAGAAAAGCTACGCTGCAACAGTTTTCAGTTACTCTTCACAGAAGTCATACCAGCAGGCGACCGTGCGCTTCTTTCAGATGTGTTTTCCCAGAGCTTTCCCTCGTGTTTCATATTTTATTTCAGCTGATTTATCAACGGGATAGGGCTAGTTGTCGTCCTTCTAGTCAGACAAAATAGACCAAAGTAAAACCAGTTTCTCATCGTGATTTAATCACCAGAACCGCATCATTCCACCGCAGAAATATATCTCTGATTATAATTATTTTCTATCAACACGCCGCCCACCTCCCTGGATAAATCAGCTGAAATACATCTTTTTAACCACAGAGTAATGCGCCACTGCCCTGCTTTTTCTCCCTGTTTCTCTCCCTTCATCAGATGATCTCTGAGTCTGAAAGTCACAAAAAACTATTTCATTCAATAACATTAGCTGTTAGCAGTAGCTTGGTACTAAATGCATGGAGGGCACACTTGTAACTTATTGGCATAAAAATAATAATAATTATGTATTTTTCTGTTCCTCATCACCTGATGGGACACTCGAACTTCACAATTATGAATCTCCGCGGCTTCCGTAGTCGTAATAACGCTCTTCAATGGTGAGGCTGCAGTAGAGCACTACTCGGTTGCTTGTAATATATTA
>JBAMHW010000012.1:21774677-21794728 GCA_037177495.1 Rhadinocentrus ornatus | reverse complement strand
TGTGCTCTAGGGTTCCTCTTTTCTGGCAGAGGGGGCAAGCTGGTGTCTCCACCCTCCCCCAGGTAAAGAGGTTAGATTGACTAGGCAGCACATTGTAGACTGACTGGATCAAGAATTTTATGCGATAGGGTTCAGCTTTCCGCAGCTCGGTCCATGTGACCTTGCTCTCCATCGCTTGCTCCCATCTCGTCCAGGCTCCCTGCTGCCTCATTCCCACCATCTGGCTGACCCTGCAAAGTATTCTCGAGTAACACAAGTAGTCATCTGTCTGACAGCCTAAACTTGACTGAAAGTCAGTCATGCAACAAGTGATGCAATGTCCCAATCAAAGTCCAGGTCTCAACCTAATTGAAATGCTGTAGTAGGATCCTAATAGAGTTGTGTGTAAATGAATGCCTGCAAACCTAAATGACCTGAAGCAACAAGAGTGTCAAAGTTCCTCTACGACTACATGAGAGACTGATAACATCATAGAAAAAAAATATTGCTTTAAACTGTTACCAGAAGGTGCTTTTACAAGTTACTGAATCAAAAGGTGTACTTAGTTTTTCAACCACTTCTGCATTTTGGCTTAGTTTTTGGTTCTGACATAAGGCAGGTCCTCTAATATGCAACAGTTCTGAGCACTTCCTTTGTCAAGGGGAAATATCTGTAAATTAATTTTGCAGATATAAAGGCTGAACAAAACTTTAGGCAAGAGACAAGATTTTTGATAGAAGCGTTCAAGGTTTCTTTTATTTCCTAACCATCTTTGAGCAGGCTTTAGTTCTGTGCAGATAGACAGTAATGTAGAGATCAAGAGACACAGAACTTAGCAGTAAGAAAAAGCGTCTTGAAACCATTTGCACTTGTCTGATGATAATTTAACTTTTTATTACACAGGAAGTCTAGGTTAAGATATCAATTATCCAGATATCAGAAGGCTGCACCAAAAGGCCCAGAGACAAGTCATCAGGTTATAACAGTTGATTTCCCAGATTTGTCAAGAGGGAACTTAAACTAGTAATTGTGCAACTGAAACTTATCCTAAATATGACTCATGAGCATAACCCTTGAGTCGATGGCAAAATTGGGAAAAAATGCAAATCTCAATGTAGATTTAAAAGCCAAATTGAGAATGGAAATGGGGATTAAATTTATTAAACTTGGAGATAGTAATTTAAGGTTGTCTTCTTGGAATGGGAGCAACACTGTGTGCCACTACCCACTGTGTTGTTCCCATAGATATCATAAAATGTCCATAAAAGTAGGATCCTTTGATTTAGAAGCTGTTCTTTGTGCTGGTTGATTACACAAAAAAAAATGTCCAATAATGCAAAGATCACATTTTTCCGAACAGATTTTTGGTTAATTTCTATTAGTCAACATGAACAATAGATTCATTACAAGAGACTGTTTCACAAACTGCTGATGAAGCATTTCTCTATATAAAGTAAATAACAAATTCCACAGCTATATTGTCACTTTTACATAACATTTCAGTTTCACTTCTGCTTCCTCCATAGCTGTACTAACAGATAAAAGTGCAGAGAAAAGCTAATAGAATCCAATGCAAAAATCATCTGGAATACCACTCAAAGCTCGACTTAGCCCCATAAAAAAGATAAATGTGTCCCTGTGAATTCCCAGGGAATACTACATCTACTCATCCCATTCCTTATTACACTGAGGCACAGGACAGGCTACATGCCCCCAAATTCTTCAGTTCAAGATACACAAAAAAAAAAGAAAAAGAAATTGACTATTCACAAACACAAAAACAGGCAGACGCTTTAGCTGCTGTCAGTTTGTTGTCAATGTTAAGGCGAGAGAAGTTTCATTAGAAACAGAGGGTGTCTCTGTTTAACCATCCAAAACGTTCTTTTTTTTTAAATGACATATTTAATTATCATGCGAAAAAACAAAAAACAAAACAGGATTCATCTGACTCTTTATGTAAAATTCTATAAAAAGGTCACTGCAATCAGAGGAGCATATTTGCACCATGTCACAGCCAGTGTCTCAGCTGCACTTGTGTTTAAAACATAATACATAATGCAACTACCCCTTCCCTATCTGTTTTTTTTTTATGATAAGATTCATCCTTTGTTTGCTGTTTAGATTGCATTGGACAAAGATATGCAAAGAATGCATGTAAAGAACAGAGCTCTAAAAGTGAACTAAAAGCAATCAGGATGTTCAATATGAAATAGTCAGTCAGAGCATTGTTGTGGTTTCATTTCCTGAAACTCTTGATAATGACATGGATTTCCAATAAAGGACGATGTGACAAGAGGCTATTTTAGCGTTTTGTTTTTTAAAGGGAGTGTGTGTGCATTTGTGTGTGAATGTGTATGTGTGTGCATGTATTTCTTTATCTTGCCTCACTATCCAACCTCTTACCTCCCCTTTTGGGCCTTTAGGAGCATCCTGTGACCTCTGACCTCCTTGACAATAGAGGCCAGGACATTTCCCAGTGAGCGCCAATGGAGCCAACAACAGGAACATGAGGGGTGCTCCTGGGAAACAAACTGTTTATTGTGCAGCAGGATGGACAGCCCCCCATGCCCTAGTCACTTTTACACATTATCACAGACACTAACTACACACCTCTGCACAGTAAATCCAGTCAAACAACAGGTGGCAGCTTTAAAATCTGAAGCTTGTTGAAGCAGTTATGCTCAGATGTCTCATATTTTCTGAAAAAAGCACCTGCATATGCATGTGCTTGTATCTGGTTGTAACATAAGTAGAAACTTAACAAGGATATTTGTCTTTCACCTATGTCATGTCATGTTACAGTTACATAGATACTTTTTGCATCATTTATCATTAAATTCCATTCTCTCTGTTCAAGCAAGCAGCCCACAGAGACATGTACATGCTGTTCCAGTTGTTACTTTCCGCTTCATTTCTGCACTGGCTTCAGCTGCAGATAGTAAGTTTATATTTAGTCAAACTTTCTATTTGAAAAGAGTACCATGTCATTTGTTGGTGCTGCCACTGCCTGTCTGTTTTGGAGGAAATCCCTTCTTTGTCTCACAAGGAAGCCCAGCAAACTGGAAAAACCTGAATTTATCATCAGAGCTCAAACAGCTGGAAAACATTTGATTAGGGAGAGTCACCACTAAACGTATTAGTCAACACTCACACTAGTTATTATCATTGCTTTGGAGACTATTCATTGCAAAAGCAGCACAGTAAAACAGTTTCCAGAGCCACCAATCACCATGCCAGAAGTGTGGTGCAACACAAAGACACAGAGGGCCCCAGGGATTGCTCTATAAGAGCTTAACCCCAAAGGATTACTGGTTCTTTATGACTATATGTGTGGTTCTGTCTGTGCTCCACATGATGTACATCTGATAAGGGTGGATCAGATGAGGATAGGCACGGGGGACTGGATCTGATCTCATTCCTTTTGCTCTCTCTGAAGAGACATTAAATCGTGATCATCAGAGAAGAATAAAAAAAAAAGAAAGAAAGAAAAAGAAACCCTTTAATCATTTTTGGAGGATAACAGAACCTAACTGAGTCTCAAGAGCAGCAGAAGAAAACATTACAATAACCATTTTTAATATTAACATCTCTTAATTATTTTATGGTATATTAGATTCATCCAGTTATGGGAAATAAAATATGTATGGAGAAGAACTTTATCTGTTTTCATCTAAAACGTCTGTTATTTGAATAGTTATTTGACCATTTTTTGACAAGAATGACAACGACCTAAAAGTAATCACTTCTCAAATTTGTATTTTTGCAGCTTTTTATATTCAATCCAATCCAACTTTATTTATAGAGCACGTTAAAACAACATAGTTGACCAAAGTGCTGTTCACAACCTTGGACTTAAAAACAACACAGTATATACTATAGACTTATCAAATCAATATTATTTTATTACTGTGGTATTTGTATAAAAATACACAAAAACAATTCTTGAGTGAAGACCCCTTCTTGAAAATGAAAAATCCCATAAAATTAAACCTGCATGCTTGTTAATTCTTTTTGATGAGCGTTCCTAGAATCTACAAATGTTTATGATTGCATCATGTCAACCTTGCAAGATAAAAAAGTAAAGAAAGAAAGAAATAAAAAAATATAAATAAATTCATGTCCCAGCTTGTTTTAAGAGGAATGAGAATTTTTTTTCTTTTTTAAGAATTTTAAAATACTTATTTAAGAGTTGAAACTTGCTAAAAATAAAAGAAAAAACATTCACTTTGGGGAATAATTCTGAAACTTTCCAGGTCAAAGGCCACCTTAACACTGACCAGTAAAATCAAATCACAGCTAAGGAAATGGGCCATGAAACTCTGATTGCTCCATACATAATGACCCTTTTTCCAGTTGCTTAGCTCAAGAATTATTTGATTGTGCAGAGTGCTGACTTCACTACAAACATGAGCACTGCTTGCACATATTGCCTGTGTGTATAATCAAATCAAGACCACTGATACAAGAAGTGAACAAATATCTCTTAGTAAGTAGGAACAATGGATCTTTGTTCCATAAGAAAGTCCTCAGAAAGCTAATAGACTGACCGAAGGTAGAACACCTCTGGGGACTGTGAGCCTAGCTTGTGCTCAGCATTAATTGGTTGTGCTTTTATTGGATAATTCAGGCATTAGCAAGACCCATTTAAGTTAATTTTGAAAATGACAGTGAGCATATGTGCTTTGTCATGGCAACCATGGGAAAAGTGCCATTGAGGGGAATATACTGAAACTCATTCACAGCTTTAACATAATTGCTACAATGAGTGTAATGCTTTCTGCTATACAGTGGAACTTTCATGTGACCAAAAAGACAGATCACAGGGGTCTGCTGAGTCTGTGGTTTCAAATAACAGCAGTATAGACTATATTCCTCAAGACACAGGTCAGCTGAGCTTCTACCCCCACCCATATCATCCCACTTCTGCCATATTCACACCTTGGCTCATACATTAGTTGAGAATTTAAGGGCACCATTCTTGTAACTAAAAACTCAACTTCCTGGTAAAGGTGAGAAAATTCCCCTATATGCCTCAATGATGCAAAGCCTTCTAGAAATGAACACATATATTTATTGCTTTAAGCTGTTACAAGGTACAACACACCACTTGACCGCTGAAATCATTACTGTTACTGGCAGCTACAAACCCTGTTGGTTTTAACAGATAGTAGCAAAGAAATCAGCATGATTTGAGATTTCAAAGAGAAACTACTGCCGTGTGAGCCTAGGAGGCTTTGTGTATAGAGGCTTAAGACAACAAAGTGTGGGCTTGACTGTGTCTGAAAACCTCATGCTGATAAATGGCCTCTCCAAGTAGACAAACTCAGAAAACAAGGCCCCTGCTGCACCAGACCCAAACTGCTACCTCTGCTGCTAGCTGAATCTGATTACTGGCAAGCCCTGAGGACAGGCAGGTCATTGAGAGCACAGAGATGAGCAAACAATAAGATATTATCTGAAGGAATCTTCAGTTTACCAAAGGAAAATGGTCCCTCTCAGTGTCACATTGACGATAGGATCCTCAACCTGACACTGAATCAGCCATTTAAGAAGAATGAACACTGCAACCCATTCATACATACTCACCAAAATAATGAGAGCTCTTTTTTCACCCTTGTTTAAGACATATAAAGGGAAACTCATGAGTCTTTGCGAGACAAGGCTGAGCAGAAACCAGAGCATGCAGCTGACTCAAATGAATATGCCTTTACAGCGATTGGGTATTGAATTAACAATTCTACAGACCTTTTCCTCTATTCTTTATGTGCTTGTAAATAATACACTTGTTTGACTTCATTGTAAACGTATCTATTGTTATGCACGTTTGCACTTGAAAAATATCATATGAAATCAAAACTTAAATTGGATCTTTGCATGCAGGCTTTAATTTGAAAATAAATATAGTAAAAGCTTGTAGAAACACCTTGCAGCCAAAGCTTCACTTCACAATCTAACATAATCCACTTGTGTAATTTCTGTGTACTTTAGCGCCTTTCAAATAGTGACATCTTGTGGACACCTGGTTTTAGCTTACATGCTATAGTTGGTGTATAATAATATATTTTCACTACATATAAACCGATCATGCAAATGCATTTAAACTGTTGCAATGACTACATAATTACTTAAAGGTTGACACAAAAATTAATATAGATGAATAAATACTTTCACAGAGGGATTTTCAACCTAAAAAAAATGGGATGGTAACAGACCTATAATTTGCAAATGTTTATTTTGAAAGGTATGTTTATTTTATGCATTTGCAACATCTGAAACATTGCAAAATCCAAATTAAAGAGAACATGATTACTCACATTGGGTTGTTTTTTTCATTCCCCCCAGAAACAACTCAAATGCAAATACATTTTTTTCTTCATTTAGATATAAAGATGTGCTACCTTTTTTTGTAATTTTTGCAATTGTTGGATTTTGGGTTTAGCAATCCACCTATTGTCATCTTTTCCTTAGCTCTTTGCCTTGACCTCTAGGGAAAAAAAACATGTGGTTAAAGAAAGGTAATTAGAAACCTTTGGTAAAATAGAACAGCACTGCAGTGACAATCTAACCACATCTACACTAAACTGTGATGTTCATCTGCAGTGTTAAAAATACTCTTGTTCAAAACATATTCCACAAAAAGCAAATTAATAACTTGCATTTTCATGTTCTTATCCCATTGTTTCTTAGAGGCTGTTGTGTATAATCATCTTACTATGCAAAGATAGGCTATAATGGATATAATACTTCATTATCAAGGTTAGTCATTCAAAAAGGGTCTTCCTTTCATGAAGAATGGTCCAGTGTTTCCTATGCTTTATGACAAAGGGAACAATGAAGATAATTTTATTAGCATTTACAGAATTCAACAAACTTTTTCTCGTGACTGGTATTCCAATACAACCATTTAGTTTATTTAGGAAAAATGCAAATCATTGGCATCATCCAAGAATCTGGAACAAATCTTTGAATGCAGAAGACAAAACTGAAAGACTCTTCAAGCACTTAGGAAGCACTACATTGCTGTAATATTACTGTCTGATATACGTTGTTTGTTGTTTTATTGGTTGTTTAAATGATAACTATCTGTAATAAACTTTTGGACTACTGCTGTCTTGGCCAAGGCTCCCTTGACAAAGAGATTTTGTAATCTTCGTGGGACTTCCCTGGTAAAATAAAGGTTAAATAAAAATAAATAACTGAATATGAAACAAATCTTTTGTACAAATAACTTCTGTGACTCAAGGACACTTCTGAAAAAGATGTAAACTGACATAGTTTGTCATGTAATCCACAAAGGCTAGTCAAAACTCCACTATCCAAAAATATATATATATATAAATAGAAAATGTAAAATCAAACTGGGCTGACACGAAGTAGGAAGCTGTCTTGTGGTTTAATGAATCAAAATTTGCTATTCTGTTGAAAATCAAGGACACCTCTTAATCCAAGAGGAAGGCCTTTCTTATTTTAGCTCGACAAACCACGTTCTCTGGAAAGCATTTGTGTGTAGTTTCAGTTAATGACGAATTCGGGTAAAATGTAATCTTAATATAAAATAGGATATAAACTTATATAAACTTGTAGTAGTGCTTCTACTTGTATTGAAATAATTTGAGCTCCAGCAAATGGGTCCAGTTATAACTCTTGAAAGAGCATTTTGGAATGAGTTTAAAGAAGTCTCGCGATATTAACCGTTTGCCTGGCACGGAGAGGAGTAGGGACGAGAGGAGAAAGAGAGAGAGAGAGAGAGAGAGAGAGAGAGAGAGCATAATATCTCGGCTGTCTCGTAGTCTGAAGAAAGATTAATTTATATCACACGGTTGATCGCATTGGTTTTATTAGAGCCCAAACGTTCAAACTTGCTAAATGTCAGACGTGATTTCTTGACTTTCCTTAAAGAGAGAGTTGGAAGTACGCGGCCACAGAGTCAAAATTGTATGTGTCAGGTGCTAACTGTTAGCTGACCGGCTAACTAGCATAGCCATTGAAGCAATGGCGTTGAAAAGAATTCAGAAGGTGAGTGTATATTTTCTTCATGTGCCCGACATACTTTGTAGTGATTCTGGTTTATCTATATGGCACACTCTGTTAAAATAATATCAATGCATAACATTTTCATAAAGTCGAATTAGCCAAAGCACTTTGTTTTTGTGCCCCTTTTTCAAAATAATTTAAAGACAAAGGCGAGCTAGCTACCGGTGGCCCCGTTGGTGCATTGCTACAGTAACGGTGGCTCTAAGTAACCAATAGACTAGTCCCTTATTTGGAACATAGCCATTTGTTAGCATTAAAGGTTTGGTATTACTTTTGGGCAGTTGCTAAGCTCTGTCAATATTGGGGTAAAAGCTTAATTGTCAAGGCAACGTTGAGTTAGCTCTTATTGCTAACGTTTGTATGTGTTGTCTTTGGGTTGCTTAATTGGTATTCACAAGATTTTCCATTAAATTCCTGTTTCGCCACTTGACTTTATCCATGTAGTTTGTCACCAACATTGTGGTGATGTGTTTAGTCGCTGAATGACAGCTGCTTGATGGTTGCCAAAATTGTACCCCAGAGTCAGTGTTGCCATATATGGAATGGCAAATGGGGCACTAAAGCAGGCCACGGTGTGTATTTATATAACAGAATAGATACGCTTCCTTTCACGAGATGTTGAATAACGAGCTTAATTCTATTTAAACATCTACTGTTTTGATTTGTTTTTGTGCTCTGTCGTGTTATGTGTGATACTAATGGATCGTGGTCACTTGCAGTCATTCTTAATTTACTAAAGTTAACATGGAACAATATTTCCGTTGGTTATAATATGTAGCAGTAAATTGCCACTTTTAATCTTTGTGATCTTTGTAGTCATCTTTACAGGCTAATGTAAACCAGTGAAAAAACTATGATAGAGTCTAATGTTCTATGACAGTCTTTTTTATGTTCATCACAACTGTGAATTGGACCTGCTAAGACACAAACATTAAATAGACATGAAAAAATAATGATCTAGCTTGGATTTAAGGTTCAGCTTCCCCATGTAGGTAGCTACTAGCTTTAATTTTAGATAGCTTAATTTACTCAAAGCCATAAATTATTTGAATCAATCCTACGTCCAGCTCCAATTCCAAGTTGCTTTCCCTCCATTTGCGTCCCATGGCACTGGTTGTTTTAGAGGCACTTCTTTCTTTCTTTTTTTTTTTTTTTTGACAGTTTCATTGTTATAAGCATCATTTCACATTATTATTGAGTATTTAGATTAATGATTAAACACCACATGATCATAGTGGGTGTATTTTTCTAATTCTAAATCAAACAAAAAAGCTCAACTGAACATTTGCTGTAGAAGGACTAACAATGCCACTCTGATGTTAATATTGACATTAAAAGAAAAGGAAAAGATGAGTAAATCAGTTTTTTATTAGTATGAAAACTATAGATTTTTTTTTTTTTATAGATACATTTTAAATTTGTATGTTTTCTTTGTGGGCATCAAAATTAAAGACTAAGTAATTGTCTTGATTTCAGGAACTGTCAGACCTGCAGAGGGACCCTCCTGCCCAGTGTTCTGCTGGACCGGTTGGAGATGACTGTAAGTAGCAAGAAAACTGCTGAATGCCTGAACATGGTATTTTGCTATTTTAAAAATTAAATTGGTAGAGTTTCACATTGTATTACAAGAATTTTGATCCAACATTATGTCTTCTATTATTTTTATGTATTCCCAGTGTTTCATTGGCAGGCAACAATAATGGGTCCTGTAAGTAACGCACTACCTCAACCCAGCTTAAATACAGTCTAAATATGCAAAAAAATAAAATAGTTTAAAACCCTAACCCTATCCTAACTCCTTTCTTTTTATTTCAGAGTGACAGCCCTTATCAGAGTGGAGTGTTTTTCCTTACCATTCACTTTCCAACAGATTACCCCTTCAAACCACCAAAAGTAAGAGTGTGTTTCATATGTTATCAATTGAGGCAAATAATTGATATAAATTCACTCTGTTATGGCTGTTATAATTGATTGCACAGATATTTTCTTCTTCTTATGTTTTTCATATTTTTGCACAGGTTGCGTTCACAACAAAAATATACCACCCTAATATCAACAGCAATGGAAGTATTTGTCTCGACATACTGAGGTCACAGTGGTCCCCTGCACTTACAGTATCAAAAGGTAAGATTTACTTCTGGCTCATTCTTTTTGGAATTACCATTTGTGTTATTAGAACTTTAATTAATCTGAATATTACACTTAACTGTAATTATTACAAGATTAATTATGCTTTCTACTGATGTTTGTCAGAATTGCAAATTTCTAATTTTGGAATGGTGTGCTGAGGATGTAGAAGTTCCCACAATGACAACATATTTGTCACTTATTTGCCACAAAATAAGTTTAAAACTATACACAACCATTCAATTAAGGAGTTTCTTTGGCCTATGAGGCAAATCCCTAAACGTTTCAGTTATTCTTTAAAGTCGTGATAATTTTCACTTTGTCAAAAAGATGCATTTTAAATTTGATCCTGTGCTCCAGGCTCTGTTATGTCTTTATTTATTGTAGTGTGTTCAAAATGTTTCTTCTAGCTTTTAAATCACTCGCAAGTCAGAGCTTGAACAAAGGACATCTGAGGGTGTCCTGGAGTGATAAATCTTTTGGGTCATGTGGGTTGTAGGGTGGGGTTTTAGTGGATTTGGCTTGCTTCCCATAGATGACATCAGAGCCTTTCAGACTGGTATCTGGGGAGTTTGGAGGGCAGGTGAACACCTCGACCACCCTCGACAGACCGCGACTTTTTGTCGCATTCTTTGAATCATTTCTAAACTGCTACTACTGGGGTATGATAATTCAGGCATTAGGTCTTAAGTTTGATGAGTTTACAGGTCTTAAAATGAGGGAAATCCACCCTCAGCTGGACAACACTTGACATATTAAAACACCAACAAAACTGAAATGGAAAATGAGCTTTTCCAATTTGAATAATTTACATCACAATAATTATGAGGGTCTTAAAAGTCTCACCTTGTTCAGATGGAAAACAAAACAGCAGCTGTCACTTAAAATTTGCCAGCCACCTGGCTTTTGATGCCGGTTTTGTTAACGGAAAACCCCCATATTTTAGCCACAGTTTACAAGATTTACATTTTTTTAACTGGATAATTATTTAAGAAATCAAAATGGCAAAAGTCTAGCAAAGCGTATTAAGTGGCTTCCACTTGTTTAAACAGGACCAATAAATCTCTTACTGATTAACTGAATCTTTGAATTTACTCTAACTTTAAGTATTCTTCCACAGTTTTATTGTCGATTTGCTCTCTTCTTTGTGATCCAAATCCGGATGATCCTCTGGTACCAGAGATTGCCCATACATACAAAGCTGACAGGGAAAAGTGAGTGCAAAACAAAAGTGTCTTTACCACATCCCTTGATTGATCATGCTCCCACACTAACTTCAAAAAATATAATAATAATAAAAATAATATGTGTGTGTGTATGTGCTATTAGTTCGCAAAATAGGATTGAAACCAGTTTAAATTTCACGTTTGTTTTGTTGTTTTTGTTTTTTTCAGGTACAACAAATTAGCAAGAGAATGGACACAGAAGTATGCAATGTGAGAACACCAGAGAGATCAAAATACAAATGAGAACAAAAGAACAACAAAGGATTTGTAACTTGAGGCAAATGAGCAACAGATGGGGGGAAAAAACAATACAACGGCCCACATTTTGAGAAGGAAATGAGGTACAGTGCCACTTGGCTTTCCATGTGCTGAGCTGCTACCATGTGCTGTCCTTCATAACTTGTATGGATCTGCAGAGCAGGACGTGATGGACTCCTAAAGCACTCCCATATGGAATACAGGAATTTTTTCAGTCCCTAAAGCCACACTCGAACTTTACACTGTTACTCCTGCTATTGTGATAATTACCTTTTATTCTTGCTGTTCATATATTTTTATTTTTCATGGAGTCATATCATTATGCTTCTCAGTGGCAAAATGTTTGATTTAGGAGATTTACTCTCCCTTCACTTCAGAGGTACTGTCTGTGTCCCACTGGATGTCTTGTTAGTACTGTATTTCCATGTATTTAGTGGCCTTTCTCTGTTATGTTTTTGGTATATGTGCAATTGAGGCAGAATGTTCCATGTTGAACACAAAATGGCATAGTGCCATTACCAGCAGCTTAACTGTTGGCATTTACTGTCTCTACCCCGAAACAATGTGAAATGCGTAAAAAGGATTGGTTTCTATCATCCATTGCAATTTAAAATTAAACAGTATTTTGCAGTTTTGAGGACACTGGAGAGCTGCTTTTTAAGAGTTGGCAGGCCCAGACTTGCTATTGTAGGACTTCATTGGGTAAAGGTCAATTTTCCCATTTTACACATGCTTTCAATGCCCTTTGATCCTATAGAAGTATACATCAATGGCTCATATATTCAGAGAGCATATAATACTACTGTCATATGACTTGTTTTGCTATGAACATAGTTACTCTTTGGCATAAAGCTCAGCTGTGTGCCAACTCCTCAGTGCAGTAACTCAGGTATCAAACCACATCAGCCTTGACAAGCATCAAACCATGATTTAAACAGGGGAAAAGCAGGGCACATATCATAATTCTAGTATAAATAGAACTCATCTCCATTCACCCAACAAGCCAGTGTGTCCTGAAGAGGCAATGTGATCAAACACTAGTCTTGTGTTGCACAAGAATAGATGCTGTGTAAGAAGTCATTTTCACTATCCATCTCCAGGTTTCTTTGCTAGTTTGTTTTGAACAACCCCATGTTTTAAACGGCTTCTAAATATTGCTGTGAGACATAAATGATCCTGTAATGAAATGGCCTTTGGTTTCAGGTGGTGTCCCTTGTTCTTAAAATGGGGACTTGAACAGAGTTCACATTTAGCAGAACCTAGTCATTTGAAATCATAAACATGTAGTTACTTGAGGTGAATAAACACAGTAACTTGCCATGGTTGTTTCATTTGCTTTAAATAACAGGTGATGTGGAGCTTTGAATTTGTTCATGGTCATCTTCATGACTGGGTCTGCAATTCTTTGATTTTGGAATGAATAATTCACACTGACAGTAAAATATTTGGTCTGGGTGAAACATTTGTGACTTTTTGTATTTTATCTTTAAAAGCTTTAGTTTTAGGCATATTTTTCTCATTTGTCACAAAAATTGAACATGATTGTGATGTGTCATAATGTAATAGTTTTAATATAGTCCATAGTAAGTGCAGGAAAAGGGTAGATGAAAAGTGTTTTTATTTTAAATATCAGGACTCTTAAACTGATGCTGCCAATATAAAGGGAATTGATGGATATTAGGAGAAAGAAGAAATTCTGCTATTAAGACATTAAATGGATTCGTACAGAAAAGTTCATAATTAAGCATGATGGATTTTAGAAACTTTGATTGTAGAATTAACACCATGATTTAGGCACTGAATATAGAATTTATAGCTGCTGTAGAGTAACTAGTCAAAACAAGTCCTGAAATACAGTATTATACTAAAAGTGTTTAGCAAATATAGCCTCTAAATGCAGGAAAAGGCTGCAAGATCTCAGTTTATGCATTTCCTCCTCTTAATCTGATGGATAAGCAGAAGAAAATGGATTTCAGTTGTATTACAACTAATTTGATCCCTGCTTGTATTGTAGTTCATCTGGCTATTTATTTGAGTATCTTCCAGCTGTCTCCCTGAATGCAGCCTCAAATCACATTGCAAGAGATACTACATTGACTTCCCCTGTCCAGTGTGCTTAGTAGAGTTTAGATGGGCAGCTTGGCATGCTTTGCACTCTGAAAAAACCTTCTCACAGCCATTGGCCAGATATCAGGGATTTCGTTACAATTCATCTGTCTAACACCTCTAACTAAAATTCTAGCCTTAACCCTCATTTTCTATATCTAGAGGATGTGTTAAAGAAATGTAAATTTGCTATTAGGGCTGTATCCCAAAAATGGGCTATTCATCTCATTTAAAGACATGGAAATCTGCTTGAACAGTACCACTATTTGGCTTTTCTCTGAATGCAGAACCAGCCTTCATGCATCTTAAAATTTGAGGCAAGTGTGCTTCAACTGCCATCATGAACCTACATGTCTTCACGTAGTATAAACAAAGTAATTGACCTTGTTATAACAATAAAACTAATCTTGGTTTATTGCTGTTTGCAGTTATTTGTGTGTGGATGTGTGTATGATGGGCCAAACCTTGCAAAGAGGAGCAGCAGAAGGATGTCACAAGGGTCTGATACATAACACACAAGATATTGCATTTGCATTCGTTTTTGTCATAATATATAGGAAATTACGGGGCCTTTAACAAGTTTTTGCCCGGGAGCATATTTTCTTACAATAAGTCTGATCAGAGTGGGACGCCACCACTTTGCTGGTTACCCGTGGGCTCTGCATCCTGGGGTACGTTTGCTAAATATGCTCCCATGCCAGGTTTATACTGTTCAAAGTCAAAGAATCGTTGCTTAAGGGAGTCATTTTAGTTTTTTTTTTGCTTAAGTGATAAACTCTTGTATCTTAATGATTATTAGGAAATAAAACTGCACTGATTCATACTCGAGTTCACAGTTATTAAAAGCGAATGTAAGATCCGCGCTTTCGGGGAGTCACGTTTTATCATATGCAGGATACTCTGGCAAAGATGTAGCCACTAGCTAAACTAGCCTCCAACAGCTGAAAGTCAGCATCATCGCCACTCCTCCTGTAGGAAGGGCGCTCCCTGGATAGCTAGCTGGCTAGCTGTACTCAGCAAAACGATGGCAGTAAACCTCAGCAAAAACGGCCCTGCTTTAACAGCAGCATATAAAGAAGTAGTAGATGAAAAGTCCAATACCAACTGGTAAGGATCAACGTCTTTTAAATTCGTGCTCGCTTTGCTATGGAGGGTTGGTTAGCTACAGTTTTAGCTAGCTTTGTGTTAGTCGTCAAGTAAGTTAACGTTAACATTTGTGTTAGATAAACTACCTTAATGTGGATTAATGCAACTGTGTTAACTACATCAGACTTTTTAGTTTTTGGATAAGTAATAACGTCTGTGTAAATCTACTTTGATCCCTTCACAGTTTAATTTTAACCCAATTGCTATTCTTGTGTCCTGACGTTAAGGATTTGCTAACACAATAGCTTGCAATATTGTTTATTATCTAACAATTTGACACCATGACCAACTAAAATGGTTTGCGTGTATTTTTAGCTTGCGTTGAATGATATAATTGGTGAGAATAGGGTATGTTTCTAGCTTCATCACCCACTTCCTGGAAAGATAGGTGTTCAACATGACCAAATAGGTGACAAACCCAGGAACTTCCTTTCTGCATTACTTAACTTCGAGAGGTGTTGCATTGTGGTAAAAACCTTTTGACGATTGCTGGTGTGTTCAATGGTGACCTTAATTAATTAATCCAAGGGGCCATTTGCTCAGGGAGTCCCGCTCACTCTAATCTCCAATAAATGTCACACAGTTTTAAACATTTAACAACTTTATTTTCAGTGTCTTGCTTGTAGTGCAGTATTTTTTCAAGTTATGCTGACAGGGGAAAGTAAAGAGATTATTAAAGAAGCAGTCTGTTGGTGACTAATTTCAGAGCGTGCGACTCCCTATTTCTGCAGAAGTATTGCTTGCCCTGTACCACACAGAAGTACTGGCCTTCTTGATCAGTTTGTTCAGTCTCGGAGCAGCAATAATGAAAATACACATAAAGGACTTTATAAAGTAACGTGCTAAAAAAGTTGTAAAATTTAATTAAAAAATAAAACAACATAAAATTCTGTCAAATAAATTAAGCTAAAATAATATTCCGTTAAAAGATAGGCTCAAAAAGGTAGGTCTTCAGCCTCTTTATAAAAACATCAACTGTCTCTGCAGCCCTGAGGTCCTCTGGCAGGCTATTCCACAGACCAGGACCGTAGTCTGTTGTCTACTGCTCTCCAAGAAACTTTTTTTCCTCCACTATCTCCATCTTTTCTTCCAGGATATAGATAGTTTTGTTTACGCCTGTTTCTCATGAAGTCAACAATAATCTCTTGTTTGTATTCAAGATAATGTGATTGTTACCGCACCATCTCACAAACTGACTGACCAGTTCTCTGTACTCAGTTTCTTGTCTATCACTGATGGACCCTACAACTGCAGAGTCATCTGAATATTTCTGCAGATGACAGGAGTCATAGTTGTACTGGTAGTCTGAGCTATAAAGAGAAATGATAAGTGTGCAGTTCCTTGTGGTGCGCTAGGGCTACTGACCAACCATATCAGACACTCAATGTTTCAGTCTCCCAAACTATGGTCTGTTTGTTATGTAGTCATAAACCCAGGAGGCTGTGGAAATATCCACCTGAAATTTATGGAGCATGGCAAAGCTCTTGAAAAATCAAAGAACATGATTCTCAAAGTGCTGCCTGATTTGTTTAGATGAGAGTGGGCACTCTGAAGCAAGCAGATGATGGTGTTCAACCCCAAGCCCATTATGATGTGCAAACTGTAATGGGTCCTGAAAGGTTTTCACTTGCTTATTGAGCTGAGCCAAATATAGTCTCTTAAGCACTGATGTGAGATGTTAAGTCAACTGGTCTGTAGTTATTTGGGTTTAGATAGTTGGCATGTTTTTTAGGCACTGGAACAAGGCAGCATGTTTTTCACAGCGCAGGAACTATTTTCTGACTCAGGCTGGCGTCGAAAGGTGCTGAAGAATTGAACGTAGTTCTAAGCAGGTTTTCAGAACCCTGGCTGACACCATCTGTGCCTGCAGGCTTGTTGGGGTTCAATTTATCCAGTTCTTTCTTCACTCAACTGCAGGAGACAGACAGGCTAGAGGTGGAAAGGGAGGGGGTCTCAGTATGTTATAATGTTGAAAGAGATAAGGCTGTGTTAAGGTCTATGACTGTGCTGTAGGCTGACAGAATGGAGGTGTGACAGAAAAGCTGTAGACTAGGCTCATGAAGGTGGTCTTTTTGACTGAAGGCAGGGGGTCAACTGAACCTATTCAAGAACATTTTCAGCTCATTAGTTCAGTCCAGACTTCCATCTATCTGATCCCCCTTTAACTTGAAGTCGGCAAATATTTTTCATTCCTGACTACACATCGCTCACGTTGTTGTACTGGAGCTGAATTTCTAACTTTTTCTTGCAGTCCTCCTTGCACTTCTTAATCTTTGTTTTAAGTTGTTTTTGTATTCTCTTAAATAATTCCTTGTCTCCCTCCCTGAATGCTTTCTTTCTGATGTTTTACAACTTGTGTGTTTTTATTCCGCGAGCTGTTCTGTTGAAGATGATTTTCCACGGCTCTGCAATGGGCAATAAAGTTTTTCTAAGTTCTGTAATAGTGAGCCGGGGCTTGTTCATTCCGAAGCATTTCACTGTTCTTGTTGGGACGATGCCGTCCACACAAAAGTTTACATCAATCAATCAATCAGTCAGTAAATCAAATTTTATTTATAAAGCACTCTACAACAACCCCAGTTGATGAATGTGCTGGACAGAGATAAAACAAGAATAAAAATATAGTACACTTATAAATTATACATTCTAATCTGTCACACACTCAAGTTGTGGCATTGACATAATCTTCATGTGGTTCACAGAGGAAATTCCAGTCTGTGGTCTCAAAGCAACCTCTCAGAGCATCTTCAGCTTCATCAGTCCAGGTTTTAATAAGTCTGTGTAATGAGTGGTTGCTGTTGAATGATTGGTTTGTAGGCGGAGGTGAGAAGAACCAGATTATGGTTTGATGTTTCCAAAGTAGGCAGGGCAGAAGAGCTGTATGCATTTTTAACAGTTGCATAAAAAAGGGCCAACAACTTATTTTCTCAGGTGGAGCAGTTGACAAACTGTTGGAAGGTTGGTGATGTTGCAGAGGGAGATGTTGGGGAAGTCTCCAGAGATCACAATGAATGCATTATGAGGCTGATGTCCCTTGTGCACCTCGAGCTCATCCATATTGTTAGCTAGTGATCTCATGTTACCCATCAGAACAGTTTGAATTTCCACTGTTTTTCTCTCTGTCTTGCTTATAATAGTTTGTGTGATGACTGGTTTCTGCTCAATGATTGGTTAGTAGTTAGCAATAACTTCTAGTTTATTACAATTATCTAGTATTACTTTCCATTACCTATAATATGTTTTAGTCAAATCACAACCCTAAAATGCTATCAAACCCCAAACTGGCTTCATAAAGACAGGGAAATAGATTTGTTTTGAATTACCAGTCAAGTTATCTTCATTGGACATTTAATAGCAAAGAAAATTAAAAAATGTTATTAGTGCAGAGCCAAGCAGCCTGTGAAGATTGCAGATGTGGCTTTAAAGAGGAAGGAAGAAGAAGAGGATTAAAACTGCAGCAATATTTATATTTATCTCCTTCCGCTGTAAATGTATGAAGTGAATATGGTGTTACCGTCACAGATGCTTAAAATCCATGTACTAAACATCTCTTGTACACTTTGGTGAGAAGGGATGTGCATCAGCTCTAGTATTTAAGTATCTGGTGTTATTTACAGGGCCTTGTTCACCTATGAGGGAAACAGCAATGACATTCGTCTGGCAGAAACAGGGGGTAAGTAAATGAGTAGATGTTATCAGATTTTAGGATCTCAGCCCAATATTATCAGATGTGTGTAGCATAGAGTTACATTGCTGAAATACTGGCACAAAAGAATCGCTTGCCTCTGCTTTCTCAGCCCATCATTTGCAAGAGGGTGGGGGCACATGTCCACAGTTGCACAACAAACCACAGTAAACCTTTGACATTTTCACAATGTTTGTGTCAGATGGAGGACTGGAGGAGTTGGTTGAGGAGCTCAACAGTGGAAAAGTGATGTATGCTTTCTGCCGAGTTCAGGACCCTAATTCTGGTCTGCCCAAATACGTCCTTATCAACTGGGTTAGTGCTTCATGTCAGTCTTTGTATGTTTGAATTTTTTCTCTGAGGGGACCACCCTTTTACTTGTAGAATAATTATTCTGTTTCAGACTGGAGAAGGAGTAAAGGATGCCAGAAAGGGAATATGTGCAAATCATGTCCTTTCCATGGCCAATTTTCTCAAGGTAACACTGAATGTTTAATGCTCCTTTTTAAATATGCATTTTAATTTCTATTGTCTGGAGTTACCTAGAAAGTACTTATGGCATGGTAATATTATGGCTGTACAAAATTACATAAATTGAAATAAGTATAGTCAATAACTACTATACAGTATCCTGCTGATATTATCTGTAAGAGATTTTGTATGCGTAAGAAGTCTGAAAAGTTACAAAGCCTAAAGTCAATGGCGAAATTAATTATTCCCTCACACTGAGGGATTCTTGAATTCTTGGAGACATTCTTGTCATACCTGCTGCAAGCAGGACATGTTCGGTGTGGTGCTTGGAGAAACCGAGATAGATTTAAAAAAAAAATTGTTTTAAAAAAACATTAGGGATAGTTCCTGTGCATCTGTGAATTGAAAGGAACTTTGATTCTGTTTCAGGGGGCTCATGTCACAGTTAATGCCAGAGCAGAGGAAGATGTGGAACCTGAAGCGATCATGCAAAAGGTGGCTAAAGCATCAGGAGCCAACTACAGCTTCCACAAAGAAACTTCTAGCCGTTTCCAGGATAGTGGTCCTCAGGGGCCTGTGGTATGCGTTTTTGTTTGTCTGGCTTAGATGGGGAAATATAACCAGTGGAAATTATCTAAACGTGACTCTTCAAAATGTGCATACAGTGGAAATTTTATTCTTTTTTTTTTTTTTCAACACATATAGACAGCTCTGAAAAAGGTTTTCAGATGTTTGAAACTGTCCTGATATCTTTCTGCAGGGCTCTGTGTATCAGAAAACAAACGCTATGTCAGAAATCAAGAAGACCAATAAAGACACCTTCTGGGCACAGGCAGAGGTACACTCAAAGACTCGAATTAACACAATACACACAAAAAGGTGCAGGATGCATAAAGCAAATCTTCTATCGCTAATTTTATTTTTGTGTGGAATGTTTTTGCGAGGAGGCTGCACGGTGGTGTGGTGGTTAGCACTGCAGCCTCACAGCAAGAAGGTCGCTGGTTCGAGCCTCGGCTGGG
>JBAMHW010000012.1:21752501-21774577 GCA_037177495.1 Rhadinocentrus ornatus | reverse complement strand
ACACACAAAAAGGTGCAGGATGCATAAAGCAAATCTTCTATCGCTAATTTTATTTTTGTGTGGAATGTTTTTGCGAGTTATTTGGATCCCTGACTCAGCAAACCTGGTTGCAGTTCCTTGAAATGATTACAAAACATTGCAGCTTTGAAACATTTCCCACAAAATGCCATTTACTCAGATGTTCAAACAGAGAGGGAATAACATGCCAAATAGTTTTTTTCAATAACACATGACTCAAGTCAGATTTCATTTCTAACTTTGTAACAACTTATTATTTTGGTTTTAATTTCACAGTCATCGCAAAAAATTGTGCTCACCCTGAGCTTTTTAATGATACTGGCAAATTGTAGAATCGTATTTGACTTTGCTGGCTTGTTCGACTTGTAGAAAGAAGAGGAAAAACGTCGGCAGGAGGAGCGACGCAAGGCTGAGGAGGAGCGCCTGAAGCTGGAAAGTGAGAGGAAAGACAGGGAGGCCAAGGAAGCGGCACTGAGGGAGAAAAGGGACAAGGAGAGGGCCTCTCAAATCGAGCAACAGAAGTAGGTTGAAACTGTTGTAAAATGTGCACTGGTGAAGACTTTATAAGAGTACTAGGGTACATGTATTGCAACGGTACATGTATTCGTTTTTGGATTTTTTTGGTACGGAACAGAGGCGCACCGAGTTTCCACGCGGAAGAGTAACTGCCTTGCACTGTAGCTTGATCGTGTGGCTAGCGACAGTTTTAAGCAGAAACCAGAGTTTGAAGACCCTCTTTCTTCATTAAAATCTCCTGTTTGGGAGCACTTCAGCTTCCCAGGGAAGTACGTAAATTGACAAAGACAAGTAGATAAGATAAAAGCAGTATGACAGTCTTGTGTCAAAATCCGTTCATCCCTGTATCCCCGCCCCTCCACATGTGAATGTAAGCGCGCTTTCTCTGAAAACTTCCTCTGGATGAACGGTGCTCGACACACAAAATCATTACGGAAAGCATGAAGGTCTTTTTTCCACCTTTGGCGTTTAGTTTCTTTTTAAAGAAAACCCTTTTTTTTAGTCCTTTTTTAAAAAAAAAGTGTTGTAAAAAAAAGGACTTTATTTATATTTTCTGACCACTTTTGTAACGATAACAAATACTGTGCTTTAAAGTAAATAAAACATAAAATAGTTGAAGGGTTTTTACTTTTAACACAGGCTTTATCTGAAAATGCATGCTTATTTAAACCATTGTTTTATTAACCAAACATGTCATACCCTTGCAACTAATCATGTTACTTTATCTTTTACAGCATACATGCAATTAAAGTTTTACTTTCAAAAGAAAACACTGAACTGTGAATTAAATTAATATTTGTACAAGTTTCAGTGAATTCTTTTTCTTTTTTTTTAAAAAAACATCCATCCCCTCCTTATAATATGTATGTGCAGATACCATCCATTTAAGTAGAGGGGGCACATCTCTATTTATGCCATATTTTTATTTATTTAAGAATCTTTCATTGGAGAATTTACTGCAAGCAGATTCTTCTTTTTCTTTTTGTTTCATTTTAAATTCCATTAAACATGTTTCTGTTTACACCAAAGGTAAGCGGTTTTATATTTTGCATTGGTTCCCTTACTGTACCGAAGAAAGAAAAAAAAAAAACTAATCGTGACATTAAAACCAAGGTTACCTACTAGACTGTGATTTTTGGTGTACTGTTACACCCTTAAATAGTACCTATTAAGTCTCAAGTAAAATTTTCATTTGTTTTATTAGGAAGTACCAGCAGCAGCTGGAAGCTAAAGAGCCGGAGAAACAGCGTTGGGTGAGTGTTTCACTTTATTCTTCACAAAGTTGTGCTTTCAGCTGTGAAGTCGCTTGACAGAGACTAGAAGACCTACTGTTAAGTGTTGTAGCCTTTCCACATGTCAAATTATGTTGATTATTAAGTACATTTTGGTTGTGCTCACATCTTGTAAACATTTAAGTCAGGAAGGTAGCAAATGTCAGCAGTATCAACATTAATATTAACATCATCAGGAGGACCAGCAGGAGAATGAGGCAACCCAGAGGAAATCAGTCAGGAGAGGTGAATCAGTGGAGAAGGCCAATGTGAGTTCCCCTTTTCTAAAAGAGTTCTCTTTCCACGAATCCAATTTCTTTGTTCTTCCCTTTCTCAAGAAAAGCCTTTGTCTCTTCAAACTTGAGTCCTTTGGAGCCCAGCAGAACACGGATGTTTCCATTCTATCTATCATGTCATCTTCATGAAAGATAGACTGGAACATTACAATCAGCATTTTTGTTTGTTTTATTGTATTTTTTCTCTATTGGCAAAACTCACCATCATATTGATAACCAATCACCTAAGCTTTTTGCATTGGTTGTTTTCTTTTTTCTAGGAGGCTGCCTCTCTAATCTCTCAGCGTGCCGTGAACCCCAGAGAGATGTTCAAACAGAGAGAGCGAGGAATAACTCCTAGTGACTCAGATGTGCCCCATGCTGCCCCTGCTAGCCCTCAGCCAGGTATTGCCCCAGCATAAACAAGTCATTTCTTAATATTGTTAAGATATTACAACATGTTTGTGGCTAATATGACACACACTCACCCACATTACTGCAAAGCTTTCTCAGCCTCTCTGTCTCCCGATACCATCCTTTCTCGAAGTTGAAACTTTCCATCAGACTGGTTTATTGTCTCATAATTAATGTTTAACTCTGTCACCATAATGCTGTCTGTTCCTCTGCTTATTCTGTCTGCTCTTTGTTTTTCTCTCTCATCCATCTGTTTGCATGTTTTGGGGGTCATTGTGTGTCTCTGCTCAGGGCGTCTTCAAAGCCCTTTTCTGTCTAAGCAAGTGTATGAATCTGAGCGAGCCAGCTCACCTCAGTGCCAAGCTTCTCCTTCTCCTGTGCCAGCAGGCTCCGCCTCTCCTGTCCATGCCACAGGTGTGAGCTTAACACGCACACATACACGAAGAACACTTAGACCACTTATTGGGTTTCAGACTCAGTCTTAACAAAAGCTCAATGTTCCATTTGTCATTGTTACACCTGTGTGTCATCATCCTCACGTGTCTTGTAATTTTCGGTTTCACCTTTAGTCAAGCTTGCATTTAGATTAATTTCTGCTTTCTTGGGATTATTTTTTTCATTACTCGTTAACTGCAACACCCGAACAACGCCCCTATGCCTGAGTATGGTGGTGGTGTTCAGCCTGTGTGGACTTGTGAATGTATTCCATTGTGTACATGCATGTCTGTGCTTGTGTTTTGGGTGATAAGAACCTGAAGTAGATGATGGAGAGTCCAGGTGTGAGTATGATGAGCAGGAGGCAGCCCCCCAGATGGAGTGTAAAGGTGGGGCTCATTTCATGCATATCAGCCTAAGCATTTTATCTACCAGCTTCCCATCCCTTCCATCCGCTTTAATAAAAAAAAAGCTGCTGGGATGCAGATTTTTCTTCCTCCGGTTGCATTTGCTGCCACCTGCTGGCAGATCACCACTCCTGCTCAGACAGTTATTCTCATGGCAGTTTTATTTTTCAGAGGAGGAACCGGCTGCCAACTCGTACGTCCAGGCGCCTGCTCATGAAGAGCCTACTCAGGTAGGTGTTTAGCTCCTTGTATCAGGATTTTCCCTCCATCATAAAAGGGAAAATGAAACATAGGTTAATAATGTTTCTTGAGCAGGTGGAGGAAAGTAACTTGTATGAGGTGACTGCAGATGACACAGCAGACAAAGGCATCTGTGCCAGAGCCTTATATGACTATCAGGCTGGTGAGTTTGATTATTTTTTTGTGTGTGTGTATTTATATATTTTTTAGGTAAGATAAGGGGATGGCTGGATATTTTGAACAGTAGACCTTAAAAGCCGCAGTGTGTAAGAATTACTCCCATCTAGTAACCGAGTAGTGCTCTACTGAAGCCTCACCATTGAAGAGCGTTATTACGACTACGGAAGCAGCGGAGATTCATAAATGTGAAGTTCGAGTGTCCGGTCAGGTGATAAGGAACAGAACGATACATAATTATTATTTTGTTATGTCAATAAGTTACAAGCGTGCCCTCCATGTATTTAGTACCAAGCTACTGCTAACAGCTAATGTTATCGTATGAAATCGGTTTTTGTGACTTGCAGGCTCAGAGATCATCTGATGAAGGGAGAGAAAGAAGGAGAAAAAGCAGGACAGTGGACTGTAAGAGGAAGATCCCGTGCTGTAACATTACTCTGTTGTTAATAACATGTATTTCAGCTGATTTATCCAGTGAGGTGGGCGACGTATTGATAGAAAATAATTATAATCTGAGAGATATTTCTGCATTAGATGCCGCGGTTGTGGTGATTAAATCGAGATGAGAAACTGGTTTTACTTTGGTCTATATTGTCTGACTTGAAGGAGGACAACTAGCCCCATCCTGTTGACAAATCAGCTGAAATAAAATATGAAACATGAGGGAAAGCTCTGGGAAAATACGTCTGAAAGAAGCGCACGGTCGCCTGCTGCTATGACTTCTGTGAAGAGTAACAACTGAAAACTGTTGCAACGTAGCTTTTCTACTGTAGGCTAACTAACAACTTAGCCGTTTCTGCCGTTTTATATAGCAAGTACCAGTAAATGATCCAACTTAAACGGGAGGATGAAGTAGTTGCTGGACCACCCTGCCCTGTATCTAACCGCCACCTATGCATTTATAAACATCTTATTCTAAGCTACGACAACGCTTTCATTTGGATGGGACTGTGATTAGATTTTGGTAAAATACGTATTTATGAAAGCAATTCTTGATTTTTGCTAAGAAAATACCCCAAAAAACTACACACTGTACCTTTAATATTACACTCATTTAACAGATACTTTTTTCAAGTAAGAATCAAATTGAAGATCTTGTGGGTTTCAGGATCCGTCAGAACAGGTTCCAAAAAGCATGCGGGAAGATTGATGATAGCCTTTTATTGAGTTGCATGAAACAACTATTACAATGACAATCCTTTCTCTCCATCAACTGCTACTAGTCTGCAACGATTTATGACTGCAGGCTACTTAAGTTATGCTACTAATAAATGCTGATTTTTTGCCATTACTAAAGTCCCTTTAATTATCCTTTAACACTTAAATCACACATCCATTGTCCATAATGCAGCTACAGTTTAACTTGTTTAACTATCTGCAGATTTTATTGTCTTGGGCTTGTGAAGGGAATTATTTTGAAGAGCTAACAGACGGTTGTAATTTTGGAAGATGTGCCTTTGACTTAGTGTGTGTGGTAAATTGCGCTTGCATAGAATTTTTTTTTTTTTTTTTTTCAAGTCTTCAAAGACCCAGACTTCCTGGCAAATTTTTTTCTTTAAAGAATGGACCATTCAGTCTTCACCAGCAGAACCTTTTTTCTTTCTCAATTTATGGCTACCGAAGTGTATCTGAAGCTTTCAGCCATGGGAAACATAATTCTTGACCACATTTAGTTTTCTAAACATTTTGTTTTGTAGGTTCGCAATTTTAGCCTTTCTTTTATTAGACACCGAATGTGAAGAGACTTGACAGAAAATGCAGGGTGAGAATATTAACATGCAAAATATGACTTGCAAAAAGCAGATCTTTGGCCTCAGTTGTGCTATTTGGACACTGCGGTTATGCGGCGTATGCTGTAACTATTCAGCTACTGGCCCGCTTCCCCGTTTCCTTTGATTGTTAGCATCATGTTCTATTGCCTCATTTTATTCTCACAGGTTTGTTTTTTTTTGTTTGTTTTTTTACTGCAGCAGAGTTATTGGAGGGTAAAAGAAAAGGGGATATAGAGGAATATGATGAAGCATTTAAATATGTGCCAGTGATGTAACTCTGATCAATAGTGCTATAAATTAGCGATTCCAACCTAATTTGCTTGACGCCCCCCTACATGCAAATAATAAAAAGCCATGGATCACCTCGTGCTGAAACCCTGCTTGGTTTTATGCTTTGAAAAAGTTAGATTCTCACCATCAATAATGTGTTCTGTTCTTTGATAAAGCCTTACTTTTTCTTAAAATAAGGACAATGTGTGGACATTGGCCATGGTTACATGGTGTTTTTTAATTCAGAATTACTTATTTAGAATTTAATAATTCATAATTAAAGTATTCTCCTTCACGTTTACATGGAAGTAGTAATTCCAAATTGAGTTTACATGGAAAACACGATTATTTGCCTTTATTGATTTCTGCTTTAGATCTGGCAGTTGGGAAGCGTTCTGATTGGACAGGCAGACGGGATTTCTTCTTGTTTTGTCTACAACATTGAAGCCCACATAATAAGAACCATTTTTGCTTTGATTTTGAATATAGTTTTGAAGCAGCAGCTTGACACTAGCATACTACTGCACTGTGGTTAGCTGAGGAGGAGAAGGGAGGTAGAGTACTGTACGTTCATCACGGCATGATAACGGAACGAGCATATGCAGAACGACCGGAATTAATTTAAAACAGAATAAATGTTCAGATTGCTTGACTGGTTTATTCTGGTTGGCTGGCCATTTTCAATCGGAATTAGGTGTTTACAAGGTCATTTTAAATAGTATTTATTCTAAATTAAAGGGGAATTAAGACTGTCATTTAAACGTAGCCATTCACAATGAATCTGAACATTCAAAGCCTCAGGGAACCCTGAGATCATTGGTGGACAGGTGGGGAAACACTAGCAGTGGAAACTTACAAAGCAACAAACCACAAGTCAAACTGCGCTTATCTAACCACCTTTCCTGAAAAGTTCGGATGATATTTGAAATGTAAGTAAAACAGAATGCAGTGATTAACAAAACATTTAAACTTTTTATTTAAAGACTGTACATACAAAGCATATTAAGTGTTGCAATAGATGTATGTATGTATGTAAAAAGTATATTTATTGTTGCGTAACTCTAGGAGTGATTTCCTGTTTATAATCTTACTGTAAAGTGGAAGTTCTAGTCTTATGAACATATGATTTTAAAGTCACTGTTTTAAAACCACAAAGTAACTATGCTCATGTTCATGAGACTTTTCTCTGCTCTTTCAGCTGATGACACAGAGGTCTCTTTTGATCCCGATGACATCATCACTGGAATTGAGATGATAGACGAGGGCTGGTGGCGAGGGTATGGCCCAGACGGCCATTTCGGAATGTTCCCAGCCAATTACGTGGAGCTAATTTAGCCTAGCACATACACCCTGCACTTTCTCGCAGATCACCAATGAATCGAGCCCCGAGGACCTCCGCAGTCAAACAACATACAGCAAAGTCAGTCCTATCATACAAGAGATGAGGCTGAAAACGAGCATACGAGGCTCCACACTGCGGACCAATAAACACAGATGATAATTGTGGCCTAGAAGCTTTGGAAGATACCTCCTCATTTCAAGAAAGTAATTCCATTAAATTGTTGTTATACACAGCTGATAGCGTAGTATAATAATTTGTGAAGACCAACCAAAATATCCCTAATCCCCTGCCTGCCCCCAAATACAGCAAGTCTCTTCACCTGTAGATGTGATGCAGTACATCAGCCCTTAAGTCTTAATTTCAGTTGTGAGAATTAATAGCACTTTGCGATCACATTCCTTACAAAGTGGCTTCACTTCTATTTCAGGTATGATTTTGTTGTTACTTGTAGCAGAAGCTCCTGTCCATTTCAGGAAAAAGGAAAAATAGTGGTACCAGCTACAGCCTAATTTTTCGCCTTGTTTTTGCCTTTCTCTACCGGCAGACTGATCTATCTTTTTTTTTTTATTATTATTTTTTTTATGTGATTGACCTTCTATGTGAATTTCAAACTTGTACTGATCTGACTGTGGTTGAAGTGAATTTTGAAACAAGCAGGTGATATTTGCTGTGTTTTGGATGTTGACTATAGTAGAGCAACTCATAAAAGTTACTTTTTTAACTGTGAGAAAATAGTTTTCATTTCAAGTCCTTCCTCATTTGGACCACATCATTTCAACATCCTTTTCAGGGACAAGCTAAAGAGAAGATCGCACATCAGCATTCATTTCTATTTAACTTGGATCTCGCTGGGCTGAGGTTGAGTTTGAGTGTTAAACTGATCTCTGATAACTAATGTGATGTTATGGTGCCAATAATGAGGGTGTGTGAATGCAGTAATGCTCTGTTACAGATGATCAGTGACATTTAAACAGCTTGACAACTAAATTTATGCAACTTTTTAATCATAGTGCAAAATTGTTGCTCCTTGAAGCTTTGGGGTCACAAAAGAAAAAATCTGTTGAAAGTGCATAGAAAAAGGGCATTGAATATCCATTGCATTATTCATGGTTGTTTTTCCAGAGTCTATTGTAATGCACACATTCTTCATAATAAACATTTAAGAGAGCAAACTGTTTCTATTTTTCCCCCCCTCAAAATCTAGATCAATAGAAAAAAGGTAAATATGTAAGAATCTTGAGGGATTTCCAGAGTTTAACAGGAACTCAGACATATACTCACAGGCTTTGCTCTATAGTCAGTTTCCTGGAATGTGGCGACAGCTGGGGAATTCACCTCTTAATGCATAGGTTTCATTTTCATGTGAAAATCTGATTTTACATCTTTCAGTTAATTCATGTTCAGGCTACTGAGATAAAATCAACTTTACTGTTCTGCCACTGGTGTTACCCACTGGTGTGTGAATCTTTTCTCAGAAGTAAAGTCAAATTCAGCTTTGACGTTACCCGCTTTTGTGCTCAGCTTATGTCTCATTGCCTATAATGATGCAACACTTATTCATTGTCCTGCCCAGTATTACATTTTTAAAATAGTTTGTGTCTGCTTGTATATAATTTCAGCTGTAGCTGTTCATAGTTTGGCAAGAAATGAATCATCTAATGTAGTTTCAGAACAAATTCCACACATATCCACCTACTCAGTTAAACTATAAAGATGAAAATATCAGCTCCCGCTGTTAAGCTTTTACACCTCTACTTCTGGGGGTTTGTTGCTATCCTAGAAATATTGCTCAGTCTCATCTGAAGAAGCGAATTTTCCAACTTTGCTCTTGATTAAAATCAGTTGGTTACACATTTGCTGACTTCCCAGGAAAATGAGTCACTTCAGATAGGAAATCTTTTTTTTCTGTTTTGAAATAATATTCTCTTCACTTGTTCTCATTTAGATTGCACTGCCCTTGCCTCAACCTCATATGTGTATGTCAGTGAAAGTGTGAAATGAATAACTGGGGGTTTTCTCAGTCTGACAGCCCATGTTTTTGCTCATCATCTCCACATTTGTTGGCTGCAGAAAAAAAAGTTTTTCTCAAGGGTTCTGCAAAACATATTGAGACGGTTACACAGAATAGAGCCTAGTGCATACTATAAATTATATATCAAAGCTCTGAGTGTTGCCACACTAAATATTTCCAATAGACCTATTTACTGTATTGCTCTCTGTTTTTAACGCTCCACTAAATAAGTTTGGCTTTAAATTTAATAAAATACATAGATTGTTTGCCATCTAATCTAAATAACCACAAGCAGCTAGGGGTTTTTATTTGTATTTGTTTTAAGAATTAGGTTGAGTCAAATTATATGAGAGCTGCAAGAAGAATAGCAGTAGGTTGAGGGGAGAACTCACAAAGTTCTTCAAAACAAAAACAAAAATTAGTATTTTCTTAGGGGGAGAAAAAAAAATAGATTTGGGCAGTTTGTAGATATTTGGTTATTTTGACATTTAGATGTTAATCAGTTTGAAATGTCATTCTCTATCCGCAACAGGTGGAGGAACAGGGCACCCCCCTTTTTAAAGAGATCAAAAACAAGCGGTGGAAACGTGGATAGTGTCAACTGCAGCTTTTCTTTACTCAGTTGAATCACAAGATTTTACTGAGCGTGAGACGGCCAAAAGAAAGATGGGGGGGGGGAAGCAGTGAAATCTAAGTTTTTGCCTCAAGAGAAGATCTCAAAAACTAGTTTTATACCTCTGACTCTGTTTCCAGTAGTTGTGTTCAACCTTGATTGGACTTTATTGCTTGCCAGCATCCTAAAACTGCAGACCACTCCCTCTGACTCATAATTAGCAGTAAGCAAGTAGATGACTTTTTTTTTTTTTTACCACTTATTTTTTACCACTCATTTTAAATGGAAAGAGTTGCTTCTCTGATGTCCTGGCATTTTATTTTTAACCAATATCTCTGGGCAATGGTCTGTAGAAACTGTTTTAAAGAAGTAGTACATTCCTTCTTCCTTAAAATCTTAAATCCATGCAACAGCCCGCAGCCTCACAGCTTTCATTTGCCCACATGTGAGCTGTTAGAAAAAACTATTAACTGCTGTGAGTCTAAACTAAATTAGATGCTTATCTGTGACTTATAGATTAAATTAGGCTGCAGCAGTTTAAATTACAATCTCACATTAAAGTCAAGGAAAGTTTTATTTTATTGTCTTGGACATGTTATATTAACAGATTAATGTCGCAAACTCAATTGAAATTGTCTCTTTTATATTTATTTATTGTAATATAATAAATTACATTTTGAGTCCTGCATCTATTTTTTAGGCCACTGCTTGAAAATTACATACCCATAATAAGAAAGAGCTTCTAGTACAGACAGATCAAGCAAACTCTTCAAAATGGCCAGTTTGGCACCATCAAAGTTCCTGGGACGTTGGGTTTTAAATAGTTAAAGAAGAAAGATGTTTCCAAATGCAAATCTATTTAGACATTTTATAAATGTTGTTATCTTTTATATGCAAGCAAATAATGTCTTTGTCTTCATGCATTTTCACACCCGCCACGCAGGATAATACTTTATAGAAATATCTCTCTGATTGTAAGTGTTGCAGTTTTACTTCCTTTATTTAAGAGTTTAAGATTTTAAAAATATTTTTTTAAGTAGACATCCAGGAACCATTGTGCTGACATTTAAACACATTTAAATCTTTATTTGGACACTGGTTAAGTGCTGTTTTCACTTCCCCAAAATCAGAAATTTAGCTGAATTTGAGCCCTTTCTGCATGTCATGGGTGACCACACATTTCTTTCTTTTTTTTTCTTTTTTTTAATAATAGAAATAGAAAGTCGGTAACCATTTAAAGGTTATTTTTTATTGTGAATATAAATTGCAAAAATACGCACAATCTAAAATTACTTCGCAGTTTCATAACAATATAAACATAAGACAGCAAGTTAATACTCTTTACGTTTCAATGTGGTTTTGTTTATTTCATATTTACATAAGGCTCAATTTGACAGATTATGTTTAAACTGAATTAATCCGGCACAACCAACAATTTAAACTCAGCTGCTGTTTTATTCTTTTTTTTTAATCTGAAAATCAGAAGATGAAACAGAGAAAACAGATATTCTGAGACTTGAGCAGTAAAAAAAAACAAAAAAAAAACTCAGTTTCCCAGCCTCGTTTGCAGTGGTGTCATCAGTCAACCAATGAAACTGTCCTGCGGAGACATCTTCCTATTTCGTGGTGTCAAGCTGAAGAGAGTGTCGCATGAATTACTGTCACAAAACACAGTGAAGCCAACAACTAGAAGACAACTTCTGGAAATGGGTAAGCATTGTCTTTATTTTTATCTAAAACAAACTATTCAAATTTACTGAATCAATTAGTTTTAGGATGCCACTTTAAAACTTGTTGAAGTAGTTATTTATTTAGTAATTTCCAACTTGTAAAAATTGGCACCTTTATTGACTGTATAAAAAGTTCTGCTTTTGCAAATCTACATTCGTGTATATTGTAATAAAATTTTACATTAAAAAAGTCATTTTAGAAACTTTTAACTTGTGTATTTACTGATTAGAATACTCGACAACTCAAACCCCCGTAGCATATGTATCTATTCATACATGAAGTTCTGAAAAAAGTACAGGCAAAGATATTTCATCTTGTGAAATAGAGAAGTAGGAGGCTACTGAAAGCAGAATTAAAGGTTCAAGCCACAGCACAGGAAACAAGTGTACTCAATAGAGAAGCATATTGGTTTAGCACAAAAATGATATCACTGTGGGTGAAGGGCTACAAGGTGCAGTTGGTGGAAAATGACACCTTATGCTCTAAATTACACCTCATTCCCAGGCTTGAAATATCAACATTAATGTTTTAGTTTCCCCAATAATGCAAATTTAAGTGGTCCTCAATATGGAGACATGCGTGAGAAAAGCAATTATATATTGAAGCTCTAAAATGATAAAGAAACCTATAATGAAAGAACATATAGATAACATGACACTATGCACATTTTTTGTAACTGGGCTAATTTTTTTCATACCATCTCTAAAATACTGGGTCTCCACTGAAGGTGGATATACTTCACTGGAATTATATCTCACAGTTGCCAAATACTGTAGTTTTAGTGTTACATTACTCTACAGTGCAGCATACAAGTGATTGTGTTCTTGAGCAGGAAGTGGTTTTGCAACTTGTGGTTTTTATATCACACTCAGTCAACAATATATTCTACAGATTACTATTTTGTGTGTGCATGTGTGAGTGTGTGCTGATCGATTAAATGGCCGTTGCACCAATTATGCTAGGGTCATACTTGGTCATTTCTGCATCGACTGTTTGCTGAGAAGAGGGAGTGTTTGGCCTTTTCACTGTGGTTTCTTTGAATTTAAATTCACACACTCAATTGACATTTTTCTTCTTTTCCTTATCATCTGTATGAAGCTCAAGAGGACCAGAGTGAGACGTCACAACAAACGGCAGTCAGTGATGAAGAAAAGGTAAGACCGAAACGGTTACAAACTTCAGTTACTGCTACTGAAATGTCATAATACTTGTGAAACATTGGTCCTCTGGCACCATGATGGGCAGTTTCCATCAGTTACAGTTATTCTATGACTGCAGACAAGACTACTCAGAATGAGTAGTGTTGTCTTTTCGTTTCCCTTTTTTAGTCGATTCTAGACAAGTGCTAGGTGTGTGTGTGTGTGTACAGTTGTTTTATCTTTTTCCTGATTGTGAAATGAATAAGAAAATAAATGTGATTCTCCATCTTTATTCTGAGAATGATAAAACGCTCATGCTCATTTCTCACAATTCAATATTTTATTGTGCATAAAGAAACTTTAGCAGCCACTATTCTGGTAACTAAAGTAAGAGATGCAATATGAGAAGCACAAATTAGCTCATCGAATTTCCAAGGTTGATTTTAGTTGAAAGCCTGGTGGTTTCTGTGGTGACTTCTGCCCTGCAGATAGCATCAATCCTTAACGCCACTGACAGTCATTGTGAGAATCGCATATTAACACACTGACATCATCACCCACACAGCTTTCCAAAAAATTTCATCCGTGAAAATCAACTGAATGTTTCACAATGATATTCGCTCTATGGTGTGGAGTGAGAAATGCAACTAAGGGGCTACACAATATATACGTTTCCTGTAGGCAACCAGTGATGCATGAACCTGAAACCTTTGTGAATCAGACCGAAAAACAGTGACGATGAATATCATGTAAGATTCCAATCAAATGTTTTTGATGTGCACCCCATAGTCAGGTGATTTTAGATGCAGCTGCAAAATATCATTTTCTATGTAGATTATATCACATTTATTGACCAATCACATATATGGAAATACATGCAGTATGTAATGTGATTTTTTTTTAACATTTCCCTTTAAAGGAAAAAACATAATCTATGCAGTGGGGAAGCAGATGCTTAAAGTGTTCTGATGCAGAATAAGAGTGGAAAATCAGAGTTGCTGGTTGTTAGCTGGAAACAGCAGTAGAGCCAATAAACTGTGACTCAGTCGGGACTATCTGGGTTAGAGCCCAGCACCTTCACTATTACTCACTTTACAGGTTTACTTCTCGGAACCAGGAACCACATAGAGGAACTTGATTCAATATGAAACCGCCTTGAGCTGTTTTGTTGTACAATGAGAGCCAAAGTGTCTAGCTGTGATGATTCAGAGTATAATATTGACACCCACTGTGGTCTCCGCTGACATTCAGTCTGTTGAAATTGATCAGGGCAGCAATGATGTGAGAGTTCACATTTGAATATCTAGTGTGAATTCTTAATTCTTCAATTTCACTTTGGTTAATAATCTAGTCAATCACAAGTGGCTTGAGACAGATGTGTAGCTATGCCTCAATACCTGATGCAGAATAAGAGTGGAAAGCCAGAGCTGTTGGCTATGAGCTGGGAATAGCAGAATGGCCACATGTAGTGTTGATGCAACCACAGTGCCACTACATGGGTGCCGGACAAGAAGTAAGCTCATTTCAAATTTCCCTGTTTGCGTCACCCAGATTGTAGATATAGAGGGTGTAATAGTCTATAACAAAGAAAAGGCACAACTTAAACCCGCTGCCTAAAACTTATTAAAAAAAATATTGAGCGTACATGCAATGTCATGTAATGTTATGTTGTAGCACTATACATTAAAACATTTAGGTAAAAGCTGATGGGTACACAATTAGTGCCCACATGGCAGAAGTAATACTGTAACCTGCCAGTAATTCATGCCACCTGCATTAAATTCCCCCTGTGAAGGAAAAAAAACCAAAGAACAGACAAGTTAGAGAGGACATCACCTTCTTTTTAGGTTTTTCCCATCAATGATTATATAACTTTTTTTAACATGTGAAATGCGTGCAAAGTTACAAATACCTGAATCCACATCAGAGACTTTTTTTTATCATAAGAGACGCTTTTTTGTTTAACTGGGCTTTTCTTCTGTTACATATTTACATCAGCACATAGCACAGCTGCTTTGTGTCTCCTACACACACACGCTTAAAGAGACTTGAGCTAAATGTTCCTTCTTAGACAAAAGGCTTCAAGATATGCTGCAGCAATGTACTAAAAACTAAGCGTTTTGTTAGTTTGTTTTACATTAAAGCAAGTAAACCTCTCTTTGAAGGCCCCAAATATGATTTTTAAAGGAGCCTAACATGGGCTGAGTTTACGTCCATTACAGCTAAAATGAAGAAACTGCAAGAACACTAACAAGAGCTTTTTTTGTATTTTGTTTGTCCCTTCTGTTTAATACTTCTGCTTTTGAAATACGTTCTTATCTTGCTTGCCTTTACTGTTTTAGTTCTCTTTTCTTGAAAACCACAAACATCAACATTGTTAATATCTTATGCTTTAGTTTTGAGAAATGTGATGTACCTCAGTTCTTGGTAGCCTAAAATCAACCCTCTTACAACACTTACAGTAGCTTTGCAGAAAAACACCAACACACAGCAAACACTTGTTTTCCAGATATTGCAAAACTTTATACAATCTTAGGAGTAAAGATAGTTTATTGTTAACAGTATTTATTTCTTTACTTTAAGCTTGTTTTTCAAAGTGACATTTGTGATACTGGTGATTGACAACTCTAGACCAAAAACCCCACAAGTCTGCTGCTTTTTCTCCTGACAGGATGTGTAGCGGTTATCTATTGAAAGTAGCGGTAAAACCCTACTCTCTGATTTTGATGTTTCATTTCAACACTTGAGTCTCATGAGATGACTATGTTTATTTTTTTCCCATCTATCATATCATGCCTTCAACTGTAAAATGAGTTTCTATACAGTGTGGTGGTGCATCACATTTATGGGAGGTGCATCAGATTAATGAGATGTATTTCTCAGAGACTTCTGCTTTCTTCCAATGTCAGGCTTCTCCCTGCGTAATTGAAATTCACGACTCTACAACTGAATGTGAGGAAGAAGCGAGGCCCAACAAGGTGAAGATGGAGGAGAAAACATTTGTGTCACGCTTGTATTCTTTTATGAAGGACAAAGGTACGCCCATAGAAAGGATCCCGCATCTGGGCTTTAAACAGAGTGAGTTGGCATTCATCATTACTGTACTCACTGTTTTATGGAAGCAATATTTACATGGAGTTTGGATAGAAATAACTAGATTACCTTTTTTTTTAAATGTTTTTTCCACTTGCAGTTAATCTTTGGGGAATCTACCAAGCTGTTGATAAACTTGGGGGCTATGATTCAGTAAGTTCCTTTTTTTTTTCTCCCTACTGTTCATTAACCTTTAACTGGTGCATAAGCCTTTAGAGTTTACTTGTTTTTCTAAGTGGAAAATAAGCAGGTACTATACCATAGTGGCTTTTACCACAAAGCAGGACAATGCAGCTGCTGAGCTCTCAGAGTATCACGCTCTGTTGTCTTTGATGTCCGCATTGTCGACAAGTTGTGAGAGTGAAACTCATATTGAAATGGAGCCAGATAAGAGCGACAGTTGACCACCACATATAGAGACCGCCCACATAATGTGCAAGCTTAAAAAATGAAAGTGTTACTTTTTTTACAGGGACAAGTGGATATGGCATTTAAAGTATAACCAGTCACAAACCCTAATTTAAGATACATGTAAAATTACATCTTGAAGCTGGTACGCTTAGGCCCAACCAAAATATGACAAGTTATCTTTTATCATTACATTAATATAACTCTAAAAAATATCATAAAATACAGCAATAAACACTGGAAATTTTCATCAGATATCCAAACACATTAAAGAGCACATATCTATTTACTCCTACAGAAGGTGTTATGCACATAGGTTGTATATAAATTGTGAAGGTAGTTTGCAAAAGGAAGCTGATGCATGTATGCTAAACCTGCATTATTTCAAGACTTTGTTGTCTATCATCAAAATGACCTGCTCCTTACACAATTAATTACCTTAATAAACATTTTGTGAGTAGTTCAAAAACTTACTTGGAAGTCTTTATAAAATTTGTAATTAAAATGGATGCATTTTATTTCCTGCTGTAATAACCAACAGGTGACAGATCGTCGGCTTTGGAAAAAAGTGTATGACGAGCTAGGAGGAAGCCCAGGTAGCACCAGTGCTGCTACTTGTACTCGAAGACACTATGAGAGGTGAGAGTGATCCAGTTTACCAGTTTTTTTTGGGTTGTTTTTTTTTAATTAGGATAGTAAATCTGACATATACTACTTATTTGACAGATTGGTGCTTCCCTTTGAAAGACATATAAAAGGAGAGGAAGACAAACCCTTGCCTCCGAGCAAACCAAGGAAACCATACAAGAGAAATCTGGAGGGCAAAGTAAACAAGAATGAAGGAAAAAGGAAGAGGACTCATTCAGAGAGAGAAATGGATTCTGAGGTACCAACTAAAACCTCTCGTGGAAATCTAATATAGCACAATTGTGCTGGTTTGTACTCTTGAGTGATGAAATGTTCTCT
Source organism: Rhadinocentrus ornatus (assembly GCA_037177495.1). Taxonomy (NCBI): domain Eukaryota; kingdom Metazoa; phylum Chordata; class Actinopteri; order Atheriniformes; family Melanotaeniidae; genus Rhadinocentrus; species Rhadinocentrus ornatus. The sequence continues at coordinate 21,757,479 of JBAMHW010000012.1, read as the reverse complement.
GTGTTATCTTCCAGTTACTCCCCAAAAGAAGTCCAGATGCCTCCTGCCAAAGTGAAGCAATAATACATCCTCACTTTGCTATCTGGGCCCCCTCTGACAGATGTCACTCAGATTGTTCTCAGTCAACCACCACCGATTGCTGCCCTTCTGTCAACGGTCACATTCTGCAGGTCCCTGCATCCAGCCGCTGGGTTTCTCATATCCCATCTACAACTGGAGAGGTCATCTCTCCTCTTGAGAAAAAGAAGCGAATGGCTCAGGCCAGCCTTAACATGCCACTAAGTTCTCATAGAGGGGACAAAGAAAGGCCTTCTGTCATCCATTGCTCCCAGTCCCCAGCCCGGGCTTCTTCTAGCGGAAACGACAACTCCTCTGATGGCTCTCCCCTTCCTTTATCGTCCTCATCTTCCCGCAGTCCCTCACCTCTGTCTGTGTCATCAGAGGACGGTTCAGTAGAAATAGGAGATAAATCTTCACCAAGCTCAGACGTACCCCAGAACTGTTCTGGCACTGTCAAAATACATGAGGACAACACGTCTGTGAGTTGCAGAAGGACATCTACAGACCCTGCAGGACAGAATAAGGGTACATCTCAAGCCAGCTCCCAAGCATCAACCATTGACTCAGTAAATGGCCAGATTAAAGACTCTCCCTGGAAGCCTTATTACAAAGGGACAGCCAAACATTTCACACATCCTTTCCTTTCACCCTCCTCTTTCTCAACATCTGCCTCTAGTTTCACCAAAGTTATTCCAAAATCTGGGCAACTTCTGCGACCCTCTCCTATTCGACCATCTTATAAAATTCCCCAGAACAGGCTGCCTCAGCAGGACAACTCTGTAACATGTAAGAAGCTGAACAGTATTAGTCCATGGTCATATCAGGCAGAGAAGAGAGAAAGATCCAGGACAATGCCACAAAAAGTTCCTCCTACTCCGCATAGTCTGCCTCCATCCACTTCCACTCTGCCGACATCATGCTTCGTGTCAAGCTACGACAAATCGGTGAGAGACTCTCGGCGGCAGCCCCCATTACACCCTTCGTTTCTCCCACACAGAATAAGACTACCGCAATCTCCGCTAATGTACCGTCACGTGCCAGTGGGTTTAAGTCACTCTGCCCTTATTGGGCCTACCATGTACCCATATCCCTACCCCATTCCTCTGTTAAATCCCCAAGCTGGATATACCATACCTGCCATGAATTCCATTTATCCTCACAAGTTGTGATTTTCTTTTGCCACATTCAGTCTCTACTTAATGGGTAACTAGGCCTAGATATTTTGATGAGGCCTACTATAGCCAACATTGAACCAGTGAGTGGGAAATAATTCAGTCCCATATTTATGGTATTATGTTAAAGCATGTTTGGTCTTGCATGGCAAAATGAACCTATTTTGTGAAAAGATAAGAACAAATAGCCTACTGTATCCAATAACCTATTGCTCTGTTTTCTAGTTGTTTTCTACCAAAGGCTACCTGGCTGAACTCACCACTGTTCTGCGCTGTCACTGTCAAATGCACTAACCTTTCAGACTTGTACTGAGTCATAAAATTGTATTTCCACCTGCTCAAAAGATCATCTGCAGCGTTAGCTGCCTTGAGCCAAAACTTAACACCAGATCTGATTCTTTAACCAGATCAGTAACAAACGGACTTCTGCCACTCTTTAGGAACTGTTATGGACAAAGATCTTTCTGTTATGTACTGACCAAAGCCTGGAACAACTTTCCGCATCACATCAGGACGATAACATCCCCAAGACTGTTTAAAACCACTCACAACCACCATTTGGTGGACAGTTACAGCTGTGACCACTGATGTGGTCCCACAGCCTCCTCCAACAGCTGCTTTCTCACACTGTAAGATAAAGTGATAGTATTGTCACTGAAGCTGTACTGTGTTGGTCTACGTTTCTGCCGAGCAGGAACCTGCTGAAAATCAGTTTTTGCTGAGTCAGGCCAGATTGCTTTTAATCATTTCCTGTATAAAAATAAATAAATACGTTAGTAACAGTTGATTACTGTTATATTGCAAATTGATGAAAGGTCATTGTTTTCTGGGAAAGTCACTATTACGAGTACAGGAATAAATTATCATATATTTTTGGAAGCAAAAAAGGTCAATGTTGTTCTTTGTTGTACTGTATGTGAAATCTGTAGAACACGATACATGGACATTTATATGCACCTTAAACCAAATTATGAAATATGTGTGAAATGGTTCCAGATTTACAAAATATATAGAGATTGTATTTTTTTCAAATGTATTTAAAGAAAAACACAAAGGAAAAATAAAATAATTGAAATAATTTTTTTCTGTTGTTTTGATTTGACGGAAGTGTAGCGCCACCACCCATGGGGTGGACTCTATCATGTTATAATGTGATAGCTTTATTGTAACAACCTGTAACGTGCCACGTTTTATTGTAAGAACATGAAACACAAAGTATGTACAGGTTGCTGCAACCTACAAATATTGGGGCTAAGACATTTTATGGAGATGCCAGAGTAAAAAACATTTCAGCTATTTTAGTCAAAGGATTATTGTTGTACAAATAGTATGTGGGACAACTATGAGCACGGCACCTCACCTGCCTGTGTGCAGTGAGATGCATATGTGTTGTGTTGCTCTTGGTTAAAATGTACCAGTGGTTACATCTATGTCCTAGCTATCCTCTGAAAACTATTTTATATATATATATATATATATAAAAACAATACGATTGTTTTTCATAATAAAACATCGTGTTATAACGTCATATCTTTCACATTTTACAATAACTGGAAATAACTGCCTGGGCTTACGAACACTTGTGGGAATCACTATCTGTAAACATAGTTTGCTGTGTTATCCACAAATATGTCATAAAACCAAATGACAAAACCTGCTGACTTGACTCGGCCAAAGCTAATTTAAAATGGTCTAAGGCAAAGTGAAAAATTGTTCTGTGGTCAAATTAATAAAATATGGAAATTATTTTTGGAAAGCATGGACACCTGTGTCCTGTCCTGTACGCTACAGATGAGAGGGACCATCCGGCTTGTTATCAGCAGGTAGTTAAAGAAAATAAATAAATAAATGCATCTGTGATGGTATGAGGTTACATTAGTGTCTATGGCTTGGGCAGTTTGCACATCAACATATGCTCTCATCCAGATAATTTCTTTATCAGGGAAGGCCTTGGGGATTTCAGCAAGATCATGCTAAACCACATACTGCATCCATCACGAGAGCATGGCTTTGCTGGTGAAGAGTCCAGGTGCTGAATTGGCCTGACTGTAGTCCAGACCTTTCACCAACAGAAAACATTTAGAGCATCATACAACTGAAAATCCAGCATCAAAGGTTCAGGACTGTTGAGCTGCTACAATCCTGAATTAGACTAGATTTGGAACCAAATCCCTCTCCTAAAACTCCAACAACTGGTTTCCTCGTTTCCCAGACATTACACAGTTGTTAAAAGAAGAGGGGATGCTACACAATGGTAAATATCACCCATATTCACAGATGGTTGCTGCTGTCAAATTCAAAATAGCTGATATTTTCCACATCAAAATGTCTCAGTTTTAGCATCTGATATGTTGACTATGTTCTTCTGCAAATAAAATATGGTTTTGTGAGATTAGTAAAACATAATATTCTATTTTTTTTAACATTTACATTTCAACTTTTGGGAATTAGGGTTGTAAATAGTATGTTAATATCACGTGAGATAGTATGCTTTTCTTATCATTTTTATCATGAGCTATGATTTACAGCTTTTTTAAATTGATTTGCAAAAGGTGACTGTCTGATGTGGACAGACCTACAGGATGCTGCTGTAGTCTGCGATATTAAACGTCATTATGGTGGCAGTACCACAACGGATGCAAGATCATCAACAGTGAAAATAACAAAGAACTCTGTTGCAAAAGCAATGAAGAGGAAAGAGGAAATACACATATTAGATTATGCTGCGTGCCACAGAGTGGTTTAAAACAGCTGGGGCAACTGAAGCGGATGATAGCAGTTATTTTAAATGCACAGCAGAACTGAAAGAAAGAGAGATTTGACATGTAGAAGAAATATGGCACGTTGATTTTATAGATGCCTGTGGATATCGTTATTTTTGTATTATGATATGTATATGTAATACTGTGACTGTGCGGCATTTGTTTCTGTTGTGTGTTAACTTGTTTTTGTAACCACAATAGGGACCGAAACCTTACTACACACCGAGGTTTGGGGGCTTCCTGTAAATGTGGGAGCAACAATTTGGTCCCCATGGGTACAAAGTGATTTTGATTAAGACTTTGTTTTAAGTTCAGGGTAAAGGTTAGAGTGAGGTATTCAGTAATGAACTTAAAGTTAGAGTAAGGGGCTAGAAAGTGCCCTGTGTCAATGATAAGTCCCTGTGGAATGTAACTCCATAACCCATGTCTTTCTAAAGCAGTGGTAATTTTTAAATAAAATTTATCAAACATACTTTAATAGCAGACTAGTCCATTCAATAAAAAACCTTTGAATGAATGAATCAATGAATGAATCAATGAATGAACGAAAACTGCAGCATTAATATAATCAAAATTATTGAAATATATTAAGATTTAAGGTGGCGTCCTTGGGGGAGGCTTGGCAAATGCAGGTGAGGAAACATTACATTAGTTATTAAAAGAACAATAGGAAATTTTTTTTTGCCTTGGTTGGAAATCTCAGTACTAAAGTTTTGGGGTTTTACTGAAGGTATCACATGTATCAACACCTGATACCTTAGTGTCAGGTTTAAGCACCTAATATTTATAAAAACACAGAGGAAAAAGAAAGACACAGTTAAAATTTAGTCTTATGAGGAGAGTCAGATCAAACTGCATGTAGTCACAGATTTGATCTACTCTGCCGTTTGTCCGCTCTGCCCCATCATTTTATTGAAATAGAGTGGACCTTGAAAACATACACACACCACAACAGCAAGGAAGTACATTCCATACAATCCTTAT
>JBAMHW010000012.1:21720498-21735776 GCA_037177495.1 Rhadinocentrus ornatus | reverse complement strand
GAGAGAGAGAGAGAGAGAGAGAGAGAGAGAGAGAGAGAGAGAGAGAGAGAGAGAGAGAGAGAGAGAGAGAGGAGAAATTGTGCTAAAATGAGCTGAATGTATTTTTTGTACATTGCATTTTATCTAGCATTTAACTATTCATAAATTATAGCTCTTTATTCTATTTTTTTCTGCCGTAAAGTTGGCGCAGTATTCTGATCTTTCTGCGCAGGTTTGATCCACGTGAGCTAAGAAGGGTGATGACAAAGGCGGAAGTGTCATGGCGCCGTGCAGCGTTGTCAGCATTGTCAGAAACAGCACTAGCACCAAACAATATAAAACTCGGTTTGTGAATAATAAAATGAGGACCACTGAGGAACAATAAAGTAAGCATCCGGAAGACCCTCCCGCAGATAATATTGTTAGCGACAACACCAAACTCCAGTAAACTAGTATGTCCATGTTTTTGTGTTCAGATTTAGACACGTTGGTAATTTTGCAGCCGGCTTGGCATTGTTTAGGTCTCTGGAAGTAAGCGTAGCAGAGGTGCTACAACAGGGGTTTGTATGCTCTTTGTTGGGAATAATTGTCTCTTTTCAGAAAAAAAAGACATTGATATTCAAAACTATTAAATGATCAGACTTTAAATAAAAAAAAAACACATCTAGTTTATCTTATAGGTTTGACTGCGCTGTGTTCTAAATGCTCATACGTGAGAAGAATAACTGGGTCTAATCCCTAATGTGTTTCCAGGATTTGCTGCTAATAATATTAAACCAATCTTTTAAGATACTTTAAAATTAATAACTACCTGTACAAAGACGTTGTTTACCCAGAAAACACACAATCAGTGAAAAAATAAAACAATATTGGGGCTGCTGACATTGTGTCATTAGAAATGATTGATTATGTTGTCATTATTAGTGATTGCTTATTTTGAGTGAACTGACAGAAAAACTACAAATAGTTATTACAGTTTTACCCGGCTGTCAACAGAAATAAACAAAATTCAGTTGAGATTAAAGTTAATTACAAAAGTGAAATGGTCACCCCTGTATTTGGGGGAATGGATATTAATTGAACATTGATTGAGTATAGTATAATACTGTAGTTGTTATATCACTCTTATCTACACAGTCCACGCATTGCTTATAATTTCTGCTTGTGCTATAGTTCAGGATGGCAGACTCAGGTGACCCTAGTGGTCAACATCTCTCAACTCCTGGTGCCAGCAGCGGTAGGGGACTGCCGATGGGCCGTCGACCACCAGCCGGCATTTCTCCTGGCCGTCTTCCCACAATGCGATCGAGAGACCTCACCCTGGGAGGAGTAAAGAAGGTAATATGCTTTGCATTACATCACTGTCATAATACTCCAGCAAAAAATGCAGAATGCTCTGGAAAACTAAGATAAACCTGTTCCAAAATGAGAAGTTTAAAACTTTGTAGAACTACCTGTATATTTAAATGTTTGTCATATTTCTAATGTTTCTTTGTTTGCTTTGCTTTTAGAAAACATTTACACCCAACATTATTGGCCGAAAAGTTAAAGAAGAGTAAGTCCATACACATCCCGAGGCCTTCAAGACTACATATTTAAGTGTTTCATTTAAGTGTTTCCTTGACACTCTGCAATTATGTGTTTCCATCACTACAGACCAAAAGTTGAAGGTGGGCAGAGGCGAGATCATAGGGATGCTGGTCGAGGTCGGGGCCCAAGGGATAGAGGCAGGGGCCGCGGTCGCCAAGATACCATCCAGTCCCACTCTATTTTTGAGCAGGGGCCGGCAGAGATGATGATGAAGAGAAGAGGTGGGGAAGCGTGGCTGGAGAAGTCGTTTTTGTTTTTAACAAATGCACTTCCAGATAAAATTTACATTTTAACTTGGTTTAAGTGAATCCAATCATCATACACAGGTGGCTATGAAAGTGAGAGAGATGCACCGAGCATGGGACCTTCACCCATCATCAATATTAAAAAAGAAAAGAGGGAGACTGAAGAGGAGACCAAAGAGATTTTGCGCAAGCTGGAGCGAGAGAATGTGAGTCATTTGGTTTTCTCTTATCTTTTTAAGAATGCGTATAGTACATTTCCACAAATGTTACTTTTTGTTTTCTTTGCCCTCTTGTAGTTTATAGATGACCCCTTTCTGAGAAGTGAGCAGAGGAGCTGCCCTGTCCAGCTTCCCCTTGCTGTGTCAGGATGGGGATTCAAAGAGGAATTTAGTAAGGCTGCTGTTAAACTGGAGAAGGCAGAGAATGATGATGATGATGAAGCCATGGGGTCTGCAGTTGAAGGTAACAGTAGATTTCTTTTACTCTTTCTAGGTAGCAGCTTTGAAGTCTGCATCTGTTAATGCCTCGCCCTGGCTACAGCATTAGCCCCCTTGTCCTTCAACACTTGAAGGACAAGGGGGCTAATGCTTTCACAGCTCTGGGGAATAAGCTGTCTGAGTCTTTTTGTGGTGGTTTTAATGTTCCTGTACCGCTTTCCTGAAGGAAGCGGTACAAACAGTGCATTTCTTGGGTGGGGTCCGCTGTAATGCATCTGGCCCTCTTCTGGACTTGGGCGGTGTAGATGTAGTCCAGATCTGGTAGACGGCAGCCCGCAATCCCCTAAGCTATCCTCGCCACACGGGCTAAGTTCCTTTTGTCCTGTGCTGTGCTGCTGCCATACCACACAGTCACACTGAGACACAGGATGCTCTCAATGCTGGCTTTGTAAAAGTTTACAAGCAGCTGAAAAGAGAGTCCCGTCCCCTTCAACTTCCTGAGAAAGAAGAGCATTCTTGGGCCTTTTTAACTAGCTTTGAAGTGTTCACAGTCTAGGGGACGTCAGAGGAAATGTGGATGCCCAGGAATTTAATGCTGTCCACACACTCCGTTGCCTCTCAGTGTATGCAGAGAGGAGCATGCAACCTAGGTTGCGGAGCTTCACAGCACGTCCAGGAGAAGGGTGTTAAAGGCTGAGCTGAAGTCCACAAACGGCAACCTAACATACTAGGTGTTGGGTTGCTGCAGGGGAGTCAGGGCCGTGTGAAGTGCTATTGAGACAGCATCCTCCGTAGAACGGTTCTCCCTGTAGATGAATTGCAGGCTGTCCAAGCCGGCAGGAAAGATGTTCTTGATGTGCTTTAGGAGGATCCGCTCGAAACACTTCATAATGACTGGGGTGAGAGCTACGGGGCGGTAATCACTGAGGCAGGTAATGGTTGTTTTTTGGGGGACAGGCAAAATGATGGAGGACTTAAGGTACCATGGAAAGCTGTGGGGACAGGTTGAAGATGTCCAGAAAGACTTCTGCCAGTTCTGCACACGATTTTAGTGTCGGACCTGACACCTAATCTGGACCCGCAGCCTTGTTGATGCTGATCCTGCTCAGGGTGGAGGTCACTTATTGCAACTGCAGGGCAAGAGTCTGATGCTGCTACTCTGGCTGTGGAGTGTGAATAGTACTTCTGCTTCCTGGAGTGTCAAAACACGCGACTAAGCTGTTCCAAATGTCAGGCAGAGTGGGGTCGTAGCTGACCTGCTGGTCTCTGCTCTTGTACTCTGTGATGGTCTTGATGCCTCTCCATATGTTACATGTGTTTTTGTCATTGAAGTGCTCCTCATTGCACTGCTTGTACCCTCGTTTTGCCAGTTGGATGCCCTTTTCCAGTTCTTGGCAGGCCCTGCTGTAAGCCAGTTTGTCTCCTGCTCTGTAGGCTGTATCCCAGGCTTTTAGCAGGGAACGAGCTGTGCTGTCCACCCATGGCTTTTGATTGGGGAAAAGCATGATTGTCTTTGTGGGTGGGACAGCGTCATTGCAGAACATAGGACAGCACAGACTCCAAATTAGCGTCCTCTCCCCAGAGAACACTCTTCAGTCTGTGTGCTTAAATCAGTCCTGTAAGGCTGGGGAAACCTCCTCAGTCCAAAAGGTGAATGGTTCTGGTGTTGGATTTGGTCCTGCAGATCAGAGGTCTGTAGGCAGGGATTAACTCCACAGAAATATACAATTATATAATATGGAATCAGACAAGCACCTTGTCCAAATACACGACTGCTCTCTTCTAATAAACATTACCTTGACCTCAGTGAAACAAGAGCCAGAGGAAGTTGAAATAAAAAAGACTGAGGCAACTTTCAGACGTCCCCCGCTGCCTGAGCCTGAAGTTCTTCCTGACCTGCTGCAAAGATGGAGTCTAAGTAAAGGTGAGGAGCTGTGCTTCATTCAGCTGCCTGACTCACTGCCCGGCCAGCCTCCCACCAAAGAGCACAGGCCGGTGAAAACTGAGGTGCAGTCAGAGGACGGACAGTCGATACTTCTGAAGGAATCTCAGGTACAAGGTGTTTTCATTTTACTACATGGTGATACATAGGCTATGTTTCTAAATAGTGTTTTTTAAAACAGGAAGAGGAAGCAGAAGAAAACAGCTGCAGTTTGAAAGATCTGCGGGAAGGTGTTGTGGGAAAGATGCTGCTGCGGAAGTCTGGCCGGGTACAGCTCATACTGGGACAAGTGACACTTGATGTGTCTCTAGGAGCATCATGCTCTTTCCTTCAGGTATGCTACTATTCTCTTTTACTTTTCTTTGTCTTTAGACTGATTTAGTTTCTATACAGTCCAACTGTTTTGATCCACCTGTATCTTACTAACATAACTGAGATATTTTGTGCACTTAATTTTTAACCAGTCTGATTTGCAATTCCTCACATCCTCTCTTTTCTCAGGAGCTGGTTTCTGTTAATACAGAGGGAAAAACTGGGAACTTGACTGTATTAGGGAGTATCAAACACAAAATGGTTTGCTCCCCAGACTTTGAGGCTCTTCTGGAGAACAGTGCCTAATTCTCATAGAAGCAGAACCAGAAGCCGGACTGAGCCATCTCTAGCAAACGGATGCGCTTGTGGTGATGTTCACAGTATAATAATTATCTGAACTTGCCCCTTTGGATCCCAGCTACTTATCATAGCAGTTAATTCCCTTTTTGATTTTCGGAGTAGCTATGATTATAATGATGTACACTAATTAGAAAAGCGATACCCATAAGGCTTTATTTTCCTCATGAGGAAAAAGTTTATCAATTCATGGTTCAAAGCTTGAATGCCGTTGCCAAGTTTTGTGCTGTTTTTGTTTCGGAAATTACTTGAAAAAAACTCTACGTGGATGTAAATGTGTTAATAAAAAAGGGTTTACTCCAGTATATAAAATGTTAAGGGCTGGTTCACTTGAAATGACCGAAATGCTTTATGTACATTTCTTTAGTTGATTTATATTTCAATACAGATATCCCAACTATGCAGTTAAAAATGTTGTCTTCGTTTCTTTTTTAAATTTCTGTTTATTGCCTTTCTGCTTCTACTGAATTGAATATGGAAAAAAATGTTGGACAAATTAAAGGTTGCATAGACTGGAATATTCTTCCCTCCCACAGCTCCTGTCTTTAGCCTTGAGTGTGTAGTTTTTTTTTTCTATCTCTTGTACAGTGCGTTTCACAGCTACTGTTTTTGTTCATTTAAATGCATATACTGTAACTTGATATTTTACTTTGCCCAAGTTTATTTTCCTCATTATTACTGGCGAGTTTGCATGATGAGTTTACATATGGACGCTCTCACACGCTAATTCAAATTTAGCCCTATAGCGCCCCTAGTTGTTAAATCATAATTTAAAATAACTCCGTATCAGGTTGTTTTGTCCACCAGAGGTCACTGCAGATCTGAGTTTTGTAAGGGATTTGGCCGGGGCTGGACTTCACAAATACGTAGGCTGCTGCCTCGAGCTGCTGCTGGTGAGCTCGTGTTGTCCGGCGGGAGGAGTTTGGCTATAGTCCGCGAGACAAAGAGATGGACGGGTGAAGTCCTACCCGACTTTGGCTTAACAGTGACAGAAGGTTGGTCTAATATTATCTCCATCATACACCTCAGGCATTTTATAGTGTGGACAACAACACTCCGCAAGCCGTTTAGTTTTCGCATAAAATCCTCTAAAAGGTTGGCTCAGCATGTCAGACTGCACTGTTTGGATGAGAGCAGGCTAACAGCAGCATGAGGAGCGGCACGCCAAGCAATAGAATTTAGCATAACTGTTAGCGCGGGGCTAAAAGCTAACTTCAGCATAAGCTTTAATGGTTCAGCATGGCTTCAGCACTCTTAATTTTCAACGCTTAACCGTAACTTGTATCTTAATAGATTTTAACTGTGTTTCTTGGCTTGGGAGGCTGTTTTTATTTTACAAAGCCGCTGGTATCCGTTAACTGTTGGCAAGACTGATTTTAATCGGGATGGAGGCTCCCGTTAGCCGTCCTACTGCATCTTCAAAGGGTGTAGGATGGAGGGCCTCCAACTAACGTTATCTTTGCACCGCAGCTAATAACAGTAACATTTGATTGTATTATCTAGTCAGTCACAGTAAGGGCATAAACGAGTGTTGACATTCTCAAAGATTACTGGCAATGATGTCTTTTCAGTATAATCGGGCTTCTAGTAAATGTAAACACCGGTGTTTAAAACGTGCTCAGGAGAGGCTGACATAAGGACACGTTTTCTGTCTGGCATTATTGAATTACACGTCAGCGCTCACGGGGAATATGGGACATAACGCTGTAATTCAGATGGCCTTGACCGCCTGTTTATACATCTTTGCAGGTCTTTGACATTGAACTACAAAACTCCCAGATCTTCATCAGACAAGAAGACCACCTGCTGTTTCCAGTTGTTGTTTACATCTGTCATCAGCGGGACTCATCTCTCAAATAGCAAAGGACACCTGCAGCAGGGACAGTCCATTTTTCCCCCAATGCAACTGCTTCAAAAACCTCCTATATCTGGAATTGAACTTTTTCCAATTTGAAGGGAAACTTATTAAATTTAAGGAGGATGCCCAAGAGGGCAAAGTCAAGATGGTTGTTTGCACTTATATTGATTCTCCATTTAGTGTAAGAAGAAGCTCCATTCTCTAGTCATCTTGATGAAGGTTCCTTTGTGACAAAAGATAAGGGCCACTTGGGGCCAGGAGGTGGTAACCTGTACCTCCTCTGTCATCAGCTCAACTCTGTAATTTCAGCAATTAAAATGTTTTAATTGCCCCCTCACATCACCATGGAGCTTTTCTTCAACCCTTTTGATAACTTGGTGTGCATCCTGCTGGGTATCTCCGTCACCGTGTGGTTCACCCTGCTGCTGGTCTTCATTATTGTGCCTGCCATTTTTGGGGTGTCGTTCGGCATCCGGCGTCTTTATATGAAAACATTGTTGAAGATCTTTGAGGTAAGAGCTTGCTGCCGAATAGCTGATTGTTTTCTGTTTGTACAGAGATGATGAAACTGGATTTCTGCTACAGTTTGAGGTGTAGCAATTTTTAAACGGTGATAAAATGTACATTGTAATTACAAAAGAATATTGTAGCTATGTTCATTTTACAGTTTATCTGCCAAATATATGTAAAAAAAATCAATAATTTAACTTTACAATGATTATTCTACAACAGCAAAGTTAGTTTTAGAGAATCACTCCTTTCATGCGCATGACTTGAAGCATCGCTGTCACTGGTGTTTGTCTTTAGCATCCAACCGGTGTCTGTTGTATTAACTGGTTGATACAGATTAACATTATGCCCACAGGGTATTCTTCCATTGTTATGTAACTACAGAGAACTGTGCTACAGACGTTCTCAGCAAGTGTAAGCATGGGCGTGTTGCTTACTGGTTGGGAGTGATCACTTAAGAAATGAGTTTTAATCACCACTGATGGTGTAAGCGTATCAGCCGCTCTGCTCTGGTGTAACATCACAAGTGAAGCAAGTCATCTGTTTCTGTCTTGTGCCTCTAAGAGCAGCTCTTGTGCCAGAAATAAATTAACCAGTGGGACATCTGAGAGATGTTCTGACTTCCCAGTTCCAATTGCTGGTATGAGATTTTGAGAAAGAGGGTCAAAGGACAGATGCAGAACAGCGTGAGCAGTGTTCTGAAGTGTTTGCATGATTAAGTGCACTGTTGAAACCTTCTTTATCAGAATCGGTTCAATACAAGACCTGGTGAACCTTTTTTTTTGTTTCCTCTTTTACTAGAAGGAGCAGCTAGATAGCCTTTGCTCACTCTAGGAATAAGTGCTGTCAGCTGCAGCTGCATTTTTGTAGGATGACTCAGTAATACAACTTGTCATAACAAGTTTTAAAGGTAGCTTTAAGGGAAGGCTTAAGAATGCCCGAATGGTTAGAGCTGTGTGTGCATTCGGTTTGAATTATGAGCACTAAGAGAAAGCTCAAATGGTCCCTTTTGTTATATGTGCTAAATTTTATTTATCTGAAAATGATTTCAGATTGAAGTAAATAATAATAACATGCATTCAGTTATTTGTATGCTGAGAGATTTTGTCCAGAGTGAGATATGCAGCCTCACTGAGCATTCTTGGAATATTTTTGCAAGTTCTCTGTCTAATTCTGTTCCTGACATATGCAGAAACTGCTGTACAGCATTACTGTTCTTGAGTACATGTCCAAACGTGTGTCTGTCATGTCGCATCAGGTTCTTGACTATCTGACAGGTCTTTTAAAAGCTAACTTTGAAGTTAGCACGTGCTGTGGAACTGTAGCATGAGATTGTTGGCTAAAAAAAATCTCATCCAGCATATCCCAGCCCACAACTCCCTGTTCTTTCCTGCTTGTTTTACAGCTGGAAGAACACTGTGTCCTCTTCTTAGCCTTCAGGTTCTTTATGTCTCAATATACAAAGTGCTCTCAAAGTCCTGTATTGTCGTCTTTAAGATGAATCAGACCATATGTTTGACACGACACTCTCTTCTCAATTGCAGTTTTGTTCTCTTGAAATTACCCTACATTTTCTCCAAGCACTTGTCAGTTTGCTGAGTTTATAGTTATATCAACGCCATGCCTCAGGGGCTGTGAAGCAACTTCAAACCATAACACTTTCACAGTGACTGAGCTGACTTAAACTTTTTAGACATTGTCTTTCAGTCTGAAAACTGAAAAGTGTATTAACATGAGCAGTTTTTATATGTTAAATAAGGGTTTAGTCTTGTGTTTTTGTGTTTCTTTCCTCTTTATTTATGCAAATTTTCCACTTTTTTTTTCAAGTGGGCCACACTTAGAATAGAGAGAGGAGCCAAAGAAAAGAATCACCTCCTGTACAAACCTTACTCAAATGGTAAGATATGCTATCATTGTCTGTTGTTGCACCTGTGTGTTCAGTATGTAGGTTTATATTATAGATGTTGAGAACATCCTGTTTGTCTGTATTGATATAGCAATCATTGCCAAGGAGCCCACCTCCTTGGAGGAGGAGATCAAGGAGATCCGGCGGAGCGGCAGCAACAAAGACCTGGACTCAGCCCCTGAGTTTGAGATGTCTGATATCTTCTATTTTGCTCGACGAGGAGTGGAGAGCATCATGGATGATGAGGTGACTAAGCGATTTTCTGCTGAGGAGTTGGAGTCATGGAATCTGCTGACCCGCAGCAACTACAACTTCCACTATATCAGCCTGAGGCTGACCGTCCTATGGGGGCTGGGCCTCCTGATCCGTTATGGCTTCCTGCTACCACTCAGGTATTAGGTGCACTACAGACTCAGAGTTGGTTTAATATAATGACAAATTTTCTAAAAGCTCAGGGGGGTGTTGTAGATGTAAATCGAAACAAAAACAAAAGATAGGAAAGTTCTTTATCCTATATTACTCCATGCATTATTCAAAAGAAGGCTATATATAAAATGTAAAGCTAGCAAGTAGATTAACCTCAAGTTTCAATTCTATTAAAAGTCAGAGGACTGCAATGCAACATAAAACCATTATCACAGCGTCTTTATGCATCTTTTTTATTTTCGCATTACTTCCCCTGCCGTGTCACAACACAATAATTTCCAAAGTATTTGTAACAATCCAGAAATAATTTTCTTCTGGTGTCTTCTTATCAATGGAACCAATAGTGGCCAGTTCCCAGCACTGAGGTAGAACCAACAAGAAAAGAAAAGTGTACCTATACCAGTAAAGTAAACTAGTAAATGAATACAGATGTTGGCATATTTTGATTTACCAGCTTTTGTAAATTTGTAAGCATCTTTTAAAATTTTTAGACACACGGGAACGTCTCACAACTTAGGAGAATTGGTTACAAGTCAGTAACAATATTTGATCTAAAGAGCATTTTAGAGAGGCTAAGTAGTAAAGATGGGGATGGATGTACCATTCTGTAAAATGCATTTTATTGGCCTGAACATATTTAGGATCAGGTGACATTTAACACTGTCCTGCAGCAAATGGCTAGGCGGTAAATTCGATTTAATTAGTAAATTAGAATTTGGCGTTTATAACCATTCTTTATAATAAAGCAGTTATTTTTCCCGCTTTAATATGTAAACGCTCTCCTTGGGCTTCTGTAGTTAATAGCGAGCACAGCCCCTCCCCTGCTTGTTTCCCAGAGAGAAACACACAAAGGGAGGCACACACCCAAAGCAAAAGTAAACACAGCTGCTAACAAGGAGAAGCTAATTTCCAGTTACACTGTTATCAGATATTAGGAGCTCAGACTCGGAGCAAGTAATGACACATTGCAGAATTCATTTCAAGAATGTTTATACCAAAGATTGAAGAACAACCAATTTATTTCAGCACCTCAGTAGGCTTGCTGCAGAGTTGAGAGAAACAATTGAGTCACTTGAGCCGATATCTATGAAGTTCAGGGAATATAATAGCTATAATGGAGTTTTAGGATATAACCATCGAATGTCTGTCTGAAAGCATTAACAGATAAACAGTTTAGTGAGCTGACACACTTGGCTGGAGTTTAGCTGCTCTGTACCAGAAGCAAAAGACTGCCTCACCCCACAGACTACAGTTAAAATACAAACCACACCTTGTGGGAATTATTCCCACAGAGGATCCTGTATGATGGGAAATGATTCTGGTGGAAAGAGATCACGGTTGCAGTTGCATTGCATATCTATGCAAGATATTCAGCCGTTTTATGTTGTTGAAATTTATATGTGCATGCTTGCAAAAGCATTAAGTTTAATATTGTTTTTAAATAAGTTTAATATGTTTTAAGAAACAAAAGAAAAAAATCTATAAAATTGTATTTGATTAAAGAAAAAAAGTATTTTTATTTTTGAGCCATATTGTCTGGCCCTTACTGCAGCATCTGCTGAATTAAAGAGCAGAGGCCCACCCTGCATGTTGTCAGTGCACAGTTCCAAAAAACTGCAAAAGGGGGGGACATTAGTGGACATGATATGGGTAACTTGCACAAATATTTAACACCTTAACGCTAAATTTGTGACAAATTGCTTCCTGCCTTTTTGAATAGTTGTATTTCTTTTCATGTAGTTAATTAGTTTTATTTATTTTCTATGTACTGTTTTTTTATTTGTTGATGTATTTATTTTAATATTTATTAGTATTTTAGTTTATTTTATATTTTCGTTTTTGTTCCTTTCTTTATTTCTTCCTATATTTATTTTGTTTTTATGTAATTGTAAATAAATGCTGATGTTTAGGGGTTAAGCTTCATGAACAGTGGCCAACATCAACTTAATGTTTGTGGAAAGAGCCAACACACTGAGTCAGGACAATAAAAGGAAGCATTAGTCTGCTCTACACAAATGGCCAGTAGTATGACATAATTGCAAAATTAGACTTTGTTAGTAGTAATCCAACAACATTTAACGCTGCTATGAGAATATATATTTACAATGTACAAAAGCACAAATGTGTCCTTCCATGAAGCACAAATGAATTTGTTGGACTGATGTGGGATTTAAAATGTGTGAGCTTGTCCAGTGAGGTATTCCAGAAGACCTTGTAGATTGATAAGTTGTTAAAAACAAAGAAACAGCGACTGGAGGCAAACTGGCTGCAGAGTTGGTACACACTCAGCAAGTCTCTGGTTCATCACATGATAAGTAGAAGTTCACATAAACTGGAGCACATTAGCAGCAGATTTTGGTTTCCAGTCCACTTGTCAAATATTTGGTTTTAATGAGGAAAGAAATTGACACAAGATTAAAAAATGAAGCAAAAACATTGAAGCTGGCTTTGATTTAGTGGCATTACTCAAAAGAATAAAGTTGTGTTTATGGGGAAACATTTTCTTTAATTCACAAATTTACTCATAACCCGACTTAGAGCTGTGTTTATTTATTCATATCGTATGGAGATTAGCAGTGCTTGTTAGTACAAGAGGCCTTAAATGTGTACCCACTGTAAGTAAAAGAGATCAGGCTCATCTTAGACAGTCATTGGAACAGTGACGCATTACTAAGCCTAGTTGGCTCATGTCTGGTTGGCTCGTGTCCAGTTGCCAGTGGGGAGATGAATCAGGCCACTGCTGCACAGATGGACATTTTAGTCTCCTGTCCAGTTATAGATGATCTTTAGCACGTTTCCTGTTAAGTATTTGCTCTGCTTACCACCTGCCTGAAACCATCTTCTCTCCTTTTATTTTTCTAATCCTCTCTGAATTTAGTCAGCACTTTCCCTGGATGAACAGTTCATCCAGATTAGGTGAACCTGTTGACCATCTTAAGCATTGCCTAATATGCCATCCTGTAGGTTCTGTGGTTTATTCTCTGTGATTTTGGGGGAGTAGTGGAGGGCAAGAAACTCTAAATTAAAATTAAAATCCCTAATCATCTGGGTTACATTACTAAATTTGTTTGTGTAGACTGGATAGTTGCTCTTCTTAATGACACTTCGCAGTACCAAAGCATCACCTTGTTAACATGTGTTTTACTGTAAGATTCTGGGTCATTTATCAAACGTGTCGTCTCTTCACCAGGGTTACCCTTGCCTTTACTGGTGTAGGCCTCCTCGTGTTCCTCACCTCTATCGTTGGGCTGCTGCCAAATGGAAGGTGAGACGGATCACAACATCTTTGTTGAATTTGATCAAAATTATACTATCTGATTTGTTGATGTGATTGTATTTTGTACACTTTGTCTTACAGAATGAAAAATATTTTAAGTGAGAAAGTACATTTGATGTGCTACAGAATATGTGTCAGAGCTCTGACTGCCATTATAACCTACCATGACAGGTAAAGGACCTTCACTGTCTCCCCACATCCCTACAAGTTATGTGACTGATGTCTATTGTGAAGCAGTGACTCTGAAAAGATGCACACAGCCACATGAGTGATTTAATCTTCCTAAGTCAGATGCATACAAATGAATAGTGATGCACTTAAAAGACATAATGGAAGTTAATAAATATTCCATTAACTTCCAATGTTAGTCTGGTTTTCAAATGTAAGTGCCTGCTTTACTAGAAGAAAATCACATATTTTTCTGTTGTATTTTTATGTACTTACTTTGCTCAGTTTGTTACAGTTTTAGGCATCTCGTTAATTTCACTGACTGTTTTGACACAATTTTGATGATTCTTTTTATTTTTATTTGAATGTTTATAGGTTTATCTGTTGCTTTATAGACTTATGCTTTTGCTGCCATAGTTGTGGTGTAATACATGCTTTCAGTTCTGGAAGAACACATTTTATGTGAGCAGTGGTTTCTTGCCCCTATGTAAAGGTTTCTTCTACTACCTTTTTGGTAGCTTGTATTTGGTTACATGAACCATTGCAGAGAGTGTATGTAGACAGAAAGTATTAGCTTCTTATTTTTAGGTGTAATGTTGTTTGACACAGTGGCATTGGATGAAGGTATGATCATTGGATACACATGTAGCCTCTGCTAAATGTGTAACATTGTGCCAGGGCATGATGAGGCATGTTCAAGAAAGAGCAATCTGTGTGTTAGAGCTTGAAATCGGAGTCCCCTAGAGTGTGAACATGAAAGCAATGGTTCCTGATGCAAGACTCAAAACTGTCTGAATGCATATTTGATGCAGCAGTCATTTTGAGCTTATACGTAGCACAAACTCTGTGTTATTGTACACAAAATCAAGGTAAGCTGTTATTTATAGATCATGTACAGGTGTAGTAGCTTGTTTTTTAGTATGGGGAGCTTTTTACATATGACAGTTTTAGAAGAGGCATGAACCAAGGCAGTGTTTTTATCGATCAGCCCATGTAACAGGATATAAAAGAGGAAGTTGACGCTTTGTGTGTGTGTTCATAAACTGTAGATGTAACAGCTGGGTAAAGGAACCACAGTCTGTAGGGGTATATGTTTATGAGATTGTTCATGTTATTTAAGAAGCAAGTATGACCATTAATGTGCTCATATATTGTGCCAGCTAAATTAGAAGCAGTTTGGTTTTTAAAGCCATAACTAAATGAGTTTATAGACTAAAGAGGTAATGGGTGAGTAATGGGCACACTTTGATGTCTCAGAAATTAAAGCCAATATGTAAGCATTCATTGAGCACTTCCTGGTTAGAATGGCTGGCTTTTAAGTCATATTGGGAGGAACGTGTGGAGCATGTTCTTCCCCAGTATAGTGCTAAGAATATTCAAGTGACATAGGAAATGTTGCTAACTCTAGTTAAGATTGTAACTCTATCTTTGGTATGTGGACTCGGTCGTACATGCTCAGGGTCGTCAGAGCTTTTATCACAGAGACCATGGGTTGATTTGTTTCCTCCATAACGCATGGGGAAAGGCAGCAGACCACTATGTACACTCAATTTAATAAGCATGATTACCCACTAATTTTGCTATTAAACCATATTAGTCACTGACTGTAATTTGACACTGTCACACTACATGTTGCAGTTTCTAATTATGGATGCTACATTAAATAATTTCATAACCCAGAATATAACAGTTTTTTTTTTCTATGACCCTAGTGAGAATAAACCCAAGAATGGAGGTATCTGCGTTGCTAACCACACCTCACCGATTGATGTCATCATCCTTGCCAGTGATGGCTGTTATGCCATGGTAACTATTTTACTCTACTGCAACATGCTGTAAAAAATAATATGTTGACACTGTTCTCTGTTCTGATTGCAGCTGCTTGTTGAAGTGACATTTCTACTAGAAATAGATGTGTTGCTATTTGCTTGTGTTTGTGTTGTTAGGTTGGCCAAATTCATGGTGGCTTGATGGGGGTTATTCAGCGATCCATGGTCAAGGCTTGCCCTCATATTTGGTTTGAACGCTCAGAAGTGAAAGACAGACATCTAGTGGCCAAAAGGTAGTATTACAACCTGTTTTCTGTGACTGCTCTTGAGTGAGTTGCTGTTTTTCCCTCAGCATGTTAAAAGTAATATACACTGCTCAAAAAATAAAGAGAACACTTAAACAACACAATGTAACTCCAAGTCAACACACTTCTGTGAAATCAAACTGTCCACTTAGGAAGCAACACTGATTGACAATAAATTTCACATGCTGTTGTGCAAA
>JBAMHW010000012.1:21709797-21720398 GCA_037177495.1 Rhadinocentrus ornatus | reverse complement strand
TAATAAATTTGATTTCCATTGATAATTTTTGTGTGATTTTGTTGTCAGCACATTCAACTATGTAAAGAACAAAGTGTGTAATAAGAATAGTTCATTCATTCAGATCCTGGATGTTATTTTAGTTTTCCTTTTATTTTTTGAGCAGTATATATATATATTTTTATTTATTTATTTATTTTTTTGACTGTCAGTTGATTTGACTTTAATTCTTAATAATATAAATGTAAAAGCTGTGTTTTTTTTAATTATTATTACAGATTGAGTGACCATGTAGAAGATGAATCTAAACTGCCCATTCTCATTTTTCCAGAAGGTGGGCTTCTTCTTCTACTGAAGAATTTTATTGTTTCACTAGTTTTCTTTTAAAGACTTTTAAATCCTTTTTTTAATCTGTATCTCAATTTGCCAGGTACCTGCATAAACAACACATCAGTAATGATGTTCAAGAAGGGCAGCTTTGAGATTGGTGCCACAGTCTACCCTGTGGCCATTAAGGTATGATCTCTGCTTCTGTTTATTTCTTTTTACTTCATTTATTTCCGGCAAGGAGTTATTTTATCTGTCAGCATCATTGTTTTTTCTCTGTAGCTTTTATACTTGTACTGATCTTTCTGATGTGCTCCTCAAAGTATGATCCTCGATTTGGAGACGCCTTCTGGAATAGCAGCAAGTTTGGAATGGTCAACTACCTTTTACGTATGATGAGCAGCTGGGCCATTGTCTGCAGTGTGTGGTACCTTCCTCCCATGTCTAGAGAGGTCAGACGCCAACATTAATAGATTTAAAGATTTTTTCACCACTAGTGGCCTTTGTTTGAGCTTGACTAGTGAAGTGGCTTGAGTAGAAAGGGGTCATGGGGGGGTGGCATTTAGCAAAGGGCCCTAGGCTGGGATTCAAACTTGGGCAAGCTGTGTTAAGGGGCTTCAGCCAGAGATTTTATAGTTGATAACACCCTTTGTTACTTGTTTGTTTTAACTACTTGTTTGCCAGCTCTGTATTTACTTAAGTAATCTCCCAACAGGAGGGAGAGGATGCTGTCCAGTTTGCCAATCGTGTAAAAGCAGCCATAGCCAGACAAGGTGGACTGGTTGACCTCTTGTGGTAAGACATTGTTTACACTCATTCACTGCAAGACGAGCACTAGTGTAATCAGTAACATAATAATGAGCTGAATTCCGGCCATTGTATGGATCGTAATTACTCTCTGACTGCAGCTGTTTATTGGATCTCTCAGTAGAACTTGGTTGATATTAATTTAAAACCATTTGTGCTTTTTCTGCTTATGGGTACTTTATTGTTGAAGTTTCTAGTGGCCTATACATATTAATGTTAAATTTTGCAATTGTGTCAGATGGTTTTACTCATTAAGCAGTTATTTTCTGTATTTATTTTAATGTTGACAATTTTATTAAGTTATTATGGAAACCATTTCACTTTTAGCTCTATAAGCTATTGTAGTGATGAGCAGAAGAAATGGTACTCTAGTCTGAGTCCTCCTTCTGAATATTATTATAATACTTTTTATTATAAAACATAAGAGACTTCAAACTTCGGTTGCATTTGAAATCTAATGATCTTTTTTACAATGTTTACTGCTCTACAACATCATTTCTGGAAACGTTCTGTGCAAAATTCCAGCAGAATGTAGTCCTTTGCAGATCATATAATGTCTGTGTTTTATTACATAATAGTACCAAAAACAAAATCTTGTAACTAAATTTGGAAACTTAGAAATATGTCCAGCAGCATGCGATGAACAACAGTGGTGGAAATTTTGATGGGAGCTTAATCTTTTACAGGCAGATTGGAGGGTTAATTAAGAGTAATGGCTTTCATAGAACAGTAGGATTCTGTGTTCAGCTCAGTACTGGATAACATTTCTATTGCATTATCATAAATTGCAAGCTGTGGTCCAATATATTGGGTTAACATTTTTATTACAACATCGGTGTGTGAGAGCTTCATAAATGTCAACGATGTCAATAACCGTGCATTAACTCTTTTGTAGGGATGGAGGATTGAAGCGAGCAAAGGTAAAAGATACCTTTAAAGAAGAGCAACAAAAGTTGTACAGTAAAATGCTGGTGGGCACCCAGGAGGACCGCAGCCGCTCCTGAAGAGCTTTCATGAAGGTGGACTGGCTCAGTGATGCAACTGGGTATCTGTGACTAAATAAGTAGTCAGCAGTGGTGTCCCAGTACTGAAGCAGCTGGACTGGAAAACTTCTCCCTGATGTCAACAGTTCTCCATTTGGCTTCCTCTGTCACTGCCTCAGCCTGGCAAGTTAAGCTGCATCACAGTTACGGGGTCCACAGCTCTCCGTTGGAATAGCTTAACTGAAACCTTGCTTGCTGTAGAAATGAGAAGACAGTGAGCATGCAGAAAGTCTTCCTTGGTGGTAATCTTTTGAGGGGAAAATATGTGTGATCATCTCTCATTAAGTTCTGGTCTTTGTTTTGATAGTTGTGACTTTAATTTTCCAAGATTTTATTTTATGTTTGTATCACACTGTGTTTAAGTTAATGACTGGATTTTCCCTGAAATGTAGAAGAGGATTATTGTAGAGGAAATCTAGTTTCTTTTTAATCTAAAACCTGTGACTGAGTTGGAAGTTGTCTTTACTGGAGAGGATCTACGAGGCAAAAATGCCAGAATTTGTACATTTCAGATATTTTTATGGGCTTTTTTCCAGGAGAAAAAAAATCTTGTATTTTAAGATTTGTGTTTTAAATTAAGACTTGTATCAACACATCACTGTAGGCAGAAAAGCACCCGATATGTTGCAGGGTTCTGTGTTTTCCATGGAATGTGTAAGTTCACACATTGTGAAGTGGAAATTGTGCACCAACAGCTACTTAAATGGAGTCATATTTATTTTAAGCAGATACTCTGGTCAGCAATGCAGAATAAGTGGAGTAAAGGCATTTAAAGTCCCTTCGTAAAGCGTTTTATTGGGATGTTTAAGCATTGTCCTCTTAAGGCTTATGGTACACGGTTGACATAAAGCCCATCATAACTGAAACATAGGCATAAATGGCCCCGTGGCACCCGATGCTTACTCATACTAATACACCTCCAAACATGTTTTCATGCCTTCCTTATTTCAATGAACAAATAAACTCTAAACGTTATCTACTTTAAAAGTCTTACTCGTATTTGGCAGCCTCAAGGAGGTCTCGAGGAGAAACTGCAGCTGGATTTTGGACTTTGCATTGGAGGACAGCCCTAACTAGTTGTCTCACTAGTTTGTTGTTATCAGGGAGTCATTTAGATTGTGTCTAATCAATTCATCAAATAAATGTTCAAGAATATGATTCTAACTTTGACTTTTGTGACTAAATGAAATTATGAGATCGTTAACATGAATATGAACATGGAAATGTACATGTTTTAAATGTGCACCCTACAGGACCTAAAGAAATTTACATTTCTATGTTTTTTACTGCACGTATAGTCGTTAAATACCATATATGGTTCATACTCAGTAGCGCTACAATTAGACTTTACCTCCCAAGTTTAATATGAACTAACTGGATAAAAACTGTATTTGCAATTGTTTTTGGAACATAACACTTTTTTATTGTACTTTGTTGGCTTATTGTTGCTTTTCTGTACTATTTTCTTTTGCAAACATTTCCTGTGAAGTTTGTTTGGCGGGATTCACTACAACACAGTCTTGCATAAAGATTGATGATTTAATTGTGATTTTTTATTTTTTCCCCATACATTTTTTCCACAGGACTCTTTGTACTAAGGATCTGCTCTAAATAAGATTTTTTTTTTATGGAAATGTCCTTTATCCAAAAACTCAGGGTTGTCCTGGATGCAGTAACCCACTCCCAACATCCTCTCAGGGAGATTTGCATTTTAGCTGCCTTTGTCTCTAAACCGGTGTTGGAAGTGGCATCTTTGTTACAATAGTTTTAAATGGATCCGTTGACTTTGAACGAATAAAGCGCAAAGTGCTCGAAGAAAGGAGTAAGAGGAAGCTGGAAAAGGAGCTCAAAGGGTTGGTTGTGTAACCCATAAAATGGTTTAACAGCTCAGTAGCAGCACTATGGAGAGATGGAGGCAGGAGCCCAACAATCTTCACTTTACTCTGCAGGGACCTAGATGCTGGTTGGCGCAGCTCCATCACCTCAAAAGAAGTGTTTTAGAGCTGCGTTGGTTCCATCGTTAGTACTGTTATTATTTTGTAGTTAAACTCCTGTGATAAATAATATTGCAGTGCTGCTCTGCAGATGTCCTGCAGGCCATGCGTTAACAAAAGTTGCACTGATGTTTGCTTTTTTTCCCAGGACTTGCTGATTACCCTACAAGTAGAATAAAGCCCTCCTGTTATGAACATTTTGATGCTTGTCAGTTGTGAAACCGAGCTGCCTTCAGTTTTGTAAAGAGCAAAGAGTTTAACAGATGATTAGTAACTTGCTAACTCTAGCTGCTACAAAGGGAGTTTGTGGTGTACGTTTATGTGATAAGCCAAGAATACTTTCAAGTGTTTTAACGTCCTCAGTTAAGTAATGCATAATGGTAGCATTTCCACAAATTATTGTAAGAATGCAATGTTTAATTCAACATTTGGATCTAAGATGAAGAAAAGGAAAAGTTAAATGAGCTTTAATAATTTATTTTTGCTCTACAAGTACTTCAAATTCTTCTATAGCAGTTTAATTCCATAGGGTAACCTTCAAAGGGGTAGATTTAAGTTGACTGCGGGCTGAAAAATAAAAGTGTATTTCCAGATGTGCTACGTTTTCGCAGCAAGTGGGCGGAGCAGCGTAACTTTGAAACGCAACTCCTACAGCTTGCTCCGGTTATTTGAGCGCTCGTGAAGGCGGCGGCCAACAGATGCCCCGTCCTGGCTGGTAGTCCGTTAAGAAGCCACTAGTCCAATTAACTCAGAGGGTGGAGAAAATCCACGCATGAAGGCAATTAGACTAACTTACTGCTCGTGGGCATGACCATGAATATGAGCGCAGCTCCGGTGTGTGATGACTACCTCATACGACAACCCGCCAACAACAAACGAGTCGGATAACAAGAAACGCACCGTCAATTAAATGCTGGTGAATCTTATGCTATAGCTGATAGACGCGATTTGGGCTCACACACGGTAAGCCTTTATAAGCTTCCGGAGAGTTGTTGCATGCAGGCCTGCACGCGCGTCATCTTGAGACGACACGGAGTTTCCACGCGGGCCGTTTATAAAAGCAGCTGGTTAAGATGGAACTGTTCACTGATGTTCTGCTTGTCACTGCAAACGTCGGCTCACTCTTCGACAACGTAAGTAAACCAATAAAAGTACAACGATAATTGCAGCAGACCTCCGGGCTGCCACAGGATTAGGTTAACCGAGAAATTAGTTGTTTTTGTAGGAGTACGGAGAGTTTTACCTCGAGTGAGATCCATTGCTAGCATACATCTTCAGTATAAGGATGTAACGAGTGCTTAGCCGTGACACGTTAATGACTCGTTACTCTGTGATTCATGTGTAATGTGTCTGTAATACCTCACCGAGTTACATGCGTTCAATGCTGTTCTTGAATTCAGGAAAAAGTGCGGGTCGATTAATTTGCACCTGTTCGGTGAATCACGTGACTTACTGTCCCATTTTTAAACTAAGACGCTCAATTTTTGTGACATTAAAATATCACCCAATCCAAAAATATTGAGACGCCAATTAAAGGTACAAATATAAAAAAATATAGCAAGATTTTTTTCTTCATATTGACAGAGTTAGATATATTGAACATGAACTGGTTATTACAGGAAAAGTGGTTTCTGGGTGTATTTAATCCAAGAAAAGGCTCCCTGGTTAAAACAAATCATTCAACTAAAAGGGAAGGACTTTAGTGTAATACTTGACCACGTATGGAGACCTTTGCTCTTTTAAATACAAAAATGGTCAACACAAGTTTATTGCCAATTTAGTTTAGTTCAGCCCATGATTGCTCCAGATCCCCTACAAGACTAAATCAGTGTGCACCCACTCCAACTATGTCCATTAAAGTGTCTTCACCAAACCTCAAATTGCAATATATTATAATCTGTGAAAATCCCTACTTTTAAAATTAGCACAGGGAGGTTCTGAGTTACTCACTGGCCAATTTATAGTATTCTTATCACACAGTAGGGCGTTTACAGATCCTGTGACGTCACTTTATTACTATAATGTTATGTAAGTTGGCATTTATAGCCCAGTCTCAGACGTATCTAGCCAAAATTTAACAATATGTTACATTCTTATTTAAATGAAAGGAGTCATCACATTACAAAACTTGTCTAAACATGCCTTGATATTCAGTACTTGTTTGGTTTTGGCCCAGGCTGGTTTGATGAAACTTAGAGATGCTGCAGGAGGAGGGCTCTTACAGTCATGGAAATTTGGCTCAGGACCATATTTCCGTTCAGCAAAGCGGGCTGCAGTGAAAACATCCAAGATCCCATTGTCGTAAACAGATGACTATCTCCCCCATGAGAGTTGAGCTTTTCTACTTACTTAGGCCTCTCTATTCTTATAAACAAACACTCCTAAATATTCACCCAGAATAAGAGCAGGAACTTAAGCACATCACAGAATAAATGCTCTTGCTTCACAGTGCTGGACTAACAGTGTTGTGTCAGAGCAGCTCAACAAGTGAGTCTTGTTCAGAACCACTGTTGTACATTGTTATTAAGAAATAAATTATAACCAAGTCTTGTTATTTGAACACAGTACAACCAGCACACATTACCATATACCCTAATGACTTTAGATCAGATCTGCTGCATTTGCTTAATCATGTGCCTGAGTCAGTGCTAAATTTGTGCACAGAGGCTAAAAACATTGTATATTCTTGGATTGTAAATTGCAATGGTAACGGTAAAGGGTCAAACCACCACATTAGCTCTATGTTTGCGTTCAATAGTGTAAAAGGACAATTTTGGTTGTAGCCTGAGTGAAATGAGAGTTGTCCTTCAGGTCACGAAGACTGAGCTGCAGTCGTCCTGTCATGCAAACACTATGCAAAGCCATTTCTCTGGTTATACAGGTCCACCTACACGGCACATGAATTGTACATCACTCCACAGCTACGTTGCATGGCAGACTATGAATCAGTTGTGAAAGAAATGGCAAGTTCAAATTTAAGTTTAAAGGAGGTTTTTGAGTTGACACAAAAGGAATTTCACTCTATCAAGATTTTCCCCAGATCACACTAGCCCTTTTCAGTCTGTCTATTTAAGGCAGATGTTTTTTTCCAACCAACTGCTGCTTTGTTTGAAGGAACCAAAGTAAAACAATGAATTAAATTTTATCAGCCAGATAAAATCTAATGTAAAAAGAGATAATTTTATAAGAAGATAACATATTTGAAGCTATTAGTTTAATTCTTTATACTTTAACAGAAATCTATTTGTTCCCAACAGAGTAGAAGTAATGTGTGTAATTTTACCTCCTTATCTCATTCACTTAGCCAAACACTCACCTGTCAGTTCAATATGTATTATTAAACACACCTCAACAGATGATGTGTTGAAGCTGGCCAGATTGTTTTCCAGGTCATGTGTGCTAGAATGAAAAGACATCCTGGAATATAGTCAATAAAACACAAGATTATATTTACAGGCAATCCTAGTTTGTTTAATTTGCTCGAAGTTTGTGATCTATGTCTTCCTGACTTCAGTGTAACCTGCTTGACTGTTAGTTGGCCTTGTTACTTTTATAGCTAGCGGTTGCAAAAAAATATGCCAGCTGCCTCTACTGAGAAACATTTTTGTCCAGATTACATATACCATAGTTTAATCTGTGTATTGTATTGTATTGTATTTGTTAGCCAAACAATACAATACTGAGCCAAATGAGGTATTATAGCAATAGATGTTTTTAATGTTGATGTATTGTTGTCCAACTTGTTCCACTGCACTTTAAGCTGCTCTTAAGCTTACCTTTTGAAGGTTTTTGAAGACAGGGGCAAGAAGGGGTGTATTTATTTGGTTACAGTCTGCAGTTTAGCTACAAAATTTCATTACTTCCCACACACTAGACCTCTGCAGCTACTCGAACATGTTTCTGAAGCTCCCAGTAGCCCAAATGAGCATGTTTCAATTTTTTAGTCTGCTGCCTCTAATTTTACAAATGTCATCTACTCTCATAGCTGCTGAAAATGTCTAAGCGACACAGTTCTGATGGATACAACCAAATACACAAACAATTTGAAAAATGTTTCTTGATCGAGACAAGAGATGTGCACTTTGAAATTAAGATCATGTAGTGAGGATAACAACACATGTGGACCCCCCCTCCTCCAAGTAGCATTAAACATATAACTTAGCCTTCCAAGTT
This sequence comes from Rhadinocentrus ornatus, assembly GCA_037177495.1. Classification (NCBI taxonomy): domain Eukaryota; kingdom Metazoa; phylum Chordata; class Actinopteri; order Atheriniformes; family Melanotaeniidae; genus Rhadinocentrus; species Rhadinocentrus ornatus. The sequence goes on along the minus strand of JBAMHW010000012.1, from coordinate 21,712,075 downwards.
AGCTTGTACTGTACTATACAGTGAAATATATAGATCATAAAGCATTTGTGTTGACATTTAATAAGTTATAATCATGGATAGAGCTCCTGCAGCATCAGATATATGCTGTTTTCATTACCAGATGAAACTGCTCTAGACAAACTGAGAGATGGTTTGAACAAATGCACTCTGGTCAAAATTTGAAATGTGTTTCATACTTTAAGATCTATTGTGCATCTTCCAGAGACTCACTTGCATCGAGTGTGAGGCCTCAGAGACGGCAACCAGTAAACAAAGCTCATTTTAGGACTGGAGGGGTGCTGTGGTTGCTTACCATGCAACAAACATGGACAAAAAAAAATTTGTACCTACTAGTTGAATTCTGCATTATTTGACAAGAAAGTAAATTTTGTCACATAAAGCTGAGTATAGTACAGTAACATGGACATTCTTTTAGCAACGCTGATTAGCCTCATTTGCTTCCTTGCACTGCATTCCTTAATGACCCCAGTTTTGGACATCATCTATTGAACATTAGGGGCACAGAGAGGCCAAATCAGTTGCAAATCCTTACCACACAGTATCATGCAATATGCAAACAATATTTAGATAGTTTATAGATAATGTATAGATAAGCTTCCCAGTATAACCAGTATTATTATTACTTAGTGATGGCATACTTCCAGCTGTATGCCAACACTGGAAAACCTAATATGTCAGTTTGAACTGTCAGAAATTCCTCTTCTCCTCAGAAGTCTATAAAATGTCTGATCTATTATGAAGTTTTTGTCATGGTTTACATACAAGTCATCATTCTGGCATCTGTATAAGAAACGTATGTGTTGGATTTGACCATGTATGTGCACTACTGTGCAGTCATATTTATTGTGTTTTCTCAAAATATGTAGCAAAAAAAAAAGTTTTGATTGTTTAGCAACAATCTTAAATTTTCTATACTTACCATGATGACTTAAAACTTTACAAGTTATTCTCCATCATTTCACAGGTGGGTGAAATTCAAAATGGATGGTTGCAAGAACTGTATAAGGTCAGTTTATATTGTAATTATTAGTAGTAATATTAATCTTCTTGTTACTAGCAAGTTAACTTGTCTCCACACTGACTGTTTGCTGACTTACTATTTATCATGTATTAACCTAGTAAATTGGTTGCACCCCAAATTTACATAAATGCCTAATGTTTTTGAGGAAAACGGGTTCTACATAACATAAACGATAGCACAGGACTCCTATAATGGAAAAACTGCAAGACATACAAATAGGTCTACGAATGAACAGTAATCATCCTGTCACACAGCACTGACCCTCTGCTCTGCCCTGTAAGTCTGCATATCCAATTCAGACTACTTGCGTTGCTTTGTAACAGACAATCCACAACTACAAGCCGCAGTTCATCGCCCTGCACTTCCAGGAGGTGGGCGGGAAAGACTACATGATCAACATGGGTAACGCAGAAAACTTCTTCAGGTAGGGCTCATGTGCCAAACACAATCCTTCTTTGTTACATTATTTCAAATAGAGAGTCCTGTTTGGTTGTAGAGTATCTTATGTAACAGAACAGGGCTGTAAATTTGTTTTAAAATGTATTAACCTGGTAAGTGCTTTTTTCTGTGATGTCACACAGTAAACACACACATATATAATAGTTATGAATTATTTAAAAAGGCAAAAAGGTGAAGTTTCGGCAGTTGTGCTAATGATATACAGTACCAAAAGTTTGGACACACTTCCCCAATAAATCTAATAGGAAAGCGTGTACCAAAACTTGATACTGTAACTCCCTCAGCTAATGAAATCTTTGCATTTCAACTGACAGTAAACTGAATGATTGATTACACTGCCTTTTTCTCCTCTGTGTATCCCAGTGATAGCTTTGTTGTGCTCTGCTCCTTTCAGGAACATTGAATCCAGTGAGGAAATGAAAGATTTTGACCGGGTTTGCATTTATGTGGACAACCAGTTCCAAGCAGAAGACAGTTTCACGGTAAGAAACATGCAAGCCTCTTTAAACCCAGTGATTCCAGTATCCTTCCACAAGATGGAGTCCTCCTCCTGCGGTGACTTGAGGGACCCACTGTAGCATGAAAACAGAAACTGAAGGATTTAAAATGTAGGCTCCAGTGGACTTCACAAAAATGCAATTTTTTACTGTTGCTGCAAAACACCTAATTTGACTGTGAGACAATCTTTTTCTTGTATTATACACACTGCTCAAAAAAATAAAGGGAACACTTAAACAACACAATGTAACTCCAAGTCAATCACACTTCTGTGAAATC
>JBAMHW010000012.1:21671988-21694717 GCA_037177495.1 Rhadinocentrus ornatus | reverse complement strand
TATATATATTTGGCAATCATTCTGCTGACTTCATTTACTGGTTTAAAAACAAAAACTGTCAGGCTTTAATTAGTGCTTTCGAGGAGACTATATAGAGTCCACTCAAAAGCAAAGCTTTAAATGATGCACGTCTTACAGTGAACTATATTAAAATTCAAGTTACAATCTTAAAATATCTACAGATTCTCCAGTTTCAACTTAATCATGTAAAGCAACATTTCTTAATCTATAGTAGATTAAAGAGCATAAGTGTAAAGCAAAAAAAAGAAAAGAAAAAGCAAACAAGATAGAAAGTACTCAGAATAGTTTCGCTCTCCTATCTGAGATGTAAATCATTGTAAAATCTCTTATTAACTGCACTGGCTGGGGAAATAACTGATCCAATCAGGGACACTCTAAACACAGCAAAGTGAGTAACTGTCTTTGATCATTTTACTGATTTACAGCTTTGTATTTCCCAGACTTTATCTCAAACACACTTCAGCTTCTCGATGTGTTGCAACAGCAAAGTTTTCCTCACCCATTATGTTACTGCCGTCTCTTCCTGTAAATCATGTGATGTGTTGACATTTGGCATTACTTCTGATCCTTTTATACTTTAAGCATTAAGTGTAGATCACTATTCACATATAGGCTTAGCTACTTTCCCTACTAACATTTTGTATATCCACTATTTAAAAAAAGAAAAATGGATAGATGAATAGGATTTGTGACTTGTATGAAAAGACTAAAGTAAGAATATGTTCTATAAGTTCTATTTGAATTGTAGCTGACAGTATTCCCAAAGCAGGTGGGAGGATTTGCAGATAAGTCATGTGAATGTGTTTCACACTGTAGTGCAGGACAAGCAAGTAAGTTTCCAAAAATGATAATCTCATTCAGGATTTCCTGTCATTGCCTCACTCTACCACATGATCAGAAACTAAACCAATGAGGTTTAAATAAATCTAAACACGTGCTCTGAGGAGGGCAAGATATCTCTTTCAACTGCTAACCACTAAGGGGAATTCTGTTCAGTAGAACTGAATGTTTTCATCACATAACTATGTGTGAAGTTCCTTTGAATTTACTTTTAGTTAAGAAATGACATCCAGATGTTTGTTGGGATATTCCATAATGTGTCTCCACAAACCATATGATTTGTCTGATCTAAAATCTGTATTACTGAATGATGTCCCCATGCACTGCATTTAATAAAGAGCTCATTGTGGTCTTATAAGATGCGAAAATGAAAGCAAAAATTCCAGCTGAAGAAAAATAAATAAAGGAATATCTCTATAATGCACAAACACAAGAGCTTTCTTGCTCAATCTAAATTTCAAACTAGTGACAAAGAATGAAAGTGAAACGTATATAAATGGGGACAAAATTCCCACTGCATCCCAGCTTTATTTTAAGGTTTTGTTTATTTCTCTGTTTTACACGGAAATGGCATTAGACAAACAAGAATGCAAACACCAAATTAAAAAATGTTGGCAAATATCCACCCTATTGTTGACTTTAGGTAAAATTCCAAAGTCTGCTTTCTCCCTCCTCCTGCCCCACAGTCCCACCCTTTTTTGCTTTCTCTGGGATGTTTGTGTTTTCAAAACCACACGTGTAGCCTGTCTTAAAATCAGTCGACACGCCTGCTTCATCATAATTCAAGGTGAAACAGACGTGAGCACAACTTCTCTCAGGACGATAGAAGAGATTTGACTCCTTCTTCAAGATGGTGAAAGACAACAGCAGCAAGAACTCTGGTGAGACATTTTACTGTTGGTCTTTATGGGGGTTTTAGAACAATATTTTAATATATTTTTTTAATATAACAAATGTTTCTATTAAAGAAATCAAATGTGTATATTTTATTTTAATTAAAATATCTATTAAGCTCAAACAGCAAAATTTAAAATTCTAAAACAAATGTATATGTTGGTGTAGAACAAAAATTATACTGTAACCTTAAGAAAGAGATTAGATACCTGATTAAAAGAGACAAAAAGCTGGAGAAATTACACACATTGCTGCCTTGTAAACCAATGACAAGCACATGAAGAAGAGTTTAAACGAATAGCGGGACTTCCCACTGCTACCATAAAATGTTGACAATGCAGATAAGAGAAGGCTAGAAACTGTATTTATAACAGGAAATGCGCATCTTGCTACCAACAAGTTAATGAAAAACATAATGAAGGATCCTGTATGAGTCACATCTGTATTTTAACAAATAGTAATTCCTCTCATTGTAAATAGATGATGAAGACGAAGATTAACTTGTCTGCAGGAGGCAGATTTGACATATTTTTCAACTTCTTAGGATGATTTCATGTAAGATATTAATTTTGCACGACTATAGTTGATAGAATCACCACGCCACGATTTAGGCACCGCAAAATTCAAGTGTCAGAAGATGTGACTTGTCCACAGTTTGTTCACAGTCACATTTTAAATACCCCTCGAACATTATCTTCAGAAACAGTCTGCTCCACAGGTACTGCTGGAACCTGAAAAATTATCTAAGTGATGGCTATAAAGCAAAAGAAACCTGTAAAAAGATAAGAAAGTGTTTTTAGGTAGCTGTTTCCTCTGCTCATAATATAATAAAGGAGTGGTAGTAAACAAGAGCGGAAGTAAGGACAATCATGTCTCATTTAATTGAAAAAAGATTTCTGATTGATTGAAAATCTTGATACTTGATTCAAGGAAAGGACACATTTCAAGTTCTTTATCAGTGTTCTTACTTAGACATCTTTCCATCAATGATATTGGGAATAGTTTGATGATAGAAGGCAGAATAGATCATATCATCTGCTGTCCCAGCTCACTGACATCAATACCAGTGAAAATCAGTTAAAAAGATGGAAGTAAAATGGTCATCTCGCTACAGACATGGCAGAAATACTATGGCAGTCATCACTAACTTTATGATTTCTGGTAATCAGGTTAACTTGTGCTCCCTGTGCTTTTCACAGCTACAAAAAGCTTTAGAAAAGTTTTTTATGCTTCATGTACATCACAGATCAGTGCTCATTACCACTTCTTCGACAAAAAAAAAAAAAGTTAAGTGAACTTTGCCAGGATGCCGAACCCTCACGCTCAAATATATTACTCTCTCTCAAAAATTTGCTCGCAGACTCAAAAATTTGTTTCTTGCTCTTAAATGTATCATTTTTTCTTTCAAAACTCTGCTTCTCTTTTCAAATTTAGTGTTGTAGGTTCAAATCTCCTGCGCTCAAGCTTGGTCCCTTTCCCTCGCACTCGTTTTCTCAAAACTTCTGCTCTTGGATATGTTTTTTCCTCTCTCTTGGATTGCTGAAAGAGCTGTCTGTCAAACATCTTCCAGCTAACAGAATACTAGATAAATGCTGACTGAGCAAATCGTCACCGCCTTCTTCAGGTTCTTTTTATACCCCCTATAAAACTACAGGGGTTTGCAAGTTTCATATTTACTCCTTTACAATATCATCTGTTGTTATTTAAATAAAACCTGCTATCAATCTGATTACTGTTATCAGGCCTATAATAAACTAGCTTCCTGAGGGGATGTTGACATTTTTATGAAAATGTTATCTTTACAAATCTGACCCTTAAAAATCTACATTTCAAAGACGTGCCTTGCTCATAAAGAATTAAAACTGTTTTGGCTTCCCTGCAGCTCCTGAGCCAGCAAAGCCACACCGTTGCAACCTGCTCTGCCTCGGCCCTCTGACCTTCCATTCCCAGGCTGTGGGAACCCAAACCCACTTGAGCCAGGGGGGTCAACATGCTGAGAGAAACAAGAACACGTTCAAGAACGGCCTGGTATTTAGCAGCCGCCCAGTGAAGATCCAGGAAAGGATTCGTGTGAGAGTGCAGAAGGTTGTGTGTAACTGGCAAGGAGCTTTGCGTGTGGGCTTTACCAATGTGTCACCGTCAGCCAGATCGTTACCTCTGCCCAGCTTAGCTATCCCCGACCTCACCAGCAGCCCCGGCCACTGGGCTGCTCCTGTGCATGAGTCCTACTGTCATGCAGGTTCAGAGCTGGAGTTCTGGGTTTCTGCAGGTGGCAGTTTATACTGTCTAATCAACAACAGGCAGCACAAGCTACTAACAGGAGTGGACCTCAAAAAGCCCCTTTGGGCCATGATAGATATCTATGGACAGACTTGTGCCATTTCCCTCATGCGTAAGTTCATAACACCATGTTTTTGTTTGATTTACAGCTCGTTTTTCTTGTTCCTTGTTAGCAGAACATTTCACATGTGCCAACATTGAGAACAAATATCTAACTATTAAAAATTACTCTGCTGCAGGCTCAGAAAAAAGGGGGCGAATTTGTATTAGGAGATCTTGTCCTGTACCTGAGGCTCTTCCTGCAACTGAAGATGACAGACACCAGAGTTTAAAACTTGATGTATCAAGACTCAGTGGAAACAGTGATGACTGCACGTCCTTCCTAAGCATGAAAATCTTATCAGGTGCGAAAAGCCCCTTACTTCTAACATCGGATTTTATTTTCACATAATAGCTGAAGGAAGAGAAGGATGCAATTAGCTGAATGAAAACTGTCAGTCTGTCAGTGTTGAATTTGTGATTCTTCTCTTTCATCACAGAGATGAGCTGCGTGGTGTGCATGGTGATGGAAGCCAGATTCAAACTGCCATGTGGCCACCAGTGTTTGTGTAATAACTGCAGCTTCAGAGTCATACAGGAGTTTAACACCTGCCCACTGTGTCGACAGGTGATCAGCTCTCCATCAGAGCACAAGAGTTTTTGGAGGTAGTTTGAGCTCCAAAACCTCAAACAGGAAGCATCGAATGCAAACTACTGAGTGACTGTAACAGAGAAAACACTGTGAATATAACATGCTGAATGTATTCCTGCAGGTTGCCAGCTGAAGTAAGACCAGGAAACCTTTACTCAGTTTGTAAATATTGTACATTGTGTGTTAGACAAAGTAGACTGAAAAACTGATGCTGAAATACTTTTTTTTCCTTTTCATCATGCATAAAATGTACTAAACTCAATTGCTTGAGAAATGTGTAAAACTTGAACTTTGATGTTGCCTCTTACTTCTTTATGTCTCAGAATTACATTATTTAAATAATATTAATATAATAAGAATTAAATCACTCATTAGAACTGTACAGATTTTTTTTAAATTAATTTGTCTGATAATAATGTTACTTTACTGATTGTAAACTGTGACCAGAAAAATAAACTACATGACATAAAAAAAAACCTCTGCTTTATTTGTATTTTAACTGAATGTTTTGCAAGGATTCTTGTAACATTTTGTCTATTCATCCCTAAAGAGGATTTATTAGGTGAGACATGTTTCCAGACTGAGTGCATCTGATTTAAGACTGTTTGGTCAACATAGTACTAAGGTGGAAATGGATGGAGCCTCCCAGATAATGGCAGATCGTTCAACAAATTTTAAACTGAACGTGTTGCAAAGACAATGAGCACACGGCGACAATGGTGACGCTAACAGTCAGAGAGATGTTTACTCTACAGACATACAACCGGTAGCTAAACTTGCAAACCATTTTTCAGATGGTGTTAGCAAAAAGACAAAAGTACTAGATAATTAACACAACTTTACCATCTAACACGTGATCGCTGTCCTGATTTTTTCTTCGGATGTGAAAGTTCAATAATCAGCTAATTTCATTATGAGTTGTTTACAATTTTAGTTTTTTACAGCTAGTGTATGAATTCCCTTTTATTATCAATAAAGTAAAAATTTGGTGTCCTCGTGCTAGATGGGATGGGATCCAGCCCCCTGTGACCTTGAACAGGATAAAGCATGATGATAAAGCAGGAATGTGTATAGCTAGTTTATCTGCATGCAGGTGCAGGTTGTCTAGATATTAGCCCCATGGCTGGCAATTGATGCTGTTTGCTTCATGTCAAGATCTGCCCAGCATATCTTTTGATAGGCTTTCAAATGTGAAAGTAAATCAGCTAGTTTCATTATGACTTCTTTACAGTGTTTGTGTTTAACAGCTAATGCATAAAATCACTGTTATCATCAAAGTAAACGATTAACAAAGCTGGTGTAAATTAAGCAAAATGCTACCTAAAGCTCAAATGCTGCATGAAGTTACCTCCATCAGTATCCAAAGGTTTTAACAGTAACAGTTTTCTGGATATTTTGGAGGATGTTCATAACTTTTGTTTCATTTTCTGTAAATCCTTTTTTTTTAAAATTAATTAATTTATTTTCTGTTTTTTACATTTTAGCTTTTACATTTACATTTTAAATTTCATACCATCCGTTGCACTTTGGTTGTTTCTATGTTGGCCATGTCATCCATGCTGTCTTTTGCCCCTTTTCATCAATTCTGATGTTTTTTCAAACATGAAAGTTCAGCAATCAGCTGGTTTCATCATGATGTGTTTACAGTTTTAGTTTTTAACAGCTAAAATTACTGTTGCTGTAATTGCTGCCAAAAGATTGATATATCTTTGTTGGCTGCTGATTTGCGACATGTGAGTCATCAAGCCTTCTTCTTGTTTGTTGTTTTTCTAAATTCTTCTGTAGGGAAGCACAGATTCCTCACTTGATATTTTTGTTTTTTAGATTTTTTTTTCTTTTCTTTTTTTGGATAGCTATCAACATGTTACCATCAATAGAACCAGCAGTTGCTCAAATTACACATGAGTGGGTAGGGATTGGACTGGGTAGTTCAACTGGTTGAGCTGGTGCCGTCTGTAATGTCGTGTCAGACAGAGGATCTGCCACAACCTCTTTTGCCAATTGCGAGCTGATATTGTACAGGCGCTGGCTTCTTGTGACCCTCTGCAGGTTAAAGTACCTATTATATTGCTCTCTTTCTGTTAACAGACATGACCATACTTGCGATGCCAGGAACTTATCATCTAATAGCTTGATGAACTTGATTTTATTTGTATACTTTTTTATGCTTTGCCATTGGGATACAAACAAATCATTCATAGTATACGTCTGTTCTTCTCAATCCAGGTCCTCAGGACCCCCTGCCCTGCACATTTTAAAAATAACCCTACTTTAACACACGTGAATTAAATAAATGACTTTTTAACAGGCTGCAAAGAACAGAAGTTTATTAATCTGAATCAGGTGTGTTGAAATAGGTACACATGCAGGGCAGTGGGTCCTAAGGATCTGGATTGAGAAGCACTGTAATAAGAAAAAGTCAAAAGACTGGAACATATCTTTCTTAGTTACCACATTCAATTTCTGTTTGTCTGTGTGTGTGCTTTGAAATCATTACTCCAGATTGGTGATGAGTTCTGAGCTCTGGCGACATCTGTCTGTCTGAAATAAAATGCAAGCGCTGCAGTTTTCTGTGTGACCACTAAGAGTCAGTGTAGTACTATTTATCGTGAATACCAATTCTTAAACAAACTCTAAATGTCAAAAAAGAAAAAATACTTTTGCTAAATATATTTCAATCGTTGCCTTTTTAATTTTTAATTTCTTTTTTTCAGAGAATACTTTATTTAAAAAAAATACTGATTAGAAGTCAATCTTCCAAACCACAAATGAAAAACAGTTTGCTTCATGTTTCTCAGGTGTAAAAAAGATAAAGTAGACTTCACATTGTACAAAAGAAAAGAACTTGTAGTCTGTAGCATCTTCACTGTCCAAGATAAACTGTAGGTTTGCTGTGGAGGAGGTGGGCAGCATGGTTTTCTCCTGACGTGTGGGCAAACTTCAAGAACAGACATGAGTGTGACCTTTGCGTTCTGATCACAAAAGCTACCTGTTAAACATTTATCTTGGATGGCAGAGCTGAGCTGCTGCTGATCTCAGGGTTAAGGAATCTGCCAGATGTCTGTTTCACATAACAACCAAACGTGGGAGTGGGAACCAATAGATAAAACTACTCAGGAGCTTAACAGAGCCTTCACACTTGCACACAAATACAGTTAATCTATATGTAGACTCCAAAAGGAGACATGCAACACTGCTTCTTTGGGCTGTACTTCCTTGCTTTTCTCTTCTGGAGAGGGTAAGTGGAGTAGAGAATGGAAATACTGATACTTTCAAGTGTTTGCATATGTGGAGATCCCAGTGTAAATGTATTGTATGAATATGTCTGTATGTTAAAATTTTGAGAGTAAGAATGTTCCTTGTAAGGTAAAAATTGAGCAAGTCATCGGATCTTGTTGACAGCTATCAAAACAGTTTTTGTGCTTGATACAAATATGAAATACACTATCTAAAGAGCTGAGACAGTGAACAGAGTGGGTTTTTATAATATGTGTGCCACCCAGGCCTATTTATCAAGATGGCTATGGAAATATGGAAATGGCCTCCTCCTCAGTTGCAAATAAAACACTGGAGGGTGGTTCTACTGAGCCTGTGCCTGTATGGGAATCTGTACAATTTTCAGCTGAGGATGGAAACTATTACTGAGTACCGTCTCTGATGAGCCTTAATGTGCATGCCCACTCACACACATACAGTCAAACTCCTACGTACAGCCAGTCAAACATTCATGCCGAATCATTCACTGCAGATAAAAGCCACCCTGTTGGCCTCAGAAAGAGAAAGAGGGAGGGAAAACAAGGAATGAAGAGCAGCGGTGGTACCCTCCTTCTTTTTCATTCACTTCCTCTCTCCCTCTGTATTGAGGAGACCTCACTGCGTAGCCAGCACTCGCCTGTAAGTACTGCACAACATAAAACCTCTTTTTTCTGTGACTAGTTCAGCAAGGGTTAGAGTGACAAGGAAATAAATATTTACTGTGTAAAAGAAGATAATATTTTTTCTGCTTCTCTGTCACGTTATTCTTTGTTATTTTGATGCAGATGTTTTTTTAGGGGAATTGCTAAAACAGATTTTGGCATAATTTGGGCTTCGATGGAAACCACTGCAACAAAAAAATAATGTTTTTAATCTTTACAATTATTTTATCATTATGACTTTTCAAAGAATATGCATATATAGTTTGTTGAAAATGCTGCATCCATTGACTGAAGATGGTTATCATCAGATTTCCATTCCCAAAGCTGTGTCCTCTTTCAGTTGTCGGAATATTTCTTTATGTGTGCAAGTTTTCAAATAATTATTTATAATTGTTTCTTCCCACCCAAATATGACAATAAACCCAGTGGTGATTATTTATGATTAACGTCTAGTTGTTTGTCTGTATAGCACAAATTCTACAGGCAGAAAAATAAATCTGATGGTGTTCCCACAGACATTCCACAACCTGTGGCACTGGATATGACATCCGTAACTTCTTTATCTGTCCTCCACCCCTCTGATGATGCTTGTTAATCCGGACTCATATCTTCCTGGTTATATCTGTGTTTGATGATTGCTTTGTCCTGTGATTTGTACAGACTTGCTGTCTCTTGTTTCAGAGAGGCTGGGGGGAAGCCCAGTGCTATAGTCACCAAATGATGCAGTTTTTCATTACGTAACCAATTTATGTCATGGTTTATTCACTTTTTGGAATCTTTGGCTGTTGTCCTTTTCATGAGTCTCTGTAGCAACGTAATGTAACTGTGTGAAAGGACAGTGGTTGGTCTTTACAGCGCAGCAAAGGTCTGCTGGAATCCATCCATCTCAATGAAGGACTGGAGCACAAGATCCTGCATCTCCCTTCCTGCCTTCATTATCTCTGTAAGGAAAATAAATGGAGCTGGAAATGAGGAGCTCCTATGTTTGTTTAGGGAACAGACTGTATGAACACGATAATTCAGTGTAAAAAAGGTGTTGAGTCACGGGCCAAACCTGTAATTGCCTCTTGCATGATTACCTCATTTAGCTCAGAGTGACAGGATGTCAGATGTGGTCACAGCGGGGTGACAGCCTGCTCCAGCGGGACACAGATTATGAACTGAACCTCCTCTAGGGAGCCTGAATTGCCCAGCTTGCTGCTCATGTTCACCAGTTTAACTGTTTGGCAAAAACAACCCTGTGAGGAGTACAAGCCAGGTAAAAGGATATCTGCTCTGAGCCTTGCTCTACCAAGCCAGACCACTGAATTATTAAAAGGGGTTGAGTGAATTTTTCCAGCACATAGATGTTAAAAGTAGTAAATATATCACTCATTAAACACTCTCCTTCTCTATGTTTATCTCTGAAACACAACTTGAATATGGGTGAGATTACAGTTGTTAACAGATGACCAGACTAGCACCAAAAGCCGTCAGCACATTAGATACCAGGCTGTGTCTTTATTGGCAAGAATTGTGGGAAAACTGGCAATTCTGGTTTTATTTGGGCAAAAATTTTGTGCAAGAGGGGCAGCAGACTTTAAGTGTTCATTCCTTTTTAGCTGTCACTGGCTACATGGTTTGACCAACTATAAAGTTAGAATTAGACTGACTTATCTGCACATGCAGCACGTCTCCTACTTTGAATAATGTGTCTGTACAATGACTAAACATCTGTCAGACTCTAAATTACTTCCTCTCACCTTGGCATCCAAAATTATAGCTTGTGTGTGTGTTTGTTTGCAAGTTTGTAATCATGAGAAAAGAAATTTGGGAAGAAATGTTGTCAGTGGTTGAGTATGCAGTATGGAGTAATCACCTTGAAACACTTCCAGAGCTACAGGAACAGAAAGAGCTCCTATTCTCCCTTCATGCCTTTGGCTAGCAAGTGACCTGGGCTTTGTGCACACACATATACGCACACACGCACACACACAAATAAAGCCATGTGCACAAAAGAAGATTCCGGTATTGGGGAGATCAAGTTAGTAGGGGACATGATGGAGTCACTAGGCAGTGTTTAGGAGGTGGAGGTAATAAACTATTTGCATTCACCCTTTAGTTAACCCCATGCAGTGAAATATCACCTTATCACAACAATAGGACCACTTTACTGAAGGACATGCCCCCTGAACTGACAAGCAAAGTACTGGGTGCCTTTTGAACATAGACTGAAGTGGGTTTCTATGGCGATGCCTGTCAACCGGGAAGTCCTCTGTGGAGGCAGGCAGAGCGAGGGCTGGGAGTGTGAGAGGGATTGTGTGTCCTGGCTAGTTTCAAGAGTCAGAGAGAGATAGTGCAGAGAGGGTCCACAGTGTGGTTTTCATGTAGGACTTAGACAGACAGAAAGAGGTTTGAATTTACTGGTTGGTGCCACTTGGAGGGTAAGTATGCTCATTGACATGGAGATTTAAAAAACAGGGAGTGACTAAATTTTGTGGCTGTATAGAAATGTTTGTTGTTTTGCAAGTGCGTTGAGTAACCTGTCTGACAGCTCAGGGACTTCCTTGCTGCTTCAAAGCTTTATTGCCAGAGGAGGTTGGTGTCTTTGCAGTGCATCTGAAAACAAGGTAACACATGTAAGATGTGTGCTTCTGGTGTTGAAACATACAACGGGATTTGGCTGACTGAGGTTTTGAGCAAGCAGGAGAGGGATCAGCTCAAGCACACAAACATGCATACACAAAGGTCAATGTGGGTAGTTTCCCAATATGTCGTCTCTTGTAGCACTGCCCAGTGGATAGGCGTACCGTGGTAGCTGCCAGGTGAGCTCCAGGGAGTCAGAGAAAATCATTTGCTCTGGCAAGATACTTTTCCCCATGCTTCTGCAGATTTCTAGCCTAATGGCCCCAGGACTGTCCTGTCCAAGCTCCCCTCACTGTCGGGGTGATTTCCACAGTTGGCCCTGACTCCCTTTGTGATATTACTGAGCCTCCAGCTGCCACTGCTCATAACCACAGTGTGCAGAAGATGCAAAATGACAAGCTGGGGATTTGTCACATTTTTTTCCTGTGAATGCGCTTTGAGTGTGGATTTTCTCATACTCTGTCTGGCAGATTATACACCTACTAAAAAAAAGGAATGTGATTTATTTTTATATTTCACAAGAGCAGATCTGATCAGACTAATCAGCTTGGACTCAGTGTTAGGCTCATCTTGTTGAGGAAAGCTGTGATTTATTGGCCTGGAGCTTCTCCTGGGAACAGATTGCTTCTTCATTGACAAGAAGCACACACACAGACTCCTCCTGCTGCTCAGGCTGGAGAAGCACCATAGATGGAGGTGAAATACTTCCCTCCCTGATAAATGTGTGTATCTCTACAATAACTGCATATCATAAACTCATGGCTGCAAGACCTTGTATGGGCTCCATCTGCACACCTGCTTGGCTGCAGAAGGGCATCGTGGTTGTGTGATCAGCCCCACAAAACTGACCTGTCACGTAGCTGCACAGTGACTCATTTAATATGTTTATATAATGTCTGTTTTTATTTACCTAACAAATGTGCTGGTAATTAGCATCTGAGAGCTTTATAAGACAAAATGTTTTTGGTTTTACAACCCATGTTAACTGGTCAGGCAGCAGTAATATGTTCATGAAGGAGTGATAAGAATTTATTGTTCTATCAATTCAGAACACAGGTCGCAGTAATATACAGGAAATAAAAATCCCATGAGATGATCAAAGTCTTTCTATACTACAGGAATATTGCACAATGCATGTAACAGAGCTTAAGCTCTTTAGAAATGTGAGCATGACTTGAAACTGCTGCAAAACAACTCACGCTTTTTGGAGTCAATGACTGGAAGACAAAATTAATTTCATTAGAGCCCTTTCTCCTTGACTTACTGACAATATAATCCTTCCTCTGATCGCAAATCATGTCTTTCCTGGATGGTGATCACAGCAGTTCATGGGTCAACTCTGCCACAGTTTGTCATTGGACTCTGTTTAGTCACCTTGACAGCCCTTTTCTTTATGAGAACAATGCAAGAAGCTCTCTGTGTGTAGCAGAGAGGAGCAGCGGGTTAGGGTCCTGCTTAGTGAGACCTGGTCTCACCCTTCTATGGAAGACTGAAAATTGCTTACTTATGAATCTTTGCCTGTCATCTGTTGGCCTTGCTCTGGTGCTGAAGGAGAATGATCTGACAGATATTTTAGTCCTCATGAGACTTTTTTTTGCTTTTGTTTTACTGTTGTGCTGTAATGTAAACTTTCAATTTTGATTCATAGGACTCAGGGGCGTGGTGAAGTTCACTGACCTAGTAGCTGCTAAGTAGGTATGCTAAGTTCAACAACTTCAGATAACAGCCTGGTTTCACATCCTCATACTTTGGATAGAAAGGAGAAGAAAAAAGTCCTTTTTATTTGGCAAAAGTAAAGTAAATTTTGTGTAGCTGATGGAGTCATATCATTGTCTGGTTTCGGATGAGTGTACAATTAAACATTTAGACATCTGGCTCAGTCCTTAGAGACACTAAGGACAAAATCTCATTTCCTGGGGACAGAGGCTGAGATTTTCATATCAAAATCCCCTGGTTCTCATTTGGCATGTCCTCAGCTGCACTGCTCTGAATTGAATGTAAAACATGTGAAGATAAGAGGCAAGCTGCATATATAAAAATCCCAGTCTCTTGAAAGCATGTCTAAAGCTGAACATCATCTCTTCATCTGAGGTGCACATGGGGCCTTTTATGGCTGTGTTTTCCTTCTTCCCCAAATCCGATCCAGTGGTGATAATGGACCTCTCACCTTGTGGGGGTGCACAGCTTGTAAATACACAAAGATAGCACCAGGCGCTCAGACACTAGCAGTTCTAAAACCAAATTTCTGTGTAGTAGCTTGGAGCTGCCTCCTGTGTTGAATCACAGTAATTTAATAAGAATGCACTGAGCTTTCAGAACAAACCCAGGGAGGGCCAGATTTTTGGAGTTGACTTTTCCTGCAAGACATCAACACAGATTTTTCCTTATTAGGTAGGATTGTGTTAGGTGCTCTCAAAGGGGGTTTACATGTGATGCTGGAACATTTCACTGTTGGATTTTGCTCCCCAGTGAAATGAGACACGTAGTTAATGTTATGACATTAGCTTGGTCATCAGAAGGTTTCTTGGATGAAGAATACTTAAATTCTTACTCTTAAAAACTAAAAGTAAACATGGCTACAAGGTTGACAGGTATTTTAATTATGTACCATCCTATTTCCCAAAAAAGTTGGAGTGCTGTGCAAATGTAAATAAAAACCCCAGAATGCAATTATTTGCAAATCTCATAAACCCATTTTTTATTCCTAGATATTAGACATTTTAACATTTCATAGAAAATAATTTTCACATAGCTCATTTTGAAATTAATGGCAGCAACACATCTTGAAAGAGTTGGAAGACGGACAGCAAAAGTACTAGAAAAATTATTGGTATAAATCAAAAACATGTGGAGGACCTAATTAAGTTAATTGGCAACAGGTCAGTACCATGACTTGGTGTAAAAGGATCCTTTCAGAGAGAAAAAGCCTACCATATGTAAAGACTAGCAGAGGTTCACCAGTCTTTGACAAAGTGGGTCTAAAATTGTAGAATCATTGCATAAAAGCGTTCCTTAAGGTAATATTGCAAACACTTTGAAGATCCCACCTTCTAGATTGTATAATATCATAAATAAGATTCAGACAATCAGGTTGAATCTTTGTATGCATAGGACAAGGCCCAAGGTCAAAATCTGTGATCTTTAAGCCACCAGGCAGCATTGCATTGAGAACATCTTCATTATAAAAGCATCATTCTCTACTGGAAATCACTGCATGGGCTCAGGACCACTTCCATAAATTACTGTTGCATTGGTGAGGCCAGCTTACACATCTGGGAAGGCACTATTAAAGCTGAAAAACACATAGAGGTTTTTATAGAAATTCTGCTCCCATTCAGAAAATGTCTCCTTCAGGGAAGGTCTTGCACATTTTAACTAGATCATGTTAAACCGCATTCTGCATTCATCACAACAGCATGGCTTTGCAGAAGAGTCTGGGTGTTAAACTGGCCTGCCTGCAGTCCTATACCTTTCAACAATACAAAACATTTGCTGAATCATGAAATGAAAAATCTAGCAACGAAGGCCAAGGAGTGTTGAGCAGCTAGAATCCTGCATCAGACAAGAATGGGACGACATTTATCTCCTAAAACCCTAAGAACTGGTCTCCTCACTTCCCAGACATTTACTGAGAGATGTTAAAAGAGGAGAAAAGGCTACTCAGTAGTAAACATCACCCTGTTACAACTTTTTAGGGATTTGTTCCTGCAATCAAATTTAGAATGAGCTAATATTTTCCTCGAAATGTTAAAATATTGTTTATGTTCCACTGGAAATAACAGAGGGGGGGTATAAGATTTGCAAATCAATGCCTTCTGTTTTTATTCACTTTTCAAACAGCATTGCAACTTGTTTGAAAACGGGGTTGTATACATTTTTCTCCAGCTTTATTACAAACATTCACTCAGTTTTTTTCCTGTCATGTATAAATAAATTGAATAAGATCAGATGTGATTAAATGAACTCAGTATAGATCCATGACTAAAACTTTTGGGTGAAAAAAATATAAGGAATTAAATGTGTCTTTTAATTAATTATTCCTGAAAGTCAGCCGTTATTTTTCTTTTCTTTTTGAGTATTTGAGTGGAGAATGTTTAAAGGTCAAGCTTTGAAAATGTAGTAAAAGAAAAATGTGGTCCATAATTTTAATACTTATAAAAATTAAACATCAAAACTGTCTCACAAGGATATCATTAGAATATCTGTATAGTTGTATAATCCTTCTGTGAACGCTGATGCGCTCAGTGATTGAGGCAAGGAGGGTCTGATTGAAGACTGACGGGTTGCAGTAATGAAGCTGTAGGAGTCAGAATTTATTGGACTTTTGTGGAGGTGCAATATTAAATTGGTTGGGGGTCTTTTTGATTCTGTATTATTATACTTGAATGGCAGCAGTAAAAGTTTCTTTCAGGTTTCTTTTCAGCAGAACTTGAAAATGACTCATCTTGTCATCAACTCATCAACACTTAATGCACTTTTTAAAGTAAGCTGCTGCCTGTTTAGAGGAGATCAGATGTAAACACAGACCAATATGTCAGACACTGTGTGAATGAGTTTAAGCTATTATTTCCAAGTGCAGCTTATTTGCAGTGCTTCCTATTAGAGGGATAATCAGCTGGCTGTAATAGCTTTCAGGGGATGACAGGTCATCTGTCATGCCTGAGCAGTAATGCCATTGTTGTTGTCACAATTGTCTGGTTCCCATCTTTTCCTCTTATGTAACACGATTTATTGGGAGATGATGATTCAGCTGAGTTACATTGTTGTCTGAAATTCTGAACATTGATTCTATCAGTGCATGGGTTTTGTGCTGAACAGAAACACACACAGTGTATAGTTTCCTGGTCGTGACCACAATGATTATAGACTCTATGTTCAGCAGCAAATTCCACATGTAAAACTCATTAGTTGAAAATAGTGTTCCTGTTGTACCCTGGTCCAGACTCTGTTATTACTTTTCTTTTTAAAATTATATTTTGTCAAGCTGTTAAGCGACTTTCATATAAAATAAATAAAAAGCAAATCCTTATTTTGACCTCATGATATCGTAAAAATCAACATCTATAATATCCTTGGTTTGGTTTCTGGAAAAATGCTTTTTTCAATCACAATGTAAATGCAACAAATATTAAAATAATTTAACAACTTCCTATTTTTGAAACCAGGTTTCCTGGATGCAGAGAAGCTGTGGTTTCTGTGCTTACACTGTTATTATAGACCATTTAGCTGCTATAGGTGCCCGCCACGTTCAGGAGCGGAAATATTCTCCCTCTCGCTTTCAGCGTGCCTTTGATCTTCCGGCAGCAGGCCTAATCTGTTATTCTGAGGTGCAATTTATTAGGGCCTGATCTCTACTTTCAGTAGCCGAGCTTCTCCATCATCCAGCCCCTTCAAGTTAGGTTCAATATGGCATTGTATGACTGGGAAAACTGAGGCAAGCATGTGAGTCATTGTTTGGGGTGGGTTTTTCCCTAGTTTCAGGGAAAAGAGGGTGATGCTGACTTTCCCTCTTTGGAAAACAGGTGGGATGTGATAATGGAACAGCTGTCAAGTCTGCCAGGGGTTAAAATGTGTATTTATAGCTGGGAAGCTAAATTCCTCTCTTCACAAAAAAAGCTTAAAGGGTAAAAGAGAAAAATGAGAAATTTAAGGATTATAAGATTACATTTGATAACTTGGATTGAAAATTTGCAATGAAAAAATTTCCCCCTTTAGAAATGGAAAACATTTGTTTTCATTTATTTTGTGCAACAAAGCAAGTTTTTAGTTATTTTGGTAATTCACAAAATTAATATCTGTATTTATGATGACTTCTGTATTATTTTAATGAGCGAAAATGCTTTGTCTAAACCTCTATCAGGAAAGGAGGTTTTTCTGTGCAACTGTTTTGTGTAATAATTTTCTGTTAAAACAAAGTGTTGGATGTTAAATGCATTTATGAATCACGATTTATCATCATTATAGTACTGTATGAAGATATGAAGAAAAATGCAAGGTGGATTAACACTGTCACACCATAGTTTGCTCTGACAAAGAGACACAAAATATGATTAAACAACATTGCATGCCTTCATTTAGATCTTTCAACTCATTGGGATTATATTTCAATGATTATAAAAAAATAATTCAATAAAAAATGTGTATGTCTTTGCAGATACTTGATGTTGGGCACAAAAGTTTAATATCTGTCACAGAAGCACTGTAATGGATCACATGCAGGCTCAGGTAAATTCAAATCATGAATTAAATATTTCTATAAATGCGGAGAAGTTGTTTAGCACTTTAATTTAATAAGAGGTAAAATGGTCTATTTCACAACAACATGCAACGCAGATAACAGTTGCATGGTTACTCTGAGGCACACAGCGTTTTCTCATGACCCCTGGCAACCACACAGGGAGGACCAAAGCACCTGATCCAAATACATAACGTTCCCATAGAGGAAGAAACGGCCATCGCGGACTAACAGAGGAGGGAAAAGATCACCATGGAGACCACTGGACTTCGAGGTTGAAATTAATGGGCCCTCCCAACTTCTCTGACCCTGGCTCCACCCCTCTAACTTGCAGGACTGGTGAAAAGGGAGTAAATGGGCTCATAATGGTCCTCTCCTATTTCAGTGTCCCCACTCTGCACCTTGAATGAGGCCTTTCTGCAGTTGTGGCGAGAGAGATGATAAAGAGGGTGGAACATCACTTCCCACTGCTCGTACTTTAAATAAATTAGGGGCCTTTTCATCACACTCCCCCCACAGAGGCCAGTTATTCTCTAGAGAATAAATGGTCCACTAACAAGTTCACATGACCTCCCCTAGAGAGTGTTGTTTGCCAAGGGCCCACAAGAGGACATGACAAGAGCAAAGTTCACACATTGTTTTTGTTCATCCATATTTCTAATTTCCTGTGTGTTTAGGAAAGTGCAGAAATGGCAGACCATCTCAATGGCTCCCAGAATATTTTCTCCAGGGTTTCTGGAGTTTCTTCAAGCCAGCACATACTTACTTCTCCAGAACTTACCCATGAGGTGGTCATCTCCCCTGGTCTCCCTACTCCTCCTCTGAGCCCTTTTCGCTCAGCGAGACTGCCATCTGGAGAGGTCAAGGTATGTAATGGCCTGCAGGCTGCATTAACAACATGCTAAAGTTGAGGAAGGAGGAGACAACATAACAAGTGCTCCTCCCTGTGGAAATTTTAAGCACAACATGCTATAAATTCTAGCTATGTACATGTCTTGAAACTAGGGACCAGAGCTGAATGGAGGAGGCTCACCAACTCTTAGCTTTGGATCGTATTATGGACCCTCACAGTCACAAGGTAAGATTGTGTTTTTTAAAATTGTGCATCACTTCAGTGCTTTGCAGTACATGATGAAAAAAATGGGTTCAAAAATTAAAAATTAAAAATAGGGTAAATTTGACTGTAAGATGACATTATAAAAAATATAATAAAATGAACCTAAAAGATTTTGCTTTCCACTGCATTTGAAATGCAAGTAGGTATTAAAACAATACTCCGTAGCTTCGATTCAGGATTTTGCATTTTGTTTTAGTGCTAAAAATATAGAGATATATAATTGTTTACATAATTTGAAGCCAAATGGATTTAGTAATAATTAAAAGATCCAAATGACTGAAATCTTGCTGTTGTGATAATATCCCAGGTGGACTGTCCAATGGTGTCCATGGCTCTTCTACTCTACCACGCAGCTGGGCTCCTAGCAGCGAGGGAAGGCTTTTTAAGTTCTCAGGAATAGGTCCAGTGGATGAGACTGGGATGCCCATTGCATCCAGATCTGTAGGATAAACATTGAACTTTTCAATTGTTACACTTTTTACTGACTTGGCCTGACTACTTTAACAGGTTGATTCACTTTTTGCTCCTCTCCACGTTTTATATGCCAGAGCGTAAATAAGCCTAGAGACTGGTACAAGAGCATGTTCAGACAGATTCACAAGAGGCCAGAGGGTAAGGACACTCCCCCTCCTCTTCTCACACACTTAACTACAGCAAATTCCACTGTGTTAATATGTCAGGTAGCATAGAGGTGATCCAACTGATAATTGCAGCAGCAAAAAAAGACTTGATGAAAGACCCCTAAAGCATTATGTCATTTCAGCTTATCAGCTCTGACAATAATCCAGATTTTATCTCAGCCCCTCCCAAATCCTGTTGATCATTTGTCTTTATTATGTGCTGTATGGTGGAAACTTGTTCACTGTTGCTTGTGCACCATTGCAGAGTTTTCTTTTTTCTGTCTTTGGCATAACAAATGCAGGATTTAACTTGTTGATCAAGAAGAATTATGTTGGACTACACAGTTACTGAAAAGTGTATTTACCCAAATTTAACTGTTAATGGTAATTTGACTACATATAACTGATTTTATGGTATTTTGCACCTTGACTGCCAAACCTTTCTATAGCTCTGATTTATAAACTGAATCTGTAGACTGAGGTTGAATATACAAAACATGTTATCATTTATGCAAAATCATAAAAACAATAAAATGACCTCCACATAGTTCAGATTTAAACATTAGTTGTGACTTAAATATGTACAACAGTTCAGTGTTGTAGAAAGTCTTAAAATAATCTTTTGCTTTATCAGAGTCTGAGCTGGAGGATTCTGAGCGGTGGTCAGCAGAACGTGAGTAAATCCACAAAAAATCACATCATTATTCTGCTAGGTTGCATGGTTCAATTTTACTTTAAGACTGATCTGCACTGGTCCACAGGGCTCCAGTTATCTGCAAAAACGGAAGAAAGCAATGAAGCAGACAAAAACCTCTTCAGGCTAACACCCTATGGAGCCCTACCAGACTGGTGAGTTTATTGGGATTTAATATTACTACTTCATGGTCATAGGAGGTCTTTTCATATCCCCTCATGTAAGAAGAGAGGTTCATCACATGGCACTCTGGCTAGATTGACAATCACTCACTTGACACTACTTGGTCAATTTAATTAAACCTTCAGTTGACAACAGATACATGCTGTTTCCAATGTGGCAAGAAAATTAAATTTTGGGCTCCATGGAGCGAATAAATTAAGAAGAACAGGAATCAAACTTAAAGGGCTAGATGTACATTCCTGCAAACACACCACAACTCACTCCTTGGCATCATTTGTAACACACTTCATGTCATTTTCATTATAGAAAATGTTCCCTGCTAGCATTGTCTATGTCACAATGTCATTACCAAGATTTTTATATGAGAAGCTTGCTGGAGAAGGGAGATGTTTACCTAATCCTGTGGCTAAAACCAAGAAACATATAAAAGGAAAGTTAAAAACAATATGTATATGAGCTCTGTCCTAAATAGGCTGTGAAAAACTGAATTACTTCACCTCCTCCCAGCCTCTGATTGAAATCTTTTAATGCAACATCACTAGCTTGAGGCTAATGGCTACCATGGATGCTGTTAAAGGGAAACCATTGTGTTGAAATGTGACATCAAGATTTTTGTGTGGAGTATGTGTATTTTCTTTTCTTTTCTTTTTTGCTTTCTTCCAAGACAGATAGAAAAGACACTTTTCACCTCCAAAAATATCAAAGCTACAGGCTACAGGTAATTAGCTTAGCACACATCTAGAAACATAAGTCATTGCTAGCCTAGCTTAGTGCAAGACATGAGCTATAGAGTGTTTATTAGTATTTTTGGACCGAGCAACTTTTTCTCCATTCTCATGATTTTCTGTATGATACAGACCAAAGTCGATGTCTTATTCAAATACCAACCAACAGTCTGGCCAAGTTCAGTGGAGGGAAAATGTGTGGGTCAGACAAGTTTGGATTTGTTGTTACAGGCATCTTACAATGAAGCCGTGATTAAGTTGCTGTCTATGGTGTGTGTGTGTGTGGTGTTATGTTTCAGGAGCGAGGATGTTGATAAGCTGTCAGACCCAGGAAAGCAGCACCCTCAACCAAGAAGTATTTTCGACTTTGAGCCAGGAAAGAGCACTACCTCAGAGAGCAGCAGCAAGGTATGAACTTACACAGACTCACGCTTGAAAAATAAACTCTAATATAAATGTGATCATTCAGATTTAGATTAATTTGGCAATGTTCTTGCTTCTGATTATTGTAATTCTTTGTATAGGCTTGTTTTCCCAGAAGATCTCTAGATCAGGTCTATCACCTTTTTCTTTAAGGATTAAAGTCTAACTCCTCGTATTTCATCTTCTCGCACAAGGTATCCAGTAACTTGTGCTCATTGTTGGTTGCTTACCCTTAGATATGCCCACTTCTTTTATTCAGGTTTCCAGAATTCATTGTTTAGCTTTTCAGACAAGAAAAAGACATGATTTATGTGTAAGTGATTAATAAGTTGTTGAGGTTTAGGCTTCAGTAAGGCTGGCATTTATTATCCTGTGTGTCCCGTAATGTCCACTGTTAATGAGTGTGCGGTCATTTGTTTGCTATTCATGTGTTAACTATTTTTTAATACCTCTGTGAATTGCAGAGCAGTGTCTTTTAAAGTTTTTGCTTTTTTTTTAATGGCTCTTGAAACAATGTCCCAAATCTGGTGTGCATAATGTGCGTTGTACAATGAAAAGAAATCTTTGTTTTCACTCCCCCATGGGAGCTAATGTGTCTTGTGATCTGTATTATGGTGTTAACCTCTTGTGGTGTATAATGGCTCACAGCATGGAGAATTATTTAATTTCCTCTTCACGACAGTGGTCAATGTTGTATATCCCAGACAGTATTAAGAAAACCCCCTCAAAGATCTTATCTGTGTTTTGCTTCTTCTTACTGACTTTATAGTCTCTGATTGTAAAAACAAAGACTTCCAACACAAGGCTTGATTTAGGACGATAGAAGTTGACGTGGACTTCACAGAAATAAGTTCAGCCAAGGTTTCGGAATTTTTTTTTATCATAAAAATAAGAAAAAAATAAAGAAGTGATCTGTTTTTCCCAGCAGCAGAGCCTTTTAAAGTAATGTTTGATATAATCAGCCACTAGTGGAGTCAAGTCTTTGTAAGAAGTGAAAGAGGTATTCTGAGCTTGTTAAAAGGCTAAATTTATTGATCTTTATGTATGTTTCTATGATGACCTATCCAAATTTGTTCTGGCAAATTGTAATTATTCTCCCATATTTTTTTTATGTAATTCAGTAACAATTTTAACATGCTATTAATTTTTTTTAAAATTGAAATTATGATCTAAACTAAGCGGGACTACAGAATTAGGCTGTGACACAGATTCTGAGTGCTTCATTCATTCAAAAGAGGAAAGGGACCATCCCACAGGTTAATGCAGGACTACTGCAACTCCTTACTGGCAGGCCTGCCTGCTCGCTCAATTAAACCTCTGCAGATGATCCAGAACACAGCAGCACGTCTGGTCTTCAACCAGCCCACAACAGCACATGTCACTCCACTGCTAGTCACTCTTCACTGGCTTCCAGTTGCAGCACGCATCAAATTCAAAGCTCTGCTTTTGGCTTACAAAACAATA
>JBAMHW010000012.1:21588330-21614761 GCA_037177495.1 Rhadinocentrus ornatus | reverse complement strand
ATGGTAAAGCCAAGTAGTGCAAGATTCTTTACATACTATAAATTATCTAACTCAAAATTTTGTCACTAACTCATATGTGTTCCACTCCTTCATGTGGCTTTTCTCTCCCCCTGCTCTCTTTTTGATGACTGAATTACTCAATCAAGCTCTGCAGAATGATGAAAAATATTTTGCATGCAATTACATAGATGCGCCTTTCCATGATAGGCGGTAAATAGGGCTTGTAGCTTGGCAGCGTTCCCTGGTAGCTGCTATAGGCCCTCTGGTAGGTCAGGCACAATGGGCACATTCACATCTTGACATGCATTTGTTGCTAAAGTGCCTGTTGTGCTCAAGGGCATTTAGTCTTTGTGTTGCACTCAGTGCCATGACTCTCTGAGGACAGGCTCAGGGTGCTGCGGGCTCCTGGGACTGGTGTCTTAGGTGGTTCTATGTCTTTTTTCTCCCTTTTTTTTTTTTGTACAACGAAAGGGTTAAGCTATTTGGATGGACCCATCCACTGAATAGCCAGTGCAGTCTGGAGGCCTCTTGTAAAGTACTTATTGTAACAAAGATGACACAACCACCTTCCAGTCTGAGAGACCTCTCTGCTCATGCTCTCTTTGATCCCTCTTCCATCCACCATCCTCTTCTCATCTCTGGAAAAGTGTCCATTAGCAAGAAAGAGACTTAGAGTCGAGGGTTGGGCTGGTGCAGGTTTTTAAGGTTGATGCAAACAAAGTCAGAATACATGGATTTGTGAACAGCTGCTTTTAATGTCATTAGACTGGATTGTTTTTTATTCCATATAAACCATCAAAATAAACAGAATATTTTGCAATATTAATATAATGTTATGCAAAGCCAGAACAGTAGCTAAATATATCATTTTGAATCTCAACCATCTGTACAATATTCATTTTATTGGGCTACACACACTGGCTAAAGTGAAATCTTTACAGTTATTATTTATTTTTTTACACAGACTGCGTACACATGTCCTGAAATGTCAATTTACTTTCCCCCCAAACTTTGACCACACAAAGCGACACTCAGTCCAGTCAAACTCCAGTAATCAGGGTCTAAATTAAACATTTTATTCAAAACATGTTATCTTCCATCTGCATGAAACTACAGATTACTTAGTTTTATTTGAATTACACACAGACGTTGCCAAGAGCAAATTTACATAAATAAAGATTACAATAATTTTTAAAATGTAATAAAGTCAGTGTCAGAAATTTACATCTCGTCAAATGTATTAATTATATACCGCTTGTTTGGTGAAACTTTGGCTTACATTTTTATAAATCAATGAGACAGAAATATAAATATACAGTTCAAGGCTTATTTAGCATTACTGCCTTTCTGTTTACAGAGATCAACAGCGTTCATCTAGGCAGGTAGTGCTAGTAGAATTGAAATATTTGGGAGCAGATAACACACTTATTTAATTTTACATAGCCACCTCCATCTTTCATGCTTGTCTTTATTTTTACATATAGGCAAAAACATCAGTACCACCAACCAGAAACACATGACTGATGATCATTTCAATCTTCACTATAATAGCTCGCCATGAACAAGAATTTGACTCCTACTTGTTGGCAGTTTTCATAACAAGTCCAGCTTAGGGGTAAGAAGAGTCATGCGTCCATATGCTTTTTTGGCTTTTTCTCTCATTTGATTTGAACCTAAAATGTTCCTGCAAAGGAGCTTTGGAAAGCATGTTTGAATCCATTTGGATATTTTCTTCCTTTTGAAAGCTTTCGGGGCCACTTTGATTGAAGATAACAATGCATGTGTTTACATATCTTTTTTTCTGTTTATTCTTAATAAAACATTGGTCCTATTTTATAAGCAAATGTATGTGTTTATAAAATCACACACAAAAACAAAAATGATAAAATCAGGTCATATTGAGGTATATTGTACCATAAATCAATATATTTTGTCATGTCTTACTATAATTTGCTACTGCACTTGTATGTCGACACATCTCAGTCAAATTTAGTGATTCCTAATTTCACTTAGCTGTTTCAGTGTCAGTCTCCTGGCATTGTTCATGCCCGAACACCGTTACGTTTGTCCTCACAGGAGTCCAGGCTTTGCAAGTGTACATTTTCAGATTTATTATGACGCAGGTACGATGATGTTACGTTCTTTTGCTGACATTTGTCTGCACATATGAAACTCTTCTATTTAAAGCAGCACTTTGTTTGTGAGGTTAAAATACTGTGTGATGCAGATTTAGCCCTGACACCGGATTCATTGGATCTGTCATTCAGAAGGAGCAAGCTATGATGGAGAGACTGGTGGAAGCCAAAATAAATAACCACCGTATATTGTTGATATTGTTGCTGCATCTTTCCATATTACTATTAGTGTCATGTCCTTATGCGATGTGTTTATAAAGAGATACACTTTCTTGTCCACTCAGCTCTTTCTTGTGAGCTGCTCAAATGGGAAACAAGATTAAAAGCAATTGTAAAAAATATATATATGGTTAAGAAGGTTCTCAGTTGTAAAACACATGAAACTGCTCACACAATATTGTGGAGTGTACAAGTTGTGTACAAGTGGGTAATCAAATAGTTTCCAGCAGAGTTCAGTTCCTTGAGGCTCAGTTTGTATTAATCTTTATTTTCATGAACTTAAACACTGCTGTGCAAAGGCCAGCATGTGTATTATCAAATCAGCATGTTAATTAAACCGGGCTTAATTCAATAATGACTCTTGCAGACCCTTATTTAAAATCACTCTCATTATCTGGCTCCCATTGGTCTCTGAGTTAAACTGGATTTTTGCCACGTTACCAATCTCTTTCAAGGGTTCTTGTCTTTCACTTTGTGTGTGGTCCTTCAGAGTAAGAGACCAATTCAAAGTTAAATGATGTTTACACAACAGCCCAATAGGGTGTTCTTATGTTTTATCACACTGAGCCAGTGTTGTTCTGTGTCTTTTGGTCTCAGAAGGTTAGATCAATGCTTGGATGGGCCAGAAGGTTGAGTGTCTAATTATCTCCCATGTTGTTTCATCACAGAATAAAGCTGGTGTTCTGCTTGTGATGCTGCTGCTGCGTCTTCAAAATTAAATAAGACTGCTATTATTAAAGAGCTGAATATGGTAACACATGTGTAATGAGAGTAGCAGCTTAGCCTGTAGATAAATCCTTAATAAAAATAAATCTTCCATTAAGAAAACCTTTCTGCTTGTGGTCTGCTGTAGAGTCCTGCAACTACACAGATCTCACTGTCTGAGTCCAGCTAAATATTTAGAGGCAAACATTGGCCAACTGGAAACAGAGATTTTTTACTCAAGTGCGTCTCATTCATGTCCCACACCAAATGCCAAACCAGGCTGGGGCATTTCCTGTATGTGCTTCCAACTTATAAAAGAAAAAAACGAACTGAAGTATTAAGTGTATTTGGCAGAAAGAAAGGATGAAGAATAAAAGCATACTGACATCAAACTATTCATGGTGAAGACCAGCAAAGAGGACATCCTGTTTTGTTTGAGTGTATGGCATTCTGACTGAGGTCAGGACATGAGATGGAAGTGTGTCAAGTTGTGAACTGCTCCTTGTGTCGGTGCTGCACAGTGCAAAGCTGACTTTCCCAGCTTCACCACGGAGACAATTCCTCAGTGAACTGATTGGCTGACAATGACCAAAAATCGCTTCATTTTACTTCACACTTAGGTGTAATATGCATATTCACAACCACATCAGGAGTGATCCCACAGTGCTGGTGCAGTATCTTAAAGTAGGACTGCTATTCAATTAAAATTCAGAAGGCAGAGTGGAAGTAAATCACTTTGCAAATGCAATTTGCAACATGCTGTCATACCCATATGTGGTCCTCAAAGGCTTTGTGGGTTTAGGAAGCAAATTGAGCAAACTGACAAAGTAAATGGCGGGGTATTTTTTTACTTTTACACACTCCATTGCATAACATGAAAACCTAGTTGCAGGTTTTATTTGATAAGTTTGGCAATTGGTTTAAAACATTGCATGCATCCTGTACATTTTTTAAATTAAGGAGTTAGAGTAGTGTTTGAAGTTCTTATATTCAGCTGCTGAGACATTTGTCATCACTTTCTAAATAATGTAATTATTTCATAGCTTTTACGTGTGTAAAACAATAATATTCTCAACTTTCAGAATCCTGCACAGGCAGATAAAGTTACCTTAATCAAATCTGCTGTATAAACACTATACAAATATGCTGGTAAAGTGAAAGCTGTAACAGAGAGTATAAACGATGGATAAATGTAGTCTCATTGTCATATTTTTATGTAATTTACAAGATGCTAAAATGTAAATTCATTTGGCTGAATGCACAGGTTTGGTTGGCTACTTGCATACATGCATTATAGACAACATCTTGGCAAGATCCGCTTTCTTTAATGACTCTTTCTATTGATGATTTTGGTCAGCACTGACATGCTGATGGAAGAGTTCATTTGACCTCTTCATTTGGATTGGATCGTTTGAATTTGTTGGTTAACTAAATCAAATAAAAGGTTTAAGATAAGTCATTTATCATTAATACAGTTGAGGTTAAACTTTTAAGAAACTCTCCTAAACTTTTGGTCTAAAATCAGTCTGCTTTTATTTGTGTTTTGAGCCATTGTTTCAATGGAGAGCCAAATGTGACTGAGTATCACATCTAGCTGTACTTTGCTTCACATTGCTACAGTTCTGTCAGGGTTAAATTAGTCACTAGTGTTCCGACAGTTTTCATTTCTTAGCAGACCTGTGGCTTAAGGATTTCAAGGACATTGATCATCATTTGAAACAACCACAAGATGATCTTGAACTCTACATTTAAATTTCTGTTCTGCTGTGTTAGTCAGCTCATTGAGTGCTTGTCAGATGAACCCTTTTCATGTTGACATACAGAAGTGGTCAGTCCTAGTCATTAGAAGAGGCCTTGAGAAATTACAGGACATTTTGGAACTTTATTTACAATTTGGTTTATTCATGTGCCTAAGATGAACTGAAGCTTGGTTAACCATAAATAAAAATCCAAATATATAGCCAACTTCCAATGATGCCATGACAGTATAGTATTTATTTCACCCACTCCTGTCCTATTCCACCAAAGTTTAACCCCTGTGTTCTATGTGAACATGCAGAAAAGAAACCGCTGTCTGTGCTTCTGTTTGACCCGTCTCTTTCTCATATGACCTTTTGCTTTTTGATCCTTGTGTAAGTGAATTACATTAAATGGCTGAACAAGATTCTGGAGCCTGACATGTGTTCCTGTTCTTTTTTTCATGATTAGATGTATTAAATTAGCTCATCTGATTTCTTAAAGGCCTTTGTGGTCTTAAAGGGTTAAGCGAATAAGAAATTGTAAATGCAGGTCTGAGGTACCGTCTATAGTCTGGACTGAATTAGCACAGTTCCATGCACCATACAGCTGATAGTTCTTGAAAGCAGATTAAGTCAGTCTGCCATCTGATCTGTCACTTATGGAGCACAGAAACAAACCATTTGTGGACAGTTTAACTTCAGCTGTAAAACAGCACTGAACAAAATAAACCCTCTAGCAGCAGTAGTAGTGGACTTCTGTGACTGAGAGGCTAATCATCATAAAGTTCTGTTAATCTTTGAAATCATCCTCATATGCCTCAGCTGTCACCTGCCTCTGGACACTGATCTGTCTGTCTGATGGCCGTCCAGGAAGTGCTGTCTCCCTCAACCTCTGACCTCTGAGACCAGTTTCTGAATAAACAGCTAATTGGCTGGGTTTCCTGTTTAGCCTGATGGGAACGCTGACTATTTCTGTCTGTTTACAGAATTCTGTCTGTCTCTCTTTCTCAGAGTTGAACTCCCTGTATTGTTTATAAAAGAACAATGTGCTTCACTACAACTGTGCTCTAAACATGCAGGCTTTGGGGATTATGCAGTAGTATCCAGCCTTTGCAGCTCTGCTGCATTCCTGGAAATCTGCATCTTTTGTTGTCTGTAGCAGGAATTCAGTTAGCTGATTTTGTGGCTTTTGTTTATTTGTGCATGTCACCTTTCAAGATGTAAAAATCATATTAATAATCTAATTAAAGTATTGTGTGTCAAATTTTAATGAATGTACATTCACAGGGATAGCCTAAGCAACCGGTGCAAGTTTGTAAACAAATACTCTTTATTCTTGCTATAATTACTTGAAATAATTTTTTTGTCTCCATAGGCATGATCTGTCCACATATAGACACTAAATAGATATTGACTACTAATTTTCTGCATAATAAGCCTATTTAAATAATAATAAAAAAGACTATCTGTCTCTAATCTGTCTGTGTTTAATTAAATGGCTTGTGTCATTGCCAGATGTGACTTTCTCCTTTCCTATCTGTGTTGAATTATTCTGGCAGTTCCGGATCTTCTGCAGCTTTCATCTCGGGCCTGCATCCATTTATAGGAGCAATTTTGTGCCCAAAGTTGAGTGAGAGACCTTAAGGCTCAGGAGTCATGGGTTCAAATTCAGGCTACGCCACGAGAGGACTGTTCTCATCTAACATGCGCCCTTGAACGTCATCCCTAACCATGATTTATTTTAACGACTCAGTGTGGATTTGTGAACATGATAGGTTTTTTTTTTCCCCTCTTTTCTCAAAAGGCTGGAAATAAAGCTCTGATTTAGATTGACATCAGTTTCTGAGGCTTAAAGTGAAATGGGAATGAATGAAGATTTTGTAAGAGCAATTCTTTAACATGTAAAAAGAGAATATATTGGCTTTAAATGTGTAATAAACCAGTCAGAGGTGTCTGGGTTTCACCATTACAGTCATTATCAGTGGAGTATTTCCAGTTTCCTTAATACAGCCCAGTTTAAAAAAAGATTTATCAGGTTTTTAATTTTGGTAAATAATATACTAGTGAAAATTATTGCCTGAAGAGTTCAGTATAATTGAAAATGATGATGATTTACTTTCCATATTGGTTTTTCCATCTTCAAATTGTCTTAATATTTTGGCTCCCATTAAAGCACTGAAATGAAGAAGTAAATCAGGCTTGTTTATGCCCGTATACCAATACTGGCCGATTAAATCTGGTCATTAAGTAAGTTGGAAGGCACAGAGCTGAAGGCAGTGTTTTTATTGATGTGGCAGGAAACAGAGGGGCTGACTGCAGCTGCTGAATCTGTAAATCTCCAGACTGTTCGCAGTCAGCTCCCTCTTTTAAAGGCACACAGCTTCACTGTCTCGATTAAGAACGCACTTAATGTCACAAACAGCCCATTAAACAGCATGTGGTGGGAGGGAATATGATGTGAAACTGAAGGGTGTGTTAATGATGGCGGCCTACCTACAGGGCAGGGCTCTGGCAGGTCTGTGGATCCAGACATAGTTGTGGTATTAATCCTGAAATCTCTCGTTGTGGATTTGCACAGATATTGTTCTTGGTTTTTGATTGAAACACCCACCTTACCTAGTCTATATTATCACAGAACTGCAGTCTTTCTCCAGTCTTTAGCTTCAAATGATTTAGAGGCTAAACGTCACAACAGCCACAGACATGAAAGTAATACCAATCTGGTTTTCTGGTGTAAAAGGTTTTGTTATTTGTACGCCCAGTTTTTCAACCCAATCATCTGCTTTCTCTTTTTGCACTACAGAAAAGTCACTTTTTGAAGTATTGCAATGAATAAGTTTTTTTATTTTATTGCATCTTCTTATCTTGCTGCTCCTAAGCATGTCTTTAAAGCAGTGTAAATACTATCGTTATGATATGAGTAGACAAAAAGTTAAAAATGGATATTCACAACCATCCAAAGGGTTTAATGTTTTCTAAACATGTTACTGATCAAAGCATGTTAGCATGGGCATTTTGGGCAGCATTATCAGCTAAGTTAGCAGATTTCTGGTAGTATTTTCATATTTGGCATTCAAACATGAAAATTGTATTGGTTTTCGCATGAAGCACTTTAGACAGCAGTTTAGAAGAAAGATATTGGACCAAAACAGAACCAAACAGATGTTAAAAAGTCTACAAAAAATTCCACTTTGAGAAATTTACCAGAGCATAGAGATCACTGAAGATTTTCCAGTTAGATTTTTTCTGTGAGAGAGAATATTAGCCTTACTTCCAGTATGTCCCAGAGCACTTTGCTCTCTGGCCTGATAAGAGCTAAGCTAAATGATTTGCCAGCAAGGACAGAGCTAATTAACAAAGCCTGTGACATTTTTTTTTTATCTGGGAGGACATCTTTTGATGTGAGAATGCTGAATGATTATCAAGATCATAGCCTCACATCTAATCTCAATGTTTAATTCTGTCTAACATTAATTTGAAAGATTTTTGGATGTCCATCAGCGCCAAGTGGACACTTCATGAGGCTTTATTCCAACTCTTATGTGCCTCATGTTCTAGATTGTTTACTGTGCATGTAAGAATTTCAACTGGGCCTCAGTGAAATATTTCTAAAAATACTTTGGTTTTGCTTTTACAGGATACTGAGCCACAACAAAATCAGAGTTCTTAGAAATGGATCCTTCATTGGACTTAACACTTTGGATAAGCTGTAAGTATCATGTTTCTTACTGTTTTCTAAAGTCAAACTCCTGCATATGCTACAGTCTGTTTATTGTTTGTAACCATGTGTGAGCTACTTTTTGACTTCCCTTAAGCCTCGCAGATACATGGAAATCAGAGAGATCTGAGCAGCTTGTGTGCACATAGCCAACAGTGGGCTTTAGTCCAGCAGGGAGGATGATTCACTTAGACTGGCTATCACAGAATTCTGTTGAAAACTTCTCATAATTACACTTCAACTCTTCATTATTGGGTAAGCCCCCCTCCATAGGACAAGATAAGAAAATCTCTAGCAGGAGGTTTGTCTTGGCAGCTTTGCATGAAGATTGCAGACAGTCTAGCCCTCCTTCATAGCATCATAATCTGTCTGAATGGAGTGTGAGAAAAGTGATAGTCAAGATTGCTTCTTGGGCAGCTATGACATTATGCACAGGGCTCTTGGTGACAAACTGGAAAGGAAGCATAATGGGAAACTGTAATGGGTACTCTGATGTAATGCTTATGTCCTTTTTTTCCTCACTAAACCCCAATTCTTTGCAAGGTGTGCTATTTCAAAAAGCATCCTAGTAAAGCTTTAGTGGAACAACACACATGTAGCTGCTCCAGTGTAGATACTGTAGTCTGGCCGACACTTATTTCTTGGGGAGGGATTGTGGGTATGTTGAAGGGATATTACTTCCACATGCCACCCGGAGCTGCCACCCATGAAGCTAAAAAGCTTAAAATTTTGAAAGAAAGACAAATATGGTAATTTGCTGCAGTTGTTAGCTTTTTAGTACCTACCTACTGGAGCTTGCACCAGACGTGCCAGTTGAGAACAAAAGCCAAAATTTGCTGAGATAGCTGTGTTTTTTAATGTCTGGCATGAGAACACCAGGGGTGAGTAGTTTCAAGGCCAAGTTGTCAGTTCCCAGCTCAACCGTCTTGCATCACAGAAGCAGATAAATCTGTTGGCAGGAACACACAACGGAGTCCTGGTGTCAATGCAACTTGGGTAATAGTGAATATAAATATAAAACAAAAATAGATCTGTAGCTTGAAGCATTTTATGTAAAATGAGCTGATGCTGCTTGTTTTTCTAAGTGCCGATGAGGTTCCCTATAGCACTGCAGAGTCGATAGGTCGCGAAACCTGATATTATTCATGAATTGGCCCCAGTACTTAGAGCAGGGATAAAACTAGTGAGGGGTGCAACAGGGTGAAGTAGCACTAAAAAACCTGGGAGTAAGACACAAACTAAGACAGACCCAGCACTTGCTTAAGGTCTACAGACGATGTTGGCATCCGGTGTAAGAAGAAGACAACGAAAATCATATAGACCTTGTTTTCCTTCTTTGCCTCAACCTCTTCTGGCTTTCTGACACACAGCGGTGGAGGTCTATTCCCTCACTCTGACATCTTCAACCTTTAATTGAGCCCTGCACACAGCTTATAATTATATCTGAGCTCATGGGAAATTTGCTGTCTGTTGTAAAATATGCCAAATTGAAATTCACAGTTGCGTTGATGGAAGGGTTTTAGTTTGAATTGAGATGTGAAATTTAGTCTCAGCTTACTTCATGTTCGTACTGAGGAATTTAAGTTCTGTTTTCTCTCTTCAACCCACCACGGATCTTCAGGTCCTCTCATTGTTCCCACTTTGCCGTCTACATGTGCTTGTCATTTGCAGCAGTAGTGAACACTTGCTCATATTATGTGGTCAATGCTGTAATCAAAGGCCAGCCCACTAGGACTGAGTAAACACACATCAGGGAATTACACTGCATCACTGCCCTGACGTGACAAGGATAAACAAAGTTTACTCCCCTAACTACACACACACACACACACACACCCACACACACACACACACACACACACACACACAAATTAACCATATGCACACTCTAACTTCCTGGCCCATAACTGTTGTGACTGCGTGCTGTAATTCCTGAGTGTGTTTCCTAGTTTGGGTAGCCCCTCTTCTCAGTCAGTCATTTCAAAGATGTCTGGTAATTTTCTCAGCAAACACACACACACTCACATTAACATGCTCACACCAGACATGTAGTCAGAGTTGCATGCACCCTGATCTGCTGTTGTTAGCTGTACAATTCATCTTCTGGGCAGGCCATCGTCCTTCAGGCTTGGCCCAGACGGTGCAGTAATCACACACAGTTAGTCCTGTCATTGCTACAAACCTCCTTGTAGGCACTGTTGCCTTCAAAACCTGCCAAACCACCCAAGTACAGAGGAGCAATTTAGGGTTGTTTGTTTTTGCCCTTTTACCGGACCGCTGTGTTTTTGTTGCTCTTTTAAATAGGTTTGCCATCCAACAGCTACATTTGGATCTTGGACTACCTTGTGTCTTTCCAGTTCTAGGGATGAACACACCAGTTGGATCAATCCTTGCTTCTATAGCAGTGACTGCAATGTGCAAAATAAGTCACATTCACGCACACCACCAGGCCTTAGAAACTGTACTTAGTACTTATTAGAGGACCTCCACTTTTCTGCACACCCTTTGTGACAGAAGGTCTTGCTGGCAGCCCAACTAACAAGCCAAGAACTTTATGAGTTGTGGACAGATCCCAGCAGCCTGTCCTGGGATGATTTGAGGCAAAGTAATGAAAATAATGAGCAAAAAGAGCCGAGGCTGATTGGCTCTTGTCCAACTGGGCCCCACTGCACCATGGGACACAGGACAGGCAGGCAGGGCACAAGGGGCCCTCATTACCAGGTCTGTTCACCCAACATGGTGGGAGGGAGGGAGAGCAAAGGGCAGCACTGATGATGGATGAGGGAGCAGCATGGCGTTTGTAGTGGACAGGTCTGAGAGGCAGGAGTGAGGCTTGTGGTTTGGACTGTTCGGAGGCTTGTGGTGTTGGCAGTATGATAGGCTTTGTCAACAAGAGAGACTGAAACGATCTATAAAAGTAGGAATCTACAAAATGTGGCTGTACCTGTTGCACTGCAGAAACGTATGTGCAGAAAATATCACATAAAATAAACAAAATCTTATCAGTGACTTATTTTAACTTCATTCAAGAGCAGTAACTAAAGAGTTGATGATTTGTGCTTGTAATGCATCAAGAACTGAGGGAAGTTTCTAATTTAACCTGTGACCAGTAAGTCGAACAGAGCATGAGAATGTCTAGACATGCTAAAAAGCACAGTTTTACATCACAATTATGAATATGTATTTAGCTTGATAGCATTTGATTTACAAAAGGGGAGAGAGGCAACTCAGATTCAGTGCCTGAGTCTCTCTGAAGCCAACCTTGAAATCGCCTCTGCCATTCTGCGGGGCTGGGGTTAGGAAGAGGTCCAACTTAAACAACTTTACCATCTGACACAGGGGAAGTGGAGCCGAGATGGCTAAAGATGGTATGAAGAGCGAGGGAAAAAAGAGGAAGAAGGAGGGAGAGGGTGAAAGAGAAGGAAAGCACACTCCTGCACTTTGTCTTGTACAAATCTGAGGTTGTTTTCTTTAGCAGGAGATTAACATTATTTCCATTCAGGCTAAGCAAATTATCCTGATGAGTCGGAACATAGCTGAGGTGGGCAGCGCTTTAGCATGTAAGAACTGAGAATGTGTAGGAACGGCAAGGAGCCCCTCTGTATGGACCAGTTTGGAAGCAGCCCACCTCTCTGAAGAAGCAAAGGGCAGCTGTAGAGTTTGCACATGGAAGTCTTGTTCCCGCCTCATAGAAAAAAATGAACATTTGTGTTTGTGTGTTTTCCTGCACACACCATTGAGTGGCTCCTGGTTAGGCAACAGTTTTATAATGAGAGTGCATGACATTAAGGGGTGGAGTGGGTGAGGAAGGGGTTAAGCGTGCTGGAGAGTGGAAACAGAAAGGGGTGCTGCTGGAGTTGATAGACTCCAGATGTGTCTTTCAGATAAACTGAAGGAACGGGGTGTGTTTGTATTGCAAGCCTAGCTCAGTCGTGGCTCTGGGGGTTTATTGAAACCGTGAGCAAGCCCCTTCATAAGCCCATTACTAAATTGTACGCTTTATATGCCAGTAACTCTCTCTCATACACTTTGGGCAAACTTGATATGGTTTCAATGGCATTTTTCACTGGAGGAACTTGAGTTTTCTCTGGACTTACTTCCCCCCACTTCCGTCTATGTTCCTTTTTTGCTTTCATTCCGCATCTCCCTTCTCCCAGCTTGCTGGGTCTTGCATTGATCCTCCCATTTGACACTCTCTAATGCTATAGTCCACCTACTGGCTGAAAATATCTTTTCAATGATAATTTGACTGAAAGACATTTGCTTCAGCTTCCCCTGTCTGTCGTATTATTTCAGCCATTCTCGTGGACAAACTGTTAATATTATTTTATATATAATGTTATTTGCTGTCCTGGAAAATTGAAGCATTTGACTCAGAGAAATCTGAACATCATCAATAATCTAAAAATATTACTGTATGATTTACTATATGTTTTGTTAAATTCATAAGTGGGCCTTCATTTTGTTTGGACACTTTGGTTGCTGGTAGGCCTTGTGAAAACCACTTGGCTGCTCAAAAAGCCAGAACTGGAGTCAGTAATGGTTCCAAAGTGGTTAGAGAGTTTTCCTTGGCAGAATATCATTGATCTCCTTGTGCTGTAGATGTAGAAACATACAATCAACTCAGGAAATTTTACACTTCAAATAAATATGAAGCTATTGCTATTTCTGTGAGTCCCACTAACAACTATGCAGTCTGATCTATGGTTTGTGGTCCTGTCAGTCATGAGCAGATGTGAGAATGAATTTGTTATCAGAAATACTAAATCCGGTGTGGGCTGACTACATGTTTGAAAATAAATATCTTACCCACGTGCCTGCTGGCAATTCAAACAACAACAGGTTTATGAATATAACAGAAATGTATATTTCTTGAGTTATTTCACTTTCTGGCTCTAAAAAAGCATTCGTGACTACAGAGAAAAAGTTGATCAGGTATATCCAATCTAAGAGGAACCACAAAAAAATAAAAGAAAATAATCTGGGGAAGGGGCAGCAAAGCAGGAAATTAGTAGAAAAACAAGAGCTCTGCAAATCCTGGTTTCCTGTTTTGGGGGAAGGCAAGAGAGCATTTGGAGCCTGTGCTACAGAGCCCCCATTGTGAGCAAGTGTGTTGTTGAGCAGAGAGGTGGGGCCCACGGGCCATACACAGGGACAATTTTGCTAGTTTTGAATCGCCTAACCCACCTGTCCCTCCCTACAAGGGAAAGCTAGCTAGTAAAAAAGAGGAGAAAAAGGAAACTGTAAAAATAAATGAGCAAGGGCCTCTGCTAGAGACGCCAACCAGACAGGAAATGACACGCGGCACATAAATGGTCTCCAGTGACCTCTATCAAGAGCCAAGGTGGCAGTTAATTCCATGTACCTATTTCTTTCCAACTTACTTTTAATCCATAAAGATATTTTTTTTGTCCTTGGGCTCATGCTAATATTGATCTGCATTAAGAGAAAAGTATAATTTAAGTATAGATGTTATCCTTTCAATGCCATGTCATTATTTTAAATGAGGAAATTCTTGATTCCAGTCTGGTGATAATGAGTAGTTGTTCCCTGGCTTCAGTCATTTTCCCAGCTCTCTCCAGGTTCAAGGCCTAAACAATGTCACCACTCCAGTCCCTGCTGTTGTGCTCCTGATAATAGAGCACTCCATGTCTGTAGCACTTTGCAGACTATGTCTTCATTATTACCCTCCCGCTACCCTAAAAGCACATCTTTCCTCTCCAGTCTGCATGGGGCCCAGGTGCTTATCCCCTATACCCACAGTGCAATGACTTAAGAATGGCAGAGGACCAGTCCCATTTATTAGGATGAGTTTATTGGGGGATTAAGGTACATTCTTAATGGCAGTCTCTGGTGTTAGGCATGGTGGCAGCAGACAATGGAGCCTTTTTGGCTGGGAGTGAGCTTGAGTCTGTCACAATCCAATCATCCAGGCCACATGTGGCGAAGGGGATAAAGTATCGCACTCAAGGTTACAAAGCATAACTCAAAAAAAAATATCTGGCTTTCTAAGTTGCTACTGAGGAGGATAAAAAAATGTGACAGTGGAAATTTGTAGTATTTCAGAAAAGCGTGAGGCTTTGAAGTATTTCTAGTCTCTGCTATTATCCTCTTGCTTGGTGACAGCTGTTGTCATCAGTGTCAAGGCCACTGAGCTGTGAAGCTGTTGTCGGATAGAGGGTGCTGGCTACTCCAGAGGGCACAGAAGCAAGTCATCACCTGAGTGTGAGGTAAAGTCTGCTGGAGCTGCAGTTACTGAAGGTTTTAGATAAAAGCAGGGAACAAATCAACAGGTGTGCAGGAGAGTGGTGGGGCAGCAGTAGAAATATAGCTTTGTGGTGGTGAACAGGAGCTGGCATTAGGATCAAAGTAAGGTTGAGTGCTTTGCAGTACTTTAAATCCTGTCTTTGACTTTGACTTGACAAAATCTGCAGAATGTCTTTAGTGTGAGCACAGATATGAAAAAAGAAACGATTCATTTTTACCTTTGAAACAAATAAACACACACAGTCTGAGAACAAGATCTTTAGCTGGCAACCTATTTGGGTAAAAAAAAGGTGATTTCTTCCTTCTTGTTATATCATTATAAACCTCATTGTAAATGGACTTTTGAAAGTGCACTAAGTGTGTGAAACTGCATAAACATAAAGGTCAATGTTACACATTAAATGCATGCTTGTGTGTATCTATGAAAGGGCCAGACAGGGAGGGAGACGGACCTTAGAGAGAGGAAATGGTGGGCAGTGCCTCGTCTTTCAGCACCACACTAATGAGCCCCGCGACACACAGACTGGAAACAGCAGTATTGTTCTCCCTCTGCCCTGGTCAACAAATCTTATACAGCTACAGAAACACATGCATACACAGAGTGAGACACACGATTACCACATGCAGACCTACAAGGCCACACATACTCAGGAGTATTGTTATTTGTTATCAATCATACTGAGCTTGATTTTATCTTGCTTTTCTTTTACTTCTTGGTATGAAGTAGATAAATCTACCTTTTCAAAAAGCTGTAAAATTGTTGAAAAATGCTTTGTTTGATAAGCTGGCATAAACCCAAACAGCAAGGCAGAGCTCTCCAAGACAATGCTTTGAGTAAAACACAACAGACTTCAGCATTTTCATCTGAGTTCAGGAAGGTTTTTTCTCAATCATGATAACCTGTCTTCCATATGTAAATCCAAATATGAACAATGGCTTAGAAAAAACCTGGACCAACACAAAAACTCCTGATCTTGTTTGCCATACATGTGGCAATTTTTGCTGAAAGGCATTTTCTAAAAGAATTTCCCTGCCTTGGTTTGACCAAAAAAACTCATCTGTTGGACAGTGGACAAAACAATGGTTAAGAGATGCTTGGGGTTGTGCATGGCGTAAGGCAGTGCGGTTAAGCGAAGCGATGAGAGACAATCTTTGTAGAAAATAGGAGAAGAAAGTCCCCCAGGGTTTCCATACCACAGACACATCGTAGTTAAAGGAGAAATAGACAAAAATACAGCCACTGCAAAGATACTTGTAAACTTATAAACTCCTGCAGGAAATTGTTCTCTGTCACAGGTCTGACAGAGACAGGAAGTTGGGATCACATGAGTCACATGTCCTTATTTCCATGTTTTACCTAATTTAACACACTATTACCATTTGGCTAGTAAAAAAAACAAAAAATAATAAAATAAAATCTTGGAACCAAAATGTGAAATGGGTGCAGAAGGGTGGACATAAGTGTTGAGCACAGTATGAAATTAGATCTTCAAAGGCAGTTAAAGAAATTAATATTTATGGTTTTTCATGCTCACATTTATTGTTGGAAGAAACTTTTTGGAAAAAAAGAGAATACAGAAGCCTCTTGGCAGCAGTTTTAGATTAAACTAATATTTTTATTTTCTTAAGAATTTTCATCTCGCTCGACCTAAATCCAGGTGGCTGATGGGATAACATTTCTATATTTGAGCACAAGTATCCTGCTGTGTTCTGCTGGAGGAGCCAGGTTGTAAGAATGAGTCCCTGCTCCCTGCCACTTTATATTTAACCACTTTATATTTAAAGGATGCCTTTTCTTATAATCTAAGTTTCTGTCACACTCGTAACTCTTGGGTCTTTGATGCTGTAAAACCTCATTACAAACACTTTGCAGCGCAGACAGATTTTGTGACCTTTGGTTAGATTTTGGCAAACTGTTTCCCCATGGTTTCAGACAAAACATACCAGTCTGAATCTATAACTTTCAATAAGAAAACAAATCCCAAAATGTGGAGCAATATTTTTGTCAGTATGATTTTCATAAGCATTTGCCTTATATTCCCTCTCTCTCTTTCCAGGGACCTTAAGCACAACTTAATCAGCACCATCATGCCCAGAGCCTTCCAAGGCCTGTCTGAGCTTCGGAAACTGTAAGTAGATATTAGCATGATTCGCATTCCTGTTGGGTTTAGAGCAACAAATATACAAACATTAGTTCAACATTGTCTCAGAGATTTTGACTTCAAAGGTTTAGAATGAGATGGTAGATCCTAATTTGTTTAAGATTGCTCACCACATGAACAGTAGCTGAGTCAAACTCATCTATACACCAATTTTGACTTTTAACATGCACTGTATTGAGCTGCTGGTGTCAGTATAAACACAAAGGCCTCCTTTACTAAATGATGTGGAAAACCTGGGATGTCATCCCTGTCACTGCTGAGGGAACCTCAGGGCTCCTCACAAGTCATTCAATGTGACAAAGCAGCTATTTGCAGCTGCTTACACTTTGTGTTTCTGGACACCTAGTTTTGGTTGTAGCATGGGTTGAAAGTGTGTGTCTGTGCCGCCCCGCATGACTCCTCATCCCTCCTCCCCCTACTTGTATTTTCCCTGCAAGGTCTGGGGCTTCTCAAAACAAACAGAGGGAGATAAACACATGCTCTGGACAGCTCTCTGCTGGGTAGTGTCAGAGGTGCAACAGAGCAGATCCCTCTCTGCCTGCAGCTATATATCACACTCAGGCAAGACTCAGGTGGACTTGCAGAACAGGGGCCCTGCTTTTACCCCACTGTTGATAAACCTTTTACTCAGAACCTATGGGGTCCTGAAAAGGAAAAATATCTGGAACTTTTTTTAACATGTGTATCACTTGAAAAAGGAAGTTTGCATTCTGTAGTAGATCCTGGAAAGATCACCAGGATATAGAACTGTATGAATATGTATACATTTAATCTGACACTAAATGAGTCAAGCCAATATAATCTGTTGTTGAGGAGTTGAGGCATGTTCCTTAATTTGAAAATGACTAACACATTCCTTTGTTTTTTCACACTTTAGGGACCTCTCCAACAACCGCATTGGCTGTTTGACTACAGATATGTTCCAGGGGCTGACCAATCTCACTAGACTGTAAGAGACAGATTAATTGGTTCCATAAAACTATTGTACTCTCTGAATTGTATTAAAGCTCATAAGAGAACTGCTCATGCCTAATTTGTGATCTGTTAGAAACCTCTCTGGCAACATCATGTCGACCCTCAATCCAGGAGTGTTGGAGGAGCTGCCATCTCTCAAGCTGGTGTGAGTTTTTATGTAGTGTGATTAGGTACATTTTGTCTATTCCGTCTGTAGTTGTATGATTTTTGATCAGACAGATTTTTTTTTTAAGTTTTGAGTTTTTATGTATAGCAATGTGGGTCCTTAATATAAATCTGTACGATTGCAAAAGAACTGTGACAGA
Organism: Rhadinocentrus ornatus; assembly: GCA_037177495.1. Classification (NCBI taxonomy): domain Eukaryota; kingdom Metazoa; phylum Chordata; class Actinopteri; order Atheriniformes; family Melanotaeniidae; genus Rhadinocentrus; species Rhadinocentrus ornatus. The sequence continues at coordinate 21,596,536 of JBAMHW010000012.1, read as the reverse complement.
TTTTTTAAAAAAAGAAAGAGAAACCCTCAGGTGTTTTTCATGTACAGGTATGGTTCAGTATCTTGATTCTAATGGTAAAACGTAGGCAGAGTGAAACTTAATTGTGATGATTGATCATTGTTTCTCTATCCAGGAATTTCCACTCAGACTACTTGTCGTGTGATTGCGGGTTGCGTTGGGTTCCAAGCTTCTTTCGCAGCAGTTCAGCGCGGTTGGGGGACGAAACCCTGTGTGCCTACCCCATGAGCCTGAGGGGAAAGCCTCTGCGTGGACTGAGGGAAAACCAGCTGAGTTGTGGTGAGAGCTTGGCTACAATGAGGCACATGATCGAGGTGGTTTGCCACTTTATTTCAGAGAGCGCTGCCCTGTGCACGAAAATGACAGCACACACATAATGAAGCTCAAGATCATTACAGCTATTTTAAGGGTTTTATCCCAACAGCACAGCAGGGACATATTTCTAAAAGTAGCATTAAGCTGTGTTGACAGCTAACCTTGTGAGTTGTGTTTACAAAATTTTGCAGTCTATATCAAATCTGCTCCAGAAAAGCAGTCTCATAATAGCTTTTGTGGAAATATTTAACTGAGGTTGAGTTGTCAGACAGCAGAATATGTGATTCAGAATAAAATATAATGGGCACATCTTCATCTTCTCCCACCATGTTGCTCAGATGGTCCATTGGAGCTGCACACCCTGTTGCTGCTGCCATCCCAGCGTCAGGTGGTCTTCAAAGGTGACCGGCTCCCTTTTCACTGCACCGCTGCCTTTGTGGACAAGATCACCACCTTACACTGGCGTCACAATGGACAGGTGGTGACTTCGGACCCAGAAATGGGTGTCCAGCTGGAGAACAGTGTGCTCCATGACTGCACCTTCATCACCAGGTGCAGCAACTGGAGTTATACAGCCCCTCTTAGAGTTTTATCTGACCGTAATCTGGCCTGATGACACTGTCTTTCTTATTTCTCAGATGTTTATAGTTTAAGACAATTGGGAGTGGATGAATAACACAAGTTCAGCATGTGCTGGTGAAGTGTTGTAATGAGCTGTTGATATTTTCATCATTCATTCAGTGAGCTTATTTTATTCAACGTCCATGTGGAGGCCAGTGGAGATTGGGAGTGTGTGGTTACTACTGGGCGGGGCAACAGCTCTCTAGCTGTTGAAATAGTAGTGCTGGAAAACAGTGCCTCCTTCTGCCCGGAAGATAAAGTTGTCAACAACCGTGGGGAGTTCAGGTAAGTTGTAGTGAGAAATTATCATCTATAATACAAAAGACTTTTTTTTTTTTTTGTTAATTGAAGTTTCAGCATTTTAATTAATCTTTGTTTTTATTCCACAGGTGGCCAAGGACTCTGGCAGGCATCACCTCTCATCAATACTGCCTACAGCTGCGATATCCCTCCCTGTCTATGGAGGGTGGAATGGAACAGAAAAAAGCCTCTCGATTCTGTGACCGCTCTGGAAAGTGGCAAGAGGGTGATTACTCAAACTGTCACTACACCAACGGCATCACTCGTGTCCTGCACACCTTCATCCTGGTCAGTACAGCTGTTGGTGCAACAGCACATAGTTCCTGTTCAGAGTCATGAGATGACTGACTATGACCCTACTGCATATATACTTTTGCATTTCAGAGGCCCATTAATGCATCCAATGTTGTCACTGTGGCACATCAGGTGCGAACATACACTCTGGAGGCTGCAGATTTCACCGACTCTGTGGATGTGCTGTATGTGGCACAGATTTTGGAGAAGTTTATGGAATATGTCAGACAGCTGAGAGAGGTGGGAAAGATTCAGTAAAAAATTTAAAACAGTAATTCACATTAATTTCTTGGTCATGTTTTCCTTTGATTATTCCTTCCTTACAGTATGACTATCTGTGTGCTCATTCTAGTTGTCTGAGGTGATGGTTGAGATGGGCAGTAACCTGATGCAGGTGGATGACCAGATTCTTGCACTTGCCCAGAGAGAAAAGAGAGCCTGTAGTTCTATTGTCTACTCTCTAGAGACCTTGGCTTGGCCTCAGCTACACAGTCATGCTCAAGACTTTTCTATGGTGGGGAAAAACATCAACTTGAGTTTTCAGCTTTTGAATGTGTTTATTAAAATTTTTCATTTCATTATACATCGATGACAATGATTTTGCCTGTGTCATGAAACAAAATTAAAAGACGTCTATGAACTATCATTCAGAATGTAAATCTGACAGATTTCTTTTTTACCTTGATTAAACATCTTACTTGATTAAATGGCAATATGTAAAAAATACTCCAGATATTTCATTTTTATTTGGATTTGTACAGGTGTCTAAGAACATTGTGATGGAAGCCCATCTAATTCGACCAGCTCACTTCACTGGTATAACCTGCACTGCGTATCACCGTCGTGAGGTGTTAGCAAGCCATCCAGGAGTGGAAACGTCAGAGTCTGCCCATGAACAACAGCTTCATTTCCGCTGTAGTACTGGCTCCCATAACACGTCTCTCAACAACTTTCCCCTCAAGGTGAGGTCTTCTTGCATCTCGCTTTTCCCCCTTTATTATATACTATGCATTAGCAAACACTTGTCTCTAAATTGCCTGTTTTTAGGGTTTCATTTTGATTTTCAGCACTAAAAATATAATCTTTTTTTTCAATCTCCAGAATTCTGTAGCCTTGGCATCTGTGACTCTTCCAGCTACTCTTTTTCCTCCTGATGCTGCTGAAGACTGTAAGCTACAGTTTGTAGCCTTTCGAACAGGCAGCTTTTTTCCTCTGTCTGGAAACTCAAGTAGTATCATTGAATACTCTCGCAGACGAAGTGTCAACACTCCTGTCATCTTTGCAGGCCTTGGTAAGAAAAAACACATAGGATTTATGTATGTACTATTTTACATTCTAGTGTGCTCTCAGAAGCTGGAGGTGTGTCCACTGAAAGCCTTTATTAAGTGACGTCTGATCAAAGTAAATGATCAGCAGTAACTGGTAAAAGAGAGCTCATTTAAACCATAACCAACTGCTTAGAAGGGAAGTCACAAATGCACACCGCATATGCTAAACATTTTGGTGACCCTCCAGCTTTTATACCAAGTTACCAACATGGTTAAAATGTGAAACTTATGTTAACATAGCAGTTATGTCCTGCTGAGAATACACCTGAGGTACATTGAAATGACATAAACTTAACATAAGCTGTTTTAAATATCTGTCAATCTCTGTAAACATCTGTAAAATTACTCAGTAAAATTTGGCATTGGTGTTGGTGGTGATCCCCGTCCTCATTACTGTTGCTGTGCACAAAATCCATTTACTGACCATCCAGAGACTAAATTTTAAGCTGCTGTGTTTCAGGCACTTTGGTGGTGCTGCATTTAATCTTCTAGATAAAATTAATTCTTAGTTTCTTGGTCTCATTATTCCTTTTAAGTTTGAATAGACATCCCAAGATCTGGAAATTCTGGTATCTAGGGAAGATGCATTTCCATGATGAAGGCAGAACAGTTAGCTAGTTGCTAGTAGATCTGTTTATAGCCATCAAATGTTAGTGGTGGGGATGTCTTTTGCTTGCCTTATATACTCAGTCCCACTCAGTTCCATGGGTCTGCCAATTAAAACGTCAGTCCGCCGTAAAACACAGTTTTCTGCCTTGTTTAAATGTACATGGACATGTTTTAAGCAATGGCCAAAATCTAACACATATAATACATTTAAATGCAAATTTCTGAATTTTCGTTACTTGGAATTTAAACAATAGAAATCATACAATCATTTTCACTTCCAAGGTAAGACTGAAGTATGAAGTGAAATGCTCATAACATATAAAACATCCCATTATTTGATAAATCACTTTACTTTGCTTAACACTAATTAAAAAAAGAAGAAAGAAAATATGAAAACATCAGACCACGAGAAAATGCAGTGTATAAGGTATCACTAACTGACTACAGTAAATATATACAAATATATTTGCGTTCACATTTTTTCAATGGAATTCACATGTACAATTTCAGTATAGTGGTAGGTTGACAAATTCCTCTTTTTCTGTGACAGACGGTTGCAGCATGTATAACTACTCTGAGCCTATCTGGGTGTCTCTGCGCCACTTGTCACCTGGCACTGATGCAGTGGCGGCCCACTGGAGCCTTGAGGGACCGGAGAAGCAGGAAGGCTGGAGTCAGGAGGGCTGTCAGCTTGTCCACAGTGACAGCAGTAGCTCCACGATGCGCTGCTCTCTGCTTGGCAACTATGGCGTGTTGCAGGTAGAAAAGACTTGAATTTTCCATCATTCATTCAGTAGCACCATGACTGAATGAGACTTTCATCTTTCATTTGTTCTTTCTAGGAAGTACCTGAGTTCCCCAACCCCAGTACAAACTCTGTGAGAGTGCTCCACCCTGTGGTCTACGCCTGCACTGCACTGCTCCTCCTTTGCCTCTTTACCATCATTATTACACACATACTACATCACAAGTACTGTAGCATATGTGCAACAAACTTCTAGCTGGATCTGGCTATTGGCTGCATATTCTCATAAGTTTTTTTTTTCTTTGCTCTAACAGCTCGATTCACATATCAAGAAAAACATGGCACACATTGCTGAATACTTGTTTCCACATCGCTATGACAACAGCAATCTACACAGGAGGCATAAGCTTGACCAGCTATCCTGTGGTTTGTCAGGCAGTAAGTTTTGAATTTGGAGTCACAAAAATAACTTTTAGCTTCATGTAAGCTTGATGTCTGATTCCACTGCAAAACACGACAGGTGGGTATTTCTCTGCACTACTCCTCTCTGTCAACGCTGCTGTGGATTGGTGTCAGTGCCAGGGTAATTTACAAAGAAGCTGTGTGGAGAATGCCACGGCAGACGGAGGAGGATTCTCCTGTGCCACCTACTCAGCGACCCATGCTGAGGTCAGTGAGCAAGCCACATGCCACCTTCACTCACTTTCCTCACTGTTTTCTAGCAATACGGTTTATGTTTTAGACAGATGCAAGAGTTCTTGTGCTGGACCACCCAAACTATGCCGCATCAATGGCAGTCATTGTGCCCACTGACCAAAGTCACTCTGTTTTACAGAACCTTGGTGGGGCATTATAGGGGCAAGTAAGCCATAAGGCCAAATGTTAGAGCAGGGGAGAAGAAAAAGTATGACACCAACAGAAAAGAAGTCATAAATCTGAGCATTTGGATTCCAAGGGGTGCTCTGTCTTGTCCAATATTGCCTTCTATTTCCAACCCACTTTCATGCCCCTGTAGTATTAAAACTGCAGTCATACACTAAGCTGCTTTGTTGCCCACACAGCCACAAGGGCTCAGGCTGTGATAAATCACTGACTATTGGATTCTATACTGACTCTTGAAACAGTCACTAATAGAGTGACAGATCATAACACCTTGTTCAGAAAATAAACAGAGGGAAGAAACACAGAAAAGAAAATGACAGCTTAAAAGTAAAACAAAAGGTGGAACAGTATCCTTTGGAAAGACCAGAACTGCACCTTGTCAGAAACTGAAGAAATGATTTTTGATTAATTTTTCTCTATTATTCAAGGTTCTATTTAATTGCTGATGGAGTTCCTCTTATAATTTGTGGGATCACTGCAGCTGTCAATGTTAACAACTATGGAGACAACAGCCCTTAGTGAGTTCTTTTCTTTTTTTCCTTCAGCCATTTGGCCCTTGACTTTGTGTTGTTTTGTTTGGTGCTTAAGTGAATAATTCTAAGTTGAACACAAAGACGTCTTTGTGTTTGCATTGATTCTTCCTCCATCTTTTCTGCTTCTTGCAGCTGCTGGTTGGTTTCGCGCTCCAGCCTGGGTTCTTTCTTTGTCCCTGCGGGCCTAGTGGTGTTGGTGACCTGGATTTATTTCCTGTGCACTGTGTTCCGCCTGAGGCACCGTGTGACCAAAGAATGCACAGGAACCACCCTGACCTCTCCTGGAACTGACAGCCATCCTGGACTGGCAGGAAGCACCAGCCTGCTCTCCACTGACTCAGTGGTGGGACCTATAACCCCAGCTGCTCCTCCAGAGGACCAATACTCCCTGAAGACACAGTTCTCTGTGTTGGTAGCCACCCACTTCCTGTTTGTGGCTCTATGGTGTTGTGGAGCCATGGCAGTGTGGCTGGCAGGCCACATTAGCTTGCTGTTCAGCTGCCTCTATGGGATAGTTGCCATAGCTTTGGGGGTGTTTCTGGTGGCACATCACTGCTTTCGACGTCTGGATGTGCAGGCGTCATGGCTGTCTTGCTGCCCAGGCTATCACCGCTCACACCCAATGTCTAGTTACACACACACCTGCACAACTGGGAGTGGAGTACAGACCTCAGAGCTGGGATCCCAGCTTTTTATCAACTGCCATCCACCAGCTGACTCTCATAACTCCTCATCAGCCAGGTCATCTTCCACACCAAGTGGGATAAGCAGCGTTGGACCTGGGCCTTGCAAGCTCACCAACTTGTTGCAGGTGGCACAAGACAGTCCAATCAACACTACACGTGCCCCTACAGGCAACAACACAAGCACGAGTACTGACAACATCACCAAACCAACGAACAATGTTCTGCCTTCTGTTAACTCTGCAGTTCCGGTACATTCCCAGAGAAGAAAAATAAGTGGCAGAACTAAACAAGGAAGTAGTCAGTATTATCATCGGGGGGAGGGCAGAGGTCACTATCGCCTTAAAGCTCTAAGGACTGCTGGTGGCGGGGGCAGTCTTGGAGCCTTAGGACCCACAGGTTTAGAGCACCTCAGTTCATCACATGGTGTCTATAAACAAGCCACAAGTGAGAATGGCAGCATCCACCACAGTCTCTCAGAGAACCAGGCCAATCTGCTCACAAATGGAAAGCGAGTAGGAGAGTCTGCAGCCACCAGCCCATCGGAGGGAAGTGATGGGGGGAGCAGTGGGAGCCGCAAACCCTTCCCTCTTCCACCCTCTGTGGCCAGCAGAGTGGCTATGCATGGTGCTCAGAGACGATCCTCCAGCAGAGACAATTTAAAGGTGGCAGCATCTGCAGAGAGAGAACCAAAGCGCTGCTCCTACCCTTTGAACAGTGTCACCAACACCTTGCCAGGAGCTGCTGCCCCAAATGGCACCCTGAAAACTTCAGTGCTAGAGCTCGAGCAGGACATGAGTGGCACAGACCAGTCCCAAAGTTCTGTTGGAATGAAGAGTGGTTTGTGGAAAAGTGAAACCACCGTTTAAACTTACACTTACAGGTGAACATCTATGCATGACCTTAATAAATTGATTGGGTTATATTTTAATGGTCTCGTAATGATTTAATAATTTAAAATATAATATCATGCAGGCATCCAGGACCCAAAACTGGTACTTTTGCCACTGTAGCAATGTAAGTTTGCTGTGAAATATCAAGACAGGTTTTTCTTTTTGTCATTTTCAAGCATAAGATACACATTTATTTTATTCACTAGAAAATATGTAAAAGATTTATCTGAAGTTGGCATATGATGTTAATTTTGGATGTCTAATGAAAGCTTTATTGTTTTAGTTGTAATTGTTTTATGCATGTCAACTATAGCATGAAATGGAATTTGAGATGGTCCATTTCCAAAGTACAGCTATATGCATTTAATCTAAGGGCAACCTTTTACCCTTAAGTTTGCTTCAAGTGATTGTATGTGCTTATGTATGCACTTGTTTTTCGAGTGTTTGTGTGTATGTATGTGTATGTCTGTGTGTGTGAGTGTTTGTGTATATGGACACACACAATGAGGGATGACTTGTATGAATGTAGCTGTACAGAATCTCAGAGTGAATTAAAAGTGTTATGTGAGACATTTTGAATATAGAAGATGTTTCCCTTTATCTGTTCTCTCAACAGTACTGACAGAGGAAACTTTATATAATAAATTCAGAAAGTACAAAAATTAGTTTCAGATTAGTGAAAGAAAATGGATGGGTAAATAAAAATCAGAGGATAAAATTGGGGTTTTTCATAGCCATTAAGGGTATTCATGTCCAAAACAAACCTTCTGTATAATGAATAACTGCCTCTCATGGACAGCAGAGAAACTTTGCAACCATTGTCAGGAATAAAGATGCTTTAAGTATGCAAAGTAAACAAACAATAAAACTAATAATAATAATTATTATTATTATTATTATTATTAGTTATAATAATAATAATAATAATAATAATAATAATAATAATAATAATTATTATTATTATTATTATTATTATTATTATTAT
>JBAMHW010000012.1:21565139-21587963 GCA_037177495.1 Rhadinocentrus ornatus | reverse complement strand
TATACCTGATTCAGTTCAGCATTAATTGCTGTCCTAATTCCTTTTCTTACGAAATAAAAAATGATACACTGATTCCTGATCAGTTCTCAATAACACAAACTAACGGTACGAGTTTTTAACGCCCTCTTCTTTCATTGTCCAATCACTGATAGAGTTGACGAAACTGACCTAATTTTCAGCCAATCAGTAAACTATATGTAGAATATGGGCGGGAAATCATGCCATCAGGGAAGTGATCTGTGAAACTTGGTATCAGAGGCAAAGGCAAAGAGTTGTGTTAATAAAAGCCTCTTTTAAAAAAAATAGCCATAGCGATGTCCTGGTTTGGTCACGTAGGCTAGTATTAGCATTGACTTGGTTAAACAACTGTTAAGTCAACTCAATGTTATTAGTCTTAGGAATAACTTTCGAAAAAAGGGGGCGAAGCATTACGACATCAAACTCAGCTTCCTGATCTGAAGTCAAACGCAAATTAACCGAAAGCGACGACGCAGAGGACGCCGAAGGTGAACAAAGGTTCAGGAAAAGGTTGGCCAAAACTCGGACGCCTAGGTTATCTTAACCGGGTAGTTAAGACTAACTTTTAGTTAAAGTTTAAGGTCTTACGCAATGTCACTACTTGATCAGAGCCAGCAGTGGTTTCCTACGAGTGTCCAGGTAACGGTTCATCAAGCTCGTAACCTGCGTGTGAAGGGCAAGAATGGCACCAACGACGCCTATGCCATCATCCAGGTGGCCAAAGAAAAGTTTTCTACATCTGTGGCAGAGAAATGTGTCGCTCCAGTTTGGAAGGAAGAGGCTGCGTTTGACCTGCCACTCTTCCACCCTGGAAACGCTGAACGCTGTACATTGTACATCATAGTCATGCACCGAGCTCCGGTGGGGCTCGACAAGTTCTTGGGCCAAGCTGTGATAAACTTGCTGGATCTTCATGACAACAAGTCTCGCCAAAAAACAAAGTAAGTGGCTGTTTCAAAGACAGTTCTAACATGTATGGCCTGTCACTTTTTCTTAATTATTTTACTTGTTCACTATTATTAACTATGGTCAAATGTAACACATCCGTTTATGAAAGAATTATGATCCTTTCTTCGGTAGGTTTTATTCTACATTACCCTAGAAAACACTGCACACATGCAAGAATAAAATAATACATTGTAGACTTCACTAAACAAATGTCAAAGCTTAGTTTAATTATAATAATCCAAAACATAGATATTATATTGACTTAAGTTCCACATTCTTTCCTCATTTGCATTTATTTTCCTACACTAGTAAGACTGATTTCTCTAAAAAAAAAGAAAACATATTCCCATTTCCCACTGAGTGCTTGACCTTTAATCAGCCTTAAAAAAAACCCAAGTCTCTCAAAAGAAGTTCCCGCTAAACTGGATCCTGATTAAAGTTTACAGTAACCAAATTCCTAATTATATCATGGTACAGTACCACAGAAACCAGTTAGTTTTTACTAGTTATTTTATCTTGATCTTACCAGCAAGTTACACTGAAATTAATACTCTTTTGAAGAGAAAGCTGATCGGGGCATCATTATTTCATGTTTATATTTGACAGCCTATCAGAGGAAAGGAAATTTTTTGTGAGTTTCTCTTGTTTAAGCCACTGAGGAGTACTTGCCTTGTAAAGCTAATGAAGATTTGTTTGGGAGAAATTATTCCCAAATGAATAATTCAACCCTATTTTTAAACGTTTTGAATGCAACATTAGGATGTGTGCAAGTTAGATGTTCAGTGGTAGGATGTAGGGGGCATCTAGTGGCTCAAATTAAAAACTACAACCAACCAAATACTCCCCTCCAAAAACAGCTGCAATGCAGCATGGCATTTAGTACGACCCACGGGGGTTTGGGGATGTAAATGACTTGTTTAAAGGGTTTTTATTTCACCTGAGTATGCAAATGAAAACGTGTCATAGTTTGTCATTTTTATGGGCTCTCTCTTCCCTGCTGCTTGTTTGTTTCAGACAGGAAAAATTGCAAATATTATCCACCTTGTCTGTATTTGTTGGACCAACCATAAACATTTGTCTGAGAATTTCACTTTATAAATTGGTGTGAACACTGCCAGTAGCAACTTGATGCTTGATGCATACCTGGAAATCATCCCCTCTTTGTGCTGCTCATAATCCCACACATTCCTCAGGGCTGTTCAGTTGCTTAATGCATCTACTCACACCCAGATATGCGTTAACATGAACCAGGATAACATGTGGTTTGACGTAGCAAGGGGTGGAATATGGGTGCAACAGGATTCAAAATATAAACAAAATAGTTTTGAGCTGAGTGACACACACCCTCCAGAAATAAAGATGGGTTGATGTAAACAATGTGTTCACGCCACCCTGGTCAGAGCTTCCTCAATTTTACAACAACCTTTGCAAAAAGTGAGTGAGCTAAAGTGTGTGAGCTCTCTGTTATCACTCATCCAAGGACTGACTTGATATCCGGCTGGAATGACCTCACTAAGTTGGTTATTGTACCATCATATCTTGTGTTTGCACAGTTTGTTTCATTTCTTGCCGTTTCCTTACAATGGCTAAGCTATTTCATTCTCCAACTTGTCATGCTCCCTCTGTCTCCTTATAGATCTAGCATGCACTCTAGGTATTGGATGTTGCTGTTTTTGCCTTGACGTTTGGGGTGTTAGATTACTATACCGCTTCCCTATTGTGCTGACACATGGTGTGACATTCAAGACTTTGTATTCCTACTGAAAGAGATATTTACAGTTCTCTAATACAAAAGAGAGTTTACAAGATGAGTATCTATCCTTAAGCTAAAAGACATGCTTTAAGAAGTCATTGATTACCACGAGTATACAAACATTAAAGCTAATAAGAATCTATTATCTGCATCAAAACATTACATTGGTAAATAGTGTGACTGATGTAGTGTTTTAAAGTTTAATGGAAAGGTTTATTTATATTATAAACAGAAAAAGGCAAATATTAACTTATTATTTACTACTTCGGGCTTTCTACTAATCATTGTCATGGTGTTGTGATGGGTTTGATTGATGTACCACTAGCAAAGTTTATGTCTTCATTCTTTTTGAGGGATTAACGCCATTTTCCAAAAGAAACTTTGCTATTCGTTATATTTACGGTGGTGAAGTAGAGTGCTATTTGGCATGTCCATTTAAAGTTGCACATAAGTAATCAAAATGTTGAGTTGAAATGTGTGTGTGTGAGAATTTGCATCATTTTCACACCATCAAACCATTTAGTGACCTCCCATGCATTAGGGAAGGGGACTAGTTAATTCTGGTCACCAGTGGATTGATTAGTGCATATGTCCCTAAGAGAACTGGTGTTTATCACTACATGAATCAGGGTTTCAGTTTTTCTCGCTGGAGTGTCTCTATTTGAAAGTAAAGCATAGATATACAGACAAAGGCAGCTGCTGTTAATTTTGACTCACATCATGTATTTTAACATTTCACTTGCTAACTAGCTAAATGGACGATAAGCACCTTTGAAGTTGTAATGTGCCTGTGAGTCAGCGTAACAGAGGTACTTTCTTGCCTTGCAGTGGAAGTTTTACAAATGCCCCTACAGTTTGGATATGCTTGAAGGTTTAGCTTTTTTTCTAACTTAAGATATCTTGTGGTGACTTGACTAGAAACTGGCTCTCTGACAGCTAGAACTGATCCAATGTCACAGACATCTGAGACACCTCTGTTTTACACAAGGAGGACAACATTGGTTCTCAGATTCCTGACCTGACAAACGATATCCTGTGTATTAACCCAATAGAAATTCAAATACAACTTTCTTGTTGAGATAACTTTGATATTATTTCTTAATTAATATAGAAAACCATGGATTCAATCAAATATTAATGCATGATGTGAGTTAGTGTATAATACTAACAACTTCAATATAGATAAGTTTAATTGAAACCTATTTTTATGGTTCTGTATTGCACCTAATTATTTTATTGGCTGAATGCTTTAGGGTGTTGCCCACAGTCTAACAGTCTCTTGTTAATCATTACATGTTAAAGAGAAGTGCAAATGACATTTAACATAGGAAACCTGTCCAGCAGGATCAGCGAGCTTGGCCATCAGGGGCAAGGCTCTGTATTTTTTGCATACAATACAGTACTTGGAACACCCAGTCAATCTATATATAATTGCATCAATGCATTGTGTTTTTACAGTCATGTGCAAACCCTGGTGTAATGCTTCTAAACAAGAACACTGAACTATTTCTTTACTGACCTGAGAAAGTGTTACCTGCCTGTGTCTGTGGTTTGACTGGATTAGTTATTATTTAACTTGACGTTCTTGGTTTAGGAGGGGAAACGCAGAATGTTTGGGTTGGACTCCTTGTCATTCTGACTTGTTACGTTACCTCCCTGCATGTTTAAAAGTGTTTGAGGAATGTTGGTTCACTCCCAATATTGTTTCCTGACTGTTATCCCTGTGTAGATGTCTGCTACCAGACAAGAAAAAGGATCCTGCAGAAATAAATCCCATATGAGCTGCCTGGTTGATATCCTGCCTGTTTTGTACAGTAATGGAAATGTTCAACGTATTAGTTTAACTCGTCCAGAGGTAGACTGAACATTGATACGGTCTATATATTACTGAGCTGCATTAAAACAGAGATTCGTCCAGGCAACCTTTACTTAAAGCATAACAGTTGCGCAACTCTACTGCTAAACACCAAAGTAAAAATAAGAACGGAAAGGCTTGCCATTATGTGCACCTTTGTTACACTATTAGTGCATGTTATAATGGCAAGGATTAGATGATAAAAACAGGAAATGCTTGTATGTTATGGCATTAATTGGTTGTTTTGGTATGACTTAAAATAGGCCTCTCCAGAATACTCCAACCTTTCCCTTGCAGACAATTAGTGCTGATCCTGTGCAACAGAAAGGACATGGGGGTGGGGGGCCGAACAAAGCTGTAATTGTTAGGCTTTTATCAGCAGCTGTTGCAGTACACCCTACAGGAACTAGAACAAACTGTACACTAGTTAATGATATTTATTACTTTTAGTTAGAACAAGACAGCACTTTAATAGCAGCAGATGGCAAATATTTGATTTCACAATTGCTTGAAATAAATTATCTTGGATATAACTTTTCTTTACCCTACCTGAGGTTATCCTATGCCTTGCTTGTAGAGCATTTATCAAAACAAATATAAATGAATATGGACCATCACTACTGAAGCATTTTCAGAACAACAAAGTGACCCTAAGTTATATTCTGATTATGATTATATACATATGGGTTATTAGAGAAGCCAAAATTAAAACGATCTTTTTGTGTTTTATTAATCCATTCATTGTTTAAGTTCTCTTGTAGTGTTAGCAGACCATAAATGATCAATAGGAGCAGCGTGGTACTGCATAGTAAGAGGCTGCTTTGGGATTGGGACCAAATTCAAATCTCATGGCAATTTTAAAATTTCAGTACGGGGGAGTAGACACTCACTTAATAAACTGGGTGTCCTGGCTTCTGTGTGTTGCTACCTTTAACCACAATGACAAGGGCCAACAAAAGAAGTTGGAAAAAATATTAAAGCGGGCTTTGCAATACAAAACATTTCTCTGCTGTAAACATGCTTAACAAATTTATTTGCTTCAGTAAAAGTAATGTTATGTTTGAGGAAGCAGACGGGACTGGTCAGCATTCCAGTGGGAGTGGGATTAAGAAAAAAGTCCCATTCAGAGGTCTTCTTCATACCTGCATGTAGACTGAGACTTAAAAGTTGGATACTTATTAATCAGTTGGAAATTTTAATCAGAATAATTACAGCTTAGAAATGAATTAATCATGATTAATCACTATTTGCGACTATGCCTGAAATTTGCCTGTTTTTACTGCAAGCCAATGCATACAAATATTTAGTGATAACTGACGTTCCCTTAGGTAAACATAAGATGTCCAAGGGTCAGTAATTGCAGCATGTAATGTACTTCTATATGTTGTCCTGCATCATCTCTACCATGGTCTAGATCATAATGCAGAATTTATCCATCATCATCTAACCAACCATCTACACATTATCACATGGTGATAATATCTGTTATAAAACCACCATATGTTGACGAATAGTAAATGGACCTTGTACTTTTATAGCGCTTTTTCAGTCATCCTGACCACTCAAAGCGCTTTACACTACATGTCACATTCACCCGTTCACACACACTCATATAGCAATTGAAGTTAAACAGCCGATATTAATGAAGAAACTGATAAAACTAATGATTTGAATAAAAACACAAAGGCCTCATTTGTGCCCCTCTTTTCCTGGCCAGTGCTTCTGCCTGGCCCCCCTTCAAAACTTTTCTAGACCTGCCCCTCCATAGCTGAAGAATAAATTCTTTCTACCACCTGTCAGCTTCTGTGTTTGAGAAGGCTCCTACCAAAAAGGTAAATGAGGTAAATATGTGCTGGCATGAACCAGAAACTGCTAGATTCCTCCTTCTTCTCACCTGAACTATAAACAAACGCTACAAGAGAGACGATACTTGTGAAAGAAAAGCCGATCGGCTGATCACCGTCAGCTGTCATGATTAACGGAACAGGAGACAAAGAGAAGGAGAAGACACAGAGGAGACCAGAGTGTGCCGGTGTGGAACCCTCTTAATGCGAAAAGTGTGGGTGTTAAAACACACATCATATTCCATGGGGGTAATGCCCATGTGTTGTTCCATCATTGTTCTTTTTATTCTCATGCAGTAATTGCGTTAAAAATATTAACACAATTAATTAATAAATTAACCCGTTATTTTTGACACCCTGAATTTTTTCATTAAGTTATTTCATATACCCTTTTCTTAGGATTTGCAGCTGTAATTATTCCAACTAAAGTAATATGTAATCTTCCAGCAATTATTTTTAATTAATTCTTTCTGTCATTTCAGTTGGTTCAAGCTGGTGGACAAGACTGGAAAGGAGGACAAGGTGCGAGGGGAGGTGCTCCTAGATATCCAGTTTATGAGAAACAACATGTCAGCTAGCATGTTTGACCTTTCAATGCAAGACAAACCGCGCTCTCGTATCTCCAAACTGAAAGACAAAGTCCGTGGGAAGAAAAGGGATGGCTTCTCCGACTCTGCTTCAGCCATTGTTCCTTCTGTCAGCCAGGTCCTCACAGACAGTGAGGGAGAGGCTGATGCACAGTCACTAAATCATTCTCCAGGAACAAAAAAGAAATCTAAGCTCAAAACCCTGTTTGCCCCCAAATCAAATCTACAGCGCAACATCTCACAGTCCATGTCCACACTTGGGACACTTCCTGAAAACAATTCATCTCTCAGTGGCAGCCGCTCATCTGGCCTCAATGTAGATTCTCCTGAAGGTAATTTAACCTTTGTGCTCTCTGTCTGACCTGTATGTTGACAGCTGTGGCTTTCATCTGCTGCACAGCTTCAGCTGAATTATGTTTTGCATGGCAACAGTGACTTCATGCTTCCCTGTCTCTTTTCCCACAGTAAAAAAGAAATTCAAATTCCTGGGACACAAGAGAACAGGCAGCTCTGACAGTAAAGTGTCTCTGGGTGCGTTCTCCCTACTGGGCCGGTCCAAGCAGAGCAACAGTGATCTGAACAACCTGTGCATCAACGGCAGCCATGTGTACACTGAGGAGGCAGAGGCCAAGAGTGGGTCTACTCTCAGTCTGAACAGCTCAGGCCAAGGCTCTGCAGAGGATGTCCGCAAACACACTACTGATGCCTCTGCAGATTCCTCTAAAAGTGTACCTGTGCCTTTCTACAGGCGTGAAGCCACAGATAAAGCTTTAATGGAACAACAGCGCCACCAAGAGGAGGAGAAAAGAAGGCAGGCAGAAGAGAGCCGTATCGCAGAAGCAAGGAGGTTAGAAGAAGAGGAGAAATCCAGGGCACAGGCCAAGAGACTGCAGGAGGAAGAGCAGCGTAAACAGAAAGAAGAACAAGAAAGGAGAAGACACATCCTTGAGGATGAAGCAAGGAGGAAGAAACTGGAGGAGGAGGAGGAGAGGACAAAGAAAAAAGAAGAGCTCATCATGTTAGAAGCAGCTGAAAAGCAGAGGCTTGAGGAGCAGAAACGTCAGGAGGAGGCCTCCATGGCTGACAGACTGTCGTCTCTGTTTGGAATGATCAGAAAGAAGGAGGAGAAAAAGGAGGAGGTGCAGCAGCAAACCAAAGAGGAGCAGCTACCCACCCCAGCCCCTCAAAGTTACTCAAGAGGTTCAGATCAACCAGCCGCTCACCATTCCACTAACCCATTTGAAGACATTCCCTCCAGCTCAGATCCTCCAAATGTCACTAATAAATTTCCAAGTGATGACCAGAAATACAGCCGCAACCCTCAAACCCCATCTTCCATGGTCTTCCTCAACCGCACTGCTAAAGTGTCTGCTGTCAAACCCAGGTACGCCTTCTTCTCACTCTGCATATACACTAAACAAGTTAGCTGCATCAGTGTTATGTAATAAATAATCCTTTATTTCAGCTCTGTGACGCAAGAGTTGTCGTGAACTTTTTATGATTTTGCTTGGTTGAATTTTGAATTTCTGCTTATACAATTGGTATTTGAATAATTGTAGCTGCTTATTTTAACTTAAGGATGGCCTATCAGCAACTGCAAAGCAAAGAAGGTGTTTATTGCATACAGTTATCAATATTGTTTGAAAAAACTAAAACATTTGCTTTTTTCCCCTTTCTTTCTTTTTTAAACTCTTGTCAACATAAAAATTTGGGGCTTCTGCAACTTTTCTGTCCTGTTTGTGGTCACAATGACTTGACCCCGTCACTCTCTTGAATAACAAAAACTTTGCATTCCTTCCACTGGTTGTCAGACCAGCATGACCAGTTTGGTCTGAGAACAGGTGATAATCAAGGTGTGGCTGGTGAAACAAGTTGAGGACTAAACAGAGTTCTTATGGAGTCACAAGGAGTGACTGAGCTACAGTGTTTCTATGTGTCTAAGTTCAGGATAACTAGAGATCATTTTATTTTTGGTTTTTACTGGATTGGAGATTCTTATAATGGTAAGACTGTTACATTTCTGTTAATTGTGCTTGTTATTAGGAGTGCTTGGTGGATAGCAAAATAAGACCAAAAGGCAGTGAAGGTTGTTTATTATTTACTTCTCATGTATTTTATTTTGTACATGTTAGTGTGTTGTTGGTCTGAAAATTACGATCTCATTAAGCTCTTTGAACACAATCATAGTGAGTCGCAGCTAAAAATAGAAACGGTGATCTGTAATACACATGAATGTCAGAAGCTTTGTCTAATAATTGGTCTGTATTTTTGGACAGTGGAACATTTTATTTTGGTAAAATGCTTTATTTTCTGATTTTTTTGTCACAGAATACATATGTTTTATAACGCCTTTTTATTAAAGAGTATTGATGTAAGACGATATTATATTAGATCATAGATGGGTTTTTTTGTAGCTGTTTCCAGCTTCTTAACATATGACAACCTGGTCTATTTGGTGATGGATTGTACATTGGTGACTTTGGTCACACTGACCTGTAGGTCTTTGTTTTACACTCCTTGGCAGATTGACTCAAACTTTGGAGTGTGAACCTGCTGACTGCCAAACCCCCAGTCAGCTAAGTCCTTCCTCAGCCACCTCTGATTCCGCCATCTCTTCTGTTTCACCTAAATCCCTCAATATTTTCTCTAACCTCCATTTGTCATTGGCTCCACCTAACAAAAGCCCAAGCATATCCAGTTCACCTCCTGGCAGCACAGAGAATTTATCTTCTGTGGCATCTGAAGAGTCTTTACACACCATGGCAGATCAGAAAAGAAGAGCCCCACTACCACCCACATATGCTGTAGTTCCTGTCAAAGAAATCAAAAATCCTGCATATGTAGAGGCAGATGGATCACAAGAAAAACAATTGTCTCTTCCTCTTCCTGATTACGAAACACTCTTTCCTCAGAGGAGGCATGGAGTGAAAGGGCAGAGCCGATGGGATCACATAATTGCTGAGGTCAATCAGAGACATAGAGACCTTCCACCTGAACTTCTGGGCCCAGAAATGAGCGTAGATGGCCCACAGGAATGTCAACCAAGTCCAAGATCTTCCATATCGTTGGAGAGTCCTGCTGTCAGAAATTATCAAGAGACCAAGCCTCTTTCGTCAAAAAAAGTAGCAGCCCCAGCCCCTCCTAAACCGATGGCCACTCCAATCCTTCGACCAGTTGTGGATTCCAGTCAGAGGCAGAGCCAGAACATCACTCCACAATCTGTAATGAGGCCAAATCCATCTGCAGTCTCAGCACCGGGAAGAACTGACACCGCAGGTGGCAGGATGTCCATTGGAGACAGAAACGCACGACAACCCTCACCTGTACCAAAATCTGTATCCAGACCATCAAGCCAAATGGATTCGGACACAGCTCCATTAGATGATGAAAGGAAAGTGCAAGGTGTTCTGAATAAAGAGGCACCCACAGCTAAACCCAGACAGAGGGTTGTTGGCAAAGAGTCAAAACAAGAGGAAGCTGCTGTAAATGGGAACATCCAGACCAATATAAATGTGAGCAGTGGGGGCAGAAAGACAAAGGAAAGCTTTGCAGATTTTGATTCAATTCCCAGTACAGACAGTCTTACCAAAGATCCATGGGTAATACAGAACCAAAACCAAAAGGTAGATGACCTTTTCACTGGCAACGTGCAGAAAGAGCTGAAACCTGAAGATCTGGGATTGACAGCTAATGATCTTGGTAAAAGTTTTAAGAAAGAAAAACTAACAGATCCCTTTGCAAATATTTTTAATGGCTATGATTCAGACAAACAGAGTTACTCCATAAAAGAGGATGAGGATTCAAGACAAGTTAGTCCTGCTTTTCAAAGAAATAATTCCCAAAGAGGAAAAAAGATTCCTTCATCCACAAGTCATTCAGATAATAAGACTTTCATGTCTCAAAAAGAAACATCACATAAAGAGGGAACAACCTTACCCACAGCAAATCAAGGTTTCTCTGCAAGACATATCGCCAGCTCGTCTGTCACTCTGCAGCCTCAAGCTGGTGCCAAGACACAAAATAGCTTTTATACAGGAGAAGATCCATTCGGAGCTGAACCTTTTCATGTTCCTTCAGCTTCACCTTCATCTCTCCCAGTAGTCATGGAGGAACCAGCATCACAGACAGGAAATTTGTCAGAGGGAAAGACACTATTGAGAGCATGGGTCTCGCCCTCTGAAGTTCAGTCCGTCAGTATTCAGAATAGCAATGGAAGTGGGCTAGCCTTTACTCCACGCAGGTGAGATTCATCGTGCTCCGTACACAGTTCACCTTTGTGGGCTTTTTGTATCATTGTGTGTGAAGGGAAAAAACAAATGGTGTTTTTTTTTTTCTTGGGTATTACTGTAATTGTGGGCTCTTGGCAATTCTCCTTATTCTGAGTTAAATTTTTAGAAATAATGAAAATAATAAAGGTTAAACTACATTGTTTGAAGAGTCCACATTGTGGTCGTTTAAAGGTTCTTCATTCTGTTTGGGCTACCTGAGTTTAAAAGTTCTTATTTTACAAAAATGACATTGTTTTTCTCACACTACGTTGAGGTAGCACAACTTATCAACTTCTGACTGAAATGCTTTGTTTTAGCTTCTGTCTGTAGAGCCCTGCCCCCAGTCAGGGATTATCTGATGTTGATAAGTATTAAAAAGAAAAACCTTGACTAAGAATGAAGCATTTCAGCCAGTTCAGGAGTCCTCTGTGGGAGACTTTTTAACTTTCAGGCACAAAACAAAAACTTTTTTATCTTTATTTCCCGCTGTGAATACTTATCTTTTCTTCTGTGGTTCTGTACCGCTTCTACTTATCTGCATAAAGTTGTTGTCTCTTTGGACTTTATAGTAAGAGGTAGTATTTTATTTTTTTAAGGCCTCATCCCGTGAAGCCCATGAGCTCAACTGAGAGCCAACATGTCAGTAGCCCTGCTGTGAAAGAGGTGAAAGAGATAAAGGTGCGAGACAACACGCCAGGGAATATCAAGGTAAGTCATGCTGGCATAAACAACATACTGAGATGAAAACTACAGCTGATTTGAACTATTCTCTCAAAACAGTTTGATTAGTAGTTACCATAGAGAGAATGGTGGGGTGAATAAACCTTCTGTTTTGTTTCAGTCTTCAGAAATGTTTTGATTTGTTTATTTAAAAGCCCACTAGCAGTTCCAAATTGAATGTTTTCATGCAATTATAATCCCCCAAAAAGTAATCTAAAGACCAGTTTCAGGTGTTTTCCACTCAGCAGATGTAGTTTTGTTTTTTTTTAGTTGTTAATAACCAAGTAGAACTTATTCTGGCAAGGTTTACATGTATGTCTGAAGGCTTAAATTACCAATGTGTTTTTAAAAACTTCAACTCTTTAAATTAATCAACCAGTATAATTTAATAATTAGACTGAACCTTCATGCTTCTCAGGTGGTAGACTCAGCGGCAAGCGGGCCTTACAGTCAGCTGACACAGGAAGAGCTGATCACTCTGGTGGTGAAGCAGCAGGCTGACCTGTCCAAGAAGGATTCAAAGATCGTTGAGCTTGAAGAGTATATTGACAATCTGCTTGTTCGCATCATAGAAGAGAAACCTGCTATTCTGCATGCCATCAACCCTGCCAAGCAAGTCTAAGTGAATGTTTTATGGAAGGTGAAAGCCTCTGCTGAGGACTTGTCTTTCACGAGTGTAGTGTTTTGGCCTTTATCACCATATATCTAGAGACACTACCACTATTTAAGGTCTGTAAGCATATGCACTTTTTTAGTTACAGAGTAAGTGAGATTTTATAGATATGAAAATGGTCTTTTAAGTTGTCAATAACAAGTAAGTGGGAAATCTTTATAAGCAATTAAATGCATTTGTTTAGACACTAAGGTACTACAAATTTAATAAAATTCAATATTTTGATTTTTATATATATATATATTGTAGCTGATGAAATCTTGGTTGAAATTTATTTAATATACATTTTTTCTGTTTGTTTTACTGTTTTTCTGGCCTTTTTAAAATTCTTATATGGACTTTATGTAACTTATACAAACCTAATGAATCATCTATTACATAATATTATACATCTGTGCATCATTAAAACCACTAAAGTTTTAATTTGTTTCTTTGTTTATGCTTTGGAAATTATTTTTAGAAAACCTTTTTAAAGAGAAAGTAAATCCTTTATAATGTCTTTTAAACAGATAATAACCAACATTCAAACCTCCGCGCTCACAGAGTGGAGTGTCAGATGGTCATTTAGCCTTTTTAAAGATGTGTCGACTGATGCTGCAAAGGGTGTTATTTGGGAAATAAGCAACTACAAACAAGAAGTGTTTCTATGGTTGAGTTTCAATTACACAACAGCTGCTTTTTCCCTTGTGGTTGTAAAGCCTGTTCACACAGTTTTATTAAGCAATAGCACGGAAAATGATCACTGTGATATTTGTTGTGGTTACGAAATAAAAAGCTACCAGCAAAGTAATCAGCAGCTGCTTGTCAAAGAAACGGTAATAAGCAACATTGATTTTGCCTTTGAGCTACACTAATGGATGCCTTTATACTCAAGCTATTTGACATGTTAACTGAAATGAAAGTGATAATCAACTTCAGAATGTACAGAAATGTGCCTTCAAGCCCTTTTTCTGAGTTTTAGATAAGAATTGAAAGTTGAAGAATTGTTGATGACATTTCCTGTTGAAAGTATGTAGTTTAATTTTTCAAGTGTTTGACATGAAAATAGAACAGCTGATGCAAACATCTGAAAGATGTAATACCAAACAGTTCGGTTTTTATTTGAAATAAAGACACTAATTATAACACCAGGTTGTTTGGAACTGAAGTCAACTTGAATAAAGTATTAATCTGTATAAATGTCAACATGTAATGCTCAATAAGTATCCTACTACATTAACAATTTGATTTTTCTTAATAAAAATGTGTTTTGTTTTCTATGTATTAGTTAATTAAAACAATCTCACAATATTCTAACAAGAAAAACATGTGACCATGAAAAGCTACTGCACATCCTGACACTTCATGTTTGATACAGGTAATGGGCCCCACCCCCCAGACCAAGCAACAATGTGGATAAACAATGTTAGTTACTTCATTATTTCAGAAAATCCCTCTCCTAAATCAGTTTGACAGCATGCTTATTAAAACAGCATGCTATCAAACACAATTGTTAATAAACTTTGATCAAGATAATTATTTTGCAATATTAATCAGCAATGAAATACAACAAATTAGTCTCCTCAAAATGTAACTACAAAGCTTTAAATTTGTCACTTGGACATTTCTATTAAAAGACTAAACCCTAAATTAATACAAACATCAAAATATACAGTTTAATATACACTTTTTAACTAAAATGCCCTCATCTAAGAGACATGTCAGACATTTAAGAATTGAATCTAATAATAAAGTTGCAGGCTACTCGGTGGGATTTCATTTGTACAGACATACAGCAGATGATCAGTCTACAGGCTCCTTTGTGGCTCTAGAAAAATTATCTGTAGATGTGTAATAAAAATAAAAATAATAATGAGGATACCAGGCTGCGCCAGTGAGCTGTTATCTGTTGAAAAGACAAATGCAAGCACTGGTGATGATTTTCATTCCTGCTGAAGGCTTTTCCAGCTGTGGTCACCAGTTAAAGGACGTGCTTAAAATTCTATATTAATAGATTTTTATACATGTTAAGTAAACATCAAACATTTGGCCTGTATTTCATATGGATGAGCTGTAAGGAAAGGGTGTTTGCAACTCAGAACCTTTT
Source organism: Rhadinocentrus ornatus (assembly GCA_037177495.1). Lineage (NCBI taxonomy): Eukaryota > Metazoa > Chordata > Actinopteri > Atheriniformes > Melanotaeniidae > Rhadinocentrus > Rhadinocentrus ornatus. Next base: position 21,573,211 of record JBAMHW010000012.1, on the reverse strand, counting down.
CATTTATAAGCACACAGTTATATCTTATATGACCCCCACAGCAATATTATCCTGTGGTAAAGAAACAGCTTGCCTTGCTTAAGTTCTTGTGTGTGCTTATTATGGCAGAAAACTTGTTTTCTTAGTATTAATGCATGAAATTGCTTCTACTGCATTTCAATGGCATGCAAGTTTCTTATTGGCAATACATTCCCCAATTTTTTGCACATTTATGGCATTTTACATGCTGAGGTTTTACTGATTATTGAACCTAACAGACTTGGAAGACATACCTCAACAACACCTAACACGAATGTCTCATTTTAAAATAACACCTGAGCAAATTGTATATTTTCCTTTATTTGGTGAAAACTTCCTGTTTTGTGACTAAAAGACAGCAGACAGCATATCAGCCAATTTGAACTAAAGATTAACACTGAAATAACAACGAAACTGCAGAAGGATAGGCAGTGTATTTTACATAGACACCAGGGAATTACAAGGGAATCTTGACAAAGCATGGAAAATATATCTTATTAACAGAGAATGGTGGATTTTTTGTGTGTAAATCAATTAACAGGTAGAGATGTCTGACAATAGGCCACTTGAGTTGAAGCTGAATCACCACAAAGATAGAAATCACAAATTTACCTTTTTTCATTCAACATGAATGTCATCACAATGAAATTAATGTACTATTTTGTAGCAAAAAAAAAAATCTTCACAAAACCACGCTGGCTGTGGCACAATTGTTGGCAGAGATGCCAATACGATGGCGGCATGTGAACATCTTGCGGAGCTCAGCACGGAAGCGGTCATGCAGCCAGGCATAGAGGAAAGGGTTACAGCAAGACGAACTCATTGCACACAGGTGACATAGTAGCTGGATGAGCAGAAAGTAGCGCTTATCAATCAGATTAATGTCAATGTCCCGCAGAACGTTGAACACGCTGATGGGCATCCAACAGATGCCAAATGCTGCCACCACCAGGCTGACCAGCCGAAATGTCTTGCGCTTACGAGTGCGCTGAGCTTCTGCCTGGCTCTGGGTGTGATGGCCAGGTATGACACAGTTCCGCAGTTTGACTGAGATGCACAGGTAAGAGATGCAGAGTGCTGACAGAGGCAGGATGTAGGTGATTAGGAGAGTGCTGTAGGCGTAAGCCAAGCGCTCCTTCTCCTGACCCATCCAGAACTCTTCGCAGATGGCGAAGCCCTCATTTTTAAACTCCACGTGGTAGGTGTGAGCCACAGCTGGAGCCACAAGACCAAAGGACAGCAGCCAGACCCCTGATAGAAGGTAGGTGCATGCTAAGACTGAAATGCGCTTCTTCAGTGGGTGCACTGTGGCATAATATCTGAGAGAAAGCAGAACAAAGGAGTTACAAAGTATAGATGGAAAATGTCGTTTATGGGTAATTGCAAGGGGAGACAGCATTCTCTAAACAATGTCTGCCAACAGAAATCAACACAAAAATTGCCATATGCTGTCAAAGTACCACAGATTACACATGTTCAAAAATGACAGTTAATGCCAAATTGATAGTTTCCAACAAGGAAAATACAATTTTATATTTGAGGCCTCACAAATATCATGTCCAGTTCAGCTCAGTTTATGTATTCAAGGTCAGACAGAGCACAGTTTGTGCTGCCAAGCAGCAGAGCAAACTCATTGTCTGATAAATAATTTTCATCCTCTCTGTGTTTCCTTTAGACAGATTTGCATTTGAATAAACCAAAAGGATGGCATTAGTCGATAATATCTCTTGAAAGCTGTAGAACATGAAAAAAAAAGCTGGAGTGCAAATAGAAAAACACCCCAAGATTAGCTGTTTTATTAAGAATTTTGGATATAACCTCTCAGGAGAAAAACTCCACTGTAGGCCTTTTATTTGGACCATGGTTTGGAAAGAAATAAGGCCCAAATCATTGTAATATCTTTGTATTATGCCCAGTGCTTCTGTGGAAACAAGAATCCACTGCACCCAGCTGTTCTTACATTTACAGGGCAATATTGAGTAACTTCCCCATTCCTACTGCATGTTTTCTGCTGAGACTGGACTGTCCACTTTGTTGCAGGTAAACTAGGCTTAACGAAAATGCCAATAATGTCTATTTATAGTTAACTTCCGCAGTCTGCTGGCTCCTCACCTGTCCACACCGATGGCAGTGAGAGTGAAGACTGAAACGTACACTGTTACTGGCTGGATGAGGTACACCAGGTAGCACATGAAGCGGCCAAAGACCCAGCCGTGAGGGTTGAAGGCATAGGCCAACGTGAAGGGAACACATGTGGCACACATCAGCATGTCAGAGAAAGCCAAGTTTCCAATGAAGAAGTTTGTGACATTGTGCATCTTGCGGGTGCGGCAAATGACATAAAGGAGAAGATAATTGCCAAAGATCCCCACCAGAGCAACAAGAGTGTAGCAGGGGATGATGAGCAGCTTGAAAGACTGCAGCAGCTCGACGCCCACAAACTGAGGGCTGCGCTTGGAGGAGTTGTTCTGCAGAGACACCTCAAATACCGGACCTGTGTCATTCCCACTCACATCATGCATTACACATGAGGAGGTGAGCTCGGCAGCACAGCCGCTGCCTGTGCCCTCCATCCAGAAAGAATGGTGTCAACCTGCAGGGGAGAGATCATGTTTACTATACATTCACAAACTGTTTGTTTGATCTACACTAGCAAACATTTTCTTTGTTATTAATGTCCTACTCTTGTCTTTGCAATTATTTACCATATATTTTAGCCTTAAGGAGCTCTAAAAAGAAAATCTGAACTGACATAAACCTTCTTTCATTAGAAACAGTCAAGGTTTAACTGGCTAATGTTTAGAAACAAGGGTTTGGGAGTAAATGCTGCATTGTAATGACATCAGGTAGGCTGTTTATGTTCTTGATCCAGGTGCTGTTGAGTTATTTCAACAGACCTTCTGCACAAGCAGTAATTACTGACGTGGATGCTGCTGTGTGACTCAGATGCTCTGGACAATCATACAGCAGTGCTTATGTTTACATCACAGGAGGTGTTTAGTCCAGGTTGACTATTTTTTGCTTATCTGATTAGCTTTGAAGGATAACAGTATTATCAGCCTAACAACCTATGATCACACTCACAGGACTAATAAGCATTGCTGGCAAAGTGAATTCTCATTAAGATCTTATATTTTGAACCCCAATGCGCTATCTAGTCTAACAACTCGTTTAAACAGAAAAAAAACCAAAAAAAAAAACCAGAAAAAAACAACAACATAAATGTATTTTAACATCTGAGCTGTTTAATATTCAGGAATGAAAAACATTTACATGATCTTAGTCTCTCTAAAAGCGATGCATCACGTCCAATTTTGTCAACTCTGCGCTGAAAAGTGCATCTTTCTGGGACACAGACGCTAAACCATGAGCTATTTGAAAACCTCTATAAAGTAAAAAGTAAAATTGAAATATATAATTTCTCTTTAGATCAAACGCTGGTTCCGTGCGTTTACATCCTTCCCTTCCTTTATCTCTGCGATATCCTGACTTTAAACCATGCTTAAAACATTTTCAATAAAACACACAGAAATTGTATCTCGGCTGGATGGCAAGGAAACACACCTACCGTACGTGGATTTCTCGGGATTTTTAGATGCAGAATATCACCGCAGAATGTATCCAGCTTGAGCTTCTTTGCGCTTCTGGAGAGATGCGCGCATTGTCATATAAACGAAGACTTGACTCTATGGGCAGCAGCTGAAGCCACGCAACCCAACCTTTCTGGTGCAGATGTGTGGTAGTGGTTGATAAGCGGGAGATCAACAAGCTGACGGGGTGGGCTCGCTGTTGCAGCTGCCTTGGGCTTGACTGACGGTTCTCAAGGCATGAATTCGTTTCTAACATACGTCAGGTTGAACCGTAAAACCATGGCACTATATACTCCCACTCTTCCAACATAAGCCCGCAGGCTGAAAATAATTTTATAAAATTTGCTTAATTCCTCACCACAGGGGATGCAACCTGTTTCAGAGCTGCATCTATAATAAGTCTTTTTATGTAAGAAAGAGAAAGCATTAAATCATTTAAAATGGACTTGTTTCAGTGTCCATGCCTTAAAGGTCATTCTGCAGTCTACCCAAGTCTCTGCTACTTTACCCCAGTCCCTCAAACGTCATCCATTCAAGTTCACAAATATTTGCCAAAAGGACAGAGGGGCAGAGTGATATGGAGGTGAGGTAATTTGATTGCTGAGTGGCCTTTGTGAGAAGGACATTCAGAGATCAAGTGCTGCATGGTGGTTTATTTGTGCTAACCGAGTTCCTTGGAACCGAGGGAACACTGCTTTGCCCTCCATGGTGTCATTAGTGTATTGATTCTGAATCAGCAGCCCTATGTGAAGCCAGGCTTAGTGTAGACCCTGATGTGATGCTCACAGTAAGTGCTGAATTTATTGTGTTTGAAGTTTCAGCACGTTCATAAAGCAACAAGAGTTTAGTTGCAATTTGTGGAGGTTAAGTGCACTGTTCTTTCCACATGCAGCCTATCTCAGTCCATTTCTATCATCCCATAACAGCAGGATTTAGCAAGTCAAGGAGAAGTCAGAGCTTATATTTGAGGTTAGAGCAACAGAGAATATAAAAAACAACTGTACAAATACAGCTTTTGAGCAACAAAAATTAAACTATGTAGAGGGATGAGTCAGAAAACTTTAACTTAATAAATATCTCCATCCAAAATAAATCTGGATGGAGAACAAAGTGAAATCAGCGTATTGGCTGAGTTAGGGGACAAATTTCAATGTTAACCTTTGATCACATATAATTTTGAGCTGTCAGAGGGAAACACGACTCTTTGACAAGTCTACATTGAAGCTTTTTCAGAGTTGTTTTGTTATCACTCAGTATTCTACTGATTTTTGTCCCTTTAACTAAAAAGATGAGGATCTAGAGTCTGGGCTTAAAACTTCACTTTTAAAGCTAATTGCCTCATCTATTGGACAAAATATTTCTTTATGAAAACTTTACAAAAATGACATCAGTGCTAAAATAGAAATCAAGGCAGAGAAAAACAATACAAGCTGTAAGAAAGATGTACAATTAGACTACTGCCTTTCTGCTTATTAAAGATTTATTAAAGCCCTCATTACTTGTTCTCATGGCTTGTCTCAATACAGCAGAACCTTTTTTGTTGAATACTTGACAGGATTCACTTAAGCCATGAGGAGAATTTCAAAAGGTATTTCGAATGTTTCTAATGTCTGATCACGTCAGCTTCTGACATTTATCCATGCACAGACTGAGGGGTAAATTGAGACTTTCACCTTTTGACTCAGCTCTTTGTTCATAACGACGCAGATGCCTGACCCCCTGTTGCTCTTCAACTCCATCCTTCTCTTACCCATGAACACAACCCTAAGATATTTGAAATCTTCCACAGAGGGTAGGACCCCATTCCTGTCCCAGAGAGGACACTTCCAACATCACTCTAGCGAGAGCTGGAAGTCACGCCCTGATGAAGCCAACAGAACCACATCATCTGCAAAAAGCAGTTCTGCTGGGAGACTTCAGTCAACGTGGGTAATGAATGGGAGACGTGGAGGGGTGTGATTGGGAGGAAACAGCCCCCCTGACCTGAATTTGAGCTTGTCCACTGTTTCACGACCGGGACAAAAACCATACTGCTCCTCCCCAATCTGAGGTGCAACTATCCGATTGCCCCCCCTCTCCAGGCAGGATTTCTGAATAGACTTTCCAAGGCAGGCTGAGGAGTGAAATTTTCCATGGCCTCTCAGAACTCCCCCCATGCCCGAGATTTGCCTCAGCAGCCCCTAAAGCTGTGTTTTTCTTAGCCTGCCAAAACCTGTCAGCTGCCTCTGTAGCCCCACAGGTCAAAAAGACTGGATAGAACTCTTTCAGCTTTAAGGGGTTCAATGCTGGTGTCCACCAACAAGTTTGGGGATAACTGCCGTGACAGGCACACGCAACTTTATAGCCACAGCGCGTCCAAGACATGCGGCATTGTCGGACAGTTTAACAACAATACGACTACAAAGTCATTGAACTCTGGCCTAGAGTGTCATGGAGACAAGCGCACATGTGGACATTCTTATGCTGGAACATTGTGACATTTATCATCTAATAGAATTTATCATTGCAAAAGGGTCCACAAATTCAAGCTTTGTAGAGGGAAGAAAAATCAGACATCAAGCAACAACTTGCACTTCACCAAATAAGTATTTGAAGCTTGTGTATTATTTTATTGATGGTGGGGAAAAAAAGAAAGAAAAGAAATTCAAAATTTTCTCCAGTTAAAAAAAATAATGATCATTTAGTTTAGTTCACCCACCATATAATAGTAGGGAAAACGCTGCATTCAGGCTCTATAATCCATCTAAGGCAGCTGTTGATAAGTCATATAGAATGTAGGGCTCCACCTCAGTAAACTTTGAATGAAACCTTGTAAAAAACATCAAGTCCAAGCCACTGAGGTGGTCACAGTTAAGCAGAATGACATTCATATTAATTACTCTTGGAGAGAATGACGCTGTTCAAATCATCTATGAACTTTTCATTGTCCACTGGAAATCAACAAAGCAATTTTACTGCAAGGCAGTTTGGCAGCAATTTGGCATTTAGATTGTATAACGGTCTCTTTTTGTAAAAAAGCACTTGTTCAGCGTTCACTGAGTCATGGCTAAGCACCGATCGCTGCTAATCAGTACATCCTTTTCTAAACCCAAGTGCACTTAAAGACACGCTGAAACCCTGAAGTCATTTACTCCTGTAGTAATAAAAGCCTGCTTTACTTCCACTCTGTGGTGCTCACATCATTGCCAAAAATGTACAGCCAGGATTGACAACTTGTGACAATTCAAAGATCTCTAGATGCTCCACAAATTTTCAATGAACAACTGTTTACATTGCTGTCATACGATTATGCTGAAGCATGCTGGGCTAGCTAACGTTAGTGCTTGAATGTTTCTCTTGGCATGACAGTGTTCTTTTTAGCTTTTCTAAGAATATAAGGCTTGTCTGAGCTTCTGTGGGAAATTCAAAATGAAATAATAATGGCAATATAGTAATTGAATTACAATTCATTTGTGAGGCAGTAAACTGATTACCAAATGGATGATAATTGTCCCTATATCCTCTCAATATAAAGTTAGTTTAGCTAACAAAGCACTACATTAAAAACTTTTTTGTGGTAATTGATAGTTTTTACCAAGGTCTCCTCATTTAACAATACTTTTCAAAAGTTTTTGTTTGTATTTGGGGGATATTTTTCCACATTATTGGCACAAACGGCACTTAGCATATAGGGATGCACATAACAGTCTGCCAAATTTGAAACCTGTGTTGTAACAAAATAACCACAACACACTGTGCAAGCAAACATGCCAAGATGGAAATCAAAGAGGCGTAGGTGGCTCTAATGGCTCAAGCTCTTTATGACAGAGTATGTTGGTTATTCACTCAGGCTCACTGAAATGAAAAGAGGGAATGCACTGCCTTTATTAAATCCTAAGTTAAAACCTGTTTACAAGAACTAAACAGCATGTGGTGACAATAATGAATGGAAATGGAGCCCTGGTGGATATAACGTTGGTGAGATAAAAGAACTGTGTTTTCCAAAAGAACATAATGTTTTGTTTTAGGAAAACCAGAATCAGAATTATACTCAAAAGATGGTTTCTACCCTATGCTGTCACATGAACAGTGATTTTCTGTATCATTCATACACATCATTAGAAGATGGCTTCTATTTTGAGCATGGGGGGGATACTAAATATCAGAGCCCCCAAATCATTGAATACAACTAAAATTCTATTCATATGAAAGTTCTAAAACCTGTAGCATCCAGGAAATGAGCTTTTATGAAATGTAATTTAAATAACAATCACTGGGTTCTTGTTTCCATCCATCCATCCATTATCTGCCGCTTATCCGAAGTCGGGTCCCAGGGGCAGCTGCCTAAGCAGGGAAACCCAGACTTCCCTCTCCCAGGCCACATTCACCAGCTCATCCGGAGGGATCACGAGGCGTTCCCAGGCCAGCCGAGAGATGTAGTCCATCCAGCGTGTCCTGGGTCTTCCCCAGGGCCTCTTTCCGGTG
>JBAMHW010000012.1:21512135-21522695 GCA_037177495.1 Rhadinocentrus ornatus | reverse complement strand
TAGCTGCCCAGGTGTTTTGTGTTAACTATAGTTTGCTTGCAGCTCCTAGATTAGCTCATACTTCTGTCTGCTTTAAATTTGCAATCCAACTGAAAACATAGTTGCCTGACCAGTATAACGTATCTAAGTTAGCATAAATTTAACTTCACACAAAATTAGGACATTCGACTTTAAAAACTCATCCTCCTAAATTCCGGACATGGATCAATCATGATATGATGTCCCACACCGGATCAGTCTCAGGAGATGATTGGGGGATGAAGAACTGGGCCACTGAGCTCTAGTCTTCTATGTTCTTCCTCCAGTGTTGCTCTCCTGATGCATTTTGTCAGATGTCAGGCAGCCCACCGCACACCACTGGAAACAGGCGCCGACACATTTTACAGTCTGTCTTGTAAACATCTCTGACTCTGTCCAGCTAAGGATGAAAGCGTTTTCGCTTTTGAAGACGTGGTGGAGTATCGGGTGCAAAGGACATTTTAAAAAGGCGCAGGTGTTGTGAGCAACGCCAGTATGTGGCGTCTGTCTCTAGGCTACCGTGACCGTGACACACTGACAAAGTAAACAAGCAGCACTCATAATACGGAACAAGAGACGTCCCGTACGGGACAATCCAATTTAGATAAAAATACGTGACGTACTAGCTAATTGGCAACCCTACACACAATTCTATCAACAAGTGGCTACTATTGCTACATGCTACAAAGCTAGTAAGTTAGCCTTAGGTTTAACGTTATTGTTGGAACATAACAGCTGTTGGTTTAATGTTACGTTATAAACAATGACCTCCAAACTTTTTGTTAACTTACCATAAGGACTTTGTGGTGAACTGCGACGTGTCTCTTTAGGGTTTGTTGTGTTTTTTTCCAGCTACCTAGGTTTTTTTCTCCACTTAAATGTAGCGAAAATAGGTCCATATATAAAGATATTACAGGAATATTTTGAATATCTTATTTTAGCTCATTGTTTATTAATAACTAGTCGAATGTGATAAAAAAAAATGTGTTCTTCCTAAGTTTGTAAATATTTAATCTCTGTTTTAAAGTAAAGTATTGTAACATGCCTTACTTTCATTCAAGCTTAATTTTTAAAAATTATCCTTGAGCTTACAATGTCTGATGCGATTTTCCTGAAATTATGCCACCAACACTCAAGGTTTCCTAAATACTTACACTGGTAAAATTAGGTTTAATTTCCTCACAAAGCAGGTTAAAAAGCAAAGTAAACTGGTGGAGCATAAGGATGCATTCACACTGGACTGTTTAATCCACAGTAGACTTTATTGTGGCTGCTCTCCAATTTACACATCTTTGCACAATATGTATTTTGATTAAGGACCGTGCATCCACTTTTAGATTTCATTGTAGCGAGTGACTGTGTCTCTGAGACATACTGTTCTAATCAAAAACAGATTTTATTTGCTGAGATGTGGGAGTAATTGCTTTCTCCTAGCATTAGCAACTGCCTTGCTCAGAACAGAAAACCATAATCCAATTATCAAAGCAGATTAACATGTTTCATGTTTTGTCTCTTCTGTCAAATGATTTCTGTCCCTCAGTCCTGAGCAGAAGGTTCACTGATGCCACTACAATGTCTTCTGGTCAAATATTAAGCTGACCAGCAAACCAGGATCCCTTGTGCATTCATGCACAGAAGTTGTGTCCATTATTTCATGCTCTCTGCATGCGTGTCTATTTGTACAATTTCTCGCTGTTGGTGTCTGATGTGCAAAAGGTAAACTGCATTTTGTAATGATGCTTCCCTTCACGTTTGCCAAGTGAGACATGTCTGTGAAGGCCCCAAAATGAAGACTGCAAGCTGCTAAAGTGAAAACAAATATTTGTCTACAGGCCATCTTTCCATGGAGTGTGGAAGTGATTTTCCAAGTGAGAAATCAGAAATGAGGACACACACAAGCCTTGATATTGTGTGATTTTGCACAGAGGCCCTTCCCACCATGAGACAAAGGTACAATATATTGCCAAGAATCTGTACTGGATAAAATTGAATAAAGTTATCTGATTATCCGGCCTATTGTCATGACCCACTTAGACTTAATAGAGTGGAAGATAAAGCCTGTGTGCTCTTGTGTTTCTGGAAGAGGCCACTGGAAAAGACAGGTTTGACAGGAGTTAATGCCACAAATAAAACGTTAATTAAACACGCTTCAGTGATTTCTCACGCATTTTTGGAATTCCCTCTCTTCTTATTGCATGCAGAGATTTATTGTAAGTATCTACAATGAGCCATGGGAAAACCATGAAGGTTTTTCTAACAAGCAGTGCTCTCTGGATGGGATTTGATTTGATTACTGTTACCTATTTTGGTCTGTTTACACATTGAGTCTGCAAGATGACAGGTGGTTTATAACCATGAAGTCAAAGCTCTTCTAATGTAAGATTAATTTAGTATATTACATAAAACATGTCAAATATATATAATGTCTTACGTTTCTTTCTTTCTTTCTTTCTTTCTTTCTTTCTTTCTTTCTTTCTTTCTTTCTTTCTTTCTTTCTTTCTTTCTTTCTTAAACTTTTCTGCTGTATCACAAAATGTTTCCTAATTGAATTCCTCATTTATCTAAGAGTAAAATCACGCCTCCCTGATGGAGTTACAGTTTCCTGGATTGTTGCCTGTTTGGTTGTCTCCAGCGTTCCCCTATCCTACACCATCACTGATGGATCCCTGATGCTTGTCAGGCAGGCCCAGACACAGAGAACTTGATGCTTGAGAGAAAGTTTGAGTTTTACCAAAGTCAACACAGGATGTAATTATTCTTTTAGTCCTTCTTAGTTTTATTGATAATAACTCAATAATTTGGCCAACTTTCTATTGTCTGCCTGGGCTGTAACAAAATGGTCTCTGATTAAATTTAAATGTAATTTGATGTTAACGCCATGTATTTAAGTTTATAGTGTCTTTTCAGGAATCAGACTGGTTCTAATTTTGAGCTGATGATGAGGGAGCCCATCAGCTGACATCACCTGGCATCTTTTACACTCTTTAACATTTAATCAAACTTTCGACTGCATACTGCATCCATTAAATCCCTTATCACAGATGCACAACAAGTAAGCTGCTCTAATGTACTCTGAGAAACAAAAAAAAATGATAATCCACCGTTTCTATGTATGTAGCCAGAAACAACTTTTATGCATTAAATAATCTGCTATCTATAAATTTGAGATTTATAATTCCTCATCTGGGATTAATAGTTTTGTTTTTATTTTCATTCATTTTCATTTCACAGTATGAAAACTACGTGTTCATTCCAAAAAGGTGCATACTCTCATGTATAACTGACAATTCCCAGAAATGAGTAAAAATTTCTAAAATAAAAAGATGAGCGTGCTTTGTATAATATCTTTTTCACTTTTCCTTGTCATCCTGATAAGAGAATAGATGAGTGATGAAGTTGGCAGGCTGTTCGGCAGCTGTTCTCCGACTGAACAATCTGACAGGTTGTCATAATATAAGCAGCAATTTATAGGAGATTCAAACCCATGGATCGGTTCATCATCACTTCGGATGTTAACATATTTAACTTAACTTTAGCTACTGTAAAAGGAGAAATCCTATTCTTATGTTAATGAAGAAAATATAATTTTGATCAGATGATTCACAATCTCATGTAAAGGGGGGGGGGGGGCATAACCTCCAACCAACACTCTGTTTTTTCCTTAATGTCTCATCTCTTCTTTTATTTTAGAATTGACCTTGGTCTGGAGGATGGTATGCCTCTTCAGTCAGGCGCTATTCGCAAATCCTGACGCAATACATCAGACGATCAGATTCCTTTTTGTTTTCATTCCTGAACTAAATCTGCATGTCACCTTTCGCCTCAGTCTCACATCCACCTGCAGCCTGTTTGTTTAGCAGTCTGATGCATAGAAATGAGTCTGCATTAGTGATACTATAAGCTTATTGGATATTGTGACACATTGTAAGATAGATGCTTATCAGAACAGAAGTTACATAACACAAATGTGTCCAATCCACTGCAAGAAGCAGCCTCGTCAAAGCTGGCCCATATGTTTTTAGGTGTTTTTTTTGTTTGTTTGTTTTTGTGTTTTTTTTTTTTTATTTGACTTGGATAATAAGTTTTGTTCAAATAGTGATTGCAAAACACAGAGGATTTTCTGGTGAATTTAGTTCATAATGGCTGAACAAACAGAGTTGCGTTTGAGAGACTAGCATTATCAGCAATCCAGGAGATAACACAGGGTGTTTTTACTGGAGGAGATGATGGGAAATGAGGGTTTGGGGAGGGGATAAGCGACTTAAGGGTGGGCGTACATTGTGAACGAAGAAATGTCTGGGTTTCTTTACACCAGCACAATTATTCTCTTTCTCTCACACACAGACACATAGTCAGCCATGGCCAATGGGACTCTGTGGGAACTTTGCAGAGACCAATGTGAATTCTCAGTCGTTTTACATTCTTCAATAGCTTGTCCCATTGAGACACAAGGTGTATGTTCAAAACAGAAAAACAAGAAGCCGTTACATAAATCTATATATTTATTTTTTATTCCTGTGGGGTTTATTTTAGGCCCAGCTCTATAGTTTACAGTTGCTTGTGAATTGGTACATTGGCATTCCTTTCTTGTTCTCAGGCCCTCATGCTTGTCTCCACATTTCCACCCTCTGGGTCATTCCCTGCCACAGTGCCGCTCATGGTTTTCTTATTTGAGACTAAGAGAGTTGCTGTATAAATTTAAGATTTAAACTCTTCTTTTAAAGCTAAATAGAAAACATATACTATGTAAAGTTGGGAATTATATTATATCATGCTAGGTTGATTGTAGTAGTAATTTGAAATTCAGTAATTACTTTTTAAGTTGGCTTATGTTCCTTTAGATAAAAGGTCATTTGTCTGGTCCCATGTGTGCAGTGAAAAGACGCTGTGAAAGACTGAGCTGAGACACAACTGTCCACTGACTAGTTTGCTGCAGAAGTAAGAGGTAAGGGAGTAATTACGATCTCCTAGTATTATGATGCTGTTGATTTTTTATCTTAATTATTTTTTCTTTCTTAATTTCTGTGCAGAATCTTTAGAGCTGGTCTAAAATTAGGACTGGAGTGGTTTTTGAGGCAAATGAAAGCAAGTAAGTTATCAATACACTTACTGAATAACTTTTACCTTAAACTTTCCAACCTCATGTTCTAGTTGTGCCTCTAAGATCTAGCTAACTATTTGGCTTGAACCCCAAATATTATCTTTATTGAATTCCAGTGTTTTCAGCTGTCACTCAGTTTGCTAAGAAGAGCAGTTAAAATATGTCACTGCAAATGCTGGACAGGTTATGCACCAGCTCTGAGAATCTGATTTGTGCTTGGGGGATTGAAGGGTCAAGTTATCAATCTGTCCCAGCTGTTACTGACTGCATATAGAATAGGCTATTGAGTAATAGATGTTGTGTTAGAGGAGTAACGCTCATGGATTTTGTGCAGAACCATTGCGATGGAGTTAAGTATCACTGCCAACACTAACCTCATTTTTCACCTAGTTTTACAGACGTTTACCAGAGACAGCTAGGATTAATGGATGCACCAGTGCCACAGTTAATCATAGCCATCATGACACTATCCTTCACCCACTCACATGCTTACATTGGCTTAACACTTAGGTGCATTATGACGGGACACATTTACTGCTAGAAAATAAGCTTCACAATTCAGTAACCTACAGCTTGTTTACAGTGCGTGAATGTCTGTGTGTAAATGGTGTGTGGTTTTTGTCCCAGTCGTGGAATGGACCAGATCTACACCCTCTTCAGGATTTGGGAGAGGGCATGGGATTTCATCCAACCAGTCTACATCTGCTCTGTGGACTTGGTGAAGGCATTTGGCCATGTCCCTCCAGGACTCCTGTGGGGTGTGCTCTGGTAGTATGAAGTGCTGGACCCCTTTGTTCAAGCTGCCCGGTCCCTGTACAACCGGTGCCAGAGCTTGCTCTGCATTGCCGACAGTATGTCGGATATGTTTCCAATGAGGATAAGACTCTGCCAAGGCTGCCCAATTCTGTTTACAACTTTTATGGATAGAATTTCTAGATGCAGCTCTTGTTTTACTGGTTGATCTACGTTCCTTTCTTCACCTATGGTCACAAGCGATATGTAGTGACCGAAAGAACGAGATTGCGAGTACAAGCGGCCACAATGAGTTTCCTCTGAAGGGTGGCCGGGCTCTTCCTTAGAGAGAGGGTGAGAAGCTCAGTCATCTATAAAGGGGCTCAGAGTAGAGTCGCTGCTCCTCTGCATCGAGAAGAACCAAATGAGGTGGCTCAAACATCTAGTCAGGATGCCTCCTGGACACCTTCTTGGTGAGGTGTTCCAGGCTGGAAGGAGACCCTGGGGAAGACCCAGGACACGCTGGAGGAACTACATCTCTTGACTGGCCTGGGAACGCTTTGGGTTGTATCTGGATGAGCTGGCAAATGTGGCCAGTGAGAAGTCTGGGCTTTCCTGCTTCAGAGGTTGCTGTCCCCTTACAACCTAAGCAGCTGTCACCATAAAATAAATGGATGGCATCTATGATTAATTGCATTTCATCTGAATGTCATTTCATCAAACATACAGCCACGTTAACACAAAAACATGCTGTATCTACAGTTGTTAAAAGAATATCTAAAACCTGAAGGATAGAGGCTCTCTAGGACCAAACTTGCCTTTCCCTGGCCCATACAATGTTATCACCACGAATGTTTTTTATTCTTACCAGGAATGCATGACTTCATAACACTCTTACCAAATTGAAAGGAAATTAACTTAAAATAACACTCACAAAAAAATGTTTTTTCAGCCTGTTGCATGATATGAGAATTATTAACAGTCTTGCATCTGCTTCATTTTCCTGTGATCACTAATGACTCTTAAACCATTACTGACATCTGCAGACGGCTGTGTTTGAAACTCTAGCTGAAAGTTTACCTGGTTATTGTTCAGGCAACTTTCAAAAAATTATTTAAATCTCAAATGAACAAAAGATGGAAAAATCCTATACAAATATATTTTATGTTGCATGAAAGTAAAAATACAAAAAAAAAATGTGATTCTCACACTTGCTTTGACTTTTATTTTACTGATGAAAGTTTGACCCAGAGATGTTTCTTGTTTTCTTCTTGTCACCTTTTTAATGTGCTATTACCATTTTCCATTAAATCAATTTTTCATTTCATTCAAACCATTTTCCCACAAACATGTCCTCAGGTTATTGTAACCACGTTTTTCATTTCTAAAATTCTCCACACATTCTCTACAGAAAGCTCAGGACTTTGACCAGCACAGTCCAGTATCTCTACCCTTTTCTCAGGAACACACAGTGTTTACATATACAAAAAGAAAAAAAAAGTCAAGAATAGTGATTGGTCTGACCACAGTTCGTGCTTCCACTGTGCGATGGTCTATCACAGATCCTTAAGAAAATTACGCTGCTTCTCGGCAAGATTACTACAAGGCTGTTTGTTTTTGTTTATCTTCTTTTTTTTTTCTGTAGAGCAAAAGCTTAAGTGCTTTTTGTGAAAGTTACTCTGTATTGTAGTGTTGTACAAATGTTTCCTACAGTAATCTGTTGTCTATGTATGTCAAGAATGATTAAATTTCTGTGTAAACCCTGATTTTTCTTTGCCGAACGTCCCATTAGTGAATGTGATTTCTTTCACTGCCTTATGGGTAATGTTAAGACAATTATTATTGACAGTGGCACATTAGGGAATTGTGATCTTGAGATGATTAGCATACTTATAGAAAAAATTAGACACCAATGATTAGATCTAAATGGTGTTTTGTTTTAAGGATTTTTCAGAGGCAGAGTAGCTTTGGAAGTAGTAATGGTAGTAATGTGCTTCACCCTGTCAGCAGCTAAAGCTGGTTAATCTTTTGTTGTACCCTGGTAAGTACCATTAATCATGTGACGAAACCTCAGATCAGAGTGCAGCAGATATTTTGTTGAAGTTGAAGTGAACTTTCTAGTTGAAGTGAACTTTCTAATATAAACTCTCCAGTTGGTGCTGGGCGCTCAGCCCAAACTCATACTTCATTAATTCTTTCCCAGCTTCATGCTGGCTACATCCAATGATCAGTTGGAACAGAGGTTATTTCACAATGTTGCCATTTCACCACCCATCTGGTTCTATGATTTATAACCCAGAACATCCGAGTAAAAACACAAGGAAATTGTTTCTGAATGCTCAGATGACATCCATTGACTTAACAGGAGACAAACACATCACCCTGAACAGTAGTTAATAATTAGAGGCAATGATTTATTGGATTGGGTCAACAGATATGGCAACAAAATTTCCCCAGTTTCCTTTTTTTTTTTTTAATGAAAGCCACGAATTGTTCTTCCATACTTCTTTCAGATCTATCAATCTCATCTGTCTCACTAATGAAACTGGCTTTCAAAGACACAAGTTAAAAAAAGCAGAGCCAAGGGTTGTGGTCATCAGACTCCTATGATACTCATATACATGCTATGTTGTTGTACCTAAAACTTAATCCTTTGCCTGAGATTTACTAATCTGGATGTAATTACTATGACATTACCTGATCTCACAGTTATGTAATCTTGTCTTTATGAAATGATGACAGCTTAACAGACAGGATTGAAACAGCTGTATCAAGTTGCACCAGCATGAAACAGTGTTTGATGTTTATAGCATAAACTTGTGGTATTACAGCGATTCAAACTTTGAAATTGGTCCTAATGACTAGAACAATTATTTATAACCCCTTTGCTTCTTACTGTTTGTGTTATTTGCTCTGTCTGACCTGTTTACAGAAACATTGTCCCATGTCCATACTGCATCAAAGAATCAACATAACGTCATTATTATAGAAAATTATGCAAAAGCTGCACTGTTATGTTTTAAATCGTAGTACAACAAATACAGTAATTAAAATGCGATGAAAACATGTTCACTTAGCCACCTCATTTTCTTTACAACAGCTGTAATCCTGTGTGTAACCCTGGGTTTTTTGTCTTTGTAGTGTTGGAAACAGGACATCTTGACTCTATTCCATCTGCTGGAAAATACTTTGCAGGGTATGTTTCATAATGTTGTTAAAAAAAATAGCTGTATGTAAAATACGATAGGATTCTACATAACTCTAATTAATTTTTCAAGACATTACTAAAGCTTTAATTTACAATATTAATGTCTGTGTCTACTTATGTGTGTCAATCATCTAAAATCCATTTAAATTAAAAATGTTGCTTTTTGAGGCAACTTTTGTCATGCAATTAATTTGCAATTATTTAAGATTAATTAATTACAAAATTTTTAATTAATTAGATTCATTTTCCTCAATTGACCCCCTACATCTATTATAAATATATTTATGATAATTTGCCGTGACCATGAGAAAGGGTGTCTGGGTTTCTGAAATCAGGCTCAAAGCAGGAGAAAGCATTATCCTCCTTCTGTAGTTCAGTGGTTATTGCTTGCCAGAAACGTATGTGTTATTTTGGTGACCAGTGATAAGACGTCAAATTCAGGAAACATTGCTGATGCGTATGACAACCCCCTAATGCTTGCTCCAATTCACACCATTCATCTCATTTTACAGTGACTGGTCATTTATCTTGTGTTTGTCAACCTGTTTCGTCAGCCAAGCATGAAGTAAGCTTAGACTGGGCCTCATCTCAAGAGAGTTTCGATCTGCACGTCCGCAATGTGGGTTTATTGGTGAATTTAAATCTATCTTGTGACCTTCAGAATTGTTTCTACTTTTTAAAAGACCCTATTCAGAAAAAACTGTTTCAGTATTATAGTGTTATTTTGTTTTTGTTGGGTTTTTTTGTTTTAAATTAATCTTATAAGTAAAATTAGAAATCACCACTATAACTGAGCACTTAAATCTGTACCAAGAGCATTTTGAATACAAGTATTAAGATAAAGTAAAGCAAGGAAAGATTTTTTATAGCACATTTTATGTACATGACAATTCGAAGTGCTTTACATAAAAAATTAATAAAAGTAGTGAATAGCCAGAGTTGCTATGTTTCTTAACATAACAGCCAATCCTTTTATCTCACAGGTCGAGACGTGCATTTGTTTTACAAGTTTAAAGAGTGAGCATACAGTATACGCTGGGGCTGCAGGCATGCTATGAAGCTGGGGTGTAGATGAGGCCTTTCTGCGTGACATTTGCATGTTCTCCCTGTGTATGCATGGGTTTCCTCCGAGTACTCCGGCCTCTTTCCACGCAA
The DNA here is from genome assembly GCA_037177495.1 of Rhadinocentrus ornatus. Taxonomy (NCBI): domain Eukaryota; kingdom Metazoa; phylum Chordata; class Actinopteri; order Atheriniformes; family Melanotaeniidae; genus Rhadinocentrus; species Rhadinocentrus ornatus. The sequence goes on along the minus strand of JBAMHW010000012.1, from coordinate 21,512,481 downwards.
AGACATGTATGTTAGGTCACTCTAAATTCTCCTTAGGAGTGAGTGTGAGCATGAGTGGTTCTCTGTGTTGCTGTGTTGGCCCTGCGATGTGTCCAGGCTGTACCCTGCCTTTCTGGTAGCTGCTGGGAAAAGCTTTGGCCTCCCCACGACACTGCATTGGAATAAGCAGATATAGAAAATGGATGGATGGTAAATGGTCCGTTTTTATATAGCACTTTACATCATACATCACATTCACGCACTGATGGCGGTTACCACAACCCATCAGGAGTGATAGATAGATAGATAGATAGATAGATAGATAGATAGATAGATAGATAGATAGATAGATAGATAGATAGATAGA
>JBAMHW010000012.1:21471925-21502311 GCA_037177495.1 Rhadinocentrus ornatus | reverse complement strand
TATATATTTTTTACTCTAACTCAATAACATACTTTTTAAAACTTACTCTGCATGCGGACATGCATATGCGTAATAGTACAAAAAAAAATTATAGGCAGAAGCCAACAGAGAGTCTGTTAATTTGTTATTGTTCGTTTGACCAATTAAATGGAAAGCTGTTCAGCCGGACGGAATCCTGAAGGGAGCAGGGGAAAAGTGACTCCTCACACTAGCATCTCTCTAGCCTGTAGCCACGTTAGCCCTGTCAAGTTAACCTATAGTGGACCCGCTTTCTGCCTGCTGGACGCTCAAACAGTGGAGACCTCTACGATCAAAGAAGGCCTGAGAATTTAAAGGAAAAATTTTTTTTCGAGCGGAAGATAACAGTGGAGATGTGTAATAAGCTGCACTGGACACCAAGGACCTACCTGACTGCCAGTCTGTCGACTGACAGCTGTCACTTTGCTGCTTAGCTTGCTAACTAGCTGTGTAAGCTAACTGCTAACAGGATACTTTTAAGCTCACAGCCAATGTTGTCTCGGTTTAGAGAGGAAAACGGCAATTTCTTGGTAGCATTTGACTCCGCCTGTTCAAATTATGAGTTAGTCAAGAAGCGTCTGGCATTAGTATTTGTGATATTTTGATGTCCAACTAGTTTAGCTTGCTTTGAGCTTAAAGCTACCCTACTGCTTTTTTCCATATACATATGTAATAATAATTGCTGAAGCAACAACACTGTACCTCAGTGATAGGGAGACTAAACTATAACCAACTACAATCGTTTCGGCGCTAACAGAATTTGGACTTAGGCCTACTTTAAATAACATCTGGGAAAATGAAGAAATTTTTTGATTCTCGTCGCGAGTTTGCGGGCTCTGGGCCTGGTTCTGGTGCCGGTGGTGGAGTCGCCGGTTCCGGCGGGGGGGGCAGCTTCATCGGACGGGTCTTCAGCATTGGACGATATCAAGTGACCGTCGAGGAAATTGTCGCAGAAGGTGAACTACTTGGCTCTTCTTTCAGTGCATTGCATACTTGTTACACATCTCCTGGAGTTCTTCACAAGGATATAATGTCGAGTAACATTAGTTTAATGGTTGGGCCTGCTTTTATTTAGCTTTTGGCCCAGCTGGAGTAATGTTACACTGTACTGACATGACAGTCTTCTTTTGTTTTTGAGGGGAATAGCACTGGTCAGTTATTGGCACAAGAGTATGTCAGTATCAGCTTTCACTAGCCAGCGTAGCTCTTTTTTATTCTCATTCATTTGCCATGTACCCTGTGTAAAAATCACTAACGTGGGATGAAGTACAAAGTTGTTTAAGCACCTTTAAGTAGGTGTTTTAAACAATTATCAGATAGTTAGATTATCTCCTTTATGCATTACTCAAGTCTTTACCTGAAGGCTGGGCAGAACATGGCATAACTTGATTTTCCACAGCACTATAAAGACAGGAGCCATGCTGAGTCAAATGCACTGATGTGTACAGAGGGCGTGACAAACCCACTGTGGATTTCAGAGGTTCTGATGAGCAGATTTAGGGAATTGCTATATGAATATGCTGCCACCTAAAAGGGCCCGAGGACATGGTCATATTAAGAGACAATATTTGCGGCCCCATAATTTTTCTAAACTTAAACTGTCTTGCCTATTGAATGTTTATTTATCTACACAATTTCCACGCTGGAAAGTGGTTTGTTGTCAGATGTTTTGTAACTTTAAAGTTGTCTCATCCAGAACACTGTTAACCAGGGTAAAGGCTAAAGGGTAGGACATTTCCCATGGTCATTTTCTCTTTTCAATGAGAGTCTCTCATGCTCTTTTAGCTAAGAGCGCCTGTTACTGAATAATAAATGAAAAAAGACTGATTAATTTATCAGTACAATCCTGTGGATGGGCCCCATTTGTTTGACAATACACTAGTTTTGTGAATAAGTGATGTATCTGGCTTCAGAAATATACTGTACTGACATGTCTGTTGAAACTTTGTGGAAAATGAGCTAATTTATAATTGTAAACATACTTTAGATGCAGATTACTTGAACGAGATGCCATCCAAATGAAAAATGTTTGATTCTATAAACAAGAGTTTGCATTGTTGACATGAAGTTAAAGTATATATTTTCAAATTATTATACATTTTTTTCAGAAGGTGCAAGTTGAAATTATAATATCTGAAAATGTCTATCTATCTATTTAGATTATTTTGTTAATTTACTGGGCTACTAATTACGACATCTTCTGTTGTTGGCTGCAGTAAACAGATATTTTATTTTTAAAAAAATTCCATGACACTGCTTTGTTCCTTTTCTATCAATGGTATCTGTTTTCTTAGGTCAATATAAAGTTACAGCTGGTAACATTAGTATGCAGTTTCTGCTGCCACATGGGTGTTTGTCATTCTCTCTTTCTTAAACAATAATTGTCCTTTTGACAAAGGGCAAAAAACCCAACCCATCCTATTACTGGACAGAACGTGTTTTATTTTGAGCATGGTTAATCTATGGTGTTATTTGCAGCTGTCATTCCAGTGTTGTGCACTTGTTTGTAAACAGCATAGTAGTTGTAAAGACATGTGATGTGCATTAGTCCAAAGCTACTATTGTAATTATATGAGTTCTCGATGGAGCCAATTGTGACAGAGAACTTCTAAGATGAGTTATAAAAGCCTGGAGTTTTTCACTGCCAAAATTCACTGCTTTTTAACACTAGGTGCAAGTCCATTTTATAAGCATTTGCTTAGGTGTGTCTGGATGATTTGGACTGGTACAGTCCTGACAATTAGTTACGTCAGGAGGCAGTTGCTATTTGTAGATGTACCTAAGTCATGTGGCCACACCTTCTACTGCGATTGTGGACCTTTGCTAAATGTTGCTTAAGAAGTCTGATAATCCCTCTAATTTTTCACATGCATGTCAGATTAGATTGTGCAAGACAGCAGTGGCTCAGCTGTCCTAACTCTGATGGCTCACACACATGAGGTTACCCTCTGCTCTGTATTCTGATTAAGTCAGCTTTAGCTTGCTCTTTGTGTTTTAATTGAACTTGATAAATCAAATCTTAAGTAATTTTCTCATTAGTATGACAGCAATATTTACTCAGCTTAGAAATCAACCATTTCTTTTTTCTTTTTTCTTTTTTTGTGGCGGCAGCTCTGGAGTATTTTTTGATGACAACAGTAAAATTGCAGTATCATTCACAGTGAAAATGTAGCCCCGTGTAGTTCTCATCCCCCATCAGCCAAGGCTGATCACATGGAAGTGTCCTTGGCTTAGTGATGCCAGCTGGATGAGTCAGTGTGGTGCGTGGCATTAACACAAACAGTGTGAGAAAAACAGCCAACTGAAGAGCTGCTGTAACAACAAAATTTAAAGTGTATACAACGAAAGATGTTTAATGCCCTCAACTTCTCATCAAATTTGGAGAGCTAAACTGAACTGTGGGACATTCAAATAATGCATTAAAGGCAGAAGTCTTATGCAGTCCACAGTTTAATTTTATAATAACACAGCTATTTATGTTTCCCAGTTCTGTGGAAAACGTGTATCATATGTTTGTTTGTTTTTTATGTTTGTGGTTTTGGTTACTGTGGAAGTGTCCAGTCATCCTTAGTTTTTCTTTTCTGTCAGCATCACTGTAAACTAAGGTGGGATGATTAATTGCTACTTTCCTGTGGTAGTTATTTCCTCTTCTTCATGCAATCGCTAGCTCATGCAGTGCTGTTTCAAACAGTGTGCCTGCAAGTCAAATGTCCACTGGTTACATACAGAATTCATGTAAAGTCTTATTTACCAACAATAATATAACATAAATATATGAACTTAAAGAAAATTAGCTAATTACTGAATTCCTTCATCTGACTAGATTTTTGAAGAGTTAATTGAAACAAGTTGTTTTAAGATAATTTTGTGTAAGAATATTTTTTTAATTCTTTCTATAATTTGATCTCTTTATATTTGCAGGGGGTTTTGCTATAGTTTTTCTGGTGCGGACTCATCAAGGCCAACGTTGTGCACTGAAAAGAATGTACGTCAACAACGAACACGATCTGCACATCTGTGAACTTGAGATACAGATTATGGTGAGTTAGATCTAATAACCCCTGAGTACAACAAACTTCTGTGGAAATGGCCTTTTAAAAGTGGATCATTTCTTATTTTGTGAAGCGGATTGATGGCATTTGTAGCTGAGTTGTAACAGTGAAAATAAAAACTTGGTTTGTTTTTTGTTATCTGAAAATACTCCTACATTAGAGCATAACTGATATACAGGAGCAAGATGTAACTACAAGATGTCAGCTCTCAGTTCACAGTTATAAAACAGGAAAGCTCATGTTTAGATTGTAATTAATGCCCTTATAATACACAAAATGTGGTTTAGATGTTGAGCCTTGTACATTTCTTAACAGGGGGCCTCACTTCTGTGAAAATATCCAGTTCCTGCAGCCACACCCTGCATGACTAATAGTGGATGATTGTTGCTATTATTTCATGACACACACACTGAACAGTTACTTCTGTAAATGTATTTTATAATATGCAAACTGTAAGCTGTGAATATTTTTTCATTACTTTCTTTGTTGCTTTCTTTTTCGTTGTTTACACAGAGAGACCTAGTGGGCAGCAAAAACATAGTTGGTTTCCTGGACTCTAGCATAACTGCAGTTGGGAATGGAGATGTGTGGGAAGTCTTAATCTTAATGGACTTCTGTCGAGGTAATTCCGCCTCTAAGTTTAGAGCTCCATTAAATGTTGACATGTAGTTGTTAAAGCATCTGTAGAGTAGAATTTACAAAGCAGTGTTTTAAATGAATAGTAGGAAGTTGTTTAATACCATCCGCAACACCAGTGTGAAAGTTCTAGATAATTAAACATTTTTTCATCCGTTTACACAAGTGTTGTGTGGATTGGCACATGGATGTCAAAAAAAGGGGGGAAAGGGGTGTGTGTTATTCCCCAAAATTACTGACAAACATTGTAGTCCCTGTTCATTTAAACAATAAGTTATTTTGTACCTCAGAGATTCAAACAAATACTTAAAGAGAGGTGGTTTTTAATGTTTTTCTTGAAAACTCTGTTTCAGTAGTGATCAGGTAGGGATGTTGTGTGTTTATTGGTTCTTATTGACTTTTTAATCCCTAATTGTTTTACATAGGTGGCCAGGTTGTTAACTTAATGAATCAACGGTTACAAACCGGCTTCACTGAAGCTGAGGTCTTACAGATCTTTTGTGACACATGTGAGGCTGTCAGTCGCCTCCATCAGTGCAAGACTCCCATCATCCATCGAGACCTTAAAGTGAGTTTATTTTCATTATGTATAACTCAGGTTATAACAAGGTAATTTATTTGTTATTTATTGTGAAACTATCACTTATAAGTCTTTTGTTTACCTCATTTAGGTGGAAAATATTCTCCTGCACGATCGAGGACACTACGTGCTCTGTGACTTTGGAAGTGCCACAAACCACTTCCAAAACCCTCAGACAGAAGGGGTTGCACTTGTGGAGGAGGAGATTAAAAAGTGGGTTTAAAATGAGCTCTTAATACCTTCTCTTCTTTGTAAAGTTCAGAAACTCATGTTTGTGTTCTTAACTTCAGATACACCACCCTGTCATACCGAGCTCCAGAGATGGTCAACCTGTATGGTGGAGAAATCATCACAACAAAGGCAGATATTTGGGTGAGATTTAAGTTTTCAGAATCTTCTCATGGTATTTAACAGTGTTTGACTGCAGGATTGGATTAATTCACAGTCATGGTGACTCAGAAGTAAGAATAACCATGTTTTTTACGTTTGTAAAGGCGTTAGGTTGTCTTCTTTATAAGCTGTGCTTCTTCACACTTCCTTTCGGTGAGAGCCAAGTGGCTATTTGTGATGGCAGTTTTACCATCCCAGACAATTCCCGCTACTCCCAGGAAATGCACTGTCTGATTAGTGAGTAACCTTGTTTGTCTCTGTCCTACTTTAAAGCAAAACCATTCTGTATATTTGAATTTAAGTTTTCCTGTGGATTTCCATGTGTCTAACTTAAAATTAATATCCCCTCATTGTTCATATATCAGGATACATGCTGGAACCTGACCCAGATAAGAGACCCGACATCTACCAAGTATCCTATTTCGCCTTTAAACTGGCTCGAAGAGAGTGTCCAGTCCCAAATGTACATGTAAGTCATGGGTTTACCTGCTATAAGTTGTTAGAGTTATTCTATCTTGAAAAAAAAGAAAGGTAAAAAGGAGCTAGTCCCTTTTGCCTTTGGTGGTTTCAGTTGTCTCTTTGCTTCTCAGAGAAACTGTAATCCAGGACATTTTGAAACTAGAGATCAGTTACACTGCCTTGCTTTTGTGATGTGTTCATGAATGATGTGTTCATGGAAGGTGCATATTGATAATGGAATGTCACTGTTACACTTGTTTCTTGTTAGTTATAATAAATCTAAAAAGAAAAAATTGATTGTCTTTGGATTAAAAATGTTTCTGCTGTTGTAGAATTCACCCATTCCTACAAAACTTCCTGAGCCTATCAGAGCCAGTGAAGCAGTAGCCAAAAAGAGTCAAACCAAAGCCAGGTAAGTAGGATGTAAACCAGCTGAGAGTTGTTCTTTTAAGAAACTTTGCTTCTACTTTGCTGTTCTTTCTTTTTCTCCCATTAGACTCACAGACCCAGTACCTACTACCGAAACCTCAATTGCACCTCGACAGCGGCCTAAAGCTGGCCAGCCACAGCCTATAACAGGCATTCTTCCCATCCAACCAGCTCTTACACCACGCAAGAGGCCCAGTGTGGCAACTGGAGCGCCACTGGCCTTAGGTACAACTAGTAAAACTGGCATTTATGCCCACAATACTGTAATCAAAAGCACCTCTTATATTAGACTCATTGGATTCTTCAAGAGTTTTACTATACAGCCTCTGACACACCTACCCATCATTTTGTAAAGCCTGAATAGATTCTGGCATAATGTTACATACACAGCAGCATACATTCATACATTTCTGTTTAATATTAAACATTATTTCCTCTGGAAATTAGGTTTGAAAGAGTAACAACTTGATACTATGTGACACAACAAGGCAATTATGTGTTAACAATATCAAAATTATTTAAAACCTCTATAGAGTGATGCATTGTGTTTTCTCCCCTCCAGGTGTTGGTATCGGGGTCCCACCTTCAACTGCTGTCCAACCTGACCAACAGGTTCCTTCTGCCGCTCTACAGCCAGCACAGACGGCCAACATCCAGCCACAGCATACACCTCAGCATCAGCAAGTCTTTAAGCAGCAGCAAGTGTCACCCTTCTTAAGCCCACAAAGTGTCCAGCAGGTAGGAATCCTGCATCAAAAACTAGGGAATCAAAATAAGCTGCATTGTTTGCTATTAAATCTCATAAATAGTGTTTTTTCATAGTTCTCTGAACATGTGGGGACATATTTTTTAGACAAGCCAGCATCAATGGCTTTTTTTTAAATAGATATTGCATTCATAACACTGCCCAGTTTAGCTATTGTTAATATAAGTGATGGAGAATACAGTACCACATAGAATGTGTTATCATACAGTACCAGTCAAAAGTTTAACTAATGAATTTATTAGGTTAATTTTGTTACTTATTCTAAGCTGGGCTGGTCTGAGTGATGCGTAAATTTGTTAAACATGCATTTAGGTTCAGTTAAATGCTATAAATCAACAGAATGTTTTTCAAGTTGATTTTAGTTTGACTAATCTTTCTGAGGTTTGTGAGGTTTGTGTGCAGCTTCCACATGTGACGTGCACCTGTTCATGAGCAGTAAATCATGACAAAATTGGATTTTTCTTGGGTCACAATTTGACACTGAGCCTTGCTCATAATTGGCTGTGTGGTATTTTAATGTAGCATCAACTACAGAACCTCCACCAACAAACACCTTCTCAAGAGTCTACTCTGCTGCAGTCCAAAGCTAAACCTGTTCATCCAGTTGCTACTCTGCAACATCAGCAGCATGCACTCCATGAAACAGCATCATCTCATCTCACACCCATCCCTGAGTCCACAGTCATTGGTCCGGCAGCTGACCTAGAGGTTGTGGTAACGTCATACTCCTGTTGCTGTCTGCGGTTCTTTGGGTTGGGGATGATTATTACCTTGCATCTAATGAATCACACCCAGATTTTTACTCCTTTCTTCTTATAGGGCAGTGGAAAATGGAAATGGTCCATGGATATTTATGTTAAAACCTAGAAATGATTCATATTATGTCTTCTTTATTTCAATGTCATTGTTGTTGTTTTTTTCTCTCTTTCTGTTGCATGTGTTTTCAGTACAAAACTCACTCTTTTCACTTTTCCATAAGTGATTTAAATGTTTTCAACAAATAGCCCTTTGAATTTATTATTTTCCATTCGATTTCACATGGTCTTATATATTTCATTTTCTGTTAATAGAGAGGATGTGTTTGGTGTATGGCACACATTCTTTAATTAGCCCTGCATTTCTTCATTGTTTTCTCGTTACAGTCTGCTGGCAGAGTGATTCACAAAGCTGGCTCCTTGACACCCCCCTCGTCGCCAAAGATGGCCCCAAAGAGCGGCCACAGACGAATCCTGAGCGACGTCACCCACAGTGCTGTGTTCGGGGTTCCAGTCAGCAAGTCCACCCAGCTACTACAGACAGCTGCAGCTGAGGCCAGCCTCAGCAAGTCCAAGTGAGCAGAATTAACTCCTTTCAGTGATCCGAGAATCAGCTGTCCTTTCATAGCACAGCGCAAAGCCGGAAGACCAATAGATAGTTCATTCATATGATAGAATGGAGAAAGAGGACAAACAGCTCTTTTACATCCCAAAGGACCACCTTAAGAAAAATGAATCAGTTCAGTCTTTAAATAGCTGCTTACTCGCTCTTATTTGCATACATTAGTTGGCCAGTGCAGAAAGACTTTTATCCACTCCTTTCTTCTTAGTTTGCCTATGTTTGTACCTCAGATCAGCAAGCACCACTCCTTCTGGCTCCCCTTGCTCATCCCAGCAGAGTGTGTATCATCCAGGTGGTGCTGACACCTCATCTGGATTTACTGCATCCAACACTCAGCCCAGCTGGAATCCCTTTGGAGATGATAACTTCGCTAAACTAACGGCAGAGGAGCTACTCAACAAAGACTTTGCAAAGCTAGCTGAGAGTAAGTTGTCTACTACATATTTACACAAACAGAATTAGTAGATTGTAGTTGTAGATCACACGTTGTAGGTGTGTGATCTAACACAATCAATGTTTTGTGCACAGCTGGTGCAACAGGAGAAAAAGTCACAGGATCCAGTGAAAGTCTCATTCCAGAGCTCAGTGCTTTTTCAGGTAAGGCTTTTCACTCTTCTCAGTAGGCTGTTTTATTGCTTTGCATATTATAATTCTTCAGTCTTGAATGACACTATACAACTAGTCTTCAGGTAGATGTCTCTCTCAGTATCTGGGTGTAACAATTCCATGGTAGAAGTGATGTTTAGCCTTTTTCCTCGATAGTATGCTCTTTATGTGTCGCTGTCTTCATGAATTATTAGTTTTTACTGTGTTCCTCATCCTCAAGTGCTACCCACTTGCTTTTTATTTAGCTCATGCTCTCACATTCCTTCATTTGTTCTCTTCTATTTCTATTTACTGTACAATGTTAAACAGAAAGATCTGCAGACATCTTAAGTACAGACAGTCAACATTGTTGACCATCGCGGATACTTTTAATACACTCTCGCTTTCTAATGCACCAGGTAATTGTCTTGCGACATTATAATTCAGAGTAAGGCCTTGGGCTCACAACATGCCCTTAAAACTTATGAGTCTGTTCAGTATTTGCTGAGGTAGTTTCCTGGTTATCACACTACCTGGATGTTCTTTTATGAGTGCCAGTTGTGAGGTTTGAGTTCGTACACAGCTCTTTCTTGTTTACATAGCGAGCAGCCTCCCAGTGGCTTCTTGTCAGCATCCATGAATAAACACCTTAACTTTAGATAGATGGCATCTCATTTACAGATCAGTGCTTTTGCTGTTGCCTGGTAACGCAAAGGACAAATTCTCCTTTGTTAATTGGATTGCTTTACTGCTGGGAGAGCCTGATTACCAGTGCCACTAAGAATGAAAAAGTTAAGAACGCTGTCTTGTTAAAATGGTGACCCAGCTTTTTATATTCTTATTAGATGGCATTGTAACCTTTGCTGAAGTGTATACTTTTAGTAATGTATCTTACTTTGTATAGCTAATATTTACGGTCTTTTCTGAAAGGATAAAAATCTTGAGGTTATTTTTGTAATAAAGGTGTGGTTAATCTTCTCTATCCTGCCTAAGCTCTGTTTGACTCACCCTGTGCCACTTTCTCAAATGAGATGCACAAAGGAACTAAAGTCTTGACCTTTGCTCTTGCAAAGCGGGAAGTCCCCTCTTCTAGGCACAAGGGATGCCTAATTGTAACTAACTTAAAACATATTATTCTCAAACACATATTAATCTTCTATACGTTTAATATTAACTAGGAGAAATAGCTTTCTTTTTTATTTTTGTTCTTTATTTAAAGCTTTTGAAAACTTTTCATCAGTTTTGGCCTCTTTCCTGTAGTGAAGAGGACAAGAGGTCACATCTGCTGTGCCATGTTTTGAGCCAGCACATTCCTTGTATAAGATCCCCTCCACCTCCCATTTTGTCCCAAAGCATATTTCTTGTAAGTATGAGGAGCAGTCGGTAGTTGCTTAATTTCTGCATGGAGTGTATTTCAAAGTCAATATTTGTTTTCTTGGTGATAACAGTGGTACTGCATTTAATAAAATGATGAAGGTTTTATGATGATTTACAGTAAAGACAAATTAACAAAAGTTGTTTACAGAGTCTGTTGTGAATAGTTGCACTTGTTGCTATGAAGTGATTTGTGAAACTAAATGGTCAGTGTTGAAATTTTTACTTAACAAGCTTGAGGAATGGTTTTGTGCCACAGTTCTGCTGGTGAAGGCCAGTGTTGTGGTTTTAATGCATCAGATGTTATTTGACTGATTGTTCTTAGAGTGTGTGAATGTGTTGGACAGAAATTAATTAACTAACAAATTGTGCAATTACTTTATTTTTCCTTTCCTGCTACAAAAGATCCATCTATACATACATACATACATACATACATACATACATACATACATACATACATACATACAGACATACAGACATACAGACATACAGACATACAGACATACATACATACATACATACATACATACATACATACATACATACATACATACATACATACATACATACATACATACGCCGAAGACCCACAATAACAACGCGTGCTCAGCTTCCCGCGTCTCCTATTCCTCCTAACTCTTCCGTCTGTTTACTCCTCCCTCAACCTCCGTGCGCATCTTCCGTTAGCTCTAGTCGTCTGATCTCCAAGGTAAATAATACACTTTATAGTAAAACCTGTTTATTTTTTAACATTCTCTTTTATTACTGTATGATTTTATACAATATTTGTCATTTATAAATACAGGTACCGTACATTTTTCAGATTCAAAACACATAAACAAAACAACTGGAGTGGAATTATGCGAGCTGGAACGGATTAATGGGAATTCGATTCATTTAAATGGGGAAAATTGCTTTGAGATACGAGCAAATTGAGATACGAGCAAGGTCACGGAACGAATTAAACTCGTATCTCAAGGTATTACTGTATTGTAATAAATGGAGCTGGAGCAGCTCTAATAGAAACAAATTTTTGTGATATAATTTCTAAATTAAACGAGGGAGGCTCTTTGTGTTTTGAAACTACTTCTGTTAATACTTAAAAAAAAAATTAAAAAAAATGCAGCTTTTCATGCTGGCTAACATTTCCACACATACCACTGTATCTGTCATGTTGTCATAGCCAATATTGGTTGGTAGTATAAGGGCTTTATCTTTGTCATTTTAAAAAATGGACCTAAATACAGGTGGTATCTGTACTTATGCTTGTTGAGTTTGTTATTACATAATGGAATTTGATTGGAAGAAGGATCCCTCATTGGTGTTTTTGTTCCATCTGTTTACACTCCATTGTTAGTTTCTATTTTCTTTCTATGGTTCCTTCATTAAAAGACTAATGTCTCCTAAAATCCTTTTGCAGTTTCTTGACCCCTTGACCACTACAGAGAGATGTAATAATGATCTATTCCTGTCCCTCTGACTTACCTAGAAATTCTTCTGATTATTTGGATTTCTTCTCCTTTCCCCTCTCACCTGGTCAGGAAGTCGGACACACACATGGCCTTCATCTCCTTAAGTCCCACCAAAGGGACATTTTTTCATGCATACTACTAACAATCGCTGTGCTTTCCCGCTCTTTGTCTCTATGTAGCAAAAGCAGAAATGTGTGTGGATTCATTGATTCCTGGTCTGGAAGCTCTGCAGGCCCAGCGACATTCAGGCCAGCCAGAGCTGATCCCTGCCATCATGCCAGGTCAGCATCCTGGTCCACAGAATAGGAAATGTTATCACACCTCCTTACAGGACTTGACTGATTATGGACCAAGTCATGGTCTCTTTGATTGATTATGCTGCTCTAGTTAAAGATAAGAATGTAGTTGAAAGTCTTTTAGTGTCTTTGAGCTCTGACTGGAACTGTAGATAATGTTCCAAGGTTTCTTAAGATGTAAAGTTATCTAAGAAGACTTATCAATGTCTCAGGTTTTTCCCCAAACGTCCCATATTCTACATTCTTCAGTACTGATTGATATAACTTAAGGCCACCATGTAAGTCTGTAGCTCCTTTTAGAAGAGCTTGTACATGTATTACTATGAGCCGTTGTCCTACTAACCACAGTGCCTCTTCTTGTGTCTCTTGCACTAGCAGTTTTATTTTTACTGTAACCACTTGTCCCTCTGGCTATGCTTCATTCTGTCTCAGACTGTCTCACTGGGGAGGACTCTCTGCTGGGTTGTGATCTGCTATGTCACACTTCTCATGGAAGCCAGTCTGTTTCTGCTCTCCCCTCCTCTTCTTCCTACACCTCTGCTCTCCCTGGCTGTGGCTCTGGATCCTGTCTGGAGGAGCTGCCACCTGTTCAAGCTTCTTCTGGTAAGACCTCTCCTTTATGTGTGCTGAGCGTTTTAGCCATACGATTACAGACCAAAGACCAATCCCAAGACAGGAGGGCCTGTTTGAAGAGACAGAAAACAGTTACTTACACATGTGATAAGGAAATTGAATGAGACTGTAAATGACCAACAGACCCTTGACCCATTTTTACAATAGCCAAAAGCCATGTAACATTAATGGCTTTTAAATTCTGCGGCTGCCCTGGCTCCACCTGCTCTTAATCTGCTCGCATCCTCCTTTCTTTTTTGCTCTTTTCTTTGGCCGAGTTAACTTCTTTCACCTTCCATCGTTACTTCACTTCCTCTTCCTTCACCACAGACTCTGCTTTCCTCATGTCCTGGGGGGAGAAGGGCAATGATGACGAGTTTGATCCTATTCCTGTTCTCATCTCCAAAAACTCAAATCAAGGTAAGGCTGAGAGAATTCTGGGATGAGTATTTTCCCCCGCTGAAGCCCAGACCCAGACAGAGATGATTGACTTAGGTCCTAGTTTAGTCACCGTACCGTGTTCCTGTGATTGCTGATGTGAGCAGTCTTGTAGAATGGCATTCCCTTGTCGCCCTATAATGATGCAGCTTTACAAAAACTATCCCAGCTCACTCTCTGCCTCTTTGTCTTTCTGCCCCTATTCATACATCTTTCCGCTCTGCCATCATTTCCCTCATCCTCATTTACTCTTCACTCTTAATTTCTCCATACAATCCCTGTTAAAATGACTTATTCTTTTGCTTGTCTTTCACCATCTCCCTCGGGTCCTTCATGTCCATCTCTATCTCCTTCTCTCTTTCTTTCTGCCACGTTTCAGGTGGTCACTCGCGCAGCAACAGTGGCAGTTCAGAGTCCAGCCTCCCCAACTTGGCCCGCTCCCTTCTGCTGGTGGATCAGCTCATCGACCTCTAGAGGGGGTGGGAGAGGTCGAAGGGGCAGTGTGCAATCCTAAAATAGGATGGGGAGAGGGTGAAAGGATAGAGATGTTTAAGCAGAGGCACTTAATGTAGCACCTTATGACAACATATAAGCCAGCATGGATTGGTTCAGTGGAACCGTTCACTTTATGTGCCTCCTTGGCCTCAACTCCATCTCTAGTAGCCTGATAAGCTGGTTTCATGCATCTCTGCTGGCTGTTTATATTTCCACGCTGTTAAAAAAATCTTTTCATTTATGCCTGAGCATATCGTCTGCTTCTGTCCTGGCTTACACCATGGTTCTCCTTATGCTTTCCTCATACTTGCATTAATATCTCTCATTACGTACATGCCCATGGTGATCGTCTCTCATGTGCACTGCTTGACCACTTTGTGTACTTGTTCAGAGTAGAAGCTATGATAAAACATGCCACCCTCAGGCGTGATCACTTTTGTCAAGGGGTCTGATAAGATCTAGGACTAAAAGTAATGTAGATCTCCTGGGTTATTTGATGCACAAAGCTTTGAACTAAACTACTGACCAAACAAAGATGCAACCTGAATGAAACACTCAGCTGCACTGATGAAACCTGTTTGTGCACCAATGAAGACAGAATTTTAGCTCTGGGCAAGCAGATTTCCTTATGTGCGATGGTTTACTGTTGTAGAAGGAGAGCTATCTTTAAAAAATGTATATAATCGCGATGCACATATAGTCTGGAAGTCAAATGTCTTCAAGTTATGGCTTTTCCATATAGATCAGCAACATAATACGCTTATTGGCTTTATGACTTCATACTTCTTTCTGGAGCAGGCTTTTATCTTTAAAGCTGCATCTGTAACTCAGTCAGTCGTGATCACGTCCCGAAACAAGTTAAGTCACTGCTAATGTGGCCTAGCATTATCCATGCCCCTCCATAAAATTATTGGAATGGGGACTTTATATATTTACATCTTTTAAGCACTCATGAAATTCCATATTCTTTACCTGCTGTCGAGATGAGCACAGGGGAAGTTAACAATTTCGTCTCAAGCAATGCCAAAGCTAAGGGAGATTTTGTAATCACGCTGTTTGCTATGTGTTCGGCTCTCCGGGTCAGTACAAATGAGCAGATTTCTTCACAGCACACCATCATTACCCTGAGAAGGTATAGTGTAGATGTTGTTGAGTTATTTCAAGTTGGAAATGTTAAGCTTGATGTGAAATCTGTCTTATCTAGCCAATCCCTTCTTATTACATAACTTGTTATCGGCCAGTGAATGTTAGATTAATTTCAGCTGGTGGGGGGTGATAAAAAAAAAGAATAGAATAGAACGACTTGTCAGCCCTGGTAAATGTAGATTTTTTTTTTATGTGTAATATTTAAAGGTATTTAATTTCTCATGGTATGACTAAAGACAACTACTATTTACAGTAATTTACAGTGAATGTATATACGGAGTACCGTAATGGAATATGTAAACACTTTATAAGGACCTATAGTTGATCATGTGTGATAAATCTGTATTTAAAAGTGTAAATGTTGATTTCCTCTGTCCAAAGTCTCACTGTCTTTTTCTCTCTGTTCATGTCAATGATTCAGCCAGACCTTTTGTTTTTACTGTCTTCATTACATAAACAAAAGTCATTGTGAGCTTTCTGACAGGACTGTATTTGTAGCACTCTGTTGCTATTCTTTTACACCATGTGGTTAAAATGTAAATAACTTGGACTCTGACAGTAAAAGCTCATGAAAGAATTTATTTCCTGATAACTCGAAATACCTTTCACATCTAATTGTCCTCTATCATTTAATGAAATGATGAGAAAATAAGGTTTGAAATGACCATTGTGTAAAAATTTCGATTTACGTTAGATCAAAGTCACTGCAGGTACTTTGTGCTTCATGTTAAATGTCAAAACCCCACCAAGTATTTTTTTGCATTTTGGCTTTAATTTTACTAGGGAGGTTGCTTCTGATAGTCACGTGACTACTTTTTGCATATACTGTATGTAGGACTAAAAACAGCACATTTCCTTCTTTTTTCCTCGTCCCTCTGTATGTTATAATGTAAAATTAGCAGTACAGTAAGAATTGGCATGGGTACATTGTACCTATTTTCCTCTCCTTCTGCAATAATGTTCAGTGAATTAATTTGCATTCATCTTTGCAATCTCATGTCTCATGTTCTTATCAGACACTGCACTGCTGTTTGCTAAAGGGTTGGAGCTTTTGCAGTAGAAGCAGGTGAAATAATTCAGTCATATCCAGATAATGGATTTGGCAGCAGACATTTATGTCAGAGTAGGATCCTAAACATGTGTACTTTTTAGTTATTGTTATTATTTTTATCAATTAAGAGTTTAAAAAAAGAAACTCACAGATGTGAATGTAAATGAATTGTCTTTGGCTCATATTTAATTTTGCCTGACTTCATTAACTGACCACATATTCTCCTTAAGGAATTAAAACGCAAACACTGAACCACTCTGGTATTTCCTTGTCAGACTTCACTTTTTAAATTACTTGTAGCTCATGTTTTTTATAACATTGTGCTAGTTTTATCAGATATTTAGCACCGTTTTTCCCCTGAAATGTAAACCTTGAAATTGAGCTATTTTTCTTCAGTTAGTCCTTATCCTTGTCAGGCCCTTGTCTTTTCATTGTATGCTTCCTGCACGTCAATAGGCATCAGTTTTAAAGCTAGTGCTATCTGATGTTGTGATTCCAGGCCGAACCCTTTTAATCTACTGAGAAATTAATTGCTTATTCCAGTTAGTGCAATTACATGAGTGGTCATACTGTGTTTTATTTTGGATATCATCTGTAGCTATTTTTTAATTTGATTAACTGGCTGTAATCACATGGAGGTGTGATTTATAAAATATAAGCTGTGGGAAAAATGAAATGGACATGATTTTGGGTACTCACCTGAGAAGTAAAACAAAACAAAAACACCATAAAAATGGTGTTTTACTTTTATTTGGCTTCAACTAACATCCCTGCAAGAGCTGCCAGCTAACAGCTGCTGTCAACATGTTGAGGTAAGACTGACCTGTCTGCTTATCTGTGCAAACCTGTCCCTTTTTATTTTCACTTAATGGAGTCAAGAGTTTTCCCCTTGTTTCCACAGAACCACTGACTTCCATAAATAATAAATTCTAACCTAATGTTACACTCCTGTCACCGCTTCCCCTAACACCAGACGCTACTTTTGAAGGCTGAGTTGAGAACACTGCAGCTTCAGCTAAGTTGTGGAAACAAGGCTGTTTGATGTTGTGGTTGTAGAACTGATAGTCCTGTCTGTCCTTCGCAATAGTTTTTTTTTTTGTTGTTTATTCCCAAGTTAATGTTTGTATTGTTTCAGTCTTGTGCTGGTTTCTCATTGTTGGGTCGTTCTCCTAAATCTTCAGTTTAAAGATTTTAGAGATGATCTAATGGTCATGCATATGTCACGTGTGAGACTGACAAATGATGGTCTGGTGGGCAAATGGACTCGCAGATGACTGAGACTTCTGAATGATCAAGTTAGTAGAGTTAATAGGTTTTGTTTATATGTTTGTCTCTGCTCTCTTCTACAGATCTGCAAGGGGAGAGTAATGGCTACTCGGTGCTTGAGGAGGGACAAGAGACTGAAGCAATTGAGGAAAAGTCACTGACCAATGAAGGCTGTGAGCACTCCAGTGATGAAGATGAGAACAAAGAAGTCCATAAGGTTGACCAACAGGAGGTGGAAGCAGATGAGAGCAATGTAGCAGCCCATGACTGCAGTGGCTCTAGACCTCTGCTGTTGGACTCTGAGGATGAAGAAGATCATACACCAAGCACCTTTGCTCAGAATAATTCCTCACAATCACCTGAGTCAGTTCAGGGAGAAGATGTCACCCCAGATGTTTTCTCTAAAGCCCCCTTTCACATTGCGCAGGAGGACTCGGCTGATGTATTTGCTAATGCTCCATTTCCACGTGCCCCCCTCATAGCTCAGCCACAGTTTGATGTGTTCTCGCAGGCTCCCTTTGGAAAAAAGAAGGAGCCCACAGCAGATCATCCAAAGACCTTGTACGCTCAAGCAGCAGGAACTCAGGCTCTAACCTCTGATCAAGGAGTCCTGGGACAAGTTGCCCAGCAACCATTCCGCCCTCAAGCTTTGGCCAAATATTCCCGACACTTTGAGGGACCAGTACCCCAGCAGCCTGTAGCAGCTCACAGCGTAGCGTCCGATGTAAGTAGGCAAGCTGGTGGGGCATCACTCCCTGTTGGACCTCTTCACTCATGGACCTCAGACAAGAATGCTGTAGATCCCTTTGTCTCTGCACCCTTTCACCTAAAGGCCCCACAGGACAAGCCCTGAACACCCACTCCGAAGACAAGGTAGTGGTAATTAACACCACTTAATTATGCTAACTGCAAAAGGCACACTGCATGCTGTCACCAGCGCTGCAGCTGGACTGCAGACCCGCATGGATCTCATTCTTATCTGGTTCAAATTAGATCTGATAGTCCTAGGTCATAATTCCTACTCTCCACTTATTTTACCTTAGTTTCTAACCATTTAGTTGCTTTTAATACTTCTAGTATACATGCACACCAAGACAATGTGGTGGTCAAGCAATTGATTGTTTTCCTGCCTACCTCAGCTTCTCTTTGTGAAGGAGTTCATACAGTAGGTTGGCAGAAGCTTTAGTAGAATAATTTCCTCTTCATATAAGCTTAACTGATCTGGTGACGCCTCATTTCTCCACCATGACAGTTCTTTTCAGAAAGGATGTAACCTCACTGAAGCTTGAAATATGGAAAGACTGAATAACAGTTGGGGAGTGGCATGGTCTGGTTATATGGATTTTGCCAAACAAAAAAATGTTTAAAGCACATAATTCAATAGTTTTGTGGTCATTTTGTTTGACATATTGTTATGAAGCAGATGCTGGATAACATTTTTAGACATTTCAAGGATAAGAATTTTGACATGAAATTTAAATTTTGTTTCCATCTAAAATGTTTGTTTCATGTGTATCATGTTTGTGATCAGTGTCCTCTGATGAAAATGAAATCTCAACGTTTGTTCCATGTAATGTACGAATCTTATGAGTGTTAAGCACAGAAAATTCATTATAGTAGTTCTTAAGTTATTTAAATGTAGAAGATTCAGTTTTCTATTAAAAAAAAGCCTTACACTCATCTAGTACTTCCCTAGTACATATAAAAAACAACTTGCCTTTTGTGCCCTTCTGACAGAACTGCTACATTTACATAATTTATTTGCACTTGCATTCATATGTTTGCCATCTGCAGTGTTACCACCATGCTGCATCTCCGTTGCACATCTTTGTGACCAACTGTGAGAATAGCTGAAGTGGAAATATACTTAATTGTACTTACAATTAGCAGTTCCAGTCAGGGATTCTAAAAGTGGCTTCATAGGAGATCATGAATGATGTCTGATGGATCACATATCTTTTGAATTTATTTCCATTTGCCATTTTATTCTTTGTATCATGGAACACTAATCGGTTCCCACTGTGGCACTTTTAGGAAGGGGGATGCAGTCTGTTTCAACCCAAAGTTTAAACTTTGTATTTCTCTGCTGCAATGGTAGAACTTGTGTTTTCCTTTCTTGGTGAAGTGTACAATCTTTAAAATAAATGTTCTCTTTTCTCACCTGGTCTGCAAACATGAAGATTGCACATAGGCTGAAGAGTCAGGGTTCTCTTAGGAGTGTGTTTTGTCAGCTGTAAAACGTATTTTGAGCGCTGTTGTGCAGGAAATGTACAGAGAAACAGCAACAGATGACAATGTTGGACAAGATAGCACTCAAAATTCTTGTTATGCTGCATAGCCTGTCCTTCAAAATTATGTAAAAAAATAATAAATGAATGTAAATCAAGTTCTGCAAAGGGGTTTTGTTTTCTTGTCCACTACATGTCAAGGGGGAATCTTTGTATGTACTTAGGTACTGAAGTAATAATAATCAGCCTTACCTGGATCAACTACAACAGTTGAGTATTGTGTAAATGTTAATACAATCAATAATAATGGTGTCTGTGACACACTACCATTTACCGTGTTGCTTTGTAATAAACCTTTAATGTTTTACACTTTATGATGCTCCGAAAACTTCCATGTGAATTCTCCAAATCTTGGCATTTGAGAAAATTGTAATTTTTATTAGATTTGTGTCCATCTGGAGTTTATATATATATATATATATATATATATATAATTAGTATTATTATTGCTATAAAAATGTTAACAGATCCAGTACACAATAGAATGTTTACTCAAAGTTTGAAGTATAGGAATAAAAAAATACTGTTTCAATCCTTATGACTAATACATTGTATAGCAACATGGCTAAATAAACGTGCTTGCACTGCTAGCTAAACATGGAGAAATTTGTGAAAGTACCATTTGTGAAATCGAGGCATATTATGCCCCAGGCTTTGCCATGTAATGGTCAAGTAATGGTAATGATCAATGGTGGGTTAAGAAGAGAGACCACAGTGTGTTGTATGAATGATATCAGCATCTGACAGTATAAAGCCAAACAAGTTGAGAACGAGGGGGAGAGAGGACATTGCTAGAGGGCGGTAAGACCTTACGAAAGCCTTTATTTTTTCAATTCAAGAAGAAGAAGAAGCAGCGTCTAAAACTCGCCAGCTGGTGGCGGTATTACGCTCGGCATTGTTTGCCAACCGCCAATAAACAACAAATGAAGAAGCAGACTACGAAGAAGAGGAGGAACGTCAACTGTCCACGGTTTTTTTTTTTATTTTATGTTACGACCATATTCTTCACAAATTATGTTATAACAAGTAAGTAATAAGTATCGTATGACATACATGAAAAGGGGTGTCTTTACACTTAGTTTATTGTCTGTTTTTGTTCAGACAGCACGCGCCTTTTCATGCTAGCTGATAGCTCACATCTAAATGTTTGCGTGATGTTGATGTAATATGAATCGTCACATGAAAAGTCCTCTGTGTTTAAATTAGGTTGAACAAGTAACGCGAGTTGATTGTCTTTCTGAGCATCATGGCTGCTCCGAGAGCACTCCCTCAGAGCAAAGAGACTCTGCTGCAGAACTACAACAAGAGGCTAAAAGATGACATTAAGTCCATCATGGACAACTTCACAGAAATGATCAAAACAGCAAAGGTAATGCTAAAAATGTTTCATAGTAATCGGTCAAACCACTGTCTTACATCTTTTTTTTATATATATATATATATATATATATATATAATAACTTCTCAGGGTCAGGGTGTAATATTGTCGCTCATTTTTCTTTGTCCAGATAGAGGATGAGACTCAGGTTTCCCGAGCAGCCCAAGCAGAGCAGGACCATTATGAGATGCATGTAAGAGCAGCCAACATTGTAAGTGTGACACAAACTTCTGACAACACATCAACTGTTAATTTTCCTGTAATAAGTGAACGTAAATAAACCGTTACTAATTACTTTGGTGAATTAGTGAAATACATCATTTTGGAAATTGGCATTTTTTTAGAACATGAAACCAAAGTCTGCTTTTTGCCTGCTTTGTTTTGTGAAATTTGCAAGCTCTGAAAGTCTCTTTATTCCAGAAAACAAAGGGGGAAAAAAGCTACTGTCGTTCATTACTAAACGAGCATCCCCTCCTGTGTGTTGCTGTTTTAGGTTCGTGCCGGTGAATCCCTCATGAAACTGGTTTCAGATTTGAAACAGTTTCTTATTCTCAATGACTTTCCATCTGTGAACGATGCCATTAGTCTCCAGAACCAGCAGCTCCGGGCACTGCAAGAAGAGTGTGACAAAAAGCTCACGTCGCTCCGGGATGAGATCGCCGTCGACTTGTATGAGCTTGAGGAAGAATATTACTCCTCCAGGTACAAGTAGGCTCATACCTGCCCCCATCCCACCACTCTTCTGTTCTCCCATGTCCAGCACCTGTGTACTGTATCACATTTTATCTTTCACAGCTGAAATGAGGAAGGGTCTAGCTGCCACATCTAAACCTGACAACTTTTTTTGTATTTCACGGTCTCAATCAAACAGAACTGTGCATCAGCACAAAGTCTTGCAGAAGGTCATTGTGATGACCCTCAGTTTACTAAGTGCCTTTTCATTGTTACAGTTTTACAAGTGCCTTGACTTTTTCTTGCTGTATTCTTTCTTAACTATTGGTCAACGCAAAGATATTAAAAGGATCACACCACTAAATATCTGCTGTGTGAGTGCATGCAGCTTTTGAATTACAAGTCAACGTGCAATTTGGGGAATAAAATTGAGTTTACTGTTGCAGTATGTAGGATTTTTTGTTGACTAGGATACATTTTCAAAACTTTGAACCAACGGCATTGATGTGAATTTACTGAAGGTTTTTATCTAAATGGTGATCAGGCTGTTAGTTTTCTGCTCTGCAGCGACCAATGAAACTTAGATATTTTAACAATAGGTACATAGCAGGGATTAATGTTTTATGAAATGTCAGAAATGTTGCCTCCTCATCATATAACAGCAGGTTTTCACATGTAAATAATAATGAATTTTAATTAACTGGCTGTTTTAACTATGGGTGAATTGTTAGACGGTTTCTAAAAATTACAACACAAAGATTTGCATGAAACAAAAAACATACAAAACTAAAAGAATAATTTCTCATGTATAATGTTATCAAGACCATATGTCATATTTAAACACAAGATATAATGGCTTTTCTAAAAGATTTTAGGTAAAGATTGTACATTTAAATCCAACTTTTTGCTGTTATTTATTTGATTTACAAATCTAAAGCTGCTTAGAGTTTTGAAATTAGTTTTCTGTAAAGTTGACTTAATTTTGTTCTTTCCGTACGAAAAAAAAACACAATCTGTAACCATGAAAGTGGAATCAGTCACACATGGTGCAGTTAGACGTTTGTGTCGGCTGTTTCAGTAAACCCAGAATGATTGAGAAATAAAGCAGAGACAAAATGCTGCCGTAGTTTGTCTTGTTTTCTTTAAGAAAGCATAAAATAATGACTCTCAGCTGTGCTTGGAGCTTACTAGCTGTGGACCTTCCTTCCCCCCTGCACTTGCTCTGCTTTCTCCCATCAGCAACTAATCCTATTCTTTTGCTGATCTTAAACAGTTCGTAACAGATCATACCTGTAGAACGTAGAAAATTAAAGCCAGTTTTATATATTGTTTCCAGTGCTTCTACATAACCTCCATGCTTCTATTAAATGTGTGCTTTCATGTGCTCTTCTATGTGTATGAGCATGTTTATTCTGACCTGCTGCTGTTGTGTGCTCCTCTCTTTCTGTGCTGCACTGATTCTTTGCCTCCTACTGGTTTCTGCTACGCAAAGCTACAGTCAGTGGGACAGTACTGACCTGCCTCTGTGTGAGGCCTACCGACGGCGAGACAGCTGGGCCTCTCCTGACAGCAGTTGCAGTTCTAACCAAGATGACCGAGAGGACACCGATGGATCGCCCTCACAGGAGACAACCATCCAACACCACGCCAATGGACATGGGACTGGAACCCTAGAGAAACCATGAGAGGAGGGCGGGGACACTGACTACAACACCAAATGAACATAAGCGCTCTGTGTGACGTGGAGAATTTTGTTTTGATTACACTTTGTGAAGTAGTGTTTTGTTAGATTTGTTTTGTGGATGTGAAACTGGACTAAAACTTGGGAATTTAGGATTTATTTTGTATTTACAGTCATAAGTGAAGAGTTTAATAAACTCGTGAACAAAAACCTTAGAATAGCCACCTGACACCTAATGCTACGTGACATTCCCTTCTGTTTAACTTTTAGAATAACGTACTAAGACTACATTACCATTATTTAGGAAATTTAATGCACACTTCATGTTTTCAGTTCATTTTTTAAGTAAACATTTGTCAATTTGTTTTATATACTTTGCAAAAGTATTAAAAATGTATCAATCTAGTTTTATTTGAAAGTTAAAAAAATATCAAATTAAAAAAAAAAAAATCTGTTTTGTTTTTAATGAAATCCGTTTCTGAAAACCTTAACAAAAGAAATCTACAGCCAAATGCCCAGAGTAACGGGAGTAAAAGCCAAAGATCCTTCAGGTCTTAATATATTTTTATTGATTAAAAAAAAATGTACAGGCCTTTTTTCTGAAATGTGACTTTCATACTTTCATAAGTGTTAATTCAGTAGCACATATAATAATAACCAATCACAGAAGAGCATCTCACTTGCCAATACAGTTAATAATTTCCATCTACTCCCTGCAGACTCAACATTTTTGCTCAAAGTTTGCAACTATATTTAAATCATAAGTCATGTCAGATCATCTAACATGACGCATTACATAGCAAATGCAGAGTACAACCACTGGAAGCTTTATACAACAATTACAAGTTACATCCTTGTCATAGTAACTGCCATTGTTAAACTTAGATAAACCACTCCTCACAAATTCTATGTTAAGTAAGAAAAACTAAGACAGAACAATAAAAGATTAATATCTCCGATTCATTTTCTTGAACTTCTCGTAGTGGTAGTCGTCTGTGGCCTTTTCGTTGTTTGGACGTTTGCGGTAGTTGGGCGGTGAAGGGGCTGTGAGAAAAAATTTAAAAAGAGAATTCAGATTATTTCAAGTAATATTTATATATCATATCTAAAAGAATTCTTTATATAGACAGTTCATTTTTCCAAATAGCAAAAATATTAAGTTATGTATCAAAAAGGTACCTAAAATACAAACATTATCAAACTGTTTGACTATAGCAGCACGACATGAACAATTATCTAAAGTCTGTTGCAACAACTATTACTTGATACTGTGGTAGACTGTGTGGCAGAGAGAAGACTTGTACCTTCTGGTCCTGGTTTCTCTGTGTCGCCCACACGTAGTGGTCTTGCTTTGGGCTCTTCTCTGTGTCTGTGGTGCCTCTGAGGTGCATTTACATCCTCATGATAAACTTAAAAAGAAAATGCCAAAATCAGCTAAACATTCATGTCAAATGTGAAAAATTTCTTAAATTAATTAATGTTTACACCTCAATATGAACTTACAGCGGTTGTGTTGAACATAATTCACAGCAATGTTTGTAGGAACAAATGATGTTCCTTGGTCTTTTTTCTTGTTCCTTTGTTCTGCCAGAAGTTTGGCTTTTGCATCCTCTGTCTGGATAATATTTTTTATCTTTGCACTGGACAGAAATCACATCAACAAGATATCAGGATTACTCCCAAATTTCAATGCAAAAGGGCATTCTTGTAAAAAGACATCTTTAATAATAAATAAATAAATAAATAAGAAACTTTAGATAATCTTCTAGACATACTCGATGCCAAGATCAACTTCAGGAATCCCACTTAGCATCTGATTGGACAACATCTCCTCTGTCTTCTTGGCAGAGTTGACTCGGATGCTTTCAGGCAGTTCGTACAGGTGGTCCTCTGCATTCTTCACCTTAACTTTTTGTTCCTCAGCCTCCACCATGCCCTTCTTCTTTTTTAACTCAGTTTCAATATATTTCATCCTGTGAGGAGAAAAGAAAAAAGGATTTTTTTTACTGAGGGAATTCATTCAGTGACTACGAAATGCTGCAGAGTACATTCTTAGATTTTGCTATTTAAATGTCCTAAAACAAATTAGATAGATAGCTTTATTCATCCCCTAAAGGGGAAATTTATTTCCCACCAAACATCTCATACATACACAGTGATGAAAAACACGATAAAGACCATAAATATGTAAACATACTAAAAACTGTTTAAAAAAAAAAGAACTACAGGTGTTCATTAAAAAAATCTGACAGCTACAGGAACAAAAGACCTTCTGAAGCGTTCAGTAGATTATTAAAAACTATTAAAAACATCATGTAGAGGATGGTTTTTCAAGGAACAGAATTGGACCCAATTCTTTTTGCCAACTTTTTTAATCAACTTGTTAATTCTGTTTTTGTCATTTACACAAATGCTGCTTCCCCAACACAACACAGCATAGAAAATAACACTGGCTAAAAATTAATACCATTTAGATCTAAAATCACTAATGCAAACAAACTATGATGGCTTATCACACTGACTAAACAGGTGTTGTATTTTCCATTTACATTTATGTTTACATTAAGCTTATATTTTAGTTTATATTTAAATT
Source organism: Rhadinocentrus ornatus (assembly GCA_037177495.1). Taxonomy (NCBI): domain Eukaryota; kingdom Metazoa; phylum Chordata; class Actinopteri; order Atheriniformes; family Melanotaeniidae; genus Rhadinocentrus; species Rhadinocentrus ornatus. The sequence goes on along the minus strand of JBAMHW010000012.1, from coordinate 21,476,254 downwards.
ATGAATGCAAAGGATATAAGTTGGCTGGTTGAGGTTTTGGGTTGGGATGTTCCCATTTTTAACAGGATGTATTGTATGTATTTTATTTTAGACAAGAAGCTAAAAGAGTCAGCTCTTAAATTCTTGGAATTAATGCTTACCACACATTCTGTCAGTCACTAAAACCTTTAGCTAAGAGGGCTGTTATGCCAAAGAGGAAATGTCAAGGTATTGAATATTAAAGCAATGAGCAACTTCCATGCTCAATCTTGCCTGTGTCCTGTCTTGCTCAAATAAAGTTTTATTCTAACACATTCTAATGATCTTCAATCATGCCAAATTGAGTCAGACAGAATAATTATCCATCATGTCGGGTAAGCACTGCATAGCTGGATCTCATGATGAATAAAATTAGCAGCTAACATAATCCCTTTTCATTGAATCAGCTAACAAATCAGAATAGACAGAAGCATTTCTAAAAGAGGAGGTACTGCTGTTATGTGTCATTTGATTACAATTTCTAAACACTAAAACATGTAACCCCTATTTAATCAAAACGGAGTCTTTAAATCTGATCAACATGTGCTCCTGAAGCTGTGTCAGCACACTGAGAAAGGCAAATATTGCAAGGGCGAGTTTTTGTGTGAATGTTTATGTAACTTGAAGGAAAAACAAACTAAAAACCCATACATACATGTCTGCATCCTCATCTCTTCTGTTGGTCTCAGCTGAGAATGATGTGCCAAGGTTGAGGTCCGTGTCATCTTCGGTCCTGTTTGGGGATCAATTTTTCCACGTTTTGCAATTATATATTAAGGCACACAGTCTGAAAATTATATTGCATCAGAATCAGTTGTAGACTCACATGTCTCTATTCCTATCTTTCACTTTCTTCATGTCGACAACACCCCCAGTCTTCAGTTTAAAGGGATCATTCTGTCAAAAGATGACATTTTATTAATACAAAGTTTAAAGACGTCAATCAAACGCACGTATTTTGGTTTGAAAAAGGGACTTACATCGATTTCAACTTCTGGCGGCAGGTTTTCTCCAACCAATAAAGCGGTCACACTAAGAGGAAAAATAAAATGTTGTAAATAGGAATACTTAAGGGCATCTCATTTGTTTCGTCATTCTGTGCCCTAATCCTAAAATGGAAAGCATATTCGCATTACCTCACACCGCTCTGTCGTTTCCTCAAACTTTGAAGCTCTTTTGCCTCCTCTACTTTCGATCTAAACAATAAAAAAAAAACCTACTTAAACCACAATGGTTACCCAGCTTATTTTATCGACGTGAAAACTTTTTTATTTTGATGCACGGCGTCAGCTCGCTAGCTAACACGTTATTCTAAACATGTCGTCAAATTACCTGACTTCTTCGGTCGTTTCAACTTCTTCTTCATCATCGGACGAATCCCTCCTCCGCCTGAAGTTTTTACCACACGGCATCTTTGATATCGTTTAATTAATATTTATAAGCGCTCGCAAATATAGCATTTTACATTAGCCGCTTGTTGGGGGGGGGGATGTAACAAACGTACAATAATATTTTGTCACTTCCGCTTGTGCAAAAATCTCTTCCGTTCTCTTTTGTTGACCATAACAATCATGGCGACTTACGCACAGGTCGGCAGGTTGTTGGGTATTTCAGCAAGATTTTTGCATCCGTAAGTTAAATTCTTTGCAAGAAATGAGCAGGCATTGCCCCCCTCACCCTGTTTATTATAATTAGTATTACATTAACCTCTGAAGAACCAGGGTACGGATGTGGCTAACTGGCACGTTAGCTTGCTTGCTAAACTGTGGAATGACGCAGACTCTCTTTTCAACTACAGATTTTGAGGGGAGATATACGTATTACTTATTAATTACCTCTATTATCTTTTAATTTACCGCTATAGCTCCTTTGAAATTGCTCAGAATTCATAACAAACAAATTTGTACGAGCATAAACAAGTTAAATATGCAAATAAACACGCTCTTTTTAAGTTTGAAGTTTGAGTCAGCTACTGAACATTGTGATGTATACTTAGTTTTCTGCATAGCTTCAAATGCTTTTACAGGACTAGCACTATGAAAGAAGTTCTGCTCAAAATTTCCGATTCAATTGACCTTTGATTCTGAATTAAATTAATTGTATAACTGGATTAAGTGCTTCTTGGTCAGTCAACCTTCTGGTAAATTACAAACTTGCTTTTTTAGGGATTTGTGACCTTGGAATATTTCCATCCCAATGTTGTTCTATATGTTACTAAGTTATTATTATTTTCATTATTATTATTGTTATTGTAATCTGTATTTTCTAAGACTATCTTTACTTTCCAGTTTAGGTAACATGAGCTGCTGAGAGTGGAGATTAAAGTTCAGTATACACAGTTCCCACTGTGTTGGTATTAAGATAAAGATGATTGTTCAAAGAGGAACTGCTTGTCAGTGTCAGTCTAAGGGTTTAGACAGCCAAACTTTTCTGAGCGTGTTGCTGGCATCAAAGTTTGTTTGTTTAAAACAAATAAAATAAATCACAGATTAAAGCTTTGTCAAATTGTAGAGAACCAATCAACTTTTCTTGGTATCAGAAAATTGCCTATGAATGTTTTTGGTCAAGTTTGGCTACCCGTTACGTTTTGCATATAAATTTGCAGTTTTTTTTCAATATCTAAATATTTAAAGTACCTGTAAACCTCTACATTTTATGAGATAAAAACTGTTAATTACAAGTGTATAATCTCCAGATGGATTATGACTATACTGTGCTACCTTTTCTTAAAACCTAGTGTAACAATTTAGTTCTGTTACAGAAGAATACCATGTATTTTTATTAGCATGCACAAAATATTTGTAATAGATCAATCTCAAATAGTCTACAAGTTTTGACCTAATTTCTGACACATCCTTAAATTGGAAAGAATAGTAAAAAGGATGATGTGGTAGCTTGATATATTTATTTTAACAGACATATAATTGTTTGCGAAGTAACCCTTTTAATTTTTATATGTACTGTTTCAGTTTTGCTGGCAGTGGGTGTCAGAGCACTGGACTCCACTTACTTTCACATCCTACAGGAGTCTCCAACAGATGGCCACAAAACCCCCTCTGGGTTGTTCCTGGTTTGTATTCCAGTAGCATCCTGTGCTATCCATATGTTCAACACTGAATTCATACAGAAGTGATTGTCTTAAATGGCACTCTGAATACAGCAGTACAGGTGCAGATCAGGTGCTTTGTGTGTTAAATGTGCAGGTGCTTCTACGATGTGTTGAATCAGTTTTCATCCTGAACGGATGCGGGCCACACTGTTTCAGTAAATTAAAGACTGAACGTGAACAACGGAATTAAAATGCATTTGAGTGGCTCTGGAAACTGCAAATAATGGAAAATGAAGTATACAATATCAAAAGATATGTAGCAAAATATGGGAAAGTATTTGCGTTTTAAAATATTTACATAGCAGCACAAGTGCCGTTTGCTAAATTAGACACCGTAATACTAAGATATGACACAAAATTGCATGACTGGTGCAGTCATAGTATTGTACAATATGATTATTGCACAAGAAAAGAGCATGTTGTGAGAAAATCTATTATCTGTACTTGTAATACAATAACAAAACACATCCTTAATGTTATCTAACATCTGATGTTACATTTTTCTTCCTTGTGTTGTGTCTGTGTTTAGGAAGAAACATGTTTGTGCAGACACAGGACACACCAAATCCAAACAGTCTGAAGTTTCTGCCTGGTCAGACAGTTCTTGAAGAGGGAACCATGAATTTTGCGGGCCCACGTGATGCACACTGCTCACCCTTAGCAAGGTTTGTGACATTGTAATTACAGCCTAACTAATCTCAGTATAGTATGCCACAGGTGAGTTTTTTTTTAAGTACAGTTACTTCAGTGTTTTACTTTTTCTGACCTTGTTTCCCCTATTTCCCCACTGTGGACTGTAGATCTTACTAACAATTAAAGTTATGTTTGAGAATGTTTTTTTTTTTTTGCATTTTCAGAAAATATAAGTAAAAACTTTATAGTCTTCTGTGTTCGCTTTAAGATGTTCTTTATTTTGCAGTCAGTGTACTTAAAGGTACAGTGTGTAGCTTTTTTGTTTTTTGTTAGCAAAAATCAAGAATTGCTTTCATAAATATGTATTTTACCACAGTCTAATCACAATCCCATCCCAATGAAAGCGTTCCAGAAGCTTAGAATTAGATGTTTATAAATACATAGGTGGCGGCTCACCCAACCGGAGGCTACCATGTTGCATCGCCATCTTTCAATACAGTAGCCGAAAGGGGACAAACTTGTTAGCCTTGTGCGTTTTACCTGCGAGTCCCTGCTGTTTCGGGGGGAGG
>JBAMHW010000012.1:21459386-21471825 GCA_037177495.1 Rhadinocentrus ornatus | reverse complement strand
ACATTAGCTGTTAGCAGTAGCTTGGTACTAAATACATGGAGGGCACGCTTGTAACTTATTGGCATAAAAAAAATAATGATTATGTATCGTTCTGTTCCTCATCACCTGACCGGACACTCGAACTTCACATTTATAAATCTCCGCGGCTTCCGTAGTCGTAATAACGCTCTTCAACGGTGAGGCTGCAGTAGATGGGAGTTACTAGATGGGAGTAATTCTTACACACTGCGGCTTTAAAGCAAAGTTTCTAAATCTGCTGCTTAATCTGCTTCTTTAATTTCTAATTGAGATGTAACAGATAAAATGTTTTATGAAACCATAAACAATGCCACAGCTATACTGTAAAAATATTCTCGTTTTCTTGTTTGTTGTTTGTTAGACAAAATGCTCTTAACAGCATTGTAACATATTGTTGAAAACCCTCTTTTTAAAAAAATATATTTATTTAAGATTAACTTTGCAGTTAGTTGCCAATGTCTTAAACCTTAATTATGTTGTGTGTTGTCTCCAGACAGCTGTTTAGGATTGATGGAGTCAAGAGTGTATTCCTGGGCCCCGATTTCATCACCATCACTAAGGTAAAACAAGGTCCAACATATTCAAATCTCATACTCTAACACTGTGGGACATTGTTGCTTTGTACACTTTTTTTTTCTAAATTAGTCGGATGCAACTATGGAATGGAAAGTAATCAAACCTGATGTATTTGCTACTATCATGGACTTCTTTACTTCTGGACTTCCCATTGTAAATGAGGACAGCAAGCCAAGTGCAGATACAGGTAAAGACTTCAGTTCGACAAGCAGGACAGAAACTGAATAATGCTGTTATAGACCAAAGATCTCCAATCTCCACGTCTCTCTTCAGCCCCATCAGATGATGACGATGAAGTAGTGGCTATGATCAAAGAGCTGCTGGATACTCGAATAAGGTAACAGCTGATAAAAATTCACATCAGAGACATCAGAGGCTGTGGCACTTAATTGCAGCTTTCTGTCCTCCTGTCGCTCATGATTGATTCCTCAGGCCGACAGTGCAGGAGGACGGAGGGGACATTCTGTATCGGGGATTCGAAGATGGTGTTGTTAAACTGAAACTGCAGGGCTCTTGCACCAGTTGCCCCAGTTCAATTGTTACCTTGAAGAATGGAATTCAAAACATGCTACAGTTTTATGTACCTGAGGTTGAATCAGTGGAGCAGGTTTGTCCACTTCTTCTTGTTAGCATATGATTTTAAATATGATATTTAGTTATGTCACTGCATCTGACTAATAACTTTTTTACTGAAATTTTGTTTTCAGCTATGGACTGATTAAATTAATTTAATATTGGTTGAATTAACTTTTAAAGAAAAACAGCTCGTTCTTATGTCTGTTTAATGTGGGTTTCTGTTTATTTCTTCAAATGAAAGTAATTCACTGAAGCATTTTAAGATGTTAAAATTGTGAGTAAATATATATATATATATATATATATTTATATATAAAACTTAAAAAAATATTTTTACAGGTGAAAGATGAAGAGGAAGAGGAGGCAGCTCAAGTGTGAACTACTGAAACCAGCAGAACCACATATAGACACCCCCGCTCACACACTTCCCCCAACCACCTGCTTTATTTCAATCATATATGCAGTAAAATAACCAGTTGTATATCACAGCTGTGTGAAAGAACTCATCATCACTACTCATCCAGATGTTATCATTGATTTTGGTATCTGTGTTCTGTTTATTAGCAGTTTCTTTTATTAAATTTGAGACAAAATCGCTCAGTTATAAACAGATTGTGCAGTGGAAATGAACTGTATTTATTCTTTCATATTGGATTTACACATGTTCTGAATCAGTCAGCAAAACAGCCTTTAGGATAAAAAATACTATATACTGTATAAATAAAGATTGTTGAAATATTTTCCAAATATGTTCTTGGTATGTGCATCTTTGATGTGTGTATACATGTGTTAGGTTTTACCTGATTTGACAGACATGTCTCCACCATTATATACTTTTAATGAATATATTGTACAGTTGTTTCCTCATGACTGACTTCTGCTCCACTCCACTCATACTTCTCATCACTGGGTGCTTGCAGGGAATACAGGTCAGTCATTGTGTTGTGATGTTACTTCACGGCTTACTGAATTGCAGTAGCAGGATGTACGTGCTGCCCTGCCCATGAATCGCATCCTGATGCCACGTCAGGAGTGTTGCGTTTGGGGGTGCCACCCGAGTGACAGGCCGCTCGACTAATCACATGGTGCTTTTGAGGAACGCGGTTGGCTCTGTGAACTGAGGGGCGAGGCTTATTGACAGGCGTCCCTCGCTACCCGAGATCTGAGTAGCTGAATCAGGCAACTGAGCTGTAGACATGTGTGGTGAGTGATGTATTTATTCTGCGTTTATATTATTAAGTGAGAAATCTATGTTGCTCTATTTCAGTTAAAAAAAAGAAGGTAAACTAAAGTGGAATATTGCTGGTATATTGTCGTTTTAGGCTGAAGGCTAGCTAGGGTGGCTAACCTGAGACTGGTAAGCTTGTGTTGTTGCTGCTAGTCAGCTAAATTTAAAACAATGTTTTCTATTAATTGCTCTGTTTAACGAACCGTGAGTAATTTTTGCGTGTTTCAGACAGTAAGGAAATATATGAAAGGCAGAGGAAAATCACCCCTTTCTTTATGCTAACGTCATGAAGCTAATGAAACCTGCAGTTACTGTACGCTCATTACTGAACTTTCCACTAGCTTAATCTATTTCACACAGATTTAAAAAAATATATATATTATTATGTGATGAGGAGCTGCCACAACCCTGTTTTCTCCGAAAGGTTAAATAGCAGCATTGAGAAGAAAATGTAACTAGAAGTCCTTTCAGGTTGTAACACTCGTGTAATGCTTCCTTATAGCTTTAATTTTGTATATGATTCATTTTTCTTCATTGAAAATGAGTTGCGATGCTTCGTAAGCGTTTGTCACTGCCCTCAGCTACACTCGTGACTAATTACTGATTTATCTGTATACCATTACTGTCTATAATTTCATTTTACCAATCAGACCAGATAAACCTGTTTGTATTTTTTCTATCAATATCTACTATCACTTTGCTCAAGTAAACATTTAGTCTTGTTAATCTTTCTTGTGAATTAAAGGTCGTGATTCATCTACCTTGTCCAGTATTTATCGTTTGCCCCACACTGCCTCCCTCCGTCACTTGCTGCCCTGAATACAAGTCCTATGTGCTGGCGGTCTACAGGTTCTTTATTTGCATTTATCGGGCAGCGCTTGGCTGTTTAACAGGCTGCATTTCATGGTTGCTTCTGGTCTTTTATGTTGGCTGTTACCTACGTGTGTCTGTTATCTATTGAACAGGGTGCCAGATGTTTGCAAGAGGTAATAATTATTTATGAAAGAGAAAATGAAAGACTCATGTCTTGATTAATGATAGAAGCATAATTACTTTAATTTATTCTAGTAATATTACTCAAACATTTGTCAGTATGATTGAAAAAAAAGAGAACAACTTAAAAAGATATGTACAAATAAAAAACTCAAACTTTTTGGTTGTTGTTGGTCTTTTGTTGCTGTTGTAATCTCACCCCTACCCAACATAGACAGTTTGTAAGGGCTTGCTTTCAAATAACCTCCCTTGTAAAACTGGTTTCTCATTTAGTTCTCATCCACTTTTAGACAATAGATTATTAATAGAATAGGATGGCATCACCAAATAATGCCTGTCCCAATTCAATAAAAAATTACTTTTTTTTTTTTTTTTTTTTTTTTTAGCAACTAAACATTGTTAAAATCAAAATGGTCTAATGTTTGGATTTTAGTAAGATCTACACAAGAATTTGTAATGTTGTTCTATTCTGATGTATTCAGTAAAACATAGATTATCTTTGTATTTCACTTACATTTGTCAAATTGTTTTGGGTTTTTTTCCCCAGGAATCTTTGCCTATCTCAACTATCATGTGCCAAGGACTCGCCGTGACATCCTTGAGATCCTTCTTAAAGGTCTGAGACGTTTGGAATACAGAGGCTACGACTCAGCTGGTGAGAAAGAAGGAATAAGATCATGGCCACTACCTTTTGTTTTGTTTTTTTACCCCAAAACTGTCTCCATTTATTTGGATAGTACCACTCAGTAGATAGTGATTTGACTGTGTTCTATGATGTATTGTAGAAATATTTTGTTTGGATGTGGTTCAGGAGTAAGAGCAGTCATGAGCTTGTCAGTGGTTCAGTCCCCATCTTCTCTAGTCTGTTTCTGTGTCAAGAAACATACAAATGCCCCTGATGTCAGTATATGAGGGTCTGTGATAAAGATATATGCTCAAAACATGTTTTAAAAAGTGCTCTAATCGTCAGATGTACAACAGTTGAGCAAGATTTTCAAAAGTTTATTTAAATGTAGTCCATTTGCCAGTCACACCTGATGTTCTGAGTATATTCTTCTGTAATTACTCGGTTTTATAATTTGTTAGGTGTGGGAATTGATGGAGGCAACGGCAAGGAGTGGGAGTCAAATGCCAAGACTATCCAGCTGATCAAGCAGCGTGGAAAAGTAAAGGCTCTTGATGAGGAAATCCACAGTAAGCAGAAATTAAGTTTCTCACTTTTCAAAAATAAATAATAATAATAAAAAACTCTTGACTTATCATTTGTCCTATGGTAAAGTTTGGAAACTAAACACGTTGAGATTTTTTTGTTTTATCTTTAGAGCAGCAGGATATCGACTTGGACGTAGAGTTTGATGTCCACCTTGGCATTGCTCACACCCGCTGGGCCACTCACGGTGTGCCCAGCCCAGTTAACAGTCACCCACAGAGATCTGACAAGAGCAATGGTTGGTTGTGTTAAAGAAGCTGAACAAATTTCCAGTGTGCCTCCATCCACATATTTGAAAGTTTACAATAATCCTTTTGGTTTGCAGAGTTCATTGTGATTCACAATGGAATTATTACCAACTACAAAGACCTGAGGAAATTCTTGGTAAGCAAATGTTTGTTTATCCTCTCTTTTTTTTAATTGTACACTTAATTTCATCTCTCTGGTATATTATCAGGATTTATCATTTTTATGTTCACAGGAGAGCAAAGGCTATGACTTTGAATCAGATACCGATACAGAGACCATTGCCAAGCTGGTGAAGTACATGTATGACAACCGAGAGAATGACGACATCAATTTTGCCACACTGGTTGAGCGCGTTACTCAGCAGCTGGTAAGGACATGCCAATGACCACCAGTGCTACAGAGGTAATAGGAGAAGAAGAAAAAAAATAACTCTATTGTTCTTCCACCTACCAGGAGGGAGCATTTGCCCTGGTGTTCAAGAGTGTCCACTATCCCGGAGAGGCAGTTGTCACAAGGTAGGCTCATGTGGATGTAGTCAAAGTGAGATATTAAACATCATTTTTGTTGATTAATGTCTTCATTAAAATGTGAACACTCAGGTCAGTATATATACTCCATGGAATAATACAATAGTTCAATTCTTTGCCACTTCAGATGAGATATAATGTACAAAATTGTCTTGTGTTTTTGAAGGAGGGGAAGTCCTCTACTGATTGGAGTGCGCAGTGAGCACAAGCTGTCCACAGATCACATTCCTGTGCTCTACCGCTCCTGTACTTGAACATTTCTCTACCTATTCTAATTTATCCATGTTTCATTGTATGAATGTGACTCAGTCCCTGTTTCCTTTATTTCCAAGCTGGAAAAGACAATAAGAGCTGCAGTGTCCTTCCCAGGATCGACCAGGACACCTGCTTGTTCCCTGTAGATGAGAAAGCTGTAGAGTACTACTTTGCCTCTGATGCTAGGTAAGTAGATAATAGTATTATTGTGTCACACATGAACATTGTTGCCCAGCTCCAGTTGTCTCACTTTTATCTATGGGACATAAGTCACAATTTCAATGTGGATTCTGACTGATGTCTCATATCATGACAGTGCTGTGATTGAACACACAAACCGGGTAATCTTCCTGGAGGACGACGATGTGGCTGCCGTGATGGAAGGTCGGCTGTCCATCCACAGGATAAAGCGCAGGGCAGGAGACTACCCAGCCCGCGCCATTCAGACCCTGCAAATGGAGCTGCAGCAGATCATGAAGGGTGAGCGGAGGGTCGGCCTTTGTGTTTGCATTTTCTTCCCATTATTTATTGCTACAGTCTATTTGCAAATAAATCATTTGTAAGCAACCTTGTAATTTTGTCTCAAACCCTCCTATTATCCCATGTACGCAGTAATGAGAAAGTAGCTACTAATGGAGGCCAGCTTGCTTTTTACAGCTTTCCCTGAGGTTATCTTTGTTATCATCCAAGTGCTTAGAAACTTGCTGGATCAGTTGCACCCCCCCCAAGAAAGTCATCCTTGATGTTAAAACGAGCCCGAAGTTTCTGAACCTTATCACCCTCACATTCCCCCTCTGTGCCTCAGTTTACATTTTCTGCCCTCACTATGTTCTAGGAGAGTCAAATGCTGTTGTTGTTTTTTTTAAGACAGGTTGATGGTTTATTTAGTTTCTGAAATCTTGTGTCAAATCCTTTTTTTTTTTTTAAAGAAGAAGCTGAATCCAGCAGATATTTGCCTTTTTTATTTTTTTATTTTAAAAAAAAGGCAAATGTTTAATCAAATCACAAGATTAAGTAACTTTTTGCTACACTCACTGCTTTGAAAGGGGCCAAATGTAATGTCAAATGATCATTTCTTGTCAAACTCATTTCCCTCTGTAGTCCAGCAGAGGGAAACCAATGCAGGCTTCGCTTGACATTCCTTTGTGGTCCTGTCATTACTCAGCCTCTTTCCACGTCTCATTTTCTGGAGCCTTTCTGCTAAATAACCTAATTTGTGTGACCCAAATTGCTGTGAGAGGCAGGCTGAAAAACACATGCATTTTAGACTGCCACAGTTGTTATTGATAGCACAACAGTATCTCCCTGATGTTTTGTGTGTGGTTTCTTTTTTTTTATTTTTTTATTCAGTTTGGTGGATGAATTGTCCTGTGGCTCCAAATATGTGCATGAAGCAAGAATAAGACTGAACTCCCTACATTTTCCAGTAAAGCCAGACTATCAGTTAAACACTGAAATGTTTTCCTGCTCTTCCTGAAGGATTGTGGTTTTCAGAAGCTTAATATGTGTCAACAAGACCTCTCAAGTGACCTCATGTTGGCTCACACTTTATTAAACAAAAGTCCCTCACTATGTTCTTAAGAGGCTTTTGCCTGTTTTACTAGTTTGGGCGGTTTTCCACTGATATCTGACCCTTGTGTCTCAGGCAACTTCAGCTCTTTCATGCAGAAGGAGATCTTCGAGCAGCCAGAGTCTGTGGTGAACACCATGAGAGGGAGAGTCAACTTCGACAATAACACAGGTTAAAGAAACATCTTATCAGTTCTCTTTGTGTACGATTTAGTTTATCACTCACATATGTTCACATTTTACAAAAGGAAAGCTGACGCAGGCATATCTTTTTTCTGCATACAAATCCATTTTTATTTCAAAGTCAAATTTTACCAAACAAGTCCAATGAGTGACTTTATTCTTATTGGGAATGCAACAATCTTCCACCTACCAGGATGGAGAAGATGAATGAAATCAAGCTAAATTAGCACATGTATCTCATTGGTCATTTTCTGGCATCTTGGTGGTATTTCCGAATGATTGATGGTGGATTAGCTGCTTGTTTTGCTTTCAGTGACTCTTGGTGGACTAAAGGACCACATTAAAGAAATTCAGAGGTGTCGGAGACTTATTCTTATTGCCTGTGGAACCAGTTACCATGCTGGAGTAGCAGTAAGTAGTCCTTACCACCTCCTCTCTGCTGTCAATTGATTGACTAATGTGAAATGTGAGGTCTGTATTATGGCGCAAGTAAGAGGTTTAAGTCCTGGCACACTACTCTGAGCTGGACAGGCTCATTTTACAGCAGCAGTACTAAGTTGTCCTCTGTCACTTACCAGACCCGCCAGGTCCTGGAGGAACTTACTGAGCTGCCTGTCATGGTGGAGCTGGCAAGCGACTTCCTGGACAGGAATACACCAGTCTTCCGAGACGATGTCTGCTTCTTTATCAGCCAGTCAGGTGTGTGGCTTTATTCCTTTTTGTGCGTGATATTTTTCTGCTGTACCTTGCACTCTTTCGTTAAATCTCAAACCAGACTCTCATATTTGCAAAAACTGTTTCCTGCTAAGTTTTTCTGCTAACCCTGCAGGAGAGACTGCCGACAGCCTCATGGCCTTGCGCTACAGCAAGGAGAGAGGGGCTCTGACCGTGGGCATCACCAACACAGTGGGCAGCTCCATCTCCAGGGAGACTGACTGTGGGGTCCATATCAATGCTGGACCAGAGGTTGGAGTTGCCAGCACCAAGGTAATCCACCTCTGTGCAAGGACTTTAGTTTATGTGTTTTATAGAAATGTTTTCACCACAGATACAGTGATGTAGTCAGTCAGACTTTTGTAAAAAGAAAGAGGAAAAAAAAAGATTATCTTGCAAAACAAAAATAAAACTGCAGTACTAATGTTAATTGACACTTCTTTCCAATATCTGACCCAATACTGATAAATATTTGCCAGCAGATGCACAAGACATACCAGTAAATGACCAAATAACCACTTATTTACAGTTCTGTTTGAAAGCTGTTGCCCGTTTGAGAGTGGGAGTCTGTTCATTTCTTTTCATGTGTCCATGAGAGCTTCAACATTTCTCTCTGACTTAGGACGTGTGCCTCATTTTTAACCACACCAAAAATGTTTGCTTGGAAGAAACATGATTTCATCATTTTGAATTAACTGGCCATTTTTTTTCTGTACTTGAAGAAACTGTACACCCATTTGTCATCTCACAGGTGAACTCAATGCCCACTGACACTGAATGAGACCCAGATGAAAAATCCATTGCAAGTCTGGTCCTGTATTTTGGAAGCTGACATTGTCCTCTACTGTAAACCTACAGGGAGTTGAAAAAGCCTGATTTTGTCATCTTCACTCATGTAAAAGCTAGAACTCTTGCCTCTCCTTCTTCTCACACTAATAACCAAAATGATTTTCCAGATGGGGCTTGGAGCAGAGAAGTATAAGGCTCATCTTGTGTGCATAGAGAGAGGGAAAGAGAGTGAGCACAGAGCAGGTCCTTCCCAACTCCACAGCCTGCGCTTGGCTCAGCGACTCATTTGCTACTCCAAAGCCCCAAAGCACGCCTCAGAGACGCCATCATTTACAGCTTGGCTGACTGGGCCACACTCCCACACCCACCGTCACCATACACTACACACTTCCAGCCTTCTTTATCAGATCACTGGAGAGTGTGTGTCACTGCTAATTTCAACTGCTGAATGATCCTAAGTCTCCAACATGGGAGACTGATGCCAACTGAACTATATATATGTAAAAGGGTTCATTTCTGCAGGATCATGTTTGGCAAATTCTGTATTAGAACGACACTAAAAACCTAATGACACTAACGCTGAAGAAGACCACAGATTACAACATGGATATACGTAGTGTTACATCTGAGCCCGCTGTGAGGACTGTCAGCGTTCTAAAGGATTGTGGGTAACATGCTGTCTGGGGAAGAAAATAGTATAAAGAATTTTACTGCTATTTTTCTGCCCCTGCATGTTGGTATTTCTTAGTCTAGAGGGGGCTGTTAACTGACTTGGCTTCACTGAAGCACTGATTAAATCGCCCAAAATTGGCATAGAAAGCCAATCGGAAGGAGCAAAAGAGAGAGTTAGTGATGATGATGATGACAGGCATAGAGTGTCAAGGTTGTTTTAGGGTATGAGTGGTGGCATTTCCAGATTGATCAGATTGCTATTAAATATGACCTTATATGCTCCCAGAGGGTTCCTGGAAAAGCAACTTCGATTTAACTGGGCTCAACTATATTTATGTTAAACCTACTTAGTGGATCTAAAATCCACTTCTCCTTCCGTTTCTCACCTGGGTCAGATTTTTAGAAAGTACACTACCCAAACATAAAGCACAGAGCCACACAAACTGTGCCAAATCAAGGATCTGCAAGGAGTGTTTCATTGTCAAGCAGTGGTCCAAATTTTTTTTATTTATTTATTTAATTCTTAACCACCAGTTTACATCGCTGATTAGCCCTTCTCTTTTTTTCCCCTCTGCAGGCCTACACCAGTCAGTTTGTGGCCCTGATCATGTTTGCACTCTTGATGTGCGATGACAGAATTTCAATGCAGCCTAGACGACGTGAGATTATCCAGGGTCTGAGAGTGCTTCCAGGTAAATCAAGCAGCAAGTAATCTGGTTCAGTCAGTGAACTTCTGAGACCATGTGGAAATTAAATGCAAAAAGATGAAACTTCCAGCAATTAGACCAAAATCAAGAATATGCAAATATTCTTATTGTTTTAAACAAGGTTCTTGGATGAAAAAGCAAAGTAACGAGAGTTGGATCAGATGATTAGGCTGTCATTTTTTGGCTGTAGGCCATTGCGTGCATCCATGTATCTAAAGCATATGATGGTGTGCTCCTTATTAGTGAGGAAGGGCTGTTTTACTCTCAGTTGCTGCCCAACATTACGAGCTTATTGAGTTCTGTGCAGCAGTATATTACATGACTGTATACAGCCTGTGCTCACGTGTCCCTCATGTGGTGGTATACAAGTACAGCATGTGCCATCAGCAGCAGAACTAACCATACATTTTATTTTAAGTCATGCATGAGACTTTTAAAACTTTGTTACAGTCAGCCTTCTTTCACAGAAAGCAAATTGATTTTCTGTTACATATTAGATCTCATCAAGGAGGTTCTCAGTTTGGATGATGAAATCCAGAAGTTGGCAACAGAGTTGTATCAGCAGAAGAGTGTACTGATCATGGGCAGAGGCTACCATTATGCAACCTGCTTGGAAGGAGCACTGGTAAGCAAATACCACCCTATTTACAAGCTGACTTATCTGGTTGTTTTTCTTTTTTTCCCCCTTCTAATGTTGGCATTTCCCACTCCTGCTTCTCTTTATCAGCAGCAGGAGTGCTGGAAACATCTCGTAGGATAAAACTTGAAATAATTACAATAACAATTTTAGAAAAGCAGTGTTTTTGAAGAGCTAAAATGAGGTTGTGTTTGAAAATAATAAAAATGTGAGCTCTTATTTTCTAAATCTGTACCTGATTTTCATCCTTTGTAGAAAATCAAGGAAATAACATACATGCACTCAGAGGGCATCCTGGCAGGAGAGCTGAAACACGGGCCACTAGCTCTGGTGGATAAACTCATGCCGGTTATCATGATCATCATGAGAGACCACACCTACATTAAATGTCAGAACGCCCTGCAGCAAGTTGTTGCCCGCCAGGTAGAAACACACACGTCAGATGTTGACCTTTGTTGGAAATCTAGAAGCCAGCCATTTCAAAATAAGAAACACTTTCTGAGTGCACTCTGTTCATTGAAAACTAAAGAACATGTGAAGTTCAAACCTACAATTCATTATATAAATGTTAAATTTCAACAATCTTGAGCATTTTGTGACCACAGCACATTTTTCACAGTCTTGTCTGTGCTTCACCTCTGCTCCTTCACCTTAGTTAATACAAGGGAAGGGCTGGTTCAGCGTGACATCAGCGCTCTCCTTGATTTGTTGCAGATGTGGATTTAAAAGATGTGAAAATCATCTGGAGAAAAGCCAAACATTTTTTAAGCTTTTTGGAACTCATATTTAGATGATGTTTAAAGACTGTTTGATTTACAGGGCCGTCCCATTCTGATTTGTGACAGAGATGACCATGAGACTGTCAAAAATTCCTGCCGCACCATCAAAGTGCCTCACTGCGTGGACTGCCTGCAGGGCATTCTGAGCGTCATCCCTCTGCAGCTGCTGTCCTTCCACTTGGCTGTTCTCAGAGGTTACGACGTAAGTGCTGCTCCTACAGTCTCATCAGCAAAGTGTTTGCTAGTTCAGACTCGAGTTACCGCTTTCATCTGTCTCTGAAGACAAAAAAAAAAACATTTCATCTGTAGTCATTATCCTAGATAATAACTTCAGTTAAACCATGCTTATATTCAGTGTCTTAATAAGCTCTGTAGAGGTGCTTGATAAAATATAAACTTTATCTTACAATACACACTAAACACTCAAAGTCATCTTAAAAGATGCAGCCTATGTTTTTCAAATGAACATAAAGTATTTGCAGGCTTGATCAATGCATCCATCATGCATAACCACAGGATTCCCCACTGAGCTAGGGTCCACAACCATCTCCTTAACTTTGCTCACCTTTAAAGCCGCAGTGTGGAAGAATTACTCCCATCTAGTGGTGCGCTAATATATTACAAGCAACCGAGTAGTGCTCTACTGCAGCCTCACCATTAAAGAGCGTTTTTACGACTACGGAAGCCGCGGAGATTCATAAATGTGAAGTTCGAGTGTCCCGTCAGGTGATGAGGAATAGAACGATACATAATTATT
>JBAMHW010000012.1:21438005-21452806 GCA_037177495.1 Rhadinocentrus ornatus | reverse complement strand
TTTTTAATTGCATTACAGGAAATAAAGAACTTTATCACAATATTCTAATTTTCTGAGACAGTCCTGTATGTATGTATGTATGTATGTATGTATGTATATATATATAGGTTTTGAAGCACCATATGCTGCCACCCAGATGACTTATTTTTGCTTATTTCAGAAATGCATTACAAAACCACATTCTGCAGGCATTGCAACAGCATGGCTGCAACACGTACCAGCACATGTACCAAATGTGCCCTCAGCTGTCAAGTGGCTAAATTAGGAAAGTAGAAGAGTAAGTAGTTGGTCTCATTAGAACCCAAAATGAGTTAACTTAAGAAGCTGGGTGTAAGGAGTATTGGATTGGATACTAAATAATGTATGCCCCTTTGTGCAGGTAAACATTTTAAGATATTTTTTAGAACAAAAGTCTTGTTTCACATTGCATGTTGCATTTGTGCCACTTTCAATTACATGTATGGTTAAAAGGATTTAGTATCACCGATGTTTCAAACAGTGTCCCATCTTTTTAAGAAAGAAGTCTGCAAAAGAATAGTATATCCAAAAATAAAAATTACAAATAAAAGTGTATTTACATTATATGAAACAGTATAAAATTTTGATTTAAAAAGGAGAAAAAAAGCATAATTGCATTTAACGTTCAAGAATAAAACACTGGGATTTTCAGATTCCTTTAAATCTAATTTATGTGGAACATTTGCAGCAAGAGTCCCATCCTTCAGCAGGATTGTTACATTGGAAGTGAATAAAAGTGTTTTTTTGGGGTGATGATCATGATCATTATAAATACAGATGTGCTGCTGTGCATTAGTACAAGCTGTTGCTCCCCTGCTCGGTTCAAGTTCATCCGATCTTAAGTGGCATAAAGGGGTCAAAAGGGCCTCTGGCACCTCTGGGAAACATGGACAGAAATGTTTTTCAGCTAGTCTGCATGACCTCTTTTACATGGAATGTCTGTGGAGTGTAGTTCAAGCATCTTTGTAATTGCACTGTTGGGCTAGATGTGTACAAGTCACTGCAGACAAATAGCAAAAGAAGTTCTCATTACTCCTCTTCACAATATGAAAAGGCCACAGGTCACTGACCATGGCAGAAGGCACTAACAGTTTCTCATTGACAGCCACAACCAACAATGGCTACAAGTTAATGCTGCTGACACTCTGTGCTGCCTTTATCAGTTTTGTGTGGCATTAATGTCTCCTGCCAAAGCTTTACAGGCCAGGGCGAGGTGGTGGACGGGCAGGTGGAGGTGCTCTTCCAGGTGGAGGTCCCAGTGGCGGAGGCGGCAGAGGGCCAACTGGAGAGGAACAAAGTGGAGGGGTGGGTGGCAGCACTGGTGGAGCAGGTATGTGCATGGTGGTAGGAGGAAGAGCTCGGTTGGGAGGTGGTGTGTAAGGAGGAGGAGTGATGGGAGGGGAAGGAGTGGTGGAACTGGGGGTAGATGTTGGAGGAAGTGATGGATGCGTGCAGAAGGGAAATGATAGTGGGCTGCTGGGAGTCGGGGGAAGGGTACTCTGTGGTGGAGGAGGACTCCCACTAGGGGGATTGTAGATGGGAGAAGATTGATGATTGAAGTGTGGGTAGTGGGGAGGGGGAGATCTGATGTGTGTGAAATTCATACATCTTCCCTGAAAAAGAAAAATAGATCAGATTTTACCATCAGACAGTGATGCAATTTTTAGTGCTATTTTGGGTAAAACTAATTTCAACCTTATAACTTTCCTTACAAACAAAATAAACAAACAAAATAAAAATGTCCTGTGCTGCTTTCTGTCACAAATTCCACAAATGACAACAGCAGATGATACTGTGACTCTCGTTTAATGCTTCTCTTATTGCTTGAAACTAGACTATACACATAATTCTCCATTACAAGCCACTATACAGCCATTAAACTGCACAAGTTAACAGCCCCCCATCCACCTTCCTAATCTCTTTTCCCTTTCAAACAAGACCAGATTATATTGAAGAATAATGCTACGCCCGTAAAGTGGACCTGGGATTTTATGGGGCTAAGGAACTACAGCTTTGCCTCACAGTATGGTCCAGGGTAAAGTTAATTCTGAAATCAAATTATTTGGGGTAATATATGTTGCAAAGTATAAAGAGAAAGGAAAAAAAATGTATTTGGTCCTCTTTAACTATCAAAGTACACAGATATCACAGATCCCTTACATCACACGGTTAAATTCACAATCATGGCTAAAGATAATTTATGCACAATAACTTTCTTATGCTATGTGTTTAATTCAAACCAAACTTTAAAAACAAACTGCTTTTCTAGTCCTCAGAAATCTATGACACCAGACAAAGTCCTGGCTTGGGTTTTTCTTTGGCAGACTCATAGAAAAACTGGGATCCTCCCTCCCATTTACTACATTTTTTAGGGCAAGTTACAAAAGTGAGGCTTTGATAGATTTCTAATTGCAATAAGAACTAGCTTATTTACTGTTTCAGGAAACGAGAACCAAGTAGGCTTTTGTCAGTGCCCTAACAAACAGCGTTTAAAGTGATAATGACTCACTTTCACGCTTCTAATAGAAGTTGTGGGTTGGTTGTAAATGAAAACATTTGTTATTTCCTTGTCACTGTTATCAATACATGAGATAATTTGTGGGGAAAAAAAACCAAATTAATCTGGCCTACTACTGCTTCTAATACAAGTATCCACTATGAAGTGACCATGGTTACTAGCTTGTGCGTGTATGATAACTTCTTCTGCAAGGAAGAAACAGAGCTGCAACAGAGTAGATGAGGAACAGAAGGGTCTTGCAACTTTTCTCTTCAAGGTTGCCATGTTTTTGCATTTAAGGTTGATCATTTTCCTGCAGGCCTCAGATGCAGAAACACCCATTGGCTTCTCCATAAGCTGCTGGACTCCCAGCGCACTCCCTGATGAAAGCTGAATAACTACACTGCACTTCTACACCAACTACACTACTAATTGGCAAGATTAAATCTATCATGCACAAACTTTCTAATCAACCACAGCATTAAAAGTACCTGCCTAATTTGTTATGGTTTTTCCAGCGGCACTTCACGTGGTGTCAGGTTGTCAGAGTATATGGATGCACCACTGTTAAACACCGACATGGAAACCTAGAACTCCACAAATTGAGCTTGCTCTGAAACATCCAATAGAGGCTCAATTACTTTGGATTTTTATGAATTAGTTTTGTTATCGTTAGATACAGTTATACACACAATATATATTGTGTGTGTTTAATCTAACACAATTGTTATTCATAAACTATTAATGAGATGGATTGTCAACCAATCTGGAAATAAACTTTTAAAAACAAACAAAAAAAGTTTAGAGCTCTATAATATTTATGGTTACAGTGTCACATCAGATGGAACCAATTTCACTGCTATTGTTGCATAATTCAATGCACATTTCCACACTATCAGCCAGACAAACTGCAACGGCTGTCTTCAAAACCATTTTTTTTTTTAAATCAGCAGCAGTACTTGAGATGATCTCATCCCTAAGTTATGGTTACATGGGCATCGTTACATCTGTATAGTCACCTGTATATTCTTCAAAGACTAAGTGTCAACACAGCTGTGTGCTACCCTATGCAGCTCAGTAAAAATAATGGGGACATCTCTCTGTCAGACTGTCAGGGCTTGTGTTAAAGCAGCAGTCTCTGTCTCAGTTGTTGGTACATCTTCACTGCTACCTGTCTTGCACTGAAATGTGAATCAATGTTTAAACAAGTCTTATTTATTTTTGTAGATCTGTCAGTCTTGGACTAAAATTCACCTACTAACTGCAGAGTTCACTGCACTTTCACCTACAGCTGGCCTTTACAGAATTACCATTGGCCTCTTTATAAGACTTTACCAGACATATTTGCATTGCTCTGCTCCATAGCCAGACACTGTCCTCTAAATCCTCACTGACCACAAGTTCTCCCATGTGGCTCTCTTTTCACACTTCATTGCTTGCAGTTGGTACATTTTCTCAACATGTTCAGATGAGTAAAGAAACTCCAAATGCTAATTGTCATTTGCCACATGCACAGTCAATTGATGAAACACGGACTTAATAATGATTCATGCTTAGCTTTGATAGTCTTACCTTGTCACCTGGATGAGGTCTCATTACAGATACACGGTCATAGCCTTTTCTTAAAAACACCCATAATGCTTCCAGTTTGCTCTGTGGAAATGGAAATTAAAAACATTACTCAAACAAGGAATATTAAATACTAAAAGGAGGTAATTTCTGACCTTCTTAAGTGACAAGAAAAAAAATCAACAAAAAACAGCTTTACGTTGTCAATTTTCCCCCATGCCACTCTCAAATACACACATAACTTCAGTTGCAATAAAATTGACAATTTTATCTCATTATTACAGTCATTTCAAATAATAGAAATGCTTTGAGTTCATTGTAAATTGACTCTGCATAGTTTTTAACCACAGTAAATACTCTGAGGATAAGCGCAGAAAAAAACAGCTGTTTTTCCTCACAAACTGCTGCATCCCGACTCCCGGGAGGTCAGTCTAGCAGGAGTCTGGCTTCTATTAAAAATCCCCCACTGACTGGAAAGGCATCTCTCCTTTAACCCCATGCTGGCCTTAGAGGAAGGCTCTGTGTGCATTATTACCTTCTTACCTCAGTAGTATTGCCTTAACACATCTCCTGCCACTTTTAGTGCAACATGTTAATAGTAAAATTGCCTACATATCCTTAGTCAGGTTCATATCAGATAATTTACAACAGAAGCTGCACATTATGCAGCACACATGCAAACAACTAAAAAAAGTCATTGTTCCTGAAGTGATATTTCACAGTCATGAATACTTTTGCTAATTGAATAATAATTTAGGCATATTCACAAATTTCTTAAGCAAATAACTCCCAAATTCTCCAAGAGTTTTGATGTTTATTTTCAAGAGGTCATTCCTACATGTTTTGCTGTTTATATTTGCAGTCAACACAGCATGTGCAGATTAATCCAATTCTCCAGACAATTTTCTCCTGGCTGCTTGCTCTGGTACCTTGATGGGTGAGTACCACTTGCGTGGCTCTGGGGGTTTGTGCATGCCATTGTTGAGAACCCGAGTCGGAGGTGGCACAAATTCCTGCTCAGGCATCTTCACTTTGGCATTTTTAGCCTTCTCCAGCTTTGCTCCTTCTTCAGTGGAGCCTTTCTCACCCCAGCGAACCTAAAAACATAATTTGATTAGTTTAAAATTACTGGAAAATGGAGAATTTAGCGAGACCTTTTCGACAACGGCAGTGGTAAATTTCTTACATCTTTGCAGCAACTCACCTCCATCCTTTTGATTCCCCCCACTCCTCTTCCTCCATAGTAAGAGGCATCAACAGTTGGCCATTTATTCTTAGGGACTTCAAATTCCTCATCATCCTGAGGGAGAATAGATTTCATGCATTTTAATAATACATAATTACACATATTTTTTTCAAATAAATGTCAAACCATCAAAAAGGAAATCTGGCAATTAATATAAAGCAATTATTTCTCCATGTGCCTTTCTCATTCCACCTCTTGGCTCTTATTTGGTCTCCTCTGCTGGCTGTGTCCTATCAGAGGAAATTACTAAACCCACTGGCCAGACTTATGATGTTTCGACTCTTTAATACAGCCTCTCTGACTCTTAATCCACCAGGATGATATAGGGTGGAAAACGTAATGAAGTCTGAAGGTTTTCTTTGAGGCCTTTCTGTTTAATTTAGTGCAAATAAATGCAGCATGATGCCTCACAGACTTGGTTTAGACTTCATGCTTTTTATTTTTGGGGGAAATAAATTAAAATTGATCTAAATTACTTTAATTTAATCATCAAATTTCATAAATCTTGTTGATTCATATAAATTTATTTATTTTTTTAGAATTTCAAGGATCTACAACTTGAAAAACACAATAAATTTACAACTGAGAAATGAGAGGGAAAATAATGTTATTTGAGCGAAGAGAGTTTAAAGCCAGTGGTTGAGTGAATTATGCTGGATGGTCATTTAGGTTTAAACTGTCAAAGCAAACTCAGCAATTACACGACTTAAACTCAGGCAGTTGCTGAAATCCTAAATCGTGATCACTCTTTTTCTCTTTTTTTTTTTAGGTCATAAGAAACAGATAGCATGTGCAGCTCCTACCGAACTTTCCTCCACAGCTGGGGGTGGGGGCTCATGGATGATCTGTGAGAGGCAAAAACCATAGCTCAGAAAGAAGGTAAGTGTTGGCACACATCAGCAGAAGACAAGACTGATAGGCATTTTTCAAAGGTATTTTTATTCTATATAACATACATGTCAGAGCTTTGAGTCCTATACGTGCAACAAGATGGTTACACATCAACACATGGCTAAGTAATTGTTTTTTCCTCTTAACCACTTAAAAGTGCGATGCGCTGACCTAGAAGCATGCTATCCAGATTTTCGGTCCCAAAGTTGTTGATTAGCAGGTTTGTAAATACCCACTGTTATTCATAAAATAGTGTTAAGGTTCGGCACTGACATATCAAGACTGAAGAAAACATCAAGGGCAGCCATTCATATAACATGTCTCCCTTGGAAGAGCAAATCTGTCCGGCAAAATATGGCACACAGACCACCGTTCTGTATGTTAAGATGCTGGGGAAAAAAAATAAAAATAAAATAAAATAAAATGGTATTAAATCTTTTCCTTCTGGTTGTCTGCTACAAACACAAACAAGCTCTATTTTCATGAACATGAAAACATTCAACATGTTTTATCCAGTGTAACGGAACAGTCATATTTAAACTAAATGCAGTTAAATCAATCAAGTTCTTATTTGAAATCTACTTAAATCTTTCAATATGACTATCTCCTGGATCACATAGTGATTCTCTTTAGTAACCTAGCATCATTTTCCCAAACAAACTCACCGCACGGATCTGAATTCGCAACTAAATGAGCAAGAAGAAGACGAACAGTAAAAGCAGAGAAAGCCATGTTGTGAAAGATTACATTTTCACTGGCAATTCTAAATGTCCCTGTTTAAAGTACTGGAAACATTGGACTGCATGTCAAGGAAAAATCATGCTCTTTATTTAAAGAGAAGGAATGCAGATTTTGACTGTGGGCTTCAGGGTAAAGAGGGAGGCTTCTCTTTCTCATTTTTAATATATTGGTTACACTGGCAGTTGTATAAGTAATAGCAGACATGTTTTTACAAAAGCATCTAGCAGGTGGCATTATTAAGAAACTTTGATGAGTTTTTTTTCTAAAAGTACACAAAAAGAAATATATCAATCTAAAACAACAAATTAACAAAACACTGTTAATATAGATTCTTGCTTTCACAGCTGGTAAACCTAATTATTTAGTGGAGCTGATGGAAGTACTTGTCTTAGCTCCTCTAGCGAATACAAAGAAGGAGGTTAAACTAGGAGGTCAACCACTGTGACCTTTGCAACCTAAATTACTTCAACAGCATAATAATTACTTAAACACCTGTTGACCTTGACCTCCTCTGGCTGACGACTAAATTCAGCCTCTAGGACCCTTATGGAGTCACAGACCCACACCTTCAAACCATGGGAGAGTTGTAAAAGTCCATGAAATGCCTAAAGGAGAATTATATGCTATATGAACCTGAAACGATGTTTCTCTATTGTACAGGTTGGAAGCAACATCACTGCATCCCTTGAAGCAATATCTAAAACAGCATGTGTACGCTTCCTATGAGACAAGTTAAAAAAATATATCCAAAATACATATTCAGGTGTTTATTGTACTACATTGAGTTTATTGGATATTTATTCCGATCTCCTTATAGTATTTCGTATGATCATTGCTTATTTGCCTATATGTAGACCTTTAGTTAGAGAAATGATTGTCCAACTGTAACTAAACAGTTTATTGTTAATTTTATTTTAGTTTTCCCCACAAAGGTTCTTCTTCATGTTCATGTCTGAGTGGTATTATATTTTAGGGCTTAGTATTTTTTGGATTTATAGAATTATTAAAAAGAAATAGATAAAATCATGTCTAGTCACAACCTTTGATTTTAGAATATTAACAAAATATTGCAATGCAGGTCTTTGGAGAACTCACCACGGTGCAGCAGAGTGGCCAGAACCACCAGAGGAGAGCCAAGACCAGGAGCAGCATGAGGATGAGCAGAGCTATAGCCAGGATGGTCCCATCAGACTTTAACAAAGACAGATTGATCAACACAGACTCTGCATATGTAGGAAGCTAAATGTAAACCACTTCTCTTGGTTTAATGATTTTTATTGGGAAGAAGCTTTTTAAGTTTTGTCTTCCATGTAGTTGGTATTTCAAAGCTGTGATTCTGTTGAAATGCTTGAATTTATTTGCAATTATCACTTAAACCTCTTAAGCATGAATTGCATTATTTGGATTAGTGATTCTTGATTTTTCCTGTTGTTAGTTGCTTAATGTTTTAGGTTTTAAACACACCACAGTACCCACCCCCGTCATGCCACTTCAACATATTGTACTCACACAGCTCACAGTGGTGATGGTGACCGAACTAGAGATAAAACTGAGACCTTCATTCATACTGACAAAGAGGTTTGCTGCCCTGGGGGAAAAATAAATAAAAAAAACAAGAAAAAGAAAAAGATCTCAGCTGTGGATGATGGTAAATAAATGTGAACCCTCACATGTACTTTGATAAATGCTAGGACTTACATCCCCTCATCCTGAAGCACTGGTGCAGGGCAAAGAAGGTAAGTATCTTCCACGATCAAAGGCTTCATCACTAGAGAAGTGGAATGAAAAGAGTAAAAGCTTTTCTAACAGTCATTATCAGTCATCTTTTGAAATATGTCATAGTTTACAGCTAGTTTTGTAACACTTTGGTGCCACATGACTTCAGTTTAATTCATACATACTGAATAACAAGCAAAGGAAATCAAAGTACATGATGACAGAAGTTAGGCGACCCCTTATTGTTTTCTCTAACTACATAAACAAACTGTCTGAGAAGAAGAAGCTTTGCTGTCTGTCATCTGAAAACATCTGTACCCGTCTTGGGAACAGTAGTACAAACCATTTCACCACAGTTTTTGTTCTTCAGGCAAAATGAAAGTCTTCTCCAAGTCCAGCTGCCTGTAGGAAAAGTGGCTCTAACGAGCATTGTCACTTAAGGCCAGTGCTTATCCTGGCAGGAGGAAAGCATACCCCAGAACTTAGGAAATCACTTAGGAAAGTGGCTGCTCTTTACTAGAGAAATAAAACGGAGGGGAGAGGGGTGGAGGTGGCCAGCAGTGCCAAAAAACACCTACACGTCACAACAAACAAGGCCAAAAATCAGAGTGTCCACCATTCTCCTAAAATACACATCCAAAGCAAAGGACAAACTGGAGGAAAGCCCAGTAAAGAGATGGAAGGACCTAAACTGCTGCATTTTGCACATTTCCACAAGATCCATTGAGGATAAAAATACTGGCCAAAATCCTAAGTCCAAGTCATGTTATTTTATGGAACTGTTTACTCCTCAACTAACAAAATAGGTTATGTTTTACTTTGAGAGGCAGATAAGTATCAGAGGTCTGCTTCAGGAAGTGACTTGCTTTAAATTATTTCTACAAAAGAAGGCAAGTATACAAATTTTGAGAGAATACTGGGATGTGCCATGAGCAATTTCCAAGTAAAATAGATTCTGAAGAAACTGTAGTATTCTGCCTCATAGAGAAACTTTCCATTTCATACTTTAAGTGAACATAAAATAACTTACCTAAGTTATGAAGGTTTTGACATACATATTTATTATATAGTCAAAAGAGTCTCAGTATTGCTATCTTATAGACATAAAGGTCTGCCTTGCAGCAACAACACAAAATTGTCCATTGCAACATCTGTCGCATAACAGCAAATAGCTCAGGACAAGACCTGCCAAATCCCTGTGCGCCTGAATGTATTTGCAGCTACTTTTTCCTGGAGACACAAACTCAAACATTAATTCATCTGCTTAACACATGTACTTGCATCAGACTGTTTTCCTTTTTACCAGTTCACCGTTTCTGCAGGAGTTGGCTTGGGCACATAAGGATGTATAATAAAAGATTTGTTTTTCTTTATAGAGAATCATGTGTTCATCTCCAAGGAAACAAAGAAGAAAATTAAGGAAATCACCTCCCTGAACATCACAATCACAAAGTTAAACATGCACATAAATGTGGACAGAAAAACCTGAGACAGTAGAACCAGTTGTTTGTTTCTAAGACTGCTGGTATCAGGTCTAACATCACTCTCCCTACCAAAAACCCTCCTGATCCCACTGTTTTCTGTTTCTCTGATCGTGTTTCATTTTCTGTTTTGGCTGAAGTGGTCAGCCGAATCCCAGTATGTGCCCCCCTGGAACATTATTCCCACCCGTGTCTTTAAAGTGGTTTTTGATACTGTTTCACTCCATGTGCTGTCCTTCATTACTATCAGTCTTCTGACTGGGACTGCTCCAATTGATTATAAACATGCCATAAAGCATTTAGCAGCCTTGATCTATATGTTCTGTCTAATTTTAGACCTTTTTCTAAACTGCCTTTTCTCTGCAAGGTGCTGTGGAAAGTCGTTCTTCCCAAGCTCCGGAGCTTCTTGAACATAAATTGTTGCCACTAAAATATTTCAGTCTGGTTACAAAGCACATCATAGCACAGAATTAGCACATTTAACATTTTTGAATGGTCTTTTGTTAACTGCAGACTCAGAGGATTCAGTGCTGCATTCAAGATGATGGCTCGTGGCATCCAAGTCTCTTAATTGGAGCATTGTGTAGACATTAAAGGAATTTCTCTTGACTTGGTTCAGGCTCACCTGCACTGACATGCAAGGCGGTACTTTTTTTAAACCTGAACGATAAGAAAACTTTTCAAGAGAGCTTTTTTTTCTATGTTTTTAGCCATATTGTTTATTAATCTTCACCATACAGAGAAAATCTCATTATCAAGATAAAAAAAAGATATATACAATCCAAATTTGGCTCATTGAGACAAAATAAGGTTAGAAAAGAAACATTAATTTTCCTTTCAGTTCAGAGAAGCAGACATTTTATTGTGCATTGGTGCTGGTAAAGTATTTTCTGCAGCCTCTGAAGCTGCAGAGTGGGATGATTTTTCTTCTTTTTTTTTTTTTTGCTTTTACAGTGAGATGCTTGTAAAATGCAGAGGGAATCTGGCTGTGTTAAAAACTTTTATCTCTCGCTCCCTTGTGTGTTGTACTGCCTCTCTTTTATCTCTTCTTTTTGCCCTTTATTAAGGCTAAAAAAGGGATACAATTTGTGGTTTAAAAAAGCCACGATACCAGCAGCATGTTTGATGAAAAAAGATTTCTGTTGTGTAGCTGACTTGTTCACTCATCAGATTATTTTCGATTATTTCTAAAGATTTCATTCTAAAATGACTGAATTGTAGGCTTTGGTATTTGAAACAGTCAGTGTGTACTGAGTTAAGATGCCTTCAGAAATGTTTTGTCAGTCTGATTTTCACTTACTCTTAGTTAAGGTGTCATTGATCCGGTAGCTGCACAAGACTTTGTCAACATTTCGGGCGTGGAGGAATCCATTTCCCCTCACCACCACCTGGAAGGACTCTGGTAGGAGAAAGACAAAAATGTAAACTTTTATCTTACCATAATATCTTCATGTAAGGTTCATATGAGGTCTTTCTTTCTAAAGTAACAGAGCTGCACCTGCCCAATCCAAAACCCACCCAACTGCCATTATTGTCAACTGCATTTATAAATCTGATTTTATTTGATACAGATGTGCTTCAGTGTTTAACCATTGAAGACTGATAAGCTTATTGAAGTGACTAATATGTTGGTAAATATTGCTAAAGACAATATATTTTTTACAAGCTCTGTATTTCTAACTCATCCCAACAGAAAGTTGTAATTAACGAATAGTAAAAGGAGCTTGATTTGACTTTAGGATCAGTTGGACCTTGATGGTTTAATTGATACATGAATGACATGAGTCTATTTGCTGAAATATATTTCAAGTGACCAGGGGGAACTTTATTTATATCCTTTCTTGATTTTATAAGAACTATATTTATAACTTAAAGCTATTTTGGACCTTTGACAATCTATAACAACAAACATACAGGCTCCAGTTATGAGAAATGGAGAAGTTAGCTCTTTAAATTGCTGGATTTTAATAAAGTCTTAGAAAAAGAAAACCTAAATATGTCAGAGAAAAAAATATATATAGCCTGAAGGAGCTGAACGAAAAGAGATTTTTTTTGTTGTACCTCCTGCACAGATGCTGGAGGGCTCTGCTGCCAGAATCTCAATGCAGGACTTTTTCAGGATCTGGGGAGACAACGAAAAAAGCATCATGGTCGGTGTAACAATGGGAATAACTTTGCCCCGTTAAACCTATTTTCACATTACAGTATGTTTGTCTGTTACACTTAATTTCATCCACTTTGAAATATCAGATTCAGCTATGATACACATTTATGTTTATTAATGTTTAATCATTCAAAAATGTGCTGCACTGAGTATATGTTGCTGTCTAGGAAGACACTTTTTCTGACCCTAAAGAGGAGGAAGACGTATTCATGACCCACAACCACACTCACGTGAGTAAGAAGCAACAGCTTACAGTTTGCTCTTAATCAGTTCCAGATGCCGACCTTTACTTCTTTTCAACAGACCTCATCTCCCTGAGCTCCATTGTGCTCTATTTCATAACAAAACCCATACAAGAACAGGGCAGAGCTCCACTTTAACAACGTTTTTTCATGGTTTTTGTTAATCATTTCAGTGGATTAATAAAAGGATTGACTGGAAAGATCATAGAGAAGTCATTTCAATCAAAATGTCAATCAATAATCTCCTGGCAGCATAAATTTGTGCTGTGTAAATGTGTGTAGGCACAAATTAATGCTTACTGAATCGATGACCCCTTGCAAAGCCTCAAATCCATCATTTACAGGAAAGACGTGGTCTTTGCTATCAGCTATTTTTGCCAGCTAGAAAGGAAGCAAATTATTACAATCACAAGTGAGAAGTGGTACTACAAAGAGATGTTAGTCTGAATTGAATGACTGAACGACCTTGTTTTAGACAACAGAGTTAATTCAGTTTTCATTTACATTTACAGAACTGTTTTTGGTTTTAAGCTTAGGTGTCATGAATAAAACTTCAAAAACACCCACCTGTGTCTCATTGAAGTCCTTCACCCCTACACAGTAAACCGAGGCACCCAGACTTCTGGAGCGGTTGGCCTGTCAGGTATGCCCACAGATTCAAAGCAAAAAACAGGAAGAAGCTCAGCGCCTGGGTCCAATTATACCTCTGCCTTCCACAAACATCATCCAAAGCAGAAAAGGAGCATGTTTGTCTGACCTCTGATGAGGTTTTACGAGAAGTTAGGCAATAATGCGTTTTAACTAAATAACATTATACAGATGTTGAACAGAATACACAAGATCTTTATTTCCAAGTAAACAATGCCCATAGAGTAGGTTGTTCATGCTGAATGGCATAAGACTTCACACATTTCCCAAGAATATTTCCAGCTACTGAGAACCTCAGCCCCTCCTAATCTCTGTTGTCAACAAATGTCTAAGGGCGTTCAGAACTGAGCTTTCCATACTTCACATCCAGAGCTTGAATGGCCAGGATAGCAGATAAATGAAAAGATTTCAGCTGCAGATCTCCTTCCTTTAAGATCAAAGTGATGATGTATTGCGTGACAGTTTTTCATCTGGTCTATCAGATGTTCAGTCATGTGTTTCACCTGGTCATAATTCTTTCATAGTATTTTTTTTCCCCACTCACCTCCCTCTCAGCATAGTAGAAGAGATCCTCATGCAGCTCTCCATCTGTCAGAGCTATGACAACACTGGCTGTACGATAACCTACAAATAGAAGGAATTTTGTTACAGTAGGTGCATTTTTACTCACTATTTTTTTAATTCAACAAAATCAAGAAAATTTATATTTTGTGTTACATGGTGTAAATCTTCCCAGTGTGACTGCAGCACAAGCTTTAAAAATTATGCACCGCAATTTTTGACAGTGAAATATTTGAAGATTCTCTTTTATCCTCCAAATATATGGTCAATGAATGTGGACAATATGTTTTCTTTCCACAAATCAGTCTAAATAAATTGTTTTCAAAATGCATCAGGTTTGTAGTTTCTTCCTAATGACCTATCCATAAAAGTTATATCCTGAAGCTTTATGGAGGCATAGTTGCACAGTAAACCAGTGGACCACTTCTTCCAGTGGATCTTCTAGCAATCTTAGGCTTGATTAAATTTCTTTCAAACAAGGACGTTTTCCCGAGTCTTTCAGACTTCAACTTTACCTCCACTGTTACTGCTCACTGCTAATATAAAATTTTTGAGAAATGGGTGACTTCTCCATCTCCTGCTTTGTTGGCATGGAAAAATGTAATTATCAGCTTTACAGATGCTTTGAAGAGCCAGTGGTTGTTCATTATTTGGATAAAGTTTGATGAGTCATAGATTTTACAGGATCTTGACATTTGCGTCACACAGTGTTTTCTAATAAACAACAGTACAAATAAGCTAATTAAGCCCAGAGGTTAATTTTTCTTATGGTGTGTTTCAAATTTTTACGCTGTCATACAAAAATAAAACATCCATCCATCCATTATCTGCCGCTTATACAGAGTCGGGTCACGGGGGCAGCTGCCTAAGCAGAGAAACACAGACTTCCCTCTTCCCGGGCACATTCACCAGCTCATCCGGAGGGATCCCGAGGCATCCCAGGCCAGCCAAGAGATGTAGTCCATCCAGCGTGTCCTGGGTCTTCCCCGGGGTCTCTTTCCGGTGGGACGTGCTCGGAACACCTCAC
>JBAMHW010000012.1:21427903-21437905 GCA_037177495.1 Rhadinocentrus ornatus | reverse complement strand
CTGTTTGCCATGGGTGACCCTACCAGGGGCATGAAGCCCCCGACAACATAGCCACTAGGATCGTCAGGACGCACAAATTCCTCCACCACGGTAAGGTGGCGGCTCAGGGAGGAGCAAAAATAAAACAATCATGTCTAAAATGTTAAAGGGGCTGTAAGTGGAAATTCATCATTTCTAGATGAAAGGAACTAAAAATATCTATGTGAAGAACTTGAGGTGTAATTTCATCTGGAGTCTAGCATGATGTTACACACCACCTCTCGGTGTTGATCTCCAGCCCCATGTTAACCAGCCGGTCCAGCCTTGCATTCATGTACGTTTATATGAATCGTTGCATCCTCTCTCCCCTCGGAGCACTCGGCCCCCCTCCCTATAAAAGCCTTAAGCAAGCAAACAATGGCTGCACTTTATTTTTTAAGTGAAATAGCGGAGAGCAGAACAAAACATTCACCAGCAAACGACCAGGATCCGACATTACATCTAAAAAATAATGCCTGTTGGCGAGGACGTTCGTGGATACAGAAAGGGACATAACCCAGATTAACCCAGAGGTAGAGGGAGGCGCGTACCACACTTTGTTTCGGTCTACTGGCAGTGCACAACAGCAAACCTTGCGGTGAAACAATTTAGCTTTTTGCCACTTTAAATAAATCTTATCTTGAGTAATCTTAAGTTTTGTTCTGGAAAAAAAGCTCATTTTGTCTTAATTTTTTTTTTTATTTAATTAATCTTTCCACAAGGGCAGAAACTGTTTCTGGGGGTTCCTATAATTCTGCATGGTGCTGTCACCATTTGTCAAGAACATCTTAGTCATGCACTTTAATGTGGATATGACTTTACAAACAGAAAAAGGAAAGAAAGCTTCTTCATGGAGCTGAAATGTTGTATGTTGCAGATCCTCTTCCCCCAAACTTTGGGTGTCCTCCAAGCTAAGAACCACTGATTTCAAGGCACAGTATGTAAGAAAGACATATAGAAAGAACTTGAAAGCTAAGCACATTTGTGAATGGACGGTGGCCATCAGTGGCCAAAATATTCCAGACATAAACGTGTTTTCATCTGTAAGTGGATCTTCAGAATTGTTTACATGTGTACTGTTTTCATGTCCCTTTTAATGTTGTGGTTCCTGCTCTGGTGTGTGGCAAAGGTGGGTGTGCCTGTTTCCCTGGAAACTGGACCTTCACCTGCACCTGATTCTGCAATTAAGCAGCGTGTATATAAGACCCGCTCAGCCATCCAGTCATCACCAGATTATTGATTACCCAGTGGTAACATCTCACGGCCATCTCAGATGTTTTACCCGTTTTTGTCTTTTTGCTTGCCTAACCTGGCTTTTGTGTCTGCCCAATCAGAGATCCAGACCAGTCTACTCGCCTGCCTGCCTGTCTGTCAACCCTCCTCATCCTGAGATTCATTCAGCTGAGAAAACCAATAAACCTTCAGTTATTTCTAGATCCGTGTGCGCGTTTGGTTCCTGGTTCTCACCTTATTACATTTGAGGTGTTATCTATCCAAAATAGTGGTCTACCATCTGTCGAACAAAGCTGGTACTACAGATTTAAAGCTCAGACGGTTCTCATTTAACACACAGTTGTTTTTCCAACTGTGTGTTAACACAATAGTAAAAATAGTGGCAAAAATATGGCAACTGCCATGCATGTGGACCCACTACAAGTAGATATAATTGGCTCACTTTATGAAAATAAAAACACAAGTTATTTTAGCACTTAGATTAGACACTAATAGAAACACTGTTTTAATAATATATATTTCATTTTTCTGTCTCTGACCTTTGATTTTTAACACTGCGCCTTTAATGCAAACACCTAGGTACAGACAAAATGCAGGTAATGTTATAAAGCAATGTAATGATGCAGGGTATACACACCTTCTGTGTTTCCATAGTAAATCTGCTCACTAGCCTGTGAAGAAAGAGGAAATAGATTGAAACAATCAGCCCAGTGGCATGCAGTGAATGAAGGAATTCCTCTCTGCTCTAATACAAGCATTTAATGCTCTGATTTGTATGGTGCATGTTCTGGAGCCAGAGCAGATAGACCAAGTGCCAGCTTACAGTTTGATGCTGTCGGCTTACCCTCTGGATGCCCTCATGCATGAAAGTGTCTCCTCCTGGGCGAACTGCATAGAGCTCCTCCAGACCTTTACGAATACATTCCCTGTACAGGCAAAAAGAAGAAAAGTTTTGATAGTGTTATCAGGTTAAAAATTTACTTAGTCAGATGCATTTGTGATCATTTTTTTAAATCAAAACCAGACCCACTGAGATGTGGTAACTTATACAAATAATTTCCATTAGGAAATAGAAGCAGTGTGTAACAAATTATTACAATTAAACAGTTTTAAAGTATACTGGCTTGCAGCACTGTTACACAGATAGGAAACAAGCCATTTGTAGAAAAGCACATGTCGGACACATTGAAATATTGAAAAGATTTTTCTCAGGAAAGACAGTTCCATAAACTGCTCACAATATGCCAAAAGCCTTGCGATTAAGTAATTGTCCAGACCGATTACACTTTAGACAGATCACAGCAAGGGAAAGTATCTGTCTGGATTCTCTACTTGGCAATAGAAACCACAGATCATAACTGTGTGTGACTTCTGTCTAAATCTGCTATTACGCTCATTCCTTTTATCTGTATGATGCAGAAGCAAATAATTAAATGTGTTTTGAAAGGATCTGCATCCACCTGTCTTCTGTCAAGCTCATCAAGGTCTGTCCCTCAGTGGAGAATACAATGAAGGACATCCGCAACTGTGGGCTGCGGAAAAGAGAGGAGACAAATGCACTCTTGTTAGATTAGTAATCAATTTTTGATACAGGATTTCCGACTGACATCTGGTGTTTACCTTATGAATTTATGTGCTAGCTGTTCCACAAATTGGTAGATTTCATTCCAGTGGTTCTGTACGCTCCCAGATCTTAGAAGAGAAAGGACAAATTAAAGTAAGCATAAATGTTTCAACCACTGCTGTGTGTCTAAGCTACAGGAGCATGTTCAATGACAGAGGAGCATGGAAAATGTAGTCTCCATCCCTTTTATTTAGGAACAGTTTGAAAGAGACACAAAACAGAGCACACACTGGGAAAAAGCACCTAATTGTACCTTGTAGAGGTAAGGCTTATCACTGGGTAATACCCTCAAAGATATTGTTGTTGTTGTTGCTTGTTCCTTATAAAGACCAGTATTGTACCTCTGGTGACCGTTTTGTACGTTAAATTAAAAGTAGTACATGTCTCCCATCATAGCAGAAAGGAAAGACTCTACATCAGGCTACAATCAGGCTGATGATAAAAATGAAGATAATGTGAAACAAGTAAAATAATAAAAAAATCATAGTAAAAAAAATTTAATCTAAATTTACATATAAACTTGCTCTTCTTTCCTCAACAGTACACAACCATATGGCCTTTCTTTCTTTTGTGTTTTCTAACACAGATTTTCTAATGGTCCGTATTTATATAGCGCTTTTATCCACAGCACTTTACAGAATACATCACATTCACCCATTTACACACACATTCACGCACTGATGGCGGAAGCTGCCATGCAAGGCGCTCAACCATGACCCATCAGGAGTAATTAGGGGTTCGGTGTCTTGTCCAAGGACACCTTGACATGAACTTGACTTGGTTCGACCTGAGGATCAAACCAGCAACCCTCAGGTTACAAGACTACCGCTCTACCTTGCCGAGCCACGCCACCCCTAATTCATAAGAAGCAATACAAAAATGTAGCATTTACTAGTTGTTTTCAGGCCCTTAGATGGGTACATATAGTTACTGTGAGGTCCACTTATAAGCCCTCATCATTACATAAGTCCAGATTGTACCCTGGGGGACAGAAATGTGCTCCTACTGTACCCCTGTTTATGAGTGCATAGTGGGTAGCTGTGTTGGGTTACATCTTTTTGCAGAAGTTTAATTTCTTTTTAATTGTTTTTATTTACACCTTTTTTTAACCAGGTAAGTTTGTTAAAAATAATAATTGAAACATATTAAGTAAAATTTAAACAACCATCCTCACACAACATATACATTACTTTAAACACGGAAATCACAAGAAACATCAGAAGCCGATGTGCTGATAGATTATTGAATGATTATTCATCCATCACCTACTTATATAGTTTCTTTATGTATGCATCTGCAGCTGTTTCCAGTTGGGCTATTCACTGATTCATTGAAATAGATTACATATAGAAAGAGCAGCTGAACAGAAATTACCTACAGAATAGTTTTGTAAGGTTACTCCATAGTTGGTTTACTCCAAGGTGTAGCAATGATGTCGTGCTCCTTGGATTACTGTTGATATTTTCTTAGTGCACCTGATTTCACAAATTCCATACTCAAACTCTCATTAAACTTTCATGCAGCCAGCTGTGTAATCACTCCTCTGTCAGACTGGATATGAACTGACTCACACTCTTCCGTCTCACTTTTTGCTTGTCGCAATTCAACTTGATGTTTTACTTTGCTACATAGCAATGGCGTCAAAGGTCAATGTTTCCTGCTTTGCTGGGAGAAAAACTGCAAGCCCTTTTGCCTTTAATGTGTCACTGCGGATTCTTATCAAAACACCTTTCATTTAGACTGTTTTTATTGTCACTTTCATTTCTCAAATACATAGTTTCCATTGTTACCATGACACACATCTCAGCATAAACAGCTCAGCCAAGAAACATTGGAACATCTGGGCCAAATGGAGAGAGGCAGTTCAGACATAAAGAGGCAAGGAGAGATCAGGCAGATACTGCAAGAGGACAGCGGGGACAGGTGAAGGACATTGCAGCTAAAAGGCAAGGTAATTCCTCTCTGAAGAAAGGGCAATACAGTAAAGTTAAAGGAGCAGGTTAAGCAGTAAACTGATTCTTGATAATAAAGGCGGCCAAGACACATAAATCTGGGTCAAACACATCTTATATAAACAGTTTCTCTATTACACAGATGTGCTTGATTATTCCTCCCAGAAACAGCAGTGTGCCTGCAGTTGGCATGGATATGTACTGCAGGACTACTGGAAAGTTTACCTTCATCTCTGGATGCAAAAGCTCTCTAAACAGTTGAGCCATAAAAAATCTTCCTATCACATTCCTCAACTCCCAACAAAACTATTAATTCAATGAGATAATTTAATAATCTATTAGCCATATATTTTGGTTTATAGAAAACAAAATACAAAAGTTATTTGACTTTATTCATATAGCTCCTTATATAGTCATGTTAACCACTTACATAAGTTTTGACTACAAGCTTCATTCACCCAATTCACATATAAACTCACACAACAATTCTTACAGGTGGGCACGTCAGACGGGTCACCAACCTGCCCAATAACACTTTTATTTATGGTCTGAGGAAGCCAGGGATTGTAGCTGAAGTGAACTTTTATAAAAATCTAAAAAGGTAAGTACTCAGTACCTGACTTAGCTTTTCAATGCTGCATGAGACTGTATAACAAAAGCGACTGCTCGCTTCTTGTTTTGTAGAGCATGAAGTGTCTTGTGTATTCTCTGCTCAGATTTGCAACAAGGAATTAAAACCCATATCATACCCCATCCACAGAGAAAATGACATAATAACTTGGTCAAGTAAACCCTCTAAACAAAGTTGTAGCTATCATTCAAACAATTGCTGATGCTACATTACCAAAAGAAAACAAAGACTCAACTCTAAATTGTATTTATAATAATTAAAGAAACCAAATGACTTATCTTTGCTCCTGCACAAGATGCACAGTTTATGTTGAATGTCGAAGAAGATGAGCAAATATTCAAACTATTAATTGAATACTAGATGCCCGATCACATGTGCAGTCAACAGCAATGCTTACAGTCTGGGCAGCCTGCAGCCGACTGATGAGTGGGGGGAGTGCCAATACACCACTAATCACTACCATATGTAGACACATGCCATAATATTATTTTAAATGAGCATATTAGAGTCTTGCATCATCAAGCTTTTTTTTTTTTTTTTTTTTTTGCATCGCTTGACAACAAAGGGATTGTGATAGCAGAATAGGTGATGCTATCAATAAAACATTGAAGCAGACCATGGTTCTAGCTGGAAGAAAATATATTGTATTTATATGTAATATAAAAATCTGCTTTCACAATGATGCAAAAAGCATTTAGTCATGATGCCTTGATAATGACCTCAATATAATCTTAATACAATGCCATCGAATGTGCAAGTAATGTTCAGTCACTGAAGAGAAATCCAGGATGACATGTATGACATTAAAATAACATTTATTTGACCATAAATGGAATTCACTTGTCAACAAGAACCTTCATAGAAATCCTTTCCTTGGATTAGTGTCAGGTTATGAGTGTTAAATAACTTACTTGTCCAAAACAAAATAGAGATCAAAGCCTCCAAAGCATGAGGATGACTGAGCCGACCTTCTGCCCTGGTTTGGTCCAGCATAAACAGAAGTGAGACCAACCAGCATGGCACCAAACACCAATGGAAACCAGAAGCTTCTACTCCAGCACAGAGGCATTACTCCAGTTTAAACAGGTCTCAGATCAATTGCACGATGAAAACGATCACTTTAAAGTAAAGATGTTTGAAAATAAGTTAGTCTTCCTTGGAGATTCTTATTTCAATGTCCGTCAGATGTTTTTGGCTGGAAAAAAACATCAACAAAAAAACAGGTAATCCTTGGTAGAGCTGAGTGCAACTCTGGATTTGATAGGGAGGAGTGAGACAGTGTTGAAGACACCTTCACATCTCTGGGTCCAACACAGCATGCACAAAGATATGAGGAGCCCCACACCCTTCCTCTAATCCTGCGTTTTGTTTTTGTTAAGGCCATGCAGCAGAAAAGTCCTTAAACCCTGCATGTCTGTGCTAAACTTGCCTTGTGTTTTAAATTCTCTCTCTTTCTTTCTCACTCTGAGTATAAAGAGTGATGAAGACCATAAAGCATCAGATTCTTCTGACTCCTTGTGCCACCTAGTGGTGATTAAAGGCTGCTTTTCCATTGTCAGGACACAGTGTCATCAAACATGGAGAAACTCTGAACAACTTGGAACAAATACAAGACCTGAGACTAATCTGACTCACTTTTCAAGAGCTTGTTTAATAGATTGCAATGGATTTAAAAATGAAGCTGTCTGTTACATAATCTGAATCAGCTAATTATTCCTCAAAAATATGTTATGTAACAGATGCTGTGCAAACAATCTTCTGTACTTTGGAAAGTTGGTAGATACATCTTCAGAATAATCCTGCTTTGGTTCCATTTTTCATGATTTTAGGATTTTGGTCCTGCCATTTCCTGTTTAGTTTTAGATTCACTTGTGTTCATGTATCTTGGGTTGTTTCTACCTGATTTCTCTGTTATTATATCCCCAGTTTTGTGCATCACCCGTATTCAATCATCCAATGAATACATCCTACTTTTCTTTATTCAGTTAATAGATGTGTATATGTAGTCACTGAATGCTAGTTTTCCAGCCATTCACAAGTTTGCACTCTTGTTTTTGTGTTGGGTCTTAAAGTCGTTCTTCGTGTATATTACCTTTTTCATATTGCCTACCTATGTTCAAAGAATGTGCACTTCAAGGATATTTATTCCGTCATATTACAGTAGGTTTAATGTAATATTGCCATAAAATAACATGGAATCATAAAACTGATAATTTTGCAGCCCTGATTTGTAGTTATTACATAAAAATTACCCATTTATTTTTAGGCTATTATGACATTTTTGTCACCACATCAAATATTTTTCTAAATATATATTCACCTTTCATAGACATTTTTAGGCAGCTACTACATAATTAATACATTACCATTCTACTACCAAGCAGTTTTACCTATTTGTTTCCCTTTCATTGCTGTAGGTTCCAAGTCCTTTTTAATTTTTACCATGATGTACCCAGTGTTACTACCATAACCGGGTTTTTACTTTAGTATTTACCGGGTATTACCCACTTATTACTTCTAGATTACTTTCTTATTATCATGTAACCTTTCTATTACTGTCTTATCACCGTGCCGTAATGTAAAGTGCTGCCATTGTTTTCATTGAATTTGCAGTGATCCTCCCACAAGCAGTATCCATTGTATGTATAGTTGGTATCTATTTCGCTGGTGTTTATCAAAACATCTGTTATTTCCTAATAGACAGATGTAACATTTCAGAGAAATAGGCTTAAGGATCAGATAGACAAAAATAACTCATTCTCCTTGTCATCACCACTAACCAAAGTGCCCTCTCGAGGGACAAATTAAGAAAATGAAGTGAACAACAACATTGCCAAGTTCTGTGGAAGGATTCAGCCTTCAGGAAAAGCTCATTTTCCGAGCAGCATAAGACAAAACAGGAAAAACAGAGTAAACAAACAGCAGGTCTGCCAGATAAGCTCTGGTTCCAGACTCACAGTAGATCACAGTTATTCACAAGTTATTATGTCCTGAGTCATGGACTAAGCTCTTTTATGGTTTATTTAACTTGCATTTACTGAATTTATTAATAGCCTGTGCCACTACTTTTCACTCCTTTATTTCAAACTGGATTTTGAGTTTTATTTCTGATGATTTAACGTCAATAAATTATTAATAATGTGTTAATTGTTCCAACATAAACTACTATTTAAGTTCTAATTAGTTTTATTATTTATTATTT
Organism: Rhadinocentrus ornatus; assembly: GCA_037177495.1. NCBI lineage: Eukaryota > Metazoa > Chordata > Actinopteri > Atheriniformes > Melanotaeniidae > Rhadinocentrus > Rhadinocentrus ornatus. The sequence continues at coordinate 21,429,245 of JBAMHW010000012.1, read as the reverse complement.
TGTTATTTATTTATTATTATGGTTATGTCTTTTAAAATAATAATGCAGATCCTTTTTGCCATTGAGCTTTATTTTTGCATTCTGAAACTTAATAAATCCACCAAGTCAATTAAAACATGCTGAGCACAGATATGTGCCACATGTGATGAAAAAACAACTACAATACAGTCTTTTTTTTTCTTCTTTTTTTTAGAATAAAGGTACAAAACACCTCTGGATCATATTCTAATTACTGTGTTTGACTAAAAGATAAACACAGAGAGTTTGCCTTTTAAAATGTAAAGGGACAATTGAATAAACTTGCATTATAAGGTTTTTAAAAGACTGCAAGTACTAGTCATTTAAAACAGAAATGGCAAAGGGAATTTGATGTAGAAATTACAGTGGGACACAGCTTTGAAAATTGTGAAAGACCTTAGGTGTTTTTAATAGAAGAAAAGCTATAAAACTCAAGATCTTGCACATATCTCCAGCTCAGCGTCATAAATTTGACCCCTGACTTTCACCCCTTTAATAAGTGCAAAACAGAGACGACCAACTTGACTCATTGTTTGTGCTGATGTTGAAAAATATAGAGGCTATGGAGATTTGCTGAGCAGCAAATAAGTACTATAGCTGTTAATCTGGAGAACGACCCAAAATGTATGTTGTTTGGTATACCAGATAGTGTTATTGGTGATAAATATAAAAGCAATCTGAATGGACTGCTAACTTTCTGTGCAAGAAAATGTATATTTAATAACTGGATAACAGAAAAAGCTCCATCTATAGGTCAATGGCACAGGACATTTCTAGACTATGTGTCTTTGGATTATTTAACATGTTTGTTAAACTCTAAATATCTCTATAGAACATGGGAGCCTTTTCTGTCCTCTGAATATCTTGTCCATTTTTACAAGGGGATTTATATAGTCACTCTGTCCTCTAACTTAACCTTGCTTGGAAATTTAAATTTTTGTATCGATATACATGTGTGCTTAACGTTTTGTGTTGTAGTTTTAAATGCTTTTTTTTTCTTTGTTTTTTGTCTATTATTTTTTTAAAAGTCTAAATTATAACTGAAAAAAATTAAAAGTTTTTTAATATAATCTTAAGTATATTCAGACTCTTACTTTGTTTCTTTCTCTTTCTTTAGTGAATGTGCTCCTACAGTAGTTTGATCATCTTTTATTTATTTATTTTTTACTGTATATCTCACATTAATGTTGTGTTCTTTACTTTTAGCAGAGACACTTATGTGGAAACTGCCACACCAACATTTGTTTCTGTTACGGCCCTTGGCCTGATCGGCTGGACATAATGGGAAACAGCTGAAGCTGGTTCCATTCGGAGATTGCTGGCA
>JBAMHW010000012.1:21416036-21427803 GCA_037177495.1 Rhadinocentrus ornatus | reverse complement strand
CTTTGTTTGTTATATTAAATATAATTATAATATACCATTTATATTTCTCCGGCCCGATTTGTTACAGACCACATCCGACCCTAGACTTTAGTGGTCATAACAGTTTCTCTATATGATAACCAGAAAGCTCCTGTTGTGTTGCAGGATTGCTCCAGAGGCTGAAAGATTAGCCCATCTGGCCAATGAAAATGTAATGCAGTGTTCTGCAATATTGTTTTTATATATATTTTTTAGCTTTTGTGTGGACTTTTCTAGCTCATTGAAACTTAAAGTTGTTGCACAGTGTACATTGGATTTTCAGTGTAGATGCAAAGAAGAAGAAAACTAGTCTAACATAAATTAGAACCACAACACAACTTCCCTTTTCTGTTTTATTTAGGATTTATTTCAGAATAAATGTGAGGACAGCCTCTGAATTTATAAGAAAAATTAAAACCCTGTAAACAAACTGTTACTGAATTTAGTGACACTTGTCAACACTTGGTGTCTAACAACAGACTGAATGTGTTTCCTTCTTTCTCTGTGCATTAGATTAACATTGAGGTCATTGCTGACATGGAAAAAAAGGAGAGATACAAATATGTTTTGTCTATAGTACCCAGCCCTAATTCAAGCCTTTAGAGTTTAGACCATGCATGATGATGACTCCATTACTTTCCTACTGCACCAGTAATTGGACAGTGCACAGCTGGATTATCTCTCTTGTGCACAATGTATCTACATGCCTTTTGGTCAAACACTGACACACAGTCATCAGGGAAGTTTCTTGGAGTGGCATACCTGTAATTACACACACACACACAAAAAAACAAACAAACAAAAAAACACCATTGACAGTTTACCTTAAAATATGTCCAAACAAAGCACATTTGGCTTTTTCCACATTAAAGCACAGTGATATGGGTACTCACGCATTACAGCATCTGCTGCAAGTACATTTCTGGCATGCACTGTTTCTCCATGTAGACCCAACTTCATGCCATGTGTCATCCACATGGTCCTGACAATGGGTCAATTTTTCTGAAGCTACAAGAAGAATTCCTGAATCAGCTCAACAGATATTCATACCAGAAGAACATTGTATGCTTGTACATGGTAAATGTAATGTGTTTGCATCTAAATGTGTATGTGCAACTGTGCATGCTTTTAATTAATTTTACCAGATGTTACAGGCTTAACAAAGCATTGAGCATTTGACAGCGACACCAAACCGTAGATCAGCAAAGCCAGAGCCAACGATTTCTTTCAAAAGAAAAATAGACAAATATTATAGTTTGAATAGTTTTAATGCTGACTCACAAATAAAATCACTTTTTTAAAATGATTATTATTGCATTTATTCTGTTGTAAACATAAAAAAGACAAACAACTGTAAACATTTTGTCGTAATTAAACAACAGTAAAACTTACCATTGTGGCAGTCAGATATTTAACAGTGTCCAGGTAAGAGAATCAAGTTAAGTTGAGCTCTGTCTCTCTTAACTAGTGTGTGTGCAGGAAACCTTTGGAATCAAACATTAGGTGATACAGAAGGCTTGGTCAACACACACTTACTGGAAGAGGTCAATGTCACAAAACAGATTTTTAAACAAGAAAAGAACAAGAATTAACAATAAGACTTTATTTATTTATTTATTTATTTATTCATTCATTCATTCATTCATTCATTCATTTTATTATTTTTGTTCATGTGGGCTCTTCTCTCTTTTTGCATTGACAGTCTCAACATTCTCTACACACTAAGTGCAATTATAACTCCAGTTTGGTGGGACATCACTGCTTTGTTTCATGCTTATAAAAAGTAGAAATACAGATATTTCAGTCACGCTTTATTGAAAAAGGATTTAGAGTTAATTTATCAGTAAATTCTTCTAGCACCACTAGTTGTGGAGCCAACCTGACGTCTGATTCATTAAATCATTTTTGCATTCTTCTGCTGAAACTATTTGAAAGAGCGAAGTATTTTTTTAAAAAATAATGAGCTAGCGGTTTATTGGATAAAGCATTCCTCCATCAAAGTCACAAGCAATCTTCAATCTGATGACCCAAGTAAAACTACACAGTGTCGGTCATTTAAACGGCTGTTTTCATCCTACCAGCCAGCTGCAAGTGTAAGATGCTAAAAAGGAGATATGCTTTTTAAACAGTCTAGGTTGGATTTTCCCATGATTATTATCTCATAAATATAATAAGCCTGTTAAATATAATAAGTCTGTTAAATATAGTAAGTCTGTCAAAAATAGTAATAATAAAAACATATTAAGTCAAATTAAAGCAACCATCCTCACACAACATATACATTAAACAAGGAAATCACAAGAAACATCAGAAGCCGATGCACTGATCTGTAACCATTGTTGTAATAGATTATTGAATGATTATTCATCCATTACCTACTTATTTAGTTTCTTTATGTAGTCATTTTCCTGGACTTCTGGCATCTGCAGCTGTTTCCAGTTGGGCTATTCACTGATTCATTGAAATAGATTACATATAAAAAGAGCAGCTGAACAGAAATTACCTACAGAATAGTTTTGTAAGGTTACTCCACAGTTGGTTTACTCCAAGGTGTAGCAATGATGTCATGCTCCTTGGATTACTGTTGATATTTTCTTAGTGCACCTGATTTCACAAATTCCATACTCAAACTCTCATTAAACTTTCATGCAGCCAGCTGTGTAATCACTCCTCTGTCAGACTGGATATGAATTGACTCACACTCTTCCGTCTCACTTTTTGCTTGTCACATTTCAACTTGATGTTTTACTTTGCTACATAGCAATGGCGACAAAGGTCAATGTTTCCTGCTTTGCTGAGAGAAAAACTGCAAGCTTGTTTGCCTTTAGTGTGTCACTGCGGATTCTTATCAAAACGCCTTTCATTTAGACTGTTTTTATTGTCACTTTCATCTCTCAGTTTCCATTGTTACCATGACACAAGTCTCAGCACAAGCAGCTTAGCCAAGAAACATTGGAACATCTGGGCCAAATGGAGAGAGGCAGTTCAGACATAAAGAGGCAAGGAGAGATCAGGCAGATACTGCAAGAGGACAGCGGGGACAGGTGAAGGACATTGCAGCTAAAAGGCAAGGTAATTCCTCTCTGAAGAAAGGGCAATACAGTAAAGTTAAAGGAGCAGGTTAAGCAGTAAACTGATTCTTGATAATAAAGGCGGCCAAGACACATAAAATCTGGGTCAAACACATCTTATATAAACAGTTTCTCTTTTACACAGATGTGCTTGATTATTCCTCCCAGAAACAGCAGTGTGCCTGCAGTTGGCATGGATATGTGCTGCAGGACTACTGGAAAGTTTACCTTCATCTCTGGAGGTAAAAGCTCTCTAAACAGTTGAGCCATAGAAAAAACATTTCCTTGTCACGGCAAAGTTCAGATGTAGAGTGAAATGACCTTCACGCCAACTTCATAGCTGACGTACCATGTTTCTACAGTTGTTGATGCTTTGGCGGCACATAGAGGTGATGCTGGGAAACTAATACAGTTTGAAAACAGTTAGTCCTCAGACTGAGTGATGTGCACATTGTAGACTCTTGAACAATTAACAATGATGAGCAATTAACACACCCACGTGCCTGCAGTTACATGGGTGTCTATAAAAGCATGCACGACGTGGTGCAAAAAATACATTTAAGACCAATGGCTGCTTTAGCAGAATTAGAAGACATAAATGGTGCAACGCGAAGAAAGCGTGTGTTCAGAGAGAGGATTTATTGGCACATGATGACAACTGGCTCATCAGCCGCTTTAGGTTCCCAAGGGCAACCCTCCTGTAACTATGCGAGCTGCCGCCGGTGTTGTGCCATTAAGTGATCATCTGCCAGAAACTGATTAGACGGCCGCGTGGGCCAACGCGCAGCCTGTTATAGACATATTGTCACTTGCATTTGAGTGCCATGTCGGTTTTATATGCAAGTGACAATATGTCTATAACAGGCTGCGCGCTGGCTGCCGCGGTCGTCTAATCAGTTTCTGGCAGAAGATCACTTTATGGCACAACACCGGCCTTGGAGCACAACACAACGAGGAGCTATGCGCTTCCTGTGCCCATACAGGTGCTGACCACACTGGGGTTCCTAGGGGGCATTCCAGAGGGAGCTGGCAGACCGATGTGTCGTAGGGGGGATGGGAGTTATTGTCCATGATTGCCAACAATTTTGCCAGTTATCTGTCACTAAGCACCTCCTCCAGATTGGGGAGCTTAATCCCGATGACAGACTCTGCCTTTCTGATGAGTTTTGCACTGTGTGCTTTGCTTTGATGTCCGCGCCCCAGCACACTACAGCAAAGAAGGTAGGACTACCAAGAGCCCAAAAGGGTTGTAAATATTAGAAATTGTATGAGTTTAAAGTTCCTCTCAGTTGCCAAACTTATACAGCTTCAATATTTTTTTCACTCTCAAAATGTATAAAGGAAAAATGTTTCAACAATATTTGAACCTGAAACTAATGTTTCGTTTTTAACTTTGTCTATTATTTGCTTATACTAAAAACAATAAAATACAGATAAAATGTATTAACAAAAGCAGAAAAAAACAAGTCTAATTAAGAAAATACTACTACAGTCTATGCAGTGTACTTCGAAGTGTCTGTTCATTCACTAGAGTGCAGCAATCCAGTCCGAATTTTTCGTCACTCCCTGACGCGCCACAAACAGGGTTGCCAGTTTGGCAGAAACACACTCTTTACTACATTACTTGTTGTTGAGTGGAAAATGGGGGATGTCTAGATTGACATGGCAACAAATCCAACAACAAAAGGAAGTGAGGCTTAAAACGCACAAATGATCTGTTTTTAGATAATCTCTCTAATTTATCAAGAACAAGGTGGTTCTTTGGGTTTTTCGTAGCTCAAGAGAAGAATTGAAGTCGTCACGGTAAACATGGAGTAAACAGACGTAGAGGTAATTTTCAGAAAACATCTATAACGCAATTATGTTAGCTTTTAGCCTGCAGTGCTAACATTAGCATGCTAGGCCAGCCCACCGCCCACACTCGCTTTGACGAAGTGTTCATATTTTGTTATAGATATCAGTCGGCGTGTTCATGTTTTCTTCAGTACTACACGCAACCAAAAACGATTAATTGGTTTTATTAATTATTAACCTGTATGATGAAGGATGGAACTCGCTGAGTACAAACCATCTGCGTGTTTGAACGTGACTTCAATGCAAACATTGTTTTAGACGAAACTTATTTCGGATTTTTTAAAATTCTTTTTAATAATTTAGGTGACGGTAATTTGATAGAAAAACCCGTTTATGAAGTGAAACTATCAGCTCATTGTAGCGTGAGAGGGTCACGACAGATGCCCAGCAATAAGACAAAAATGTAAATCGGAGAAGTGCTGGGTTAGCAAACGAATAACAAAACGAGTTCATGTTTTAGTTTAACATGGAAATTGTTCTCTCGTGTTTATTTACGTTGTTAACTTGAAGATTAAATATTAACCTATAGTAAATATTAAGAGTAAATGTGCCTTTATGGGTATAATCAGATGTGATGTTTTAACGTTGGAAGAAGAGAAAATGTACTTTGTTTTGTTTTTTCCCTCCTCCTTGGGTCTATCTATAGAATAAAATCTCCTTTTCTTCCCAATCAGTTTGGTCTGAATCTGCACTAGTTTCTAAGGCCTTACTTGGGGCCCTTTGGGGCCCAGGAAGAGGATGCATCGTGGGGATAAGGACTTGCAGTCTTCACAACGCAAAATGGGTACATCATTACTTTTCCAGCTGTCAGCGCATGAAAGAGAGCTAGATTTGGTATTTCTGGACCACAGCTATGCCAAACCATGGAATGCTCACCCAGACGCCAGCAGTGCTAGACCCACAAGGACACTGTTTGTTAACCCTCGCCGCCAGCCTGAAGCTTTGTCGTGAGTTTAAACGATTTTCAAGTATCGTCAGCCTCCCACTTTGTTTTTAAGGTTTAGTAAATGGGCATTTCTGGTAGCTTAATCACCAAACTTTTTTTATCTTTATTTTTTGTCTAACATTAGTTTCATGTTCTTTTTGCAGAGACTCTGATTCCCTAATAGATGTGGAAACGGTCACACCAACACCCATGCCTCTATATGATAACCATAAAGCTCACAGTGTGATGAGGGAGTGCGAGCGACATGTCCTGCTTGCTCGAACAGTTACTGAGAGTCCACCACCCCCTGATGACTGGGAGGAACATATAAACAAGTAACTAAATACATGGTCTAATTTGTTTTATAAAATAACACATGGTGTTTGCAGTGGATTGTTTTGACAATATTTTCATTCTGTTACAGGACAGGATGGTCCATGGCTCAAAACAAATTGTTCAACAAAGTTCTTAAAGCTCTACAGGCTGAAAGATTAGCCCGTCTGGCCAATGAAAATGTAATGCAATGTTTTGTAATATTATTTTTAATATACATTTAGTAGGTTTTATATGGACTTTTATAGCTCATTGAAATCTCAAGTTATTCCACAGATAGTGTACATTGATTTTTTAGTTTAACTTTACAGGAGGATGTCTAAATATTTCCTTACTTTTGAATAGTCAGTCCAAATCAAAATTATAATACATAACAGTGCAAGCATTTTAGCTTTTGTTAAAAGACCCTTAAGTGTGATAGATCAGTAATAACATATAAGTACAACCTGTTTCATCCCACCTGTTAATTTTGTCTTGTTAATTAAAGGCAATTAAAAAAATTTTGACTCGTTTCATGCACTGCTGATCCGATGGAGGCCAGTATATATAAATTAAGTGAACTAACAAGCAAATGATAATTATATAATTAGATGACGCCATACGTATATGATGGCACAAATGACAAAGAAAAGGCTGTCCACTTTATTTAAAAGCTCTATGTGTTACTCTACAATGGATGTTATAATTTGAGGACATGCAACAACAGTGGCATCCTAAACATCATGAGCCATTTCTTTACTTAAATCCAGTAAAATGTTTAGATTTCTATATTAAATACTTCCTCCATGTTTGGCATTTTACATTTAGAAGGTCATTGATAAATCTGGACGCTTTTAAAAAAATAGTTTGGCTTTAGGCAAATTTTTAAATGAAATTACAACAAAGTGAATATTTATTGATCTAAAAACATCAAATGTTGCTGATGTGGATTTTTTTTTTCTCGCAGGCTTCTAATGAACCAATTTTGCGGAGGATAGCCGTGGACAAGTGCGCCAAGAAAGTGCGACATGCACTCGCCAGTGTGAACTGGGACACCAAACTAACACAGTGGTTACACACCACCATGATCGAATCTCTAAGTCTTGCCATGCTTGCTGCTTACCTGGATGTGCTGCAGACTCTCAAAAGCAAGGTATGACCTCAGTGATTCATTGAATACCAATTAGAAGTTTATATTTTCTGTCACATACCTATAAGACTTGGGGCTTGAATTCTTAATTCATTCTCTCTGCGTCTGGCAAGCTGCCGTCACTGATCGACAGAATGTTGCTGCCATCTGCAAAGACGGCAGCTCCAAGTGCAGAGGCTCTGTCGCTACTTCTGAAACGCCCTTGGGATCCAGCTGTTGGCGTTTTGTCTCAAAATAAACCGGTAAAAGTCTTTACTTTTAGTTATTAAGTCGAAAAAACAGCAAAAATCAACTTTCTCTTTTCAGCTCTAAAAATGTGACACTTGCAAACATCAAATCATTGTCTGTCTTCTTGCATGTTTCAGAGCAAGCTTCCTGGATCCCCTCTCATTCTGATGGCACCTTCAAGCCCAACTAATCCTGCCCTCTCCACCTCACGGCGAATGAGATTCTGGCAGACGCAGCTCGCCTGCTTGGGAAAGGTCTTGAAATCTAGCCTAATTAAGTCTTTGTCAAGATTTTTTCTTTTCTCCGTTTAGATAAGAGTCTATAACAGCTGTTTTGTTGTCAGGTCATTCCAGTGCACACTCATGTGAACAGTGGGGCCAATATTGGCATCACACAGTGTTTGGAGCACATGCTGGGGACAGTCCGAGCCAAGGTCATGGAGGTTGGATGTTGTGCTTATTTCTGTAATTGTTGCCTTGATTATTGTATTGTATAGTTGCAATTAGCTGCTTTTTTTTGTAAGATGAATCTGGCTATGTAAAAAGAATAGTTAATCTTAACATTGTGTGGTATACACTGATTTTATATGTGGGGTGCAGCCATATTGATATTATGTTATGAATTCTGCCAACAGGTTCATAGTCATTTCCCCCACAAGCCCATTATCCTGGTTGGCTGGAACGCTGGTGCTCTAATTGCCTGTCATGTAAGACTTATCTGATCTAATATGAGGCTTCATATTTTAGGCCCCTGAAAGATTCAAATGGTTGTCAAAAGATTAATTTTACTAGGTTTAATTTTAGGTGTCGCTTATGGAATATTTGACAGCGGTGGTGTGTCTTGGCTTCCCCCTACTAACAGTCAATGGGCCAAGAGGGGTAAGACCGTTAGTTTGTTAATACTAATGTTATTTCACTTTATAAATGAACCTGAACTTTGGCTTGTTTCAGTTTTGACTCTTGATGTGCAACTGGTTTTTAGGATGTGGATGACCCACTGCTGGACATGAAAACCCCAGTGTTGTTTGTGGTAGGACAGAATGCCCTACAGTGTAGCATCGAAGGCATGGAGGAGTTTAGAGAGAAGCTGAGGGCAGACAACAGCATGGTGGTGGTGGGAGGGGCAGATGACAACCTCAGGTTTGTTTTATTCAGAGCCCAAAAATAAATAAATATAGATTTCATTTTTGAGTTGTAACAAAATCCCTCCACAGAATTAATTCAGCAAAGATGAAATCAGAAGGACTGACACAGACCATGGTGGACCGCTGCGTTCAGGTTGGTGTTTTAACACTGGAAATATTAGGTTTCCTGTACAGAATTTATCCCAAGTACATTTTTACACTTATTTTTTTTTTCTTCCTTTTATCAATCCTCCCTCTCATCTTCAGGATGAGATAGCTGACTTTTTGTCAGGTGTCCTTGCGCGAGCAGAGGGCCACGGTCATGGCTCAGGGGAGATGAGGGACTTGGACACAGAGAAGAAAAAAAGGCCCCGACGGGAGCTTCCCTTTGACATGGAGAGAGGACGATCTTCCTCCCCTGCGCTTAGAGTCCCCATCTCACCTTCAGGTTCTGAGGTTAGCAAAGTAGTTCAATGCTACCAGTCGTATCGATTTATAGTTATCTTATTGTGAAAAGTCTTTGGACGAATTAAAATAACAAGAGAAAAAATTGTGCATGACACTAAACAGCTAGCCATTAACTTTCCGTCATCACTTCTGGCTGCCTTCTCGTGCACTCATTTGCTCTAATCAGGCAATCAGAGTGAGCGCTATCCCTGACAGAGAAAAGTGCTGAAACTTGACTTTTATACATATCTGCTGACTCATCTTTCTACCAGTGAAACTGTTTTGAGGCTCTTTCCACTAACATCTAACACTAATGAATCATAGCTTATCAGGCACTCTGCTTCTTTACGTCCTCAGGATCTGTCCAGTGTCTGTAGCAGTCCCACATCAAGCCCCAAACCCAAGACATCTGGTCTCTCTCCAGCACAGAAGTCCACTCTGATCACAGCCACACAGATCCTCAAGACTCACATGCAGCGCTCCGGCACAGTGCTCACTCACAAGCAGGCTCAAGGTTAGCTTAAAGCATTGCTCAATTAAATGTGTCAAATGCTCTACAAGCATCATGTTCAGCCACTCGTGTGCGTTGATTCTCCGTATCTGTGGGTAAGCAGCTCCCATATGTGTCCCATTTGTTTGTTGAACATACTGCAATGAGTCATTCACCTCAGCTGCTGAATTCTGCTCAAGCTGTGGAAGCTGAGCGGACGTGGTGCTATGTGAGATGTAAAAATGATTGTACATGGGGGTTTTTTTGTTTAAGAGATTGTCACGTCACGACATCTGATGAGATGGAACGTGACTGAAATACTTTCCTCTCATCCTCTTGTCTCTTCTTCTACAACTTTCCTTTCTGGCTTTTTCCTGATTCATTCCAGCTCAGTTTGCTGCTTTTATGAAACAAAACATGCTTGTGAGGAAAAATCTTCCTCCTGGCACCCCTCCTTGTATTTTTGGTAAGTGTCTATCCCTCTTCCTTTCTTTCTTTCCTCTATCTTTTCCACTCTTAATTTCTTTGTTTTCACTAATTTAATTTCATTTGAATGTTGCATTTAAAAAACACTTGAACTCTCATTGTCATGCTTTTGGATTCGAAATGTATTAATACATAATGTATCACATTTCCAGGAAAGGCTACATTACAAACAATAAAAAGTTAGGCAAAAATGTTATATTTATTAATTGTAGGCCCCATGGGACTAAAATTACCGGAGGCTTAAGTAACATCAGCATCTTTTTTCAGTGTATGTATATATGTGTCTCTTTATGTGATGCAGTGCCAGTGACCAGTGATCAGATGGAAGGCCTGGACAGGGATGAACTGCGACCTCATGGCAAAAGGAGACCTAGCCCAACGCCAAGCAAAGCATCCAAGAGGGCCAAGATTAAGGTCACGATTGTTTCTCAAAGCGAGTCATCTGGAGGTACCATCAACCCTACTGAAGGTAAGGACAAATGACAAACAACTGAAATGAAGGATTTAAGTCAGGATGTCACAACATTTCGTAGCTGACACCAATACCTCCTGAAATTCCAGGACTTGATTAAAAACAAAATGTTACAATCAAGTTAATGTTTTTCTGCTGTTAAAATAGATGGTCTGAACAGTTTGTGATTAACTAAGCAGCAACCTCCTCGCATTATGAGTTAGAGAAGCTTTAAAAAATTTAGCTTTTGTGTCCAGAGACTGGAAAAGTCTTTCACTATCCTTCAGTGAGGGACAGTGAACAGCTCTTTTTTGTGTTAACCCTTTGGGTTTGCCAGACCTTTATAGAGCACATCTCATCTTAGAAAACTCTGAGTCTGAAACAGAAACCTATAAAAACTGGTTTAAAATGTACATCACTGTATCTTGTAGATTAGGAGCTACATTCAGGGTATCCGCATTGTCTTAAAAAGTCTTAAAAGTCTTGAATTTGCAAATATGCATTTAATACCTTTAAAAAGTCCTTAAATTAGACAGTTTTGTCCTTAAATTTTATATGGTAGGTCTGAAATTATGTCGTCCTAAAGTTATACGCTGTATTGCATTTAAATGTGTCGTGGAAATGTCCGAACTGCAAAGTGACAGAAGTGAAGTAACTTTCTCCCATTCCAGCCTGACCATTATATTGAAATTAGGAACCAATTTTTGCTGACTTTGCAGGGAGAAATAATTGGGAAACATTTAGTCCAACACACACAAAGCCTTTTTTTTTTTTTTTGCGAGAGAAAAAAGCTATCCGACAGTGACTTGAGAATTACATGGATTCGGTGAGTAAAACGGGAAAGTGTAAATGACAAGTTCAGCAGCAACATCGACTAAAGTTGATCTCCGCACGACGTTTGGCTGTACTCCAGCCTTAAGAGCCAAACACTGTTACCAAACACATGTTGTACAAGACCAACGACAGAGTCACAGAACATAGCCCAATTTGGCTTAGCAGTTCATATCAACATTGAATCAATCTCTTGAGTGAACAACGGACCCTTTGTCCTGGTGTTTGACGAGAGTTTGAACACGACCACGAAAACCAAGAAGTTGGATGTCCACGTTCGTTTCTGGGTTGAGGGACAGGTTCGTTCAAGGTACCTGGGGTCTCATGGGACACTCAGCACAGGACTTGCTGGCCAACATCAAAGTAACTCATTTATTTTTA
>JBAMHW010000012.1:21358149-21385083 GCA_037177495.1 Rhadinocentrus ornatus | reverse complement strand
TACCACAGGCCATAAGACTTCTAAATGCAGCAACGCCACCTTTAAATAATAGCATCTTCTTATTGCTTATTATATATCTTACTGTATAACTTATTTTAGTATTCTTGCTTTTTATGTTCGACTGTTTTTATTTTTGTTGTGGTTTATATTCTTTTTATTAGTTAGGTGAGCCTGGAATTCAAGGATTTCATTGCCAATAATTGTTGTTATAATTGTTGTGCAGTGACAATTCATTCATTCATTCATAGAAATGCACTGAAATAAGGTTTTCTTTTTTTTTCCTTCTTCTCTTTTTTGTAAAGGGAGGTTTTTTGTTTAGTTTTAGTGTTGATTTCTGCACAGGAAGATGAAACAAAGGAAATAGAGTAACATCTGGTATAGATAGACTGTGAAACATTACACTGCACTGCACCTTATCAACTGTTGTTTTAAAAGGAGTATTTTAGAGAAAGATTTGTCATCATATTGGATTTCAGGCAGTTCAGTGCGTGTAGCTGTTGTCAGTCATAGTTGAAGATCTGGGCTTAACCTTTTAATCTTTTAGTGTCTTCAGTATGCTTTACAGCTCGCTGCACAATAGGGCATCCAGTCCTTTTTGTGGGGTAATCCACCCTGCTCTGTTTTCAGTCCCACTCTGTTCCTGTCCTAATTCTTGGAACTGTGCTGATCAATAAACCTGCTTAGGAGGAGGAGAATGGCAGCCACTGTTGGAGAATGTTTCACACAGCTGTATCAGTAGACGAGGGGCTCCTGTTAGCTTTTCACAAGTGATTCCAAGCACTTTTTCTTTAGTGCTGATTGGCTGATTTACCTGTGCCAGTGTCGTTTTTTGCTGTCTCATTGTTAGCCAGAGTATTTGCACTGTGTGTTACAGTAAATCACCGTGGGAAGCCAGAGCTTTTGCTGCGGTTGTTGTTCGGAAGATTTCATGGCCTGTCTTGATGTTTTGCTGTGTCTCCTGGGGACGAGTAGGATTGATCCCATGCGTTTTGTCTAGGCTGAGTTACCGACCTACAGCTACCCCCCCCCCCCCTTTTTTTTTTTAATGTCGGTATTTTTCAAGAAGGGTGCATGGTACAGTGCCAACTCAAATAGAGACCTACCAGTGTGCCCTTTGTCTGTTCTGACACCAACTTGAGTGGCATTTTTCCATTTTTCTTTTTTTTTTTTCTGCCAGCATACGGCTCCTGGAGGCTCACAGACAGACAGGCAGGCAGAGTCTAAACTGTTAGCTCAGCCTGCTCTGTTTGCGCATGCCTGCCGTTGATAGGCATGTCACCATGGGAACGGCCATGGAGCCAGGCCTTTCTTCACCAATACATTAATAAAAAGAACATTATAAACTAGCAAAGTGTCAAGTGAAGAAGCACTGTGGAGAAAGAGCCTTTTTCTTCTGTTATGCTCTGCCATTTTTAAATCTGTCACACACTTTACCTGATCACTTTTTCTAGTTTTCATTTTGAACAAGCGTGTGTCCAGTGTTCACAGATGATGCAACTCATTGTGATGGTTCAGTAACTCTAGAGAAGTTTGGGTCAATGTGGAGGGCAGATTTGTGTGAAGAATGATAACATCTGACCTCTTAACCTGTGGCACTGACCATTAAACCTCAAAGGAAGACTGTGATTAGTGACTTTAGCTGGTCATCTGTATTTCTGTAGCTGATGTGTAGCTCTGCAAGAATCACAGAGTTCTTAATTAGATTGATTATTAGTTTAAGTGGAAATTGTACACTGAAAGATTCTCTGTTTGCATGCATTAACAGTAGGTTTGACTGCCAACATCCTATTTAAATTGTACCATCTGAACATACATTGGGTATTTAGACTATAGTAAAATGTTGATCAGCGTTTTGAAGCTTTGTTTAAATGCATATCCAAAATGAATATGAGAATGTGCTCTCCATGCCCCTTGTGTGGTTGTTGCACTGATTGAAATTTTCAGCAAGCCACATTCAGTTTTGCTTTGTCAAGACTGACATTGTTCATTTTCATGATGACAGTGATTGACCTGACCTAACTAATGGTAAATCATTTAATGCTTGAGCGCACATGTTTTGTATTTGTGGGTGCTTGTTGGAATGGCGTGCAAAATTGTGTAAAATCTTGGTTTCATGCAACATTAACATCAGTCTCTCTTTCTAAATAACAGAGGCATTTTCCTAGACACCATTCTGCCACGCTACGATGTGAATGGAGTGCGACCACCTATTGGCCAGAGAACCAGACTTAGCAAAGGGGATATTGCACAGGCACGGAAACTCTACAAATGCTCCAGTAAGTCCAAAATAACAGATCCTGTCTGCTATGGGTTTTTTTCTGTCTATTTTTGCATATGTGCACAACATAACCCTAAGAGAGAGGTCGGTAGCTCCTCCTGCCTTCCCCAGATGCAGCTCACGCTGTTTACATCGACTATTGATGTGGTGTGGTTCCCTGGCTACAGCGTCCGAGTTTCCCAAGCAGGGAGGAGTGTAAACACAACCCAAGGACAGGAAGTTTTCATCACTCTTTCCCAGATAGATGTAAAAGAACAGCTTGTCTTGTGAAGACAATGGTTGAAGCAATTTTTGGGAGACTGTCTTGTCTGCAAATCACTGTAAATTGTGTAGTTGTGTTCTAAACATGGCACTTCTCTGAACTACATAGTTTATGTTTCCAGAGAGGAGATGGAGTGGATTTAAAACTGTTGAGATAAACAGTATTAGCAGCATTAGCAGATGTAGATTGAAAAATAATCTTCTGCTGAATACATCTGATCTTAAGTAGTATAAGGCATTCTGTGAAAGCTGTCAATCTCACATTAAAACTGAATGAATAGACTGTGATTTGTAATTGAAGATGTACCAGCCAGCATGGTTTTAGAGTAACACTAGAAGTTTTAAAGGTAAATGGATTGTTGTGTGTCAGTGCCAGCCTTCTGTCTTTTTAATCATGACTAACTCAGCCTCCTAAGAAAGAGTGGATGATGTGGCACACAGTGTGGGGGATGAGGTAGTCAGTCTCTCCACGTGTTGTAGGGAAAAAAAAATCCTTAAAGAGCCACAGATCTCCTATTCATGCAGCATTCCTGGGAGCATTTGTCATTCCTGGTGTGTGCCTGAGTGCTGGTTATTGGTTTAAGATTGGCAGTCTTCTGCCACGCATTATTACACCCATCTAGTAACTCACGGCTCATCACTTTGTTGCTCACTCACAATCCTAAAGTGAAGCAATTTTCCCTTAACTTCTGGTAAATGCAGCCCGAGGTAAAAATAATCGAGGTAATTGCTCGTGCATTATCAGTTCTTGAGATCAAAAACTGATGATTCCAGACTACTCTCTATTATTTCCTCTGAGGCTTGATTAAACGCATCTTTCCCCACTTGGTCAGGAGCCTCTCTCTCTCTCTCTCTCTCTCTCTCTCTCTCTCTCTCTCTCTCTGTCCCAGCATCAAGTGGTGTATTGAGTTTGGAATGAGTCCTTGCACACTTAAACACTTAAGTTTTCCCAGACAAACTAAGGGCTGGCAACATGTACATAATGCATCACATCCTCCTTTGGGCTGAGTTATTTATAGAGGGCCAGGTTTATTTTCAGAGGATGCTCGGAGAAAGTGTCTCGCACTATCTACTCCTTTTGTGTGATATCATCTGGAGTCGTTGGGGGAGGGGATGGGCGAGATGCAGGGGTGTGGGTAATATTATCAGCAGATGTGCCTTTGAACATAAAAGATCTGCCCTTTGTTTCACACCCAGTGTTATAATTCCAGCATTCAGCATCTGTCTCTGCAATGAGGTTTAAAAAGGTTTATGTTGGAACTTTGTTCAGACAGAGACTAGTTGCAAGTGCATCAGGGATTAGGCCTTACGTGCAGATCTGTTTGTGTTTGTGTCCCCGCACAGGATGTGGGGACAGTCTGCAGGACAGCAGCGGGAACTTCTCCTCTCCTGGCTTTCCTAATGGATACTCAGCCTACATGCACTGCATCTGGAGGATATCAGTCACACCAGGGGAAAAGGTATGAGCATATGGGAAGTGGCAGATCAGCTTTGAGATTTCTTAAAGCAAGAATCACTGACTGCTTATGTGGTTCTGCTGTATTTCTTACTTTAGCGTTTTTTTCACACCTTTCCAACAACTCCTCCAAAGAGAGAGAGAGAGAGAGAGAGAAAATAACTTTCAGAAATTGACTATATAAATACTACTCTATAATAAGGCTTTATATCAATACTGTATTGATAAACAGATACAACAAACAGGAAACTAATTTTAGAAAGTTTTTTTTTTTTATTATTATATCAAGTTTTGACTGAATTGCCATGGATTTATATTTATATGAGCATTGTTAGTATGTGACCTTTGACCTGTGCTGTATCAATAATCATACTCTCTTTTTTGAAGATCATTTTGAACTTCACCTCCATGGATTTGTACAGGAGTCATTTATGTTGGTATGACCATGTGGAGATCCGAGATGGATACTGGAGGAAGGCACCACTCAAAGGTCAGTTTTAACTACAGAATGCTGATCTGGAAATGCAATTAATGATCATTAGATTTGAATGAAAATTTTTTTGATTGATTCATCTTAAAAAGATGACTCTCATATGTCTTGCTTTGTCTAACTGGGAAGTGTACATTTTTTTGTGTTATTGGAAACTGCTTCTTATTTCATTATTTCTCATAAGTGGTTTCTGTAAATTTGTAGAAGAATTTCAGTGTTATTGTAGGTGTCATGATGATCTAATCCTTGTTGTGTGTCTTCACCTGTCATCCAGGTCGTTTCTGTGGCGATAAGCTGCCTGAGCCAATCATCTCCACTGACAGCCGACTGTGGATTGAGTTCCGCAGTAGCAGTAACTGGGTGGGAAAGGGTTTCTCTGCCGTTTATGAGGGTAAGCACCCACAGCCTGCCCTTGCTGCACCCTGTCCCAGACTGGCTGACTGAATTCACAGCCAGTCACACATCTAACAATGTACCTAGATGGTGAAGCAATATGCAGAGATTTTAGCTCACCCACTGTCGATGTGTCAAGAACTTTATACTGCATTAATCAGATGTTGGCTGGCCCTCACATTTAACTCCATTCTTTCCAGACCTTGCAAAGAATGATGTGTATGTATGTGTCCTGCCGTTTGAGTAAATCAATAAATCAACTGTTAGAACTTTTTTTTTTTTTCGGAGACGTGTACTAATGATGTTGCTTCAAAGTGTTATTTTTGTTTTGTTTTTACTATCTCATGCAGCCATCTGTGGTGGGGAAGTTAAGAAGGACAATGGTCAGATTCAGTCCCCCAACTACCCTGATGACTACAGACCCAACAAAGTATGCATATGGAAGATTTCTGTCACTCAGGGCTACCATGTGGGCCTTACCTTCCAGTCTTTTGAGGTATGACACCATCTTATTTTGTTTATATACATTTTTTTAAAGCCTTTTCATGTCTTTAATTCCAAACCCTGTGCCTTCCTTCAGATTGAGAGACATGACAGCTGTGCATATGACTACTTAGAGGTGCGTGATGGGAACTCTGAAAACAGCCCTCTGCTGGGACGCTTTTGTGGCTACGACAAGCCAGATGACATTAAAACCAGCTCCAACCATCTGTGGATGAAATTTGTTTCAGATGGATCAGTCAACAAAGCCGGTTTTGCTGCCAACTTCTTCAAAGGTGAGAGGTTAAGGGCTGTAGGAAAAATGTCAACATCTGTATATCTGACATATTCAATGAATCTCTCTGTCACATACTTGCACCTTTGCATTCTGTGTGACCAGATTTCCCTGGCTCTGTGGTTGCTTTGGAGAGTTTCTCTTGTAAGCTATTGAGCCAGGGGGCCTACTAAAAGGGCCCTAACATATCTTTGTGTTTTTTAGAAATGGATGAGTGCTCCAAGCCGGACAACGGTCGCTGTGAGCAACGCTGTGTCAACACACTAGGCAGCTACAAGTGTGCTTGTGACCCAGGCTATGAGCTGGCTGCTGACAAACGCAGCTGTGAGGGTAAGTACAGGGAGGACAGTCAGCAACCCTGCTCACCATGTCATTTACATCCTAAAGCACTTTGCACACTTAGCCACCCAAATACAAAAAGTACAGTCATTCATAAAAGCCTGAAAAGATGCCAACGTTAATGGCTGTGGTGGCCGGGCACTGTCTTTTAGAGATTTGTGTTAGCTTTATTTTTGTCTCAAATTATAGGTTGTCCTTTAAGACCTAAATGCTAGTTTACAAGATGGGTCATATAAACGCTTATCCCATGTCTGCCCCTAGAGGATGTCACATATCACTCTATTTTTGCTGTAGAAATACGCTTGAAAGTTAAAACAAAGTCCCAGAAAAGACTTAAAATGTTAAATCATGTCATGTTATCACTAATAAAAACAAATGGGAGATAAACTGTATATAAACTAATTTTCTTACATAATAAAGTACTTAAAGGTTATAGTATCAGTAAAGTTCAAAGATTTTTCATTAACATAACAAGTTTTTTTTTTTTAACTGTTTACATGTGTTTAAAAAAATTGGAAAAAATGCAGTGCCTTACGTAACTAAAAAAGCTACTAGAAATTGTGATTTTTGTGACTTTAGTATTTCACCGCTGTGCACATGTAATAACTGAGTCTGTGTATCAACACAGCATTTGTTGCAGTTACTAAGGTTAAAGCCATTTATTTCCAGGGACTGTAGTGCCAGTACTTAACGTAGCCTAACCTACCATAGCATGCATTGTGTAACTGATGAAAAGCTCACCTAAGTCCTCGGCTGGGTGGGCAGTCAGTCATCAGTTATGTTTGTTGTTTTTCAGGTTGCAAAAAATATATCAGAGGGCAATATAACATCTAGAAGGTCCTGTTGGAACATATGTGGATAACTTTTTTTATAATGCGCACATCTGTGTCTGTCTAACTGTTTGTCCTTGTTTCCACTCATCTGTTGTGTTCTGTCCAGCTGCCTGTGGAGGCTTCATTACCAAGCTGAATGGCTCCATCACCAGTCCAGGGTGGCCCAGAGAGTACCCTCCAAATAAAAACTGCATTTGGCAGCTTGTTGCCCCCACACAGTACCGCATCACTCTGCTCTTTGACGTCTTCGAGACTGAGGGCAATGACGTGAGCATTGGGGTTATTATGAGTCGACACGGGGTGGGTTTGTTCTGTGCTCTCTGTCCTTCCACCACATCTCTCACCTGTCAAAGCAAATATATTTCCTCTCCTTTTTGTGCTTCATAATTAAAACCAAACAAAAAGTTGCAGCCTCTTCACTTGTTTTGTTTTTTTGCTCAGGTTTGTAAGTATGACTATGTAGAGGTACGCAGCGGACTTTCAGCGGACTCAAGGCTGCATGGGAAGTTCTGTGGGGCAGAGAAACCAGAAGCTATTACTTCTCAGTACAACAACATGCGCATTGAGTTCAAATCAGACAACACAGTATCCAAAAAGGGCTTTAAAGCACAGTTCTTCTCAGGTAAGTCCTACTGGCAGTATTATTTTCTCTCAGTCACTTTGAGCTGCAGTTTATGAGTTTTCACTCTGAAAACTGGCATTGTGTCCTCTGTTCTTCCTCAGACAAAGATGAGTGCTCTAAGGAGAACGGCGGCTGTCAGCATGAGTGTGTCAACACCTTCGGGAGCTACAGCTGCCAGTGTAGGAGTGGATTTGTGCTTCATGAGAACAAACATGACTGTAAAGAAGGTATTCCACTACAGATCTTGATTTCTTTCATATGATTAAATTTGAGCTCAATCTGAATGTTGGGCTGTTCTGAATTAGTGTGATGCAGAGCAGTGTTGATTCAATGACTAACTTTTTTTTTTTTTTTTTAACAGCCGGTTGTGATCATACTGTGAATAGTGTGAGTGGTATCATTACCAGTCCAAATTGGCCAGATAAATATCCCAGCAAGAAAACCTGCACCTGGGCCCTCACCACCACTTCAGGCCACCGTATCAAAATCGTATGTGCCACATCCTCCTGCTGTCATACTTAATTTCACTGGCCACTCACCTTAATGTGTGCTCATCAATGTAATTGAAGTGCTAAGTTTACTGGGGGCATCTGTGTTTACAGCACTCATGTCAGAAACTGTCCTAATGATGTTATGTGGCTTCCCTTTCTGTTCTCATTTGCATTTTTGTTCTCTCTACTGCAGATATAGTTTAGAAATCTTATTTACTTACAAGTAATGCAAACATCTGTTTTTATAACAGAATTCAAAATCTAAAGAACTTCATCAAATAATTTTTTTCTCCCTACATTGTCAATAAAACATTAGAAACAAAATAATACCTGATCTAAAAAAAAAATAAAAGTTTTATTATACATTGATTTAATTTAATATCAGTCATCTTGTTTTGTGACAGGCCTTTAATGAGATCGACATGGAGGCCCACCTGGAATGTGCTTATGACCACATAGAGATTTATGACGGGCGAGATGCAAAAGCAACCTCCCTCGGCCGCTTCTGTGGCACCAAGAAACCCCCTCCCATCATATCGAACAGCAACAAGTTGTTTATCCGGTTTTTCTCTGATAGCTCTGTGCAGAAAAAAGGCTTTGAGGCTTCTCACTCTGCAGGTAATATTATTGAACACACACACACACTTAAAGGTCTTTGTGAGCCTTATTTAAAATCAATGATCATTTATATCTGTTAGACTGCCAACTAACACATGATCTCTTTTTGTTTTTAATTGATCTCTATTCGGACACTATTTTGCTGCTCAGAGTGCGGAGGTCGTCTAAAGGCTGAGGTCAAAACAAAGGACCTGTTCTCACATGCCCAGTTTGGGGACAATAACTATCCTGGAGCCTCCGACTGCCAGTGGGTGATTTCAACAGAGAAAGGCTACGGCGTGGAGCTCATCTTTCAGACGTTTGAGATTGAAGAGGAGGCAGACTGCGGCTATGACTACATGGAGCTTTTTGATGGAGCTGACACAAAGTCTCCACGGCTGGGACGCTACTGTGGCTCAGGGGTAAAAATTATTTTCTTTTTCTCACTCTTCTCTAAATCTAAGAGTGACAATACAGCCAACTAATCTCAGCCTTTTATTTGCTTTTACAGTGTTACATGAGTGTTCAGACGATTGTTTTGTAATTAGCCCTGCTCTTGAGTGACCAATCCTTGTAGATTGTAATTGCATGAACCACCCTAGAGCTTTTGATTCTAGTCCATTTGGAGTTTAATCACTTAAAGTTCCTCTAAGTTTAAAAGTGTTGGGTTGGAAATGGTTGTAGGTCAACACAAGCAGTAACTTCCTTGGTGTGGAAAGACCTTCAGTCTCTCACATTGGATTATAACAGCAAAACAGTTAGCCAATGCTGTTACAGCAGCTGGAATCTAGAACAACAATGCCGACAGGAATTAGAAGCACAAGTATCATCAGGTCAGAGAACAGCTTGATTTTATTTTCAAACTTTAAAACACGATCTGGCCTCTCACTCATGCCTGTTGAATCATCCACTATAGGAGATATAGCACTCTCAATGCCCTGAAGATCAGCTCCTCAATCAAGTTTCCTTTTATAAAACAGGTTGAAATAAACTGCCACTGTTCAGTCCAAAGTAGGGTGAAAACTCATTATGGTGGTGGGGAGGCTTTGGCCTGAGGGCTTTTCTCAGTAAAACAGGAGACCATTTCTGAGTCTACAATAACACTTGGCTGCTTTCTTTTTTTTTTTTTAAATCCCTACGCAAAATTTATGGGCTGTTGCAGATGCAGTATATTATTCATGTTGTATGACACCTTTAAACAACAGCAGCTTTTACCTGCTCAGACATCTTTGTCAAAGCCACAGTGCAGCTTGCTGAGCATCTTAACCAGCTTATCTTTTTTTTATTATTATTATTATTAATAATCGTGTGGTATTCTGACAGAATAAGTTCAATTTGGATATTTTTCATGTACACATAAAGCAGTTAACTCCCCTTTTGCTTTACTGGAAACAGTTTGGCTGACATTCTGGAGATAGTGTTGAATTTATGAGGTACTGTGTAGTAATACACCTGGCCCCAATCATTATGGTATTTTTTAATACTTAAATATGAGCCAAATCCTGACTCAGAGTAAAGCTGTAAAGATGCAAGTCTAAATGCTAACCCCTGCATGGCTCTGGTGACAGAACAAGCTGTCACAGTCACCAGTTTGACCTCAGTTTCAGCATGTGAGAAGACTTAAGTTTTAATTGAAGGAATGTCAAAGAAGCAGAGAGCCACAGCCACCCCTGACTATTCTGTTTTATACCTCCCCATAGCCACCAGAGGAGATCTACTCGGCTGGTGACTCCATTGTGATCAAGTTTCGCTCCGATGACACTATCAACAAAAAAGGTTTTCATGTCCGCTACACCAGCACCAAGTTCCAGGACACACTGCACTCACGCAAGTGACCAGCGGGGGCCGGAAGGAGTCGAGCAGGGCAAAGGGACAAACGCAGGGGTCCCCAGGGGAGGCGCCAGCCTGACGCTCGGAAACCTTCAGCCACCAAGATGAATCAGTCACCACGCAAGACCACCAACCGCACCTCAGCTCCTAGGGGCTCTAGCTCCCCCCACAGACTGTGAGGAGTAAAGCCATTCTGCAGTACACCTTGTTTTTACCTTTTTATAGTTAGGATTGGGGTGGGAGGGTAATTGTCAGCTTTAGGCAGACTGTAGGGGAAGTTTTATTGACCCAGTCCCCTCCAGATGTTTTTTTTTTATTTTTATTTTTTTTTATGATTCTTCTTTTTTTAAAACATACTTCTTAATAAGAGGTACAAAGGAAAACAGTGGATTCTCAGGACCTGTAGGAAGGCAGGCATCAGCTGGACAGATCCCTGCTTTTGTCGGGCCGGCCCACCAAATCTAGGGGGAGGAGAGGAAGAGGAGGAGGAGTCCTGCACTCCTCAATAATTGCTCTCCTCTCCTCATACTCGCATCCCTTAGGTTCAAGGATTCCTGTCCGTAAGCGGATTAAAAGGACTCAACTTGAGATTTTGATACTGTATGTCAGTCAATTGCATGTAATTACAAGGAAAGACGGAAAACTGTACAGTGACAACACCAGCATTTGTATTTGGCGTTGTCCTGGCAACCGATGGCAAAATTCATGTTGTTACCAATAACAAGAAAATTAAGGAAGCAGTTATCTTATTAAAGGACTAATAAATGAAATGTGGTCCATGTCTTCTGGTTGTAATTGCTCGCCTGATGACTGGCTGTTACTGTACCTCCATGTATAAAGTAATGTTTGATCTTTCAAAGGGAACATGTGCTTTTCTCAGCTCGAACCAGTTAGCACTTTACAGTGAATTGTTCCAAAATCACGAGCTAATGAATATTTGTGAAGTGCAATGTCAGTTCACTTATTTTTAAATGCATTTTATCTATTTTTTTTTTAATTAATTAATCCATATAGTTCCTCAGGCATATTTGAACATTGTGTGTGCCCTGTAACATGGGGTAAAATAAAGGTATGACTTATGTTTCAGTGTTGATTTACAGCTCTGATGTATAGTATTTTCTCTCCAGAAAAAAATACATTTTCTTGGTACAATGAAGTATTTCTCATGAACTAAATGAGCCTGGGCATTTATTGTTCTAGTGAATACATATACAGTCTAATGTGAAGGTGGAAAGGTACTGTTGAACTTAGCCCTATAATTGCCTTCTGTTGTGTAGCCACTGTTTTATGTGGAATATACTTTGTTGCTCACTCTTTCTTTTTCTCCATTTATTTATGTATTTCTTATTTGACAGTGTTGTGTAAACCTTCAGTCTGACACTGTTTGATGTCTGACTTTTTTTTACAGGACTAATTCAGACCTGCACACGTCTTCAGTGCCATTGTGAAACTATTTTCTAGAAGTGTACTGACTGACTGAGTGCAATCAAAAGGCATTAAATGGTAACAGAATTTGAATAGTTTGGCCAGCACAGAAAACTACTGCAAGGCTGACACTGGGACCTTAACTTATGGATGGGCTCTGCCTTGGCAGTGGTTGCTTTAGTGCTTCTGGGGCCCTGGGCCCTGCACTCTGCCCACCTCTGGGTGGCCAGCTGGCAGCTGTTGTCCCTGTGCTTCATGGCTGTAGGGCGCTCTGGCTGGGGCCTTCTTCCGTCGCCCTCTGTGCGAATGCATATTCTGCTCTGTGGCAGGCAGGCTAGGATTTGTGCTCTGGGGTGGTGGCTGGTTTCCCTGGGTCCTGGTTGTCCCCTGGTTTGCCTCTGATCTTTGCAGTGACCTGGTCGCATTTGCACAATCACTAATCACTATTCATGCCTGTTATTTTGCCCCCGCATTTATTAACCTACATGCTGATAGTCAGTGTGTTGCCTCATGAGTTTAATCACCAACAACTACAGTTATGCTCATGTTTTTTTCTTTGTGTTGCTGTTTTTGTTGTTGTGGTTCATGATTTTTTTTCCAGCTTGTCATGTAGGTGCTACTGATGATTGTCAGCTTTGTTTTCTTGCAGATGTTGCAGGTGGTTTTGCGTTTCTTTGCAGGTGTAGCAGCTGGTTGTGTTTTTTCCTGTTTTTATTGAACATCTGATGCTCAATCTAAACTTTCTATCTGGTCTCCTTTTTTCACTCTTCTGTTTACTCTCCCCTTTCTTTTCCCCCACCCCCCTTGTCAGGTCTAGCATTAATGTGTAAATTCAGCAATAGACAAATCTAGTTATAAAGAATATTTAAATTATCAAGAGGGGCCTTTTATGATGCTGGACAGGACAAGGTTTTTTTTTTTTAAAAAGACTGTTCTTTTTCAGTACAATCTGTTGGCTTCAGGATGCTTCAGAACAAAACACCATCAAACTTTCCATCGTGACCAGAAATTACACTTGCTAAAGAACATCTTAACTTCCTTTAGTTTAACCAACATGAAACATTTATGCACTGCAATTCAGTTAAATCTGAGCCCTTTCACATGAATAGTTAATAGCTACCCAGAGATAGGCCATTGTAGCTCTCTTTCGGTAATTATGTGAGCGTAAGCAAACTGTGACAGCTCTTCATTCTGCTCGGCTGCTCCGTTATGTAACAATGCAGAAAAAAATCGGGCCGAGCTTTCACAAAAAAGAAGACCAAAGGCTTACTGCACCTGCTTTATTTGACATTAACAAATAACACATAAAACAGAAATTTAGTGCTCTTGCTGCCATCAAGTCTTTTTCCCTCTCCGCAACCATTATGTTATGAGGTTTGACAAATGGCGCTCACCTTCAGTGTGGGACAGGCCAGAGCTGCAACTGACTGATGTTTAAGTGGTGCTTTAAATTGTGAGTGCAGTATGTTACAGTTGGTCCTCTTAAGTGCATCAGAGGGTACACCTGAGGAGGTGACAAGAGGTTTCTTTCAATTTGTGGTGATTACAAAAACAGAGACCTTGAAGCAGCTAAAAATCATAGCAATAAAATTAATCAATCGGCAGAGGAAAGAAAAAGATTTCAACTTGTGCAAAGTAGTGGTATTCACAGGTTTTAGAAGCACGTGTGCTGGCAGCATCCACGAGTTCAGTTCAGTAAGTAAGAGCTCAAACATTTACACTTTTTACACTTTACATTTAACAAAACAGTGTAAATTTGGTTCAAACATTTTGTAATTCAACACAGCAGGACATCTTAATCTGCCATGGTTGGAAAATAACATTCAGTGCACAATGAAGAAAACACAAAGTAATAAACATCTTTCACAAGATGACCATGAAATTGTGAGACCCAGCAACACTAAATCATCATGGACATCAGAGCACTATGTCCAGTCAGTGTTCACAACAACAGATCACAGAATAGTCAGCAGCTCTTCACAACTCAATAAGTTATACTGATGAAAGCCGTGGCTCCGCCACTGTTTCTGAGAGATCGCTTAATCACCAAGGCTGAAGGTAAAACCAGATAAAACAAACAAAAAAAAATTCAATTCAGAAAAGTCAGCCCACTAATGTGTCACATAATTACACTTTATTTCAGATGAAATATCCAGCAGGTGTGGATTTTATCCCCATGCTCACAATCCACTGATCAATGTAAGTTAAATAAATGTATTCTGCTATGACATCATTGTGCTATGAAGTACAAGATCACTTCCCCCTGAACAGTTCTCAGAGTTTGTATGACAGAGAATCACCTCCTTGTGACATCAGTGTGAGTTGACAGACAGCAGCGTTTCTGTGCTTATTGACTGCCAGGTTGACAATCCCAGCTGTCTTCCTAACCAGCACAGAGCTGCTCCCAAGGCTGCAGCTGTCATCACTGCCAGACTGGCCTTTAGCACAGCCCCACGGCGTCTGCTAAAGCGGGCAGGGGCCATGCAGGCCAGCAAGGCCACTGTCACCGTCAGGGTGAAGAAAATGGAGACAGCTGTGTTAATGGCAACGATCTGGCCAAACTTGGCAAAAGGCACAATGACACAGAAGAAAAGAGGGACTGTGGAGATCGCTGTGGTGATGGCACTGGACACTATGGCAACACCCACATGGTTCACTGCCTCCAGAGTTCGTCTCTGCCTCTCAGCTGGAGGCTCCTGAAAACAAAACACAGATTAAAATGTTGATTTCAAAACATATAGACAGACCACCAACATTAACTTTTAATTAATATTATTTATTCACGAGACTTTCTGCCTTTGAACATCCAAGTTCATGATAATTAACTAGAAAAAAAATTGATCAGAGCTGTTACAGTGGGGAAAAATGTGCATCCCCATACTAAGTTAAGACCAGGAGTAGAAGGAATGGTCTCCCCAGCCAGAAGGTATCCCTCCACCAGATGTAGACAGTAATCCACTGAAGATCCAACGAGTATCGACAGAGAAATCGCTTCCACTGCTCCCATCTCCCATCCCAGCCAATACATGACAGCCACGACCAGACAGATCACCCCTGTTAAAAATAAAAACCCAGATCTAATTATAATGACACACAACTCTTCCAAGCCTGGATATACATTCTTCATATCTTACCTATAATGGTAATGAGTACTGGTAGCAGCAGCAGAGGATGTGCAGTAAACACAGACACAGATGCCACACAGATGGCCAATGACAGTAGAAGACTCCAGAGGGCACTCTCCACACCTATAAACCATCAGATTTAATTACATTTATGCACTCATTCCCTGCTGCTAAAAAGTCTCACATCCATTCCACCTCTCACTTGCCTATGATTTCCATGAAGATCTGTTTCCAGTGCTCACATGTCTGGAAACCTCGCTGCAGAGCAGAAGACTGTGGAAGGCTGGCGAGTTGCTCCTGGATAAAGTTCTCCCACTGAAGGAAGTCAGAATACGTCTGGAAGGAAGATTTCCCTTTGTATGTGGTCTTGAGAAAGGAGATGTTGAGCATTAGGGATGGTTGGATGAACAGCTTTGGTTGCAAAAAGCTGAAAGATGAAGGTACTTACAGACTCAAAGGCCATGGACAGCCAGCGGACCTTGCCTCCATGCATTCCCACTGCTCCATGGGAGAGCTGCCCTGGGAGCAGGTTGGGTTCAGGCAACGAGTGGCAGTCAGAATGGAAAAGAGGCAGAAACGAAGACAACTTGTTGCCTGAAGGGAACAAAAGAAAGACCATTACCCTTTTGAAGTACATTCTCCCTTATATTTACCAGACATTAAAGCTGTAGTTTAGAGCTGTGTCCTTTTTCTTGTTAACCACTTTTTGATAATGTTTTGTTGTTTAACTCCAATTTTAAGGCTGAACATTTGGACAAAAATGGAAAATATAAACACTTTTCCAAACCCCAAACAGGTCAGATGATTTGTACACAAATATTTTCTCAGCTGTTCTGAAAAATGCTATGTTTTGAAGATACTTGCATTCACAAAGTTTAAGTTGACTCCATAGTTGAATGTGCGTTACCTGAAGGCAGGCACTGAGCTCCTCCTGGCTTCACAAGTTGTTTGTTTGCACCAACAGCTTTACAGATTTTGCAGAGATGCCCCATCTCCTGGAAAATATCAAAGTCGGGATCTAATATAATGCTGCCCTGTAAAGAAAATTAAATATGTTTGCATAACCAAAGAATCACTGAAATAAAATCAGCTAGACTTAATGAGATAAAAAATAGTCAGGACTCTTTTTTTCATTACTTTTTAAGTCTATTTGACCACATAAAATACTTTCCACTTTAAGTCACATTCATCCACTCACATACTCATACAGCACATCACAGGTAAGTATCTGGTAGTAAATTGATGATGAGTGAATCTCACCATATCTCCAATTACATGATTGTCCTTGGGTTCAGTTCGGTTGATTCCCAGGATCCCAAACACAACAAAAACCATGGCCCCAGTGTCAACCAGAGGACGCACCGCTGGGTGGCCACACGCACCACCACTGCATGGGTTAAAGCCTGACGTTTTAGATGGCTTTGTTCTGGCAGCAGATGAGGGATCTTTAAAAATATAACAAGAGGGACATGTCTGATCTGTGTTTGCTTATATAAAGTAAAAATATCTGTACAACTGGAGTACTGTGGAAAAATGCTTCAGTGGGTTCACAGAGTGCCACTTTAAGAAACTATTTTTAAAGACGCTGTTATATCACAGCATTCTCTCTGGAAAGATTTACTGTAAGGATAAATGGCATAAAAATGCATTGGGTGACACTTTTCTAAATGGGCTAACCTAATGTCTTTATGTTAGAAAGAAATGCTTGCTTGCTAACCAAATGGAAGAGGGGTATAAAACGTTCCCTGTGAAGGTCCATCAGACCCAGAACTGAAGCCACAACCGGGAGGGCTAACACATACTCGGCTAGCATGAGGTCTCAGGCGACACTGAGCAAAGTACAGCCTCCTAAGGGGAGATAGAAAAGTTGAAATGACAAATTTGCTGCTAAAAACCACAAAAGACCATATTTAAGTTTGTGTTTTATTTTTTCCATTTTTGTTTAACCTGCTGTCCTGCTGTGGAGACAAGGCTACATAAAAGGAAAATTCTGGAGTCCAGCCATGATGGGGATCACATGAGGTAGATGTGATCATCCAGCTGGGGTATGGCCGATACACTCGGGAAGCACAAACCATCATTCTGGCCGTGTAATTGGCATGGGGCTGACCAAAAGCCTATTTAGATTTAAAAAAAAAATAAAATAAAATATATATATATATATATATATATATATATATATATAAAATCAGTTTCATGCTGCTTCACTGCCATATGTCACAGAGCAAATTGTAAAAAATAACTAAATATCAAATTCACTTCTTTCACTTCCCAACCTGAAATGATGAAACCTCCTCATCCCCTGTGCTGCACATTTTCCATGGAGATGGGATGCTGTTGTTGAGTGAGAATCGATATATTGTTGTAGAGGCTTCATGGTCCAACTTTGATAGGTACACTGTGAGTAAGGAACCTTAAAACAAGCAAAATACATCACAATCATGACATGCTTCAAATAAGAAGAAAGAAGATTCTTATGTGCTGATTGTTTACCTGTTTGGCTGGTGCTTGAGTTTGGTTTCACTGAGCTCTGAGAAGTAGTGGAGGTTGTTGTCCTTGACTTGTGCTGATGTGTAGAAAACCTTAAACCTGATGAGGAAGTGTGTGCGTATAATAGGTGGGGTTTTTCCATAAAAACACCTGCAGGATAAAACGTGCCTTTGAGGAATTTGCCTCTGATCTTTGAGATTAAATGCATGATTCTTTCAATGCTGCAGTCTTACCTGAGCACATGGGGCAGGAGATTCCTTGGCCACTGAGGTTGCTCCGCAGAGCTAGTAGGGTCTGGAGGTTTGTGTCTTGGCGGAATAGAAGAGGCGCATGAGTCGCTGGCCTTAATAGACAGCAGCAGCCAGCAGATAAGAGAAGAACCAGGAGAAAGACGCCTGGGTTGGGAGGAAGACAATGCTAAACAGTAGCAGAGAGGAGGATCTGATGTAGTTGATAGAGCAGGTGAAGGTTATGTCAGGAGGAATGGGTAAAAACTCCATGTGAGATGCTTGCATTTCCTTAATCAAGGTCAACATATTGTGTTTGCTGTGACCAGTTGGGACCAGTTGGCACTGGGAACACGTCCATGATGTCAAACAGTGAAGAGCTGACGTGCTGTTGATGTGTAGGAGCAGAGTCTTAAAAAGCAGCCTGAACGCATCGTGAAGAAGAAGATGAAGAAGAAGGAAGAGGAGGAGACTATGTTTTCATTCAGATCTTTGCTGATGAGTTTGAACTATCTCCAGAATATTTGTTTTGTTGATGATAAAATGTAATGATGATGTAAAACAAACCCTGAACGTCAGTAAACTGATGGCTCTGCTTAAAAAACAAAACAAAAAACAAAAAAAACAATCAAGGTCAACATAAACAAAAATTGTAGTATTTTTAACTTGAAATTATACACAAAGAGCTCTGCAAACTGGGGAGAAGAACAACAGAATTCCCCTTTATCATTTTTAACATATTTGAGTCTATAAAGTAATCTAGCTGTGTAAAAGATCTTAATGAATTCATTATAAAACTTACATAGAACAGCTTTTCGTCGCTTCACAACTGGTTCAGCCACTAAGTGCTTTAAGGCCCACTGGAGTTTAGTGCTCACCACACCCACATGCTGCTGCCCTTGAGGGGACAAAGGTGTCTCCACTGATAGGGACAGAATGGCTGTATCGCTGTCTGTATCACAGGAGCCTGGCCAAGACAAAGAAGAGGGCCTTTAGTGGTGCCTAAACAGCTGTGTTTTACAGCCTGGACACCCATTCAGGGCAAAGAGATAGCATCTCACCTGGCTCCATCTCCACGGATAGAAGTGCCACATCATCATCCTCATCTGACAAAGGGCTGTGGCTTGCTGACAGGCCAAAAAACAACTTCAGGCTTCAGAGGAAGAAGAGTTGAGGGTGAGAGACAGCTGGAGGGATTACATGTCAACTGAGCTGTCGCACAAAGTACTCCAATAACATCTCACAAAACGCAAGGAAATGAAAAAGCTCACCAACTCAACCAGATGTGCTCGTGAGGCTCCACATGCTGAGTCCAGATACACAGAGCAGCTGGCATCAGGACAGACACCCAAAGCCAGCAACAGCTGACAATGAGGGCCATAAATAGGCCAAAGTCATGCACGGCTGGGATCTGAGTGTTAATTAAATGTAGCACAGTGTAAAGGACCTTAAAACATTCAATTTGTGCTTATCGTGTGAAAATAGCTGTTTGCTGAGAGAGGCACTTCTATTCATCTGCAGCAAAGGAGCCATTGACACTTCCTGTACAGATCCTGTTATATGCTAAGTTTATTTCATTATTACCTGAGAGAAGGTGTTAGCGGCATAGGCAGCTGCAGTTGTAAAGGAGGTGAGGAATGTAGCCCTGCCAGCTGTTTTCATTGTGTAGATCATTCGCTCTTGTGGCTGACGCAGATGAGAGGCTTGCCTGAAGGTGCTGATGAACACAAACACATCGTCTACTCCTGAGAGATGAAAAATAGAAAAGTGTCTAAGCACATCCGGTTATTAATAGACTAAAAATGTTTGGGGTTTTTTTTAACTATAAAAACTGTTTTAATTCCCTTGGTCAGAATTTAAAAAAAAATCTCAGCACTAATAATTTACACCACACTGGCTAGCTTAGAAGCCTGGAATCAGGTTGAAACCCACTGGGCAGGCTATGTCAGAGGCAAAAAGAAAGGAACAAGCACAAACAAGGCAGCATCATAAGTTTCCCCTTAAAGCTATATTGTAAATATTTATTTTATTGAATATTTGTATATTGTATAGTTGTTTTGTGTTTGTATTGTTCCCCCTTCCCAGGACTACAGATGGAAATTAGCCTGGTACAAACATCTCTGCCACTGTGCTTAATGTAATTGTACACTGTCCTAATAAACTAATAAATGAAATGAAATTAAATGTGGGCGTGGTTACCAGTTCTGTCCAGTTTTGGTTGATTTGATTGTATTAGGGCCCATCTGAGCTGAGCTTTAGCCAAATTTGATCATTTTTACGTTGAATGTCTTGACCTGAATTTGTACAAGTTACAGATCTGGTTCAGTTTGTGCACCTGGACTCAAGCTGATGGATTTCAACCGACTCTGGGCCATCATTCATAGCTTTCTTTGGCCTAGATACTTCTGGACTGGTGGATCTGGACCATTATAGGGCCAAACTAAGTATGGACCATGGTAAGCAACATTCCATAATCATTAAGGAATATAATAGCTTTTATAGGAGTTTATGTCCTATTATTGCTTTGCCAGGTGAGGAAACTTCCTAAAACATTTTACCTCACAGATAACAAGACATCAGTAAGTAATGTTATCCATCCAGGAAGTAATAATAAATGATTGCACATAACTAGAGAAGTAAACATGTTCATGTAAACTTATAAGCATTACATAATTCCTTAAACAAACATAATTTTGCATGTTGCCCTAAGTCTTGTAAAGTCATGTAAACTCTTTCCCTTTGAGTCCTGTCTTCATGCTTAACTAAGCAAATGTATTTTCTTTAGTTTCATATCTTTTGGACAAACCTGAGACACTGAACCTCCTTTGATATGTATCCACAAGAAAACTAAATAAATATTGAGCTTTGCCTTTAATAACTTACCAATGCCAATAATAACAAATGCTGCAACTCCATTGAGAATGCCCAGATACCTCACACCGAAGACAACGTGGTATAAGAAAAGAGCCATTAAACAGCTCAGTCCAATGCCAGCGAGTCCAAAGAAAGTCAGAAAGACTTCAAAGAGACAAGAAAAGAGCCCATTAGCATTCATGTGCATCCAACCTAAAAAAGACATTTGTACACACCGGTGAAAGAAAAAAGGGAACAGGTCATAATGTACCAGAAAATGAGGTAAGAATGAAGACAAGAACAGTGATGCAGGCTCCACTGATGACCGCCAGCATCATATCATTGTAGAAAGTTTTCCTCACTTCATTATCAAACAGCTCTGTTCCTCCATACAGCACCTTCACCTGACTAACACACAGGATGCAGATACAAACCATTAAACCATGCAACAATGTGCAGTGGCTGTAAAAACTCTGCAGTAAAATGAGGTGGACTGCAGTGCAATAAAGGGCTGATGTTGTGCCTGACCTGGTGGATTGATTCGCCAGTATGTCTGCATACTGAACCACAAAGTTTTTGAAGCGAGTTCTTTGCTCATCTGCTCGGTCCTGCAGGGAATAGTAGGATGGCAGGGGAGCTCCGAAGTGTATCTCACTGCGTAGGAGAGAGGAAGAGAGACGCTCAGGGGACAAACTTTCATCCACATACCAGTAGAACTGTGGGTGGGTGATGGCCAATCTCAGAGAACCTGCAAAGTAGTACATAACAGGTCAAATCAGCACAGGTCACTGGAAATCACTGATGCTTGAACTGGAATAACTTTGGAACCTACCTTGGATATCAGCCAGGTCAGGGCCCATGCCATCGTAGTATATCGTCCCCCCTCTCTCGCTGGGGTAAAGGTAAGACAGAAGCGAGTTTGGTGGGGAGCAGTAAGATGGCCCCAGTGGCAGATCCCTCAATATTTCCAGAGGTTTCCAGCAGAACTGATGAAACTGTGGGTGTTGCATGAGCAGACGCTCCACGTGGTGAATTATCTGCAGACGCTCTGGGGTGAAGATGTTGCGATCGCCTTGTCCCTGAGCCACAAACACCAGCTCAATTCTCCACTGAGCCTGGCTCTGCATGTAGTAATTGGGAGCAAACCTGCGCCTCCTA
The DNA here is from genome assembly GCA_037177495.1 of Rhadinocentrus ornatus. Lineage (NCBI taxonomy): Eukaryota > Metazoa > Chordata > Actinopteri > Atheriniformes > Melanotaeniidae > Rhadinocentrus > Rhadinocentrus ornatus. Next base: position 21,363,440 of record JBAMHW010000012.1, on the reverse strand, counting down.
ATAAGTGAAAAAGTGGAATTTCTAAACCCAAATCTCCCCTCTTCCTCCCCTGTTTTGGGATTTGAGCTGTTGTGCTTCCTCATGTACCCCCGACTGAAATCAAGTTCTGTCCTTACATCTCCATGTGCAACTCTGCTCTGATCATCTCCTTGTAAAACACTGTTTTGTGAAGTAGACAATCTCATCCTCTCACTGTCTGTCCAGTTGAACACTCCCTTTCTGACCAGTTTATCAATCAGAATCTCCTGCAGTGCCTCAGACTCATCATTATCTATGTCACGCCTACGTCTGTCCCAGGACCCCAGCTGAGTTTTTACAGCAATGGTGAGGGCATCAAAGCGCTCAGCTGAGAAGTGACTGTGAACCTCAAAGGCACTGTAGGAGAGGTCAATGTCCAGAGGAGGGCAGTAGAGCAGCATGTAAGCAAACAGGGCACATGGCAGCAGGAAAGCGACTCCTGAAACCACTCCACTCACCCAGGGCTGTGTGTAAACCCACCCTAGTGTCCTCCACACTCCACAAACCCCTACATTCCCAGAGCAGCAGCTCTGCCCTGTGGTGTGGACTACTCCATCTTCTTCCTCTTCTTCTTCTTCCTCCTCACCATCCCAGCTGGTGTGAAACAGCAGCGGCTCATCCTCCACATCCATGCTGGCACCTGTCAGCAACAGATGACAAAACTTAATCTTTATTGTCCAAAGCTCAGCCTTTTCTTTCCTCATGAGCACAAAATAGATGTTTGAACTACCAGCAGACACTAGAGAAAATGAAGGACAGGTTAACTTCCAAAATTGGTCTAAGCAAGCAAGGGCATGAAAGAATTAAGTCTGTCCTCAAGCAGCTGTTGACAAAGGCCCTCCACTGGCAGGCATATTAAAAAGAGGGGGGTTTCAAGGGTTTCTAAGAGAAAATGGTTGGCAGGCTCCTGCTTTAAGATGCTGCTCACAAGGGCTTGGGGTGTGACAGGCTAAAAGCTGCAATTCTATTCGTCTCTCTGTCAGCCATTATCACCTGGAAAGATTCCACCGGTGGCTGTCTACACATCAGGCCTCAAGGTGCAGCTTTATCTGTTTCGCTCCAAATTAAATCATCACACTTGTGTAATTACAGACGAAAAGAGCGATTGGGGTGTTATGCAGCGTTACAGAACAAGTTTATCTCCTGTGATGGGCAGACTTTAGCTAAGAGAATCAATAGCTGCTATTTTTTTTCTGCTCTTGCATGCACAGGATACTGCAAAAAGTTTGCATTCAGATGTTAGTAAGTATGCTTACTGCAGCAATTTGTGTAGTCTCTTTAGAACAGAGCTTTAGGTCAGTCAGGTAAGACACTGAATCATGATTATGTATGAAAGACAGCTGCACTCAGCTCTCTAGATGATGCAAAAAAAAAACAACATAATCACAAAACACTGTGATTTACAAAAAAATTATTAAAAAAAAAAATTATTAAAATTTCTTCCTTTAGAAAGTAGACACTCTTGAGAGACAAACCCTGAAGCATGAAATGAACATCAGGATTTATGGATTTTAGGTTCATGCTCCTATACCTGAATGAGATTGATAGTATTGAAGCAGAGAATGTACTCAAGTTTGCAGCAGAGTCAAAAACTTTGGTTGCTGTGCAAGAGTCACACTGCAGTTCACGGATAATGAAGCAGCTCATGGATGTGTGTAATAAGTCCACCATTAAAAGTTTTTACTCTTCACTTCCTGAGAGAAACGTTTATTGACATATGTCCACAAGACGTGCTGGTGCTTTTATATGCTGGATTTTTCTCCATCCAAATAGGGGGGGGGGGAAGGCCACATATAATTGAATATTCTTTAAAGAAGGTGAATTTTGGACTGTTTTAAGTCTGGGAAACAGTTTCACTCATGAGCGTACACATGGACACCAACGCACTCTTAATGTGAGAGTAGTGGTCCAGCAGCAGTATTAATGTAAACTACTTACACCCTAGGAGGACAAATGTGTTAATCATGCTGGTAGTTTGCTTTTAAATTGTGAAAACAAACAAAAAAAAAAATGCAATTATTCAATTAAACATCCAATTATTTTCAGCAACCTCTGACCATATATTTCTAATACATAATCCATAAAGCTGGAAACAGTTGAAGGCAGTATTATTTAACTGCAACCATCAAGACATTTCTTTTAAAATGCTGCAATACAAAAAGCTTTTTTAAATGTGTTTCAGTCCACGTGACAGGAAAGATGAATTATATGACCTATCTAGAAAAAATGTGCTATATTTGCAGTCAACTAAACTAAACATATTTGCTGATTTCAGTAATTAAATTTCTTTAATCATGTTATGTTAAATCTCTGCCTCTGCCTTGTTTCGGTAATGGTACTTTAATAAGCAGAAGACAAGGGAAGGCGCACAGACCTGCAGCAATATGATGAGAAGGAAAGAGGGGAAGAGAAAAAAGCTTTGGCTATGGCTGACAATATTGTACACATACATCACAGCCATTATCAATACAAACAAGCAACACAAACATCTGTGAAAAAACTTGTGTTTTTCTGCAGTTCTGTATTAATCAAGTGAAAATTAAATCTTCACTGCTGTATTTCTGTCCCCACTTACACATCGAAAAAGACTAAATGGTGGTGCAGATCTCAAAAGTGACTAATCAAAGAACTCAGTAAAGACTGAAGGACAGATTTTAGTGCTAAATAGTCATTAGTCACAGCTCTTGTCAGTTTAGGTGTATCTTTGAATTGACAGCTTGCAGGTACAGCGGAGCAGAGGTAACTACAATGATGCATGGCCTCAGGGAAACATCGTTTCCTCTCTTCTTGATGACTATGACGCGGTTTCGCATTCTAGAACATTACATCTCATGCACAGAAATTATTATAGCTGCAATAATTATAGCTGGTATAACGAATATGTTTACTAGCCACCTGACTTGTTCAACATTGCTAATTTTTGTGCAGATTAGGAAAACACAGCCGATTTACTGCATGAAGAGGTGTAGATTTAAAAATAGAGTGTTATTTGGCATCCTGTGATGTGCATTTTTTTTTGTAATGAATACTGTCTACCAAATGGCTTGGTCTATTAAATTTGCATTGCTCTTATCAAAAAAGCAAAAAAAGAATTACCAACATGCAGAAAGTGGGCAGAACTACATCTGTGTGCAGGTTCTGAAATATGAAAACTTGTATTATTCTGGTTAAAAGTGAACATGCTCTTGTATAATGTATACTGAGTAACCTTGCCTTGCATCATGTTGGATTCAGTTGGGAATTTTCACTGTAGCTTTATTTCCTTATTTATTTATTAAACATGTGCAGCTCAGATGGTTATGTACTACCCGCCTGCTTGTTGGAAGAACAGCAGCTGTATGTGATGGAACTCATGTTGTGCAGAATGGAGCTGTACTTAGAGGCAAACGAAAAGATGTTGAGCCATGAATCTCACTTGGCCGTGTTTTTCCAATATGTACAGTCCAGGAAAAATGTTTATCTACACTCATAACAAACATGAATGTCATGTGTTGTTTAGTTTCTCCCTCGAACTGTACAGCATAGAAACAGGAAGTAAGTATGTAATAATGAATAAATAAGTACAATCAGAAAGGTCAAGCTGAGTTCAGATATGAGGAAGAGGAATGTAGATTTACAAGATAATTCAGGAAGGTCTTTTAGAGCCATTTCCAATTAGCTGCACAGGTCAAGTTTATCATTTAACTGCACACAAGTACAAATTATTAGGGTTGACACAACTTTTTTTTAAAATAGGATATAAGAAAACTGGTTTGGATATGGAGGGACAACCTAGCAACATTCTGTGATATCATTGTTACTTTCTCCAGTCATTGAAGTTTTACATCGTCATGGACTGAAAAGATGTTGATCAAAAACATTTCAAATCAACACCTTCAAGCTTGGTTACAATTCACAGCTGATCACAAGGAGAAAAAAAAGAGAAAAGATTTCTGGGAGAAAGTTTTTTATCAAAGATTGTTTAAAGGTGTGTGTTTTGAGGAGGCATTCAGGATTTTACACTGAACTATATATAAAGTATGGTGGTGGTAGCAACATGCTCTGAGGATAGTTTGCTGTCATTGAAATCAGTAGATCACACAATGTTGCTGCAATTATATATATTATATGTACAGTGGGTACGGAAAGTTTTCAGACCCCTTTAAATTTTTCAGTCTTTGTTTTATTGCAGCCATTTGTTAAAATAAAAAAGTTCATTTTATTTCTCATTAATGTACACTCAGCACAACATCTTGACAGAAAAAAAACTGAAATGTAGAAATTTTTGCAAATTTATTAAATAAGGAAAACTGATATATCACATGGTCATAGGTTATCAAACCCTTTGCTGATCAGGAAAGGCAAACACCTGTCTATATAAGACGTTACAGCTCACAGTGCATGTCAGAGAAAATGAGAATCATGAGGTCGAAGGAACTGCCCAAGGAGCTCAGAGACAGAATTGTGGCAAGGCAGAGATCTGGCCAAGGTTACAAAAGAATTTCTGCAGCACTCAAGGTTCCTAAGAGCACAGTGGCCTCCATAATCCTGAGACCAAGATTGAACTTTTTGGTGTCTTTTTGGCGTTAATTCTAAGCAGTATGTGTGAAGAAAACCAGGCACTGCTCATCACCTGCCCAATACAATCCCAACAGTGAAACATGGTGGTGTCAGCATCATGCTATGGGGGTGTTTTTCAGCTGCAGGGACAGGACGACTGGTTGCAATTGAAAGAAAGATGAATGCGGCCAAGTACAGAGATATCTTGAAAGAAAACCTCTTCCAGAGTGCTCAGGAACTGGGTCAAAGGTTTTCCTTCCAACAAGACAATGACCCTAAGCACACAGTTAAAATAACAAAGAAGTGGCTTCGAAAAACTCTGTGACCATCCTAGACTGGCCCGCCCAGAGACCTGACCTAAACCCAATTGAGCATCTATGGAGAGACCTTTAAAAAATTACGAAAATGGCTGTCCACCAACGTTCACCATCCAACCTGACAGAACTGGAGAGAATCTGCAAGGAAGAATTGCATCCCCAAATCCAGGTGTGAAAAACTTGTTGCATCATTCCCAAGACAACTCATGGCTGTACTAGCTCAAAAGGGTGCTTCTACTCAATACTGAGCACAGGGTCTGAATACCTATGACCATGCTCAAATTTATACATTAGTTTGTTTTTTTCTTTCAAGATGGGGTGCTGAGTGTACATTAATGAGAAATAAAATGAACTTTTTTATTTTAGCAAATAGCTGCAATAAAACAGAGTGAAAAATTTTAAAGGGTCTGAATACTT
>JBAMHW010000012.1:21319884-21358049 GCA_037177495.1 Rhadinocentrus ornatus | reverse complement strand
TATATCAGAATTTTTTAATAGAATAGAATAGAGTCAATGTTTATTGTCATTGTAACATGTGACATATACAACAAAATTAAAAAGTGCCCAACAGTCAAAATGCAGTGCAGCAACATACATTTAACATTCAACCATAAAATTCTGAATTAAAACAGCTAAGTTAAATAAAAAACAACTAATCTTCCACACGGTCGACCTTATACTCATATTACACATATTGTATGTAGACAGAGGTAGTATTTATTGCAGTGTGTAAACAGATGGCAGATATCCTTTAGGATATGTTGTGCTTTCCTGAGGCAATAATTGCTCTTGATCTCAGCCTTAGGAAAAATATGTTAACTGTTATTAAATTAAACCTTCCAATTGTGCAACAAAAATAGACAAATATTCTATATGTGACAGCCTAACTTCTAGTCAAGCTACTATTTTCCAGTTTAATAAGTTACCTTAAACTAAATTGATTTAGAAGAAACACACACAAACCACTAAACTGAAAAAAGAAATTCTTACATGGAACTTCTACTATTGATGCATTTTGTACAATTGAAACCTAGCATTTCTGTGCCATCTATGTACAGATACACACACCACAACAAAGAAAAACAGAGGAGTCAGCCTTTCTTAGCCTTCTATATATCTTGAAGTTTGTGTATTGTAAATGAGGTGAACCTTTCACCCATCATGGTCCCTCTCAGCATCTTTTTCAGCCCTCCATTTGCTCTCTGTCTCACACTCTTACCCTTTTTCACCCTTCAATCTTTCCACCTTTTCTCTGCATCTCTATAATTTCCACAAAGGTGAGAGATTTGTAACCTTCGCTACTGACAGCAGCTAAAAATAACCGCCTCCACCTTTGTCAGTTTATCTCTTCTCCATCTCATCCAATATGGATATCACATACTGCCTTCTGCCCCACACACACTCAGCCTGATGTAAACTCAGCTAGAATAGCACCATATTTAAAGGGGCATTGATTTCACCACCATTGCGCTGTGAATATGTACCCAGCACGATTTTATAGTGGATGAGTCTTATATTCTTTCCACTCTATGAATCTATGGTTGAAGTCAAACTCTTGAGATTCAATTACACCTAACAGGGGTGTTAATTTTTCTTATTGTTGATTAATTCTTGCTAACACTGGAGGAACAGCACGGTTCTGTGCACAGTGAGTGAAGCATGCTGACAATATAGCAGCATTAGTTTATCTCACAGTCCTATAAAAAATGGAGTGAAAAAAAATTTAAAACTGGAAAAATCATCTAACTAGATAGAAGGTGTTGCATTTTTTCTTTGTGTTGGCAGCATGAAGCCAAATATTTTAAACTTTCTTTCAATTTATTTAACAATATGTGTAATTTTATTTTGTAGATAACTGCCAAATGTAGATCCTTCAGTAATCAGCACATTTAATCAATTAGACAAAATCACCGCTGTCAAATCATCTGTAAGACTGAGGAAAGACTTACCTGCAGCTGATGAAAGAAGAATTACAGGTGGAGCGTTCAGGCCTGCTTAGTCCACTTTAACTGTGCTGAACTTGTGCTCTGCAGTTTCATCTGATCAATGCACTGATGTAAGAGAAATATAATCAGTTATTGCTTTGTTGTCATTGTTAACAAGTCATCAGGAGAGCGATACACCCAGGGAGCCCTCACATTAGAATGAGAAAAAAAATCTAATCCACTTTCCCTTCTCAGCCTGCAGGAATTCTCTAATCTCAGCAGTCCATATTATGTTGTTTTCTCTTTATGTTCCCTAGTCTTTTCTCTCCCTCCCTTCATATCTTACCCGGTTGTCGAGGCGACAGTCAGTGAAAGACATGTCTTCCCTGAAGCTGCCCTCTCTCTCTCTTTCTCTCTCTCCCATGGCTTTGTTCAGTCTGCTTGGCTGAATGGTTCAATAGTGTATGAAAAGCAAGGAGGGAAACGTAGCTCCAAATCCTCTGCACACCAGTGATGGCAGGCCAGTGCTCAAGAATGGATTATATTCCTTCATGGAAATGTTTCTAAGAGGAAATCCGTCATGAGTCTGTTCATTAGAGGTGATCAAAACGATGCAGTGGTATCAAGGCTGCAACTAAGTCCCCTCCTATGATTTGGGAGTTGGTATGGTCTAGTCCAGTCTCAGTTGGTGGGGTGTTATAACAGGGTGATCAGAATAACTGGCTACAGTGGGAGAAAAATGTGCAGGCAATTTAAAATAATAACCTAATATGAGTTCATTAGCTTTAATTTCACATCCAATTTGGGCTCTGGCATCAGATGAAATGAAGCTGCGCCATCTGCTGTAAATGCTTGTTGACTGCTGTACCACTGATAACATTATGGGAGCTGGAAATTCAGGACTAATTTGACTCATGTTAGCTTTGCTGTGACAAAAAATGCATTCTCCTGGACTATTGTCTTTCTTCATTCTTCTCACTTAGCATTAATGACCAGCTCTCTACTCCTTCTATTACACATCCATCACCTCACCTCTCAATCTGTTCATGTTTAACTTGGATTGTCTCAACATCAAAGGGAAATAACTGAAAACCTAATTCAGTGGATAACTCATAAGTGAGGCTTTAATGTTTCTGCAGTAGTTGGTGCAGCATCGAGTCCAACAAGAACAAAACAGAGGTTTAAACAGTGGTGCTTGTGACCCTGAGAAGTTTTATTTATTTTTTGGTCTCTTAATTCCCTTTAGGACATTCAGTCTTAATCCTAATAGCGTCAAAGTGACTAATCTATCTCACCCCAACAGACTTGTAATCAATAAATTGAGTCTCATCACATCTACTGCTGCTCCAATGTGGGTTAAAAAAAGTATTAATATTAACCAAGTCTTACAGCCACAGATTTTAAATGACACCCAGAGTCTTGACTTTACAGCGTCCTTGGTTTAAGTTTAATGAGTCTATCTGATCCCATCAGATTTCACTTAACAAACGTGTATCACAAATATTGGCAGGCAAGAACTTAGAGGCAGTTGACACATGATTATATACATTTAAATAATACAAAATATACAGTAGATTCATTCACACATCAACACATGCATACTAAACAGGGGTTTTAGGGACAAACTGGCTGAGGACAGAAAACATCAGAGCTACTCTTTGATGGTCCTGTAAAAACAGGTCTTCCTGAGAAACCCTAATTCTTAAGATTATTACTTAATATGGTCACAAGGCCAAGAATAACAAGTGGAAAGATGGATACAGATGCAGATTTTTTACACATCAAGCAACATAAAAATCAGGAGATGGCTGGCACAGTGGCAAATAATTCTGGCAAAGTTAAAACGTTAATTTAGAACTAGGAATACAAAACCGAAACCTGCTTGCAGAAAGTACCTACATGCTGAATCTGGTATACATATGGGCAGCTTGTATAACTGAAGAGGGACATGGAAAAAGCTAAAATCTTTTAACCATTTGTTGACACAAGTGGAGTGAAAATGTTACTATCTGAATCTAAAATCAGACATTTCTTTTATATTTTTGTTTTTTTAAGAATTTTCAACCCAAACAATTCACTTTTCCTCTATTTACATAGAGCTATCCAACAGTTGTCCACATCAATGCGAGTCCTCGAAATGTCTGGTCCTCTTGTAAATGTCTACACACATAAGCACAATGCTATGCAACAGCAAAAATGGGGTAATATGCAAAAGTTACTGGAAAAATAAACCTGAGTAATCAACACTACAAAGCTGGAAAAGCAATCTGTATTTATTCAGTAATTTCTGAAAATGACTGCAGTGTTACTTTGATGTCAGCACTGAGAGCTGTATTTTGACTATACTTCTATCTCTGCTGAAAAAATAAAGTTTAAGTAGAAATTAAATCCAACATGACTTTAGCACCTGCTATACAGAGGCTTGGAGGAAGCCCAGCTTTTGGAACATTTTAACCTGTATAGTGTGAACACATTTTGATCAAAAACTCCTTACAGGAGTGCTTAAATAATCCATATGATTTACAGTAAATTCACAATTATAGCAAAAATCTTATGATCCAACAATGACTTTCTCACATCATGCAAAAAGATTTTGTTCTCGACTGCGTTTTTCACATTTTCAGCTTTGCAACAACACTTTTGGTCTAAGTGTCTGATTAATCTTTCCCACTACACGACACTCACAGTGAAAAGCAGCAGCCCCGGTGTGCTCAGCAGGGCAACAGCTGACAAGAGATCTAAAGGTACTATGGTCATTGGTCCATGAGAAAACTGTGGTACTGCCACACACACTTCCTCTACAGTAAACACATTTACACTCTCAAACTCTCACAGCTGTTTTTTGACAAATAGACTTGGTTATTTCCTCTTGCTACCACAGGTGGGTCTCCCGGATCTCAGAGATGATGTTATTGGCTTTTTTAAGCGCCTAAGGAAAGGAAAACAAAGGGTTATATTACTGGACCTAAATTGGTAGATAAAAGTAAAAGAAACAGAACCCGCCGTTCATGATCCCAGAAAAAAAAGCATCATCCAGTTTTACCTCGAGCATCTGAGCAGCTTCAGTTCGCTGCTGTGCAGTGTCCAGTGACTCGATGAGCAGCTCCTGCAGTAGTGGCTGCTTGTAGAGCTGACCCACCAGCTCACTCTGCAGATGCTCCTTCACAAAGTTCACCAGGAAATGCATCACTGTCTTAGGAACACTGCAGACACATATCCAAGCAAGTTCCCCCCAAAAAATTAATCAGTAACAGGATAGTTCAGAAACAGACAAAAGAGAATTATTTCCCTCTAGTGCTTTGGATTTCTTCTTGTCAAATCAAACCTGTCTTGGATGCTTTTGCGGACAATGAGGAAGTAACATTTGATAAGACGCTGGATGACCTCACAGTCCCTCTGCTCCTTTGCACTCAACTTACGGGATGTGGGCACTGCCTGGCAGAGACAGTACAAAGTAAAAATTTGACAGTCCTAAATGTTTTGCTCTCCCAGTAATTCTATCACTTACTGTGTCAAGGAGGTTAATGGCCTGGCCTTTGCTGGGACTGCCAAAGCCTGTGGCTGGAGTTTTCTCTTCTGAGATCTTCTCATTCTTCAGGCGCTTCCCTCCATCAAGGGCCTCTGCCTGAAAGGAAGAAATCCAAGAAGCTTTGAGGAGAAAGCAATTTTGCCTGATTGTGCAATTCTACTGGAACTGTTGTAATGCCTGAATCTAAAACTTGTTCAGCCTTTACAGAACAACTTAAGGGGTTTATTCTGGTAAAATCGATTATAGACACAAGAATTTCCTAAGACCAGGAAATTCACCCCACCCTACCTGCTGACTGTTGACAGATGCAGACACCTGTGCAGCATCAGTGAAGTCCGGATGTTTAGTGTTGATGTAGGCGAGTTCTATTGCAACTAAATTGTGCACCTAATGCAAAAACACAGAAAGAAAATATCCCAGATACTTAAGAGGACTAGGGCTATTGGTTATTATAAAACAAGACAGATTATTTTTCAAAGCTCTGGGTTACCATGTCATTAGTTATTGGCAGGCGCTTCCTCAATAATCCAGTCACTACTTCCACAATGGAATCATGCAATTTGGGAAATCGCAGAAGCTCCTTAAAACCACAAAGGCATACATACTTAGTTTGGTTCTGTCAGCATATATGATGCACCGCTTTCACCATCTCGTGGTTTACCTGTGTGCTAAAAGAGGAGCAGTGCTGGATAATCCTCTGCAGCTCTTCATGAACAAGCTCCACACAGCGCAGACTGGGCTCTTCTAGGCGCTTAATTTGCCGCTTCACCAGCAACTCAAAGGACACCTCGGGCACAAAAAGTGCTGGTCGTGGACCCTGTAGACACATGCAAATAACGACATACATATGCCAGTTCCATCATTTACTTGCCATTCCTGCAAATGAGCAAATAAATACTTAACAATGTTCACAAACAAGTGAGAAGCTCACCGTGGCATTGCGGATGGCAGTGAGGATATCCAGATCAGTTAGTCCTCCCAGGGGGTCAATAGACTGCAGGGTGCGGCCAAAAGTCTCATGGAATATGTAACAAATCCGAGCACCCCCACAGCTGCAGAGCACATAGGTTCAGCTGTTACACCAATGCTGATTTTCAGTACTGTGTGTCAGCAGTGTTAATCTAGCACAAATTAAAGGCAATGAACCAAAAAAGTTCAATATTTGCTTCCAACATATTCTAATGAATTAATGTCATGGTGGTAAGAGAGATGAGGAGAAGGTGCCAAGAAAAGATGCTGATACTTCAATTTACACTTACACTACCCAGAGGTCATTACGTTCACATCACTGTGCAACAAAGCAAGTAAAATGCTGACTTCTGAAAACATTATCAAACAACTTATACAAGCCCACTTCCAAAATAGTTGGGAAGCATTGTAAATGTAAATAAAACCAAAGATTATTCTTTGCAAATTTTTAAATTAAGGTTAAGTTGACAGTAGAACAAACGCAACAAATTAAATGTTAAAACCAACAAGTTTTCATTGTTCTTTGCAAAAAATAATTATGTTGAATTTAATGCAAACACATTTAGAAAAGGCTGGACAGACTCATGTTTACCATCATCTCTACTGAGATCCCTTAAAAAGATGTGAAACATCAAGAACTAAGGAGACTAACTTCTGTAGTTTGGAAAGCAAAATATTTTCCAATTGTTGGTTGATACGGAATTTCAGCTATTCTGTGGTTCAGGGCCATTTCTTAATATGCCCTTTTATTTCTTTTATAAAATTGTTTTGCTGTTCTAATATGTGAAGAATGTGGCTTTGTTTTGGTGAAATAAGAAAGAATTCACTGGAAAAAACAAAAACACTAAACTTATGGAAGCATGTATAAATAAATCAGACCAAGGTCAGTTCGGTTGGGCCAAGAAAAGAGAGACATTTCACAGAATCTTGCTAATAATAGTGTTCTTTATATAGTACAGCGCTATATTTTACACTTCTGGGTGCAGAATTAAATGAAAATGGTTTTCAGAGAATTCCTGAGTTTACTTAGTCTTTTCCAAAACAAAGCTGCACACTGAGCCTGACCACCACAGTTTATTATGTTTTAGTCTTGTCCTCTGAGAACAGAGGCCTATGAACATTTTCTCAGCTTAAAAATTATGTCCTCTAGCAGGTAAAATACCTAAATTATTTGCATATACATAGAGGGATATCTAGTGACCTAGCCTCTCAGTTTCACTTTAATCTAATTCGTTTTAATATGTTGCAACAGTTGTTGCTTTTTCTAACTCAGAAATTCAAAATAAACCTGTTAAGTTAAAAATTCAAAGACCCACTCCACTGAAAATCATGTTTTTGATGTTGTCTACATGTCCATGTGGCATTTATCTGAGGCTAGAGGACATATCATGTGAGAAATTTGATCAAAATGGCTTTTCTGAGTATTTCTGCATTTAAATCATTGTGAAGCAATGGCAGACAGAAAAAGGCGAGCTCAGACCCTCATTTACATGTCATAACCCCACAGGGCGGGGCTACAAGCTCCTGTCCCACCCTCTCTGCCTGTTCTGACTGAGGACGAAGAAATCGCGGATCCACACATTATGTGCAGTAGTGGGTTAAGATAAAAGCTAATCACGCTAGCTTTCATTATTTACCGAAAAACTTTGCTGTGAGAGCAATGGATTAGGTCATCACAAAATAACAAACCACATGTTGCTTTGCAGTCCACACTTCAGGAAGACTGCTTTACCAACTGGCAGCAGAAAAAATGGGCTTTGCCAGTAAGTCTAAATTAAAGCCGGATGCTGTGCCTTCTATCAGGACACCATCAAGAGGAGATCCTGTGTGTTTATCATAAGTTTATTTTTCTGTACGGTGCATTATCCAACCGAGCCTGCCTGTTAACATTTGCCAACATTACAAGTTGCATTTCTTGCTCAGTTTTACTCAGCAGAAGCAGCAAACACACAAGCTTTTTCATGTCAACTGGCAGCCATTGTAGCTCATATGAACTCATCCCGTCCCGCAGTATCTCTTGATCATGCGGGTTACTGGTCGGTCCTCTCATCAGGAGAATACACAAACTAAATTAATAACTTTTCAGCGTTGTTTTTTTCTTTTTCTTTTTTTCTCCAGTAGATAAAAATAAAGTTGGAGATCACAGACTGTCAGATTCTCCTCCTGGAGACATATCTGCATTCTCCTCAGCAGTATAATTAATGAGCAGAGAGTGAGAGAGTAGCACTGACTCCGCCCACAACTAAGAGCCGAATTTCTAATGAGTTACTGGTCTTCTGCAGAAGCACAGTCCTGGAAAAGGGCACAGGTTTTGTGATTTTTGCCAAAACTTTCATAATCACAATATAAAGACCACTGAGAACATTTTAAATAGTTCCAAAATAAGCATTGGAGTGGGTCTTTAAAAGGTTGGGAATTCATCACCTGTTTTTTTTGTGGAAATAGGTTACAAGAACAGCCTGGGAAATCTGAGACAATTCAGTACAAGACAAAATTCCTACACATCAAAACATCATTTTTTAACATAGGAGCTACTAGAGTGATGTGTACTCACAGCTCTGATGTCTGTATATATCTGGCTGTTCCCTCTATGGTGTTGCAGTAATCGCTAGCAAATTTAGTGACGATCTGTAGCAGAGTGGCACTGTGATCCTCCACCGGCTGGCCATAGCTGTTGAGCTGTGTCTGGTACTGTGCAATGAGCACAGTCACTCGGGTTTTGAGTTCTGGCAGGCAGTCCCGGATGTGATGCATGAGCAGTCTACTCAGAGTTTTGGCCAGATAGCGTGAGCCAGCACGGGATGCAAGTGAGGGGTAATGACGTTGCAAGAAGGCCTGCTCATCCTTCATTGAGTCCTCCAGGTTCTTTTGGGTATTGATATCATGCTGACTCCTAGATGGAACAAAAAGAGCAGCAAGTATGAAATAAAAATTACATTAAACAGGTACAAGTAATAAAAAAAAGAAAGACTAAACTTGGATCATTTCATATAAGTTTATGTCTTCAAACCTGTTAACCACGCCAATAATCCCAAGCCTGACTGGAATGACTCGACCGAGAAGGACCTCCAATGCATCAGTTCCTGCATCCATCAGGTCCAGCTTACTGATCACAAGCAGCGTTCGACGACCTGACAAAAACACAGATTTCACCCATCATAGCCTGCAGAACAAAATCCACAACAGATATTTCTAAACGATCCTGCCAGTCTCCAAGATAATATACACAGGCACAGTCTCATTATTTATTCATTTATTCCTCTGAATGCACCATGACAGCAACATTATTTTTGTAAGCCACTTATAAACCTAAAAAAAATGTATACAAAACATATAATTCCTGCACAATCAATAATTTCAAATGCATTTAAACCTGAAGCTTAATGTGTAATAACACCAGCAAAAAGAAAAGAAAAATTAAGATGAAATCTGGTGCGAGAAAAATGCCTGTAAAGAGAATGTCTTACCATCTGGATCAACCTCACGAGCCAATTTCAAAGCATCAGAGGTGGCCAAGTCAGAGTTGGCAGGGGACACTGCAAGGATGAGAGAGTTTGGATTGGAGATGAAAGACAAAATCATCTCTTGCACTTGAGCCTCGATGTCCTCTGGCTGGTCCCCTACAGGAACCTGAGGCGACAACAATAATCAGATATTATACCAACTGCAGCACAGATGTTGTGCTGCTGTTAATCTTTGACAATTACAGATGTGTAATTCAATCATCAATGTTAAACTTGCTATTGCTACTTTCTTTGTGTAAAAGTAAGACAGAAATCTGCATAATTCTCAAGCAGTTGAGTTTACCTTGGTAATTCCAGGTAAATCAACTAGAGTAAGATTAAGGACTTTGGGGGAGAAAATCTTCAGATATATGGGCTCAGGACTGATTCCCTTGAAAAAATTAAACAGGCAGAAGAAGAAGGAGAAAAAATTACATTTGTCAATTTAGAAAAATCTAAACTTACAGCATTAGTACTTTCACATAGAAGCATTTTTCATACCTTGTTGTCACCTGAACTGCGCTCAGTCTCTGTTTCAATTTCCCGACGGATTTCTACAAAATCTGTGAAGATCTGTCAAACAGATGAGAGAATGATGCATAACCCTAATTCGGCGCATAATACATGAAAAAAAGTAATCATGCAGAATTTGAATCTCCAAGATAAATGTACCTGGTTTTTGCAGTGCAAGAAAGTACCCCATTCTTCAGCTTTGATACCTGAACAAACAAGAGTGAATGCTAGTTTCTTCATAAAAATGCTAATCGAGTTAGCTTTTTGGGAACAATTGCAAATTTGTTATTTAAACCAGGCTAGACATATGAAACTAGAAATCACAAAGGAGGCAATAGGGTTGACAAGTAAGAGATTGAACAAAGGTGAGTCCATGCAGATCAAATATATAGAGACCTGGGTAGCTGTTTTGGGCATTGTGTTTAACCCCATTTCCTATAAAGTAGTGAAGAACAAGAAGAAGAAAAAAGATTGTATGTTAGCAAAGAGAGATCAAGGATCCACAGAAAAAATGCAGCATTCGAAATTAGTAAGAGAAAATGAAAAGCACATAAACAAGCTATCAGGACTTGACAGAAATCGAAAGTGTTGTTTATTCCTAAATTCACTGATCTGTGCATAACTTAACTTTCAAAGCTTTATGGTGTCTTTAAAAGTGTAAAAAACAACTTCATCTGATTTGCATAAAGTATCAAAGAGATTTAAATTTAGGTACCGTTCTCAGTGCTCAACCTTTCCCTCAGAGGGGCAACATGAACAAGCTGCAACACCAGGGGTCGTCTTGTGACTATTCCTGATCCTCGAGGCAGGAAATCCCGTCCAACCAGGCTCTCCAACACAGAGCTTTTTCCACTGCTCTATTACAGCACACAATGAGAGCAATTTACCTCAGACAGTCATCTAAAATCTTTGTCATATCACCGTTTTTATTGTCTTAACTTCCACTTCAGAATGCTGCAGAAGTATCATGCCAACATAATATTATATTTATTTTGGACACATCAGCAAAGTCTAAACAAAGGTAATGAGAAAAGTGAAAGTATTATTTATATTAAATTATTAATGCTTCTTCTGTTTTCCATTGACTGACCTGAGATCCAACCACGACTATCTGAGGTAGTTGTATGATCTCTGCTCCCACAGTCAAAAAGACCTCCTGCAGGCGGTTTATGGTGGGAATTAGGGAGTCCATCCTTTTAATGGCCTGGGCACCCCCGCGGAAGTAATAACACCTTTATGAGCCGAGAAAGTATAGAAAATTAACTCAGGCTACTCTAAATATCTAACGCAGAGAAATGAAAATGAATATTGTAACTGTAGATTTATAACAAAATGCTTCACCACAGGGAAGCAACAAGGAGAAGTGGTCCTGAGGAGAGGAGTAACGCCCAAGCCTCAGACCACCATCGTGGCAAATGTCCCCATATTACATGATAGCTTACTGTAGGACACAGAAATTAAAAGGGGCTACTACTTATTTGTAATGGCAATGGTCATTCGTTTTTTGTTTTTTTTTAAGTCAATGAATTGTGGCAGCGCTGGCCAAAGGTCTCAATATCTGCTAACGTCAGTTGGCTAACAGGAAGTAAGAGCTTTATGCTATGGCTAGCTTAGCTGCAAAACAACCGATGTCCCATACTGACCTTGTTCAATAAAACTCCTCCCTTGTTTGTCTATTCATCAAACATGGAAACAAAAGAGCCATGTGTCAAAAACACGGCATTTTCTCAAACTAATGTCCAAAATTAGTAGCTAGAATTACAGACTGTCTGTCTACAATAGAAGCAGTATCATTCTCCGTCAATCTGATTTGTCAGAACATATGACGCATACGATTTCCGGGTAGCTGATTGGCTGAAATCAGAACACTATATTTTGCCGCCTTACAAAGTCCATCCTTCCGATCTCATATTTTCAAATATAAAAATCCTGTACTTCACGAAACATGAACACACAAGGTGTGTCCCAATTCAGGGTCTGCACACTCCGAAGTGACACACCTAGAGTGAACGTTCTTGGTCACCTGACTAAGACCCTTCTAACCTGGCCGCTAAGAGATTTATTTTATTTTTTTATATATATATATATATATATATATATTTAGTTTTCATGCCGAGAACTACCTGCGTGAAGCTAGCCCCCCACCCCACGCAAAACACAGTGGAAATAGCCTCAATCGTTTGTGCTGCGTTACGCAGGTCCGAGACCTGCATGTCTGCCGAGATTTGCATGCCCATCGCGTGAACGCGCACAACTAAGCAAGCGAAATCGTGATGTTGTCTGAGACTATTCACATTGTAGAATCGATTTAGCTTTTATTGTTGTTGTTTTATGTGGCAATAAATTATTTGAGAGATGTACTTTAGTAATATTTAGAGCTACCCCACTGAGTAAAACATTTTTTTTCGCTTCTTTAGCTCATTTAAGAAGTATAAGTTTTTTCTGTCCGGTGTTTTTGGCAGCGGTTCACTTGTTCACATGTAAAATTAGACCGTAACTGGTTAAAAAAAACGGCAACATCTTCCACTCAAATGATCCACAATTTTTTATTTTTTTTCCATTATCACGTGTTTTGGTTGGTCAAATATAACAACAATGTAAAATAATAAAGGTGGAAATGTTGGTTATAAGTTTTAAATGGTTTATGTGGCTCCTCATGTTTAATGTCTAGTATTTCAGTCAATCAATCAAATTTTATTTATACAACTCTAGTCGATCAAAGTGCTGGACAGAGATAAAAAACAAGAATTAAAACATAGCACATTTATGAATATTAAAACGTTCTCAAGTGACACCACGAAGGTTGATCTGAAAAAAAATGATTTTTAGTCTTCCCTAAACAGGAACCCACACTGATGAGTCAAAATAGACCAGTTATAATGTGAGAAACACCATTTCAACCCTACCTGTTTGGATTGCAACACAAAAAGGTAGATGCATTATGTGGCAATGCAGATTTAGGGCTTGCTGAGAATATAAATATTTTTTGCAGCAAACAGACTCATGTCTGCATGTGACAAGTTCAGAAAGGGTCTCAGTTTTACTGAGTGAAGCTGCACTTGGTTGCCATGGTGATATATGCGGGTTATGATCAAGTGTAAAGTTATTGTTGATCACAGGATAAAACTGCATCTGAATACTGTCCTGAGATCAGTTTAATGATCTCAGTATGGAAAGTTCGGAAAGTGTTTAGTTCTACATTTTCATAACATACGCTTCTATACAAATCTTGCCTCCATAAATAAACCAAGTAGGTGCTATAGTTGATCTAATTTTTACTCATTTTTATGATGCAGTGAGAAGTGGATTACTTTAAATGATATTAGTGACAATCTTCCTATTTCTACATAAATGTAGAGCAACATGTTTATCTGGTGTGAGATTAGGGTCACCAGAGAGAGAACCACTTAACTCTGAGAGTCATTAAAGCAAAAAAATGCTCCAAACCAAGGGATGAACCAGAGTTGTGTCGACACATAACAGAAAACCTAAAGAACCGGTTTAAACAGGATCTCTGGGCTTTTTGTCACAAAGAGACTTTGTTTGTTCACATTTCTTAAGTTTCATCTGTAAAAAACATCAAAGATCAGACAGTCTGACAGACAGAAAACAGAATATTAGCAGCAACAAGGTGATTCCCAACGAGCTGTTAGCTGGAAACTTGGCATATCTCAGCATGGAGGCAGAAACTGGACATGTGGAGGACAAAAGAAGAAGAGTCAAGACTAAAAACTATGTACAGCAGATGAACAGGATCTGAAAGTGATGTCCTGAAGAAATACGAACAAATCCAGGATCTGAGATGCATCTGGACCTTCAGCTGATCCATCTACTGTTGACCGAAGCCTCATCAATAATGGTCTTCATGGAAACACGGCGGTGAAAAAGTCATTTATAAGAAAGGGAAACAAAAAAAGCTGAGGTATGTCACACGACACAAGAACTGGACTGAAGATCAGTGGCAACAGGTCTGATGTAGGGATGGAACCTCCCCAGAACCCGACCTCAACATGATTGAGATGTGCGAGATCATCTGGACAGAGAACAAAAGGCAGAAACATCAAAAAAAGAGCTTTGGAAAGTCCTTCAAAGATCCTGGAGAACTATTCTTGATAACTGCTTAAAGAAATGAAGTCTTTGAAAGAAGGTTCAGACTGTTGAAGAAAAAAGCTGCTCAATATTCACTTGCAAGCTCCTTTGTTTATGCCTCATATCCTGCAGGGGTCACTGAGGCTTTTGAACAGCAGAATTCTAAATAAGAAGTTGTGCAGCCACAGATGGAACAAGTAAAAAATGACTGAGATGCACCAGCAGAATAATAATTTTGCACTTTTCTTACAATTAATTTCAAAGAAATTGATAATATAGTAAAAAAAAAAATCCAAACAAATTTGTGGACTAATCCTTCCAACTTTTGTCTGTGAAAAACCTTCCTGACAATTAGCAGCTTGAAATGACATTATGTATTTGTTAACTGTACAAGATTTATATCTTTGGCTGAAGTTTGTGTCGTACTTTGACACATTTTTTCATGAGATTTGGTGGAAGGAAAAAAACTAAAGAAAAAATCGAGTGACGTCAGCCCTCTTCTTTCAGGCCAGCACTGTTGAAAACACAGGCCCCTACAAACAATAACCCCCAACAAACATTCATTCATGCAAATTGTTCAGGAGGATGAATCCATGTTATTGGTGCAGGTATCTAAGTCCTTCTGCCAGAGCAAAGGACAATTTTCAGTGTCTCCATGCTTCAGTTTTTTCAATATATGCTGTGTATCTAATATTTGACCTTTTCATTTTATCATCTTGTTTGATCAGACAGAAGAATTTAATGTCAAATAAACATGACAAAGAAATAGATACAAATAAAGGAAGACCAACAAAGGTATCTCTTTAGAGTAATACAGTAAATCTGGAAAGTATTCACAGCGCTTCATGTTTTCCACACTTTCTTGTTACAGCCTTATTCCAAAACGGAATAAAGTAATTTTATTTTAGTTTCATTTTACGTTCTGAGAGTCTATCAGGTGCCCTCTGGCAAACTCCAGAAGGGCAGCTATGTGCCTTTTACTAAGGAGAGGCTTCTGTCTGGCCACAGGCCTGATCGGTGGATTGCTGCAGAGATGGTTGTCCTTCTGGAAGGTTCTTCTCTCTCCACAGAGGAATGCTGGAGCTATGACACAGATAACCTTTCACACTTATGGAGAATAAAAAAGCCATTAAAAGATAAAACATAAAAAGAGAGAGAAGCATTTGTCTGTATTTTAATGTCTGTATATAAACAAGTTATTTACAAATCAAAAAATGGTAATAAGCAAGTTAAGGGATAAAACATGTATTACTTTCTCACAGATGTTTTACAGAAAACATCCAGTTATCATTCAACAGACATGACTAATAAATACCCTTCAGTACAAGTTAGTGTCCCCTAAGATTTGTAGCAGCCAGCGATCACGTAAAAACAACAGCAGAACAGGATTACTTTGCTTTTAGATTTTGTGTGATTAACTCTTGACTCATAACTGAATCATAAATTACCAGGACCAACAAAAACTGTGGCCATGTTCTCTTACAAGTCCATTGTAGGTGAATAAGAAAGCCCCGTTGCTGAGATAGCCAACAGTCAGGTTTATCCATGTTCACTCAGCCACTGATTAGGCACACACCAAGGGATCTCTGCAACGTATAAGTGATACTGTATTTTTCACAGCTTCACACTCTAAACATTGCCTTGATCGCCAAAAAAAGAAGTTCTGCATTCTTAGTCCATGTATGAGGTATCCATGGCCTCTCCATCCGGATGAAGCAACCTTCCTGCCAAGCGCTCAATGTCATCAAGACTAAGCTGTCGAAGTGATCGCTCATAATCCTTAAAGAAGAAATGGAAAAAGAAAAAGGAAACAGCAAGTTAAAATATACTCTTAAACAAGGTATGTGTAAGAAGAGACCATTCTTATTTTGGTAAGCATTTAGTATAGGTTTCACAAGGTCCCCTTCACAATGAATACCAGTCTGAAGCTAAAGCTGGTAGTTTTACTTAATTAGTTTCAAATAATACCAAAAGACATGCATTCAGAAACATAATGGTAATAACTACTGACAACACAGATGCTTCAAATAAAATCAATAAAACTTTATTAATCCTCAAAGTAAAATTACATTGTTGCAATAGATATTTTAAATTCTACTAAAAAACAAAAACAAACAAACAAAAAAAGAACAGCAGAGCTTTTTTTCTTTCTGTTTTTACTGTTTTAGTCACTGGGTCTGACACAACGGCACCAATAGGTGACTCCATAAAACTGCACTACACACAAGACTTTTATACTGAATACTTTAAACACCATCTTGTACACAGTCCAGAAGTGCATTTCAAATTCTGCTTAAAAATACTACATTTTAATACCTTAATAAGCTGTTCGTGTACTTTTGCTGCATCTGCTGGACTGAAGTGTCTTGCAAGTATAGTGGACACGACTTGCCACACTCCTCCATGTGTGCTCATGTTGCTGCTGCTGCTGCCAGCAGCCACCCCAGAGACTGTAGTTTTCTCCCCCACAGGACGGATGACCAGATTCAATTTAGCCTCAGGTCCGATGGAGTAATCACTTAGTCTGTGTTCGTCTGAAGGGGAAAAAAATATATATACTTTATTAAGAAAATTGAAGACTGATGAAAGTAAAAAAGAATTGGTTTTATTGCAAATCTACCTGCGAGTGCTTTCCCTTTGAACAGTAACCGCTGCTGGTTTGCCGGTATGTTCAGTTGTTCAGACACTAGCTTCTTCACTGTTGAGACCTTTTCATCTTCAGTCACCTACAAAATCATTAAAATAATAATATAGTGAAAGGTTTTCTCCCCCTATTTGTTTAAACATGTCTGGTGTCTTTTGTCTTTCGTATCAAATCAAACTTTATTTATAAAGCGCTTTTTATACAAAAGCATCACAAAGTGCTTAAAAAAACCCCACAAAAAACATTTTTGACATATATACCTTCACACACTCAAGTATAAAACATCAAAGTTCAAGAACACACCAGATCATGTTCTGTTTCACACACATCATCACACTCTCACCAACACGGTGTGCATATACAAACCCCTCCCCTCACCCCTCTCTGCACAAACAGAAACATGAACTCTGACTTCTAGTTTGTCTTTTTAACTGAAACATAAATATAACTGGATCAGGATCTGCCTGCTATTCAGACATTTAATTCTTAAGAAGAGTTATTACTTTAAAAAAACAAAACAAAAAAAACAGATCATACAGGGTGACCTGCCAATTAAACAATAAGTGACAATGTACACACACATCCTTCATGAAAGTCTTTCTTCACATATGGCATCTAAAGGATGTAAAACATTATTTACTTACAAGAACTGAACACAAAAATGTGGTCTTGGACACTCTTTTGCTCTTTTGTAAAAGGTAAAATCTGAAGCAATGGGCTATTTTCTACATCCTTCAGATACATATTTGTAACTGTGTAGTAACTTATGATGATGAATTAAGCAGCATGCTATAGTTGGGCTATAGTTTAATATTTACATAGCACAGATTGGAAAAATAATTACATGACTCACACTTCATGAACTGAGTTAAAAACATGCCTCTGCTGAGTTCAGCTACAGACTTAATCGCACAAACTTGAGCACACGTAATAAGCACCATGGGTAGATCCAAAACAATGCTTATCCCAACATTCACCGTCAACAGTGACGAAGTTGATAATCATACTATATTCAATGGGTCAGAGGGGGGTTTCCGTAAATCTTAGTCCAATTCTAACTTCAGAAGGTGCTTCATTGTACAACACTATCAAATCAAAGCACGAAAGGAAGAAGTCCGTCTTAAAGTAAACAAAAGGACCTGCAAACTAATAATAGTACATAAAACGCTTTAATAAGACACACTGCACTGGCCAAACTAAAACATGTAAGCTACTTCTTTACTCACGCACAACGTCGATGATTTCCTTTATTCCAAGACCCAGCAAGTATAACCCAGCCTAGTGTGAGCTTCCACTCAGTTACTGTGTATGGCCTTACTGAGAAGGCACGGGATAAAAACTGGTAACATTTCGTTCAGGTTGTTCTTCTCCAGGATGTGGCTAGCAGACTAGCTACTGTATTATTAACGCAGCTTAACGGAGCTTATTAAAGTTTATACATTCCATTTAACATGAATTGCAAATATTTGCTGCATCAATTCTCTGTCTCGTGAATAATATATATGATTATTTAAACTGTAGGAACTTCAGCATTTGTTAAAAACCAACGCTGCCGGCTAAATTGTTAGCTTTTACAGCTAGCTAATTGTGTTAGCATTAGGCATTAAGTTAGCTCGCTTGTGTTTAACTTACCTGTACACTGCACTCCTTTCCTTGGAGTGGTTTCACTGTCAGAATCATTTTTGAATACCAGGAACAGAGCAAGCTCACAGAAAAATACGATGCAATGTCAAGTAACAAAATTTTCCCAAGTAATGTTACTTTGTTCGTAATAACCACCCAGGTTCCTTTCTTGTCAGCGGTCCATCTTCTTCTCCCGGGGCTCCGTGCTGCCGCTGCTACCTGTTCTATGATAATACTCAGTACTGTCGCTTATTGGCTGGAGTGTGGTACTGCAACTAAAGGTAATTTGGATAAATTTGGATCGCTTGAATGGAAAAACAAAACTAGATACCTCTTAAAAGTCTACGTCTGGTCCGGGTAGTCACTTTATTATAAAATAGATTGTGTATTATATAGCATGGAAATAGATCAGATATAAGTATGGATATTTCTAATATTCCAAATTAGATGGTTTAAAAAAAAAACTAAAAAAAAAACCAGAAGTCTGAACAGACAAGTCATTTGAATGTGTGCCTGTTGAAAGAAGAAAGTATATCCAATAGCCTACTTGAAACCATATTTTTTTAAGGCCCAAAAGGTGAACTGTTCTTTTTAAATAGTGTAATCCTCAGTTGCGGTGGTAGAAACCTTTTAGTCCATGATTTTTCATTTTATATTTAGGAAAGTGTACTTTGACTATGATTTGGTAAGGATCTAAAATAACAAAAATTATGTCAATGTTCAGTTATCATTATCATTATTATTATTGTGGTTAACATTCTGCCTTTAGTAGAGATTAACAACCCATGTCCCAATACAACGAACAAGCCTATGTTCACTTTCTTAAAAAATAAAATAAAATAATAAAAAATAACAGGTCATGCAGTCTACTTTTGCATGCTCTTGTTTTAGATTAAAAAACACAATTTTACTGAAATTGAGTTTAGCCCACGAATGTGCAGGTATCAGAGAGAGAGAGAGAGAGAATAAATCTGCGGTTAGTGCAAAGCCAGTCTTCGGGAGCAGCAAAATGATTAATGTTCTCTACTCAGTTCGACGGATATTCCCCAGGGCTCTGATATACTCTAAGGACCTTCTGACCCAGTTCGGATCCAGTCCATGCATTTGTCATTACCCCCTCCCTGATGGTCTCCGCCGTCTTGGCCATGTGATTGCACGTCTGCGCTGTCTGTGCAGCCCTGGCCAGCGGGAGAGGAGCATCTTTCACTTGAGCAATTTTAGAAGAAATGTGCACCTGTCGGATAGGCTGCCCGCTGCCAAACCAGCACAACCCCAGTCCAGACAAGTGAGAAAAACTCCTCAAACGCGCGTGGTAAGTCATCAAATGATGTGATTATTGTTATTAAATAGTGTAACTGACAGACATGTCAGTCTATAATTATACAAATTAAGAAGATGCAAAACCTTTCCTTTTTTCTGTTTGGACTTTTGTGTAGGGTTTTTCAGGATATGTACTCTATGCCTTTTTTTATTTGTTATCATTATTTATTTATTTTGTTGATGCTTCAGAAAAAAAACTCCAACTATAACTAGGCTATGGGAAAATGAGAGAAATTCACATATGCAGTAACAAATGGACCGGAAAAAATGACATAGCTAGTCAATCATGGAATGTTTTTTCCCCATTTATTTAAATGAACAAAAATTGTTAATCTGTCACCTGATCTCTGCAGGTATGGGTACACTTCGAGACCTGCAGTTTGCCCTGCAACTAAAGATTGAGGAGCTCCGCCAGAGGGACACACTAATAGATGAATTAGAGCTGGAGTTAGATACAAAGGATGAACTAATTCGGAGACTACAAGAAGAATTGGATCGCTACAGAACCACTGTGTCCCTCCCAGGACCCTCTGCAGTCAGTGCAGGTA
Source organism: Rhadinocentrus ornatus (assembly GCA_037177495.1). Classification (NCBI taxonomy): domain Eukaryota; kingdom Metazoa; phylum Chordata; class Actinopteri; order Atheriniformes; family Melanotaeniidae; genus Rhadinocentrus; species Rhadinocentrus ornatus. The sequence goes on along the minus strand of JBAMHW010000012.1, from coordinate 21,337,863 downwards.
CAGAGCACGGGGCTTTTCTGTGTCATATTTAAGAAAGCCCCTACAGGTGGTCCACCCTTAAACTTGACCTAGAATTCTGACATATTGTGTGTTTCTTCTGTAGCTGCTTCGGCACAAATCGAGGACAAACAGCAAGCTAAAAGGCAGACAGTCATTTCAGAGCCTTTCAGTCCGGACCCTGTGACTCTCGCCATGGTTTCACACAAAAGCTGTGACAAAAGCCAGGAGTAAGAGCACACAGTGTTCCCTCAGCTCACAATAGCTCTAAGTAAAACATCTGACTTTAAAATGTTAAGGCTCACGGAGTGCAAATTGACAAGTACTTTTAATAATTTTCCAACACTCTAGCTCATTTTAGGTGATTGATAACAAGTCCATAAGTATTTAATTAATTAAATGTCTTTATGTTCTCAGATCTTGGAGGCTGATCAAGGGAGCATTTTTGAAAAATGACTTGTTGAAAAACCTTAATGAAGAAGAAGTGAAAGCCATCGCAGCCTGTATGTGTCGCACCACCATCAATAAAGGCTGCTTTGTCTTTCAAGAGGGAACCATAGGGGATCGGGCTTATCTTTTAGAAGGTAAACCATTTTCTTGCCTGCTAACATTCATCCTACTTCAGGATATCCATTTGGAGTTGCTTGAGATACTTAAGAACAGCTCAACATGATCAAACTAATTATTGTATCATATCGTTATATTTCCATTTTCTTAAGTTGGCTTAAGCATAATTTGATTAGGTCTGATGCTGTGATGCTTCTAGTAAGCACAATGATGAGACAGGTGCATGTTTAATAAAGAAAACTGGAAACACTTTGGAGGGAAAACAAGTGACCCACCCTGATATTGAGTGAAAATTCTAAAATAAATAGCTGGATACAAAGCTTATCAGAGAGGAATCTTGGCTTTGTTTATTAACCCTTTGGCATTCCTGTAGGTCGCAGGCAGGATGCTGTGGGTGTTTATGCATGATTGCAGGAATGCCAGGGGGTTAAGTGGCATCAAATGAAAAGTGGCTGCTCCCTGCTTTTACTCTTGTCATCTAAACCATCTGGTGTTTGTACAGTACGTTTTATGTAGTGGAATATTCTTCACAGTCACTCTACATTCATGACACACAACAAATGCTGCTGCTTTTCTTTTCCTCACTGACTTTGTGTTGTTAACAGAAGGGAGGCTGGATGTGACAAAAGATGGACAGAAGATGCTCAGAGCTGAGCCAGAAGACATGTTTGGAGAACTAGCTCTTCTCTACGACTGCACAAACACATATTCTGTCTCAGGTAAGCGCTGCACTGATTTATAATTGCACGAAGCTATCACTGGAGAGCAGTCAGGTAGAAATATGGTGGGGTGTGGCTTTGATTAATTATGATTTAGTGGAAATATAAATAATTCTTGTTTGAGAACCCATCATAAGCAGACAGATTTCTGTCTGTGGTGTTGGACAATTAACATTTCTTGAATTTAAAATCAAAGCCTGCTTGAAATCTTAGAAAATACAGCAGCTTTAAGTGGTTTTACTCAGAGATGCAGGGAATTAAAACATGTTCTCTTGTACCACATGGCCCGACTGTGCGAGTGTCACATCTCCTCCCTGCAACATATATTAGCTGAAACATCTACAAATACGTTTTCTGAAAACATCTGAATATAATGACCACTGTGATAACAACCCATCACATGCACACTTACAAAAATATAGGCCATTTCTTTAGACAGACAAGATGTACAATAATTTTCATGTCATCACACAGCCCTGTGGGAACCCTTCTCATCCATCAGCACAAGCATCTGACCTGGTTTCACAAATAAATATATTTGCTGTAACTAAATAGGTTGTTGAAGTGGCCAAGATCAGTTTAAATAAAAAAAAAAAGAATCCAAGCATCCAATTCTCTTCTTAAACTGCTTTCTTTATCTTGTAAACAGACAGCCTTTCCAATTTACTTCTTGACGCGATCTGTTTGCTCTCAGCAAAGCTCAGCTCATGTTGATGACCTGTGTTCTGTGTCTGTATCTGTCAGTCCATCCCTTTGGATCTGCTCAGGACCCAGTGCATTTATTTCCCTCCAGACCAGAATTTTTTTTTTCCCTTCATGTGGTTATTTGTAAGGCTTTTGTTCATGTTGTCTCTTTCATTGTGACAGTGATATGGGAGCAGGTGGTCCCACACAGTTATCATCAGGTCCAGGATTTCAGCTTGAGAGAAGATCTATGAGAGATAATGCCCAAATATTGAGCTTAGAGAAGGATTTTTACTTTTCAACTGACCTGGCACTATAGATGGAAATAAAAATAGGTGACTGCAAATGACATGTCATGTGGTGGTAAAGTGGGGTATGTTCAAATGGAGCGATTGAGATATCAAGGCTGCACTGTATAATTAGATGTTGGATGTAATTAGACTGTCTCAAGGACATCTACTTCTGTTCGCAGGAAGCTTCTGTGAACCAATCAATATGAGTCATTATTAATTTACACCACTTTCAAATTCAGTTATAAAGAAAGGGGGTATTATTGGCCAAGGGAATTAGATTAGATTCATATTCAATGTCCACTGTGAGGAGAGTTTCAGCATTTCTTATGCATCCGTGGCCTCAGCTGCCTGCTCTTTAGCCTATAACTTAGTACACCCACAACTAGTGCAGGCAGCAAGTCTTTGAGATTCTCAATATTTCCACCAAAGCAGAGTTGTTGCCTCTATCACCTCCTCCGCCTTTGTCTTTTGATCTACAGCACAAACAGACAGCAAGCTTTGGGTCATTGACCGCAAAAGCTACCAGACTGTACTTACGCAATGTGGGCTCAGTCGTCGTGCTCATTCAGTGGAGTTACTGAGAAGGTGAGCATCACACTGATGCATTTAATTTAAAACAAATAACAAAGACTGATTGGGTTTGAGCGATATCTCTGACTTTGCTCATGCACCTATAAACCTACAATTGTGGATACTTAGAGAGCCTTCCTTCTGTCTGTGTGCAGCCTTTCCTTCCTCCAGTCATTGCCAGAAGATGTTATCATGAAAATGTCTGATCACATGAAAGAGGTACAGATTAAGTTCTTCAAATGTGTGAAACCACCACTCATTCACCAAACAAAATCCAGTCAATAATGGATGTGTTTACCTTCCTCTGTTGCATCTGTTAACAAGCAGGTGCAATGGCAGTTATGGTTTTTCCGTTTGCTCTGCTGTGTGTCAATTATTCTTTCGCAGACTAGGTACACAGATGGCAACTACATCATTCGACAAGGAGACACAGGAGACACCTTTTACATCATTAGCAAAGGCCAGGTAAAGTTACATGTCCTGAAATGGGGTTTTAGAGAAAGGATTTGGACTGTGGAGGCGAAATGTCAGAGCAGCTCCAGAAATGACTTTATGACGATGATAATTGACTGTAGCCTTTTTCTGCAGTGTTCTTCACCATTCCTGCTTTTTCATTTCTTCTGTGTGTTTAATTTGCTAGGTGACTGTGACAGAAAAGCAGCAAGGGCATGAAGAGCAAATAGTCCTGTCTGAGCTCTGTGAAAGACAGTGGTTTGGAGAAAAAGCTCTGTGGGGGTAAGAAAGAAACAATGCAGCATTAACAGTTAATTTTCCTGTTTTGTATTTATATTGTACAGTTAACAGTGATAATAGAATGATCATCTTTATTTTCTCGTCTCTGTTAAGAGACGACATTCGGACCATGAATGTGATAGCTGTTGGTGAAGTGACATGCTTGATAATAGATAGAGAGTAAGTTGATATTTTGTGTTAAAATGAAGTACAGTGAGCATTATAACATATTTAGTTGGTCTCCATACACTTATCTGCTTATCCAGAAATATGCCGAATGCTGACATACCTTTGTTTTTTAGGACTTTTAATAATATTATTGATGGATTGGGAACTGGCAGCTGTCAGGAAGTGCAGAGGAGCAATTCATCCAAAATCAAGTGGGGAGCAATGCTACACTTAGCTTTATTTTTGCCCTTATAGAGAGCATTAAACACAATCTCTGTGTCTCTCACTGTTTTCCTCTTGAGCAGGCCAAATGAGGACCTTGCCCTTCTGGTATCTTCCGCTTTAAGTGATTTTCAGATTATCCATACTCTTGAAGTTGGGGAGTTTGGTCACATTGACTTGGTAAGCGCTGATCTAAAAGCAGCTCACATTGATCTTCGTGCTGCTACTCCATTGAGTTTCTGCAAAGTAATGTACTGATTTTTCCTGCTGACAGGTGCAATTAAAGAGCAACATCAAGCATATTTTTGCTATGAGGGTTCTTCAGAGGGTCCACAACAACAGTAAGCGTGAGCACATCCGGAGAGAAGGCCAGATCCTAATGGAGGCTAATAGTCCCTTCATAGTCAGGTGTATCCCATTCAGCACCTATTTAAATTCAATTAATTATGTGACACGATAAAAAAAAAAGAAAAAAAAAAGGTCTAACTTGTTTTATGTGTATATTGATTCCAGACTACATAAAGTCTTTGGAGATGTTGAGCATCTGTACTTTCTGACAGAAGCTTGTCTCGGTGGAAATTTATCTGACCTATTGAAGGACAAGTGAGTATTTTCAACTACATGAAATTAACATTTATGTGTTCTCAGCCAAGTTGACAGTGAAACATAAATCTAAACAGGGTCTTATATCTGTCTTTTGTAAGCTGTGATACATTAATCATCACTTCTTAATGTTTCAGAGTATATTTAGATGAGTGCAGCACCAGGTTCTACACAGCATGTGTTGTTGAAGCTTTGGCCTTCCTTCACTGTCAAGGGGTCGTTTATAGAGATGTAAAACCTGAAAATGTCTGCCTGGATGAGCACGGTTATGCCAAACTGGTATTACAATTACTCTTGAGCTCCTCAACTTGTTTATAAAGTTTTACCAGGGGTAACCTTGACTGTATTTCTGTCTGCTTCTTGTAGATTGGCTCCAAATGTATGAAAAGGGTTGAGGCGGGTAAAAGGACATGGACATTTTGTGGTACAGTTGGCTACATGGCACCAGAAATCATCTTAAACAAAGGCCACAGTATAAGTGCAGATCTCTGGTCACTGGGTGTTTTTGTGTTTGAACTTCTGAGTGGTGGGTAAGATTAAAATCTTTGTGTGACCATGCCTTTTCAATTCTTTTTACTCAATTGTAGGTCAAAGTTTGTGTGATTTAAACAAATTTATTCTTCAGGCTACCATTTGATGACTCTGACCAGATGAAGATTCTCACTGCAACGATTGACGGCATTGATCAGATCAAATTCCCAGAAATCATCAGCAAAGATGCCTGCACTCTCATAAATAAACTGTGCAGGTGCAGATATGAAGCAGTAAACATTATGAACACAAAGGTTTTAAAAAACAGTTGTTAACTATTTATTTTTAGTATTTCCTCTCCTGTGTTGCAATTCCATTTCTTGAGAAAGAGCCCAATAATTAATTCATTGTTGGTTTATTGGTGTACTCTTGTTTGCTTTCCAGGAGCAACCCCTTGGAGAGACTGGGCAGTCAGAGAAATGGAGTCAAGGACATTCAGAAGCACAAGTAGGAGGATGGATTTATTGGATTAAAAAACATGTTGGTATTCGGTCAGAAACATGGTGTTACAGGTGCTCTGTTTTTATTTAGATGGTTTGAAGGATTCAGTTGGGATGGGCTTTGCAAAAAAACATTAACACCTCCAGTTATTCCCAAAGTAAGACATGTTCTGCTTCTTCTTGTTTTATGATCATTTTGTGAAAACTGCATTCACATTTCCATTCCTGTTACACTGTCTTCTAGGTTCAGCATCCCCTGGAAAGCAGTGCATGTGCTCTTTATAGTGAAAGCTCAGTGAAACAGTGTTTGAGCTGGGATGATTTCTGATGGACTTCTGGGAACAAAAGCTGTCATCACTTTTAGATTTAGTTTGGATGAGTAATGATCTGCTTCCAGTATTAGGGTCAGCAAGAAATAAGCATATTTTTAGACAAATATATATATATTTTTTTTCCAGACATTGTGTTTTAGCTGCCTGCTGTGTTAAGCTTTTACTGTGTTTAAAGTTACATATTTCAAACATACCACTGCTCCCCGTCTATTTCAATAAACAAACTCCTTGTATCACACTTGCTTGCTCTTTTAAATATAGATTCACGCATTAAGATTCGCTTTTACTGAAGCAGGTCCTCTCTGTTACATCTCTTCTCACCTAAAATGCATTGATGTACTTGAGGAGTGACGTCAACCCAGGCCTGCTGTGTAAAAAACGTCCACTGATGTAAAGAGAGAGATATAGACAGGAAGTTGTTTGACTTCAACGTCAAAATAAGCTGATAAAAAAAAATTCAAACAAAATATTTGTACCATCTTCAAATGAAAAGTGTGACAGAGATTCTTACTAAATGATTTGTTTTTAAATAATTGGATTGTTCATTTCTTAAATTTAATTCGTTCTTAATTTCAGTTTGGCTTGAGACGCGTTTTTTTCACCATCTTCTTTGTTTTTCATCTGTTTTCGTTTTATTTAAAACCCTGAAAAATGCAGTACATAATTGGATTGAACAACAGTAATTTGTCAAAGGAAGGACTATTGATAAACTACAGCTTTACTTTGAAAGTCCTGACCGGAAACATGGATATGTTGTGTCTGACTTGACCTATTGACAAATACCGATTGGTTTTAAGCAGAAGCGCTGATTTTTGCAGTGCAATCTTGGACAATTTCGAAGCTCGCGAGTTACTCAGGTAAGGTTTGATTTGTCAGTTTCTTCTTATTATCTTTGTTGTTTTGCTTTGAAAAAGGAATGTTATCTCTGAATCAGGAGATCCAGGTACAATAAGAAAAGTTTCCCTGCATCTCGCCAAGTTTCCAGGCTTTCGAGCGAGTTACAGTCTTTGGAGCCCCGGGAAGATAACTCAGCCTGCGTGTAAACTATTGCATAAAATGTTGCAGAACCACCTTCATGTGCTTAAGTGATAGTGCACACGCACACTGACCCTAATGCTCCCTGGCCAAAAGATTAAAGAAGATAAATAATAATAAGAAAAAAGTGGCTACCTGGGTGCAAATAGGTGCGAGACTCTTATCAGATTATTACTGCACAGGCAATTATCTTTCAGCTGTCAACAAGTTATTTAGCCCATACTGATGGAAGAGTAGCCCCTTATTTCTTCAACAACCATGTGGAAAGACACATCCCGTGGTCATGAAAAAGAAGTTAGTCTGCTTAAAAACGGGTCAAATCATTGTCAAGTATCAAGTAGAGAAAATATCTAAGGAGATCGCAGAAACTACTAAAATTGGGCCAATAACAATGCAACGCATTATCAAAAACTGGAAGGAAAGTGGGGAAACTGGTCTACGGGGAAGAAATGAGGTCTGGAAAACTAGTGATTCCTGAACGATCAGAAATCACTTAAACGTTTGGTGAAATCAAATTGAAGCAAAACAACAGTAGAACTCGGGGCAAAAGCAAGAACATTTCCACACGCACAGTGTGAAGGGAATTCAAGGGAGTGGGACTGAACAGCTGTGTGGCCATAAGAAAACCAATAATCAGCGAGGCCAATCAGAGAAAAAAACACTTCAGTTTGCTAGGGAGCATAAAGATTAACTCTGGAGCAATGGAAGAAGGTCATGTGATCTGATGAGACCAGATTTACCCTGTTCCAGAGTGATGGGATGCATCAGGGGGACAAAAAAAGGCAAGGTAAAGTGATGCAGCCATACTAGGCTGCGCGATACATCAATTTTTGTTTTGATCCAATATCAAGTAAATCCTAGTATCCCGGATAATACTTATTGAAATTTCACACTCATTTAACAATTTTTTATTGTTTGTTTGAACATAGATTTTTGTAAAAGACATTTTTTTTATTAACAAACAAAAAATAAAATAACTGTTATTCCCTTTTATCACACACAATTGTTTGAGAAAGAGAAAGTCAGCAGTGCAAATTAGCTAAACCAAAAACAAAACCTACTCTTGGTTGCCTCTTGCTCATGTTCTTTCAGCAGTACCAAGATCCTAAAGTGGCAGAACAGTTTTACAGAACAGAAAAAACAAATTCTTTTAAATATAGGTATAATAAAAAATGCATTTTTTTTTCAATTTTTTAGTTTATGCTTTCATGAATTTACACAACATAACGAGTACATAAGTACCAGTAATATTTTTGTTTTATCTATTTTTCTTGTCACTAGGCTGAAAACTAGGGACTTTTTTCGCCCATAATTTACCACAGTTATCTACATCCCATAGAAGAACGTCTGTCTATCCTCTTTTTGCTAAGGTTTTCTTTTTCTGTATTTTAAAACCTAAAAATAGAAATAAAAATGTGGTTCTTACATTACATCACAATCATTTAGCTGACGCTTTTATCCAAAGCCACTTACAGTGGTTAGGCAGTAGCGTTCAGGGTCTTGCCTAAGGACCCACCTGGAAGGTGTTAATGTTCGTCCCCTGGGGGATTTGAACCCTGGTCTCCCACATGGGAGACTGATGCTCTACCAATTAAGCTAACCAAAATGTCAGAAATTGCCATAGCAAAAAGTAGTTTACTTAAGTGTAAGAGCAGTATAGTGAAGTATACTTGGCTTATACTGAAAAGTATAAAGAAAAGTCTGAGACTAAGTACATTAACTTACATTAGCTTACATTTAATTTAGCATAATGAAAATGTTTTTTACTCCACATGTTTGCCTTGAGGGTTTATCCCTGTTAAAATGTACTTGTTCAAGATCATATAGGGCTGGAGTGTAACAGTTTACAGTAAATAGTCTTCTAATCTTTATGTTCCTAAAAGATTAGTTTTGGTCATTTTAAGTTCATAAAAGTATACTTAAAGAATACTTTAAACTAAAATGTGGACTAGGAGTATTTACCTAGTACACTAGAAGTATATAGATGAGTGTACTTGTATACTTGGAAGTGTACTTTTGTAGACTTAAAATGACCTTATAAAGTACTCTTAAAGTATACTTTTATAAACTTAAAATGTTCCAATTTGTTCCAAAGAAGTATTAAGTTAGTATACTTTCTAGCACATTACAAGTACATGGTCCATAGTATACTTGCTATACTTATACTCAAGTATACTCAATGAAATAAACTTCAAGCATACTACTGTTTGCTAAGGGAGATATTTATCAAAAATGACAAGATGTCTTTTTTTCAAGGTTCTCGTAACATTTGTGGCTCTAAACAAGCTTTATTTAGCTTGGCTGATTGAACAATGGCTTGTCCCAGCTGTTGTCCTCCCGCAGTCTAATCACTCTTACAGTGGCCGCAAACAACAGAGTGATCGCAAAAACGAACAGTGGCTGCGACCAGTCCGTCAGTGGCCGTGAACCTAATCGGAAAGCTTCAAAGTGGCTGTGAACGTTCTGAAGGTTGCAGCTTCTTTTATAAACCATTCTGAAAGATGCAGCAACGTGCATCTATCAATGGATTTCTTTCTCCCCTGATGGCACAGGTATATTCCAGGATGACAAGGATTTATCAGGCTCAGATTGTGAAAGAGTTGTTCAGGGAGCAGGAGACATCATTTTCACACACTGATTGGCCACCACAGAGTCCAGACCTGGACCCCATTGAGAATCTTTGAGGTGTGGTGGAGGAAGCTTTGTATAGTGGTCGGACTCTCCCATCTTCAGTACAAGGTCTTGGTGAAAAATAAATGCAACACCGTGGATGGAAATAAATGTTGTGACACTGAAAAAGCTTACTGAAAAGATGCCACAGCGAATGACAAAATATTAGTGTGTGACCTTTTTTCTTTTTTTCTTTTAATTATTCCTTTTTTTTTTGGGTGGTGACTTATATTTAATAAAAACACATGCCTTACCCCCCCACTCACAAACACATCATTTTAAATTTAGCTGCAACTTTATCATACTGACCTTTACCTTACTTTAAAGGACCATTAGAGAACAAAAGCAACACTGTATTTAAATGATGGTACATGCTGTATGAAAGTTTGTCCCTGTGTTGGCATGGCAACATTCTGACAGGGTACAGCATGTTTCTCGCTGCACCATCTGAGTCAAAATGTTTTATGTGCTATCTGAACAGAATGGTTACATAGAAAACTTGTGGAGGCTCTGAGGATGAAATGAATGAAAATGCCCGTTTTTTTGTATTTCTGGACACAGTTGAACAGGTTCAGATTAGCATAGCAAATATCTGTATATTTTCACAAGTATTTCTGGACACAGTTGAACAGGTTCAGATTAGCATAGCAAATATCTGTATATTTTCACAAGTAATTCTTTAAGTTTTCTCTAGTTTTGCCTCTTGGCAGGAAAAGTTTTTCTGTCAATGACAGCTCTAATCTTGGACTCAATGGGCTCAGAGTTTCACTAGTTTTCAGCACAAGTAAATAGTGAGCTTATAATTCGCACTTCAGTTACTCACTAGAAAATATGCCATATCATTTACATTAGTCCATCACCTTCCTCCATTTCACTATCATCATCTACAGACACTTCATCATCATTTGGTAGCAATAGCTCTGTTTTTTCTTTGCCTGCAGAGGTGACCTGAACATATTTGTGTAGTAGTTTATGTACACAAATAACAAGTACTGTTAAACAAACTTTAAGGAGTGCTTTATGTGTAATAAAAACGAGTTGCCAGCTACAGGATAGGTCAGAATATGTGCTCTTGTAACTTAATATATAAAAGATGTTCTACTGAAGGTGTAACAGAGATATTCTGTGCTGGAATAAAGTTAAAATTACAATCAATTAATTACAATTGTTAAAAAAAACAACAACAAATTAAAACAGTTCTTTTTCTAGTCTCATTCCTTTTCCTTGATCTAACTGGAAATTTCATAAGGCAAAAAGAAAGATGATGGAAAAGACATTTAAACTGCAGCCTGACCACACTTGATGAGGGTCTGCTGTACTGAAATTACAACTGTTCAGACGCTGGTTAGATATTTTATCGTGTTATTTCACAAAGGCTATTGTATGAGTCATGTAAGTATAATAAATATTTACATAAAATATATTAATATATGTTTTCTTAATAAGATTAATAGTAAAAAACTGTGTATCTAATGTGGAGGCAACTGATGATTTTACCAGCAGTCTGTGTATTTCACAATATTCTCCTGTTGCACATTTTAAAGGGGTACTGCCCTCAATCCCTACAAGTTGAACCTTGTTGTAAAGGTAAATAATAGGATTTCCAACAATGTATATAATACAACAGTTGATAATATTGAAAAGAAGAAATAATTGGCCAAACTCACCTTCCTTACTTTTTGTACTAGATTTATATGGATTTAATAGAAAGATGGTTTGTAACATCCAGGACATCCAGAGCATCATATCAGCTCAGAAGAGGATTTAGTTTGGATACATGTTAACATGTTTACTGTGACCTTGCCTCTGGTTCACCAGCATTATTTGTTCTAACCAATTGTAACCTAATCCGCCTTTGAACAACGCTGGTAGCTGCTTTTCTCAGTGAAGGAACTTTTAATTGTTGCCAGCTGAATGATGTTAATTATTTAAACATTAATAGCAGAAACATTATAAAGATATGAATTTTTAATACTAAATTCTACATGTGAAAAAACAGCTACTGAATTAAGTTTAAATTATACATTAAAATATAAAATGTTGTAAATTAGACTGTAATGTAGCCATAAAAAATATGTTTTGTACGTATCAGTCTTGTACCAAATACTTGCTTTGGAACAGAAAGGCAGCAGATGGAGGTAAAACAAGCCAAATCAATTGTTTTGGAGTCCAACAAAAAAGACTAAATGAAACGCATGTTATCATGAGCACAACAATTATATCTAGCATGAAAAAGATAGTAAAAAACTGCAGGTGTGCATAATAATCTAAAGTTCTGTTGTTTTCATAAATCATTTTTGCAGCACCATAAACTGCATGAAGCAAGATAATTTGGTCCATGTCACACATTGTGGTTTTTAGTAACTTTCTTTTGTGTGTATTGTAGATCCACATAACTAAGAAATAAACTAAAGTTAAAATAAATAGTTCCACATGGGACATAAATCCCAGTCCACTGGGTAAAAATCCAGCTGCTGATTCATGCCACTCACATCTCCTCTGTGTTCTTCTATTTGCAAAGTCATTTTACCTTCAGCCTAATCAGACATAAGATGAGTTCCTGCTGTCTGTATTTTTGGGAGAGATAGCAGCTGATAACGTCATTAAATGAGCCGCTAACATCAGAAGTAGGTGCAGTTCCTATGACCAAAGTAAAATATAAGCACTTTCCTTTTTAATTTTCTTTCCTACTTTGTGTTTGCCAAATCTCTCTCTGCACTGATTTATAAATCTTTGGCATTTTGCACCTTCTCCAATTTTAGGATAATCATCACTGGATTTAGTTTCAGTCCTTAGCTTAACGTTTTCTGACAATCTTGTCAAATGAGAATTTTAATCCTAATCTCTCATCTTACATATTATTGTTTAAAGACTATGTTAATTTACTTGGATTGGATGGATGGATGGATGGATGGATACATACATACTGTACTCACAACTGCCACTAACACCAATGAACCTTCAGGGTATGGACATAGAGTTGGTGAAATCTGAAAGTACCTGAGCGTTCACCTGAACAATAAACTGGTCACTGAACACTGCTGCACTTTACAAAAGAGGACAGAGCAGATTTTACCCACTGAGGAGACTGAGGTCTTTTGGAGTGCAGGGGGCGCTCCTGAGGACCTTCTTTGATTGTTTATGGAGCTGTCTGCTGGGGCAGCAGCATGTCTGCTGTGGAGAGGAAGAAACTGAACAAACTGTTCATGAAGGCCAGCTCTGTACTGGGATGCCTTTTGGACCCGGTAGAGGTAGTGGGAGAAGAGTGGATGATTTATAACTGTCATCCATGTTGGAAAACAGCACCCATCCCCTCCAGAGCACTTTGACAGTACTGCAGAGCTCCTTCACCCCAAATGTGTGAAGGAGCACTATTGCAGATCCTTTTTTCTTGCAGCAGTTAGACCAACACTGCACCCAGTCGACCATAACCACACATGCAAAATAAAAGACAGCATAAATTATTATTAGACATTTTGTAAAGAGTGATTTTTTTTTCTTAATTCTGCTGTTTTACGTATAAATCTCAACAAGTTTATTTCATTAAAACTTTGATAGGTGAGCTCAATTTGACCCTCTCTAAACTTTTAAGTGCAAATGTACTTTTCAATGCTTAAGTTAAGTTTTCATAACATGCTGCTGTTCTCTAACAAGATGATTAACTACAAAAAAAAAAAAAAGACAAAACAAGTGTCTGAACAATGAATGAAGCAATAAATGTTCAGGTTCAATGACAGCTTGTATCTAAATGGTCATCCTCCTGTTCACATGTAGACTTCCCATGGTTCTACTGAAATGTCCTACATTTATAATATAATATCTGTGTAGGATCAACTTTTGACATTTTCTGTAAAATTTGCACAAAAGTTAAATATCTCTCATATTTTTTGAGTAGTGTGTGTGTGTGTGTATCCTTAAGAATGCAACATGAGTTGTTTAAATTATAGAGAATATCGTATTTTTGGCAACATCAGTCTGTGTGAGAGTTCCAGCACAGTGTGCTTTATCATGCTGGCATTAACACACACTGACAGGCCCGTGTGATGCCAGGAAATGTGGTTGTCTTAACTGCATTTCAATCTGGTGCTGCTTAGTTATCTAAAACTAAAGACTTCAGATCTGGAAAGGGGAAAATAAAAACAATAAAATGAATATTGTAGTGTTTGCAGGGTTTCAAATGACTTTGATACTCTGAGAGACTGCCCACTGTTTGGTGGAAAGTAAAAGTATTTTCTACGTGCATGATGTGAGGTCTCTCTCATTTATTCTCTGTTTCCTTTCCCTCTCCAGAAGAAAAGCGTCATTGTTACCAAGTATGTGTGTCTGTGTTCTTCACACTTCATTAGAGAATCACAGCCAGAAAACACCGGTGACATTCTTTCTCTTCCACTCCTTTCCCTTTGCTGACCATCCAGCATTACTTCTGCGTCTTCACCTCCCCTCGATCAGACCACTCACCCCTCTGGATGCAGCTACCACCACTGCACTGAGTTGTGCTAAGAAAAGTGAATACAGGAAAAGACCAGCAATAAAGAGCTGGAAACATTTGTTTTACTTGCTAGCTGGCAGGGGAATCTCTGCAAGAAGCAAATAATGCAGATATTTTTATTATGCATACAAACCCCTCTAGAACGTGTCCAGAAAATCAGGGCTGCTGTATCATGTCTTTCACCACTTCTCTGTTCTTGTTGAGGAGGGACAGTACTTGTCCATCAGCAATTCTGTTTTCTGTTATGCAGTGTTAACTGATGATTGGTCCAGATTTTAGCCTGGTCCTGGTGCTTTGTGAAGGCTTGACACTGGTCTAGGTCCTCTTCACAGTGTCTGCAGTCCTATGCAGAGGCTGCTCATCTGGAGACAGAATGGCCTGCAATTCTAGTACTGTGGTCAAATTGTTCACTGCATGTCTGTGTTTCCAGTCAAGTGGCTGTTGGTTCTTGTGCATTTAGGATTAGGGGACCTGGTCAAAATGGTAAAAATATTATATAAGACTATCAGTAAAATGAATCACAGCGCTTTCCATATACTCAGCTGAACTTGTAATCATGTGTTAGGTTGTGCACATGGTTGCTGTGACACACTCAAGGCTTGAGGCGCCTCATACATTTTTCTCTCTTCATTTCCATTAGTGAATTAAATAGTTTATTCTGCCCCATGGATGCTTCTTTTAGGATATTGGCCCCCTCACAGCGGTTTTGTTTGCAACATATTGTAGATGACAGTTTGTTCTCCAATCAAAGGCTACATTGGTCCAATCCCCAGCTTCTCCAGTCCACATGTCATTGACATTTTCACCTATTTGCTCCTCACATTGTAAATCAGTTAGAAAAAAAAAAGTTTCTAAAAAAACAAATATACAGAAAAAGAAAATAATCTGCATCTACAATTTGTTTGTTCTGTACATTGAGTGTTAGTCATACTTTTGCCTGTTTCAGGTTCATGCAGGAAAGTTAGGACAGGACTATTACCTTTACAACTCCTCCAAACAGCAGCAGTTTTGCCTCAGATTCAATGTTGGATGTCAAAGTCACTGAAAGGGCGTTGTTCTCCCAACCATGAACTGTCTGGGAGTCTCAGAAATCTGCCCTCCTGTTGTTTCTGCTTTGTCTTTGGGGTGATATCTGATAAACATTTGTGATTTGTTATAATTCTAATCTCCCATTTTACTAATATTGGTCCTGGTTGTCATAACGTGAGATTCTTTTGCTTTAAAATGAGCTAAATGTGACATTCAAAAGAACTTTTACAGTTGCTGAAATCACATTTTTATTTCAGACATTTTTTTAAATCATCCTTGATCAGAAGCCAGATTTTTCCCCAAACTGGTTTTTGGTTTCTGTTGAGCTCTTGTTTACCACCAGCTCTTAATAGCTCTCAGCTTTGCCTCTGCTTGTCAGCATGTGCACAGACATGCAGGCTGACTCAGGCCTTCTGTTACAAGCCTGCTGTCTCCCCATGAACCCACATTCTGCTGCTTTACAGCATTTTTGTGCTCTCCAAAGCAGGATATCTGTTAATTGTCAAATTATTTACACACAACCTACTTCTGATCACTGTTGCTGCTAAACGTCACTCCATTTGTTGAATAAAACACATTTGAAAATTTAGATGCGAGCCTCAGAAACATTTTTTTTTCTTTATTTTTTTGTATTCTTGGAGCAGGAATTGGCAAACTGAAGGTGTATTTGTTTCCTTCACTATATTTTCACATGGTTGTCATTTATTATGGTTCATGTCTATGAGGAGTAAAAGCTGGGAGAACAATGGTCCTTGTCTAGACCACCACATTGACCGCAATGAAAGAGAATGAGAGAGGAGGTAGGGTTGTTGGTGGAGGTGGGGAGAGACAGAGAGCCGGGAAGCTTTCTGTCAGAGAGCTCTCTTTACAGCCCACTGTCAGCCCACCCCACCCCCCATAACCCCCCACCACCACAGACACACATTTTATAAAGCTCTCAGTTTTCCATCCATTTACCTATTGAAAGGGCTCAGAGGGATCAGCAGCTGTCTTGTTGCTTTAGCAGGTGTAAAGTGGCAACTTAACAGCTTTAACTCGCATAAATTGCTGCTTAAAGAAGATTAGAAAACCTTTGAGAATGAACGAGGCCTCGTTCTCCTCATTCAGGAAGGCGGCACAGCATCACCCGGTGACGGAGGAAGGAGGGGTGATATGTTGCTCGTTTTGCCCCCTCCTCCTCTTCTGGGTCCTGGGGGGAAAGTAGGTGAGAGGTTGAGGGGTATTCAATGAGGGGAGTCTGTGGGAAAGAAGGAATCTATTCAGTGAAATGAATTCAGCTTCTGATGGAAGATAAAGTGAGGAAAAATTACAAAAATTTTTACAAAACTACATACATTTAGTAGACGTGTGGCTGTGTGTGAATGTTGTTGGAGTTTATTCTGATGATGTAATAGAAAAAACAAATGGCCTCCCCCTCCCTGTTGATCACTAATTCATTCAGTTTTTTTTATATAAGTATTGAAGTCTGGCAGGGAAATCATTTGGGGTGGACTTTGCTCATCCTCCCTCATCTCCCCATCTCCCCATTTCATTTGCCTCTAGCTACTATACTCACCACGAGTGTTTTTCCTCTCCCCAGTGGCTAATAAAGCGGCACAACATGACTGAAAGTAACCTTCAGTGCCTGTTTCGGTTAAGCCAATCGTTATAACTTCCTGATGTGCCTCTATTCATTGCTTCCTCCTCTCATACCCTTCATGAGCCCAAGTCTTTTCTTCTTCTATCGTTTGTCAGAGCAGTGCCAAGGCTGTGTTGTTTGGCCTTCAAGCCAGGCTCGTCAGGCTGGTTCCTAAATTTTGACAATGTTGCTTTCCCATTTAATTTACTCCCCATCTGTTGCTGTATTATTTATTTAATTTATTATATATGGGGTTATTATATATATATATATATATAATATGGGGTTGTTTAAAGGAGATTGCAAAGATCTTTTTAATCAGTCTGTGTTAAGGTGTCGAACTGCATAAGTTAAAGTTTTTTATATATAAATATATGGGGATGAGGAGTTTAAAAGATGTGAGCTACAAAGAAATGTGTTTTGTAGGTGTAAGATTTTGGTATGGGAGGAGAATAAAAATAGAATAAAAAATATAAAATCTTTGTTTATGATATGATATATAAGTAGTATATCAGCATACCCACTGGCCAATATTGATCTACTAGTAGTATGATCACAGTTTTTTTTTTTTAATCTACAAGTTAAAAATTATGTATTTGAAGCTAATATTTTTTATTGTATTTCTTAAAATAGACTCAAGTAAAATTGCCTTATTGTATTTAGAGAAATATGTGAACTATAAAGTTAAAAGTTGTGCTGAAATGGCTATCGAGTCATCTTTTAGTTAATTTTCTCTGTCTAGGTGATTTTATTCTCTAAGAAAAAGCTGCATGGACAAAGGAAGAAATCATACTAATTTCATGTGTGTGCATAGAGCACTGTAGTGCCACCAGTGTATTAAAGTTAGAGTTGCATTTATGTGTTGAACTTTTGATCATGTACTTGGAGCTCATTTTGCACCAGACTGCATTTTCGATCACATCAGATTTTATAAAAAAGTTTGACTAAATTCTTCATAGTTTTCTGAATTCTTTTGTAGCTTTTCTAATTTTATAGAGGCTGAACAATCTCTAAATAATTTAGGAGGAAAAAAGGGATTTAACATAATTAATCATGAATTAAAGTAATCCTAAATTACAGTTCAGAATGATAGTGTTTCTCGGAGACACTACAGAATCAACTTTAAAAAAGAACACAACAAAACGAGTATCAGCAACATAAAAGCAACAGTGTCACCACCAAATGGACCAAAGATCATAATCTACAGTTTGTTAGATACACCTTATGGTGCCCCTGGACACATCATCAGTGATGTAACCTGGGATCACAGGGGGTTTCGG
>JBAMHW010000012.1:21297184-21317793 GCA_037177495.1 Rhadinocentrus ornatus | reverse complement strand
TGATTTCCTTTATTCATATGAAAAACAAGGTGTTGGTGGTGAATGTAGGTCTGCAAGTTTTTCCCTTTCAAATATATCCATCAGAAAAGCCTATTTCTGTCATCCATGTGTTGACTGGTATAATGAAAGGCTGATGGCTCAGATGGAGCAGAAAATTATCTCTCACTTTCAATCAATACACCCTGAGTGCTGTCTATTTGGAAAATTGTTTTGTTTGTTATGTAAATGGGAAATGCATGATAGATTAGACCATTATGTATAAGCTCTTAATGTGAGATATTTACCTCAAGTACACAGTAGTAAATGAAGCCTTAGAGACGTTAATGATGCTTCTTTGTCTCCCTCTGCTGGTTACAGTGGATCATCACAGAGATGGCCTGCTACACTTACTCCATGGTGCTGGTGCCCCTGTATGACACACTTGGGATAGAGGCAATGGTCCATATTACCAACCTTGGTAAGAAACCCTGCATGTAGAAAGACCAAAAACACAACTTGGGCCAAGATGCATTTAAAACCCTCAATTAATAAGCCAAAAAGTAAGCCATTGACAATTCAGAGCTATTCAAATGGTGTATGAAGAAAATATGCAAGTGTAAAGAAGAATAGTGTGCATCGAATTTGTTAAATAAAACAATAGTTGATAAAGAAAATGGAAACTGAAATAAACTTTTGAGTTGGAAGGAGCTCTCTTTCTTGTGGTGTTTTATTATCACAGAAGATTTAAACTTGCCAAGAGGCCCTGGATCTTTGTAGGTAGATAAAATTGTATCTCATGTAAAATATAAATCTGTAAGGAAATTACAAAAAGATAGAAATATGATAGATGAAACACTGTAGCTAAACCACAGCAGAAAACCGTTTCCCCCCTTTTTTGAAAATGTAGTTAGTTGAAAATACTTTAATTTGGTTTTTACTTCAACTTTCTAGTTTACAATAAAAAAGGTTTGTTTGGAAAGAAAAGCAGATTTTCCTCTCTGATCAGAACATCAATTCACACTGTTTGTTTCTGGGTAGCCGAGATGACAGTGGTGATCTGTGACCGGGAGGAGAGGGCGACATCTTTGCTGGAGAACAAGGAAAAAGGCTTGACTCCAAAGATCTCCTGTCTGGTTCTCTTTACCAACTTCAGCCAAGACTTTGCAGAGAGGGCAGAGAAGTGCGAGGTGGAGGTTTTGAAACTGGAACAGATCTTGGTGAGGAAGGTTAAAGCCCTAAATCACAGTGTAGCCCCCTTTAATCAAGCCATTATCAAGGAAGTGTAGATTGATATGAACGATCCTCTTTGTGCACATCTTAGGACCTGGGAAGGCAGAACCTCAAAGATCCTGTGGTGAGTTCACATCTTTCAACTGCAACATCACTGCATCAGACTGGCTGATGTAAATAACGGATCTCCCTCTAAATGCTTGCCTGACAGCTCTTTCATTGCCCCTTTTCCATTAGATATCATTAGCACTCACATATAAACGGAAATAGATTGAGAGTGGAGGAAGTCCTAAATCATATTCTCAAATCATTATTTTATTTTATTTATTTATTTTTTGCCTCCTGCTTTAGCCGCCCCAGCCACAGGATCTGGCAGTGGTTTGTTTCACCAGTGGAACCACAGGTACCATCTGATCTCAGAAGTCTCTCCATAATTATACCTCACTCAAAACATAAGAGAAGTGTCCCAGAGTGCCCACTAACAACCTCTCTTTATGGCACCACTGTAGCTCCTTTTGCTTTGCAGCACTCTGCAATAATGTTTTGTTTATTTATCCAGGAAAGCCCAAAGGAGCCATGATCACCCACGGCAACATCGCCTCCAATGCTTCCTCTGTCATTAAGATCCTGGAGGTCTGTCTACACTTCCACCTCCTTGTGTAATTGAGAACAGCCTCGCAGCTACCATCACTTCCCATCCGCTTGTATCCCTAACTTGTCCCCCTCCCTGCTGTGTCTAATGGTATGATTAATTGGGTGTTTGATTGCCCCTGTCGCTGCCAGGTACTTTAACTAATTGCCCCTGTCTGAAGATTCTTCTATCTAACTGCTGCTAAAAAGCCATACAGCCTGTTTCATTGCCCGTGAGGCTTCGCTGTATACGGCTGCCTGATCGTAATCTCTCCCTTGTGCTTTGCTCATATTATTTCCTGTTTTCTCTCAGGGTTCATTTACATTCCAACAAGGGGATGTGTCGATCTCTTACCTGCCGCTTGCCCACATGTTTGAGAGGATGATTCAGGTAGTTGCTCCTCTCCCCTAAAAGTTTTTCCTTTTGTTCATTTGTTTTTAAGTGTTTGCCTCTAAACCCTACATGAAATCCGTTTCCCTCAGCTGTCACTGTTCACCTTTGGAGCCAGAGTTGGATTCTACCAAGGAGACATTACTCTTCTTATGGATGACATGAAAACTCTTAAACCCACCTTCTTCCCTGTTGTGCCTCGTATTCTCAATCGTATATATGATAAGGTCAGTAAATGAGATTTACTGCTGTGTCTGTCACTGAGAAAGCTGCCATCATCACTTTTCTTCTCTTGTACACTTTTCATTGATTTTTTTAATAAAGATCCTGGGCTCTGTGACCTCTCCGTTTGGACGGGCCCTGCTTCACTTTGCTGTAAGGAGAAAGCAGGCAGAGCTTCACAGTGGGATTATGCGGAACAACAGTCTGTGGGACAAACTGGTGTTCAACAAGATTCAGGTTTGTTGCTGAAATCCCCAGCTGGTCCCCATCATATGTACCTTGCTGTGTAAACTTTTTTTTTTTTTTGCTCAGTCATTAAATATACAACAGAAGTGAGTAAACATCTGTGCAATATCCTTCTGGTGATGAAAGAAAGTATGAAGGAACACAACCATACATCACCTCTTAGTAATTGCAATGACTAATATTACCAGTATAGGCTCCAAAAGATGATTTCTGATAGAATTTAGGGGGCAGTTGCGGAAAAAGTATTCTCTCTTTCGTTTCTGAGGCTTCACAGGTTAGGACATTATTTAAAAAAATAGAAGAAAAAAGCTGGTCATTACCAATATAAAAACTGAGTAAACTCAGATGAACAGTACAAAAGACATTGCACCATGTTTTTTCTTTAGCATTGTGTGAAAAACTAAGTGCATCTTACTGCTTCCACAAGAATTAAAAGGAAAAGTATCAGGTGCTGCTAATCAAATGTAATTAATTAATCACCAGGAAGTAAAGGCAGCTCTTTAATAGCAAACCTTTAATAGTGTAACTAAACCCAGTCCCCAGGCCATCAGTAACGGTCTTGCCTATATGTGTCCAACCCTTGATGGCTGCGGCCCTGTAGGTTTTAGATGTTTCTTTGCTTCAACACACCTCATTCAAATGAAGTTTCATGCCCTCCTTGGGATATTATTGTCCAATTTTTTCAACTTTTTTTAAAAACTAGCTAGTGGAATAGATTTTTGCAATAACACTTTATTTAAGACTTTTATTTTTAAATCCAGGGGCCTTTTTTATTACATCTTATACTCTGTTGATGAATTTAGTACCCCCTGGTGATCTTCATGGCATAAAGTGTCCACACACAAAAACTGCTATAAAATCATCATACATCACTTTATTTTATAAATCATTTACACAATTTGCATGCTGCTCAACAATACATTCAATCATTTTTGGGATTGTGACTCTTTAAATACCACTTTGAATATTTGAATTACAATGTCATTCATTACATAAAAACACAAAAACTGAATTATTTTCCATATAATAAATATTAGAGGGATGGTCTTTTGTGGTGATTATGCACTTCATTCTTTAATGTCAGCATTTTATTTTGTAGAAAAGTAGCAATATTTGACATTTTTGCTGGAATCTTCAACTGGTTTCCCATTGTAGGCTGACGCAGGATTTTCTGCCTACAATAGGAAACCAGTTGAATATTGTGGAATCCACCAAAAAGGTGAAATATCACAACTTTTCTACTAAATTAAATATTAAAATTAAAGACGGTAATGACAGTGAGATTAAAATGTATAGTTTTAATGGAAGTCAGTGGGGGCTGTTATGGCCATGAAGGTCACCAGAAAAAGTATCTGATACTACAAAAGAAATACTAATGACATCAAATCAATTTAGTTGCTAATCTTGGACATATACTTTAACCACTAAAACCCCATCTCTGTAATATTTATTTTATAGAAATCATTTAATGTTTTGTATGTTTTTAATGAATAATTAATAATTCAAATAATTAATTGTTAATAATTCAAAATAAAATCATAAAATAATGTTTGATAATTTTTACCAGGTATAAAGGTGTTCACGTGGTTTATGGGGGAAAAAAGAAAAAATACTGATGTATTGTTTTGGAGCATTTCTTTGTGCATTTACATTTTTGCCATCAGAGTCCCCAGAGGGAGTTTCTGACACTACATAAAAATACACATTGAATCAAATCAATTTTGTTGCTAATTTTTGACATATGCAAGCATCTAAACACCACCAAAGACACAACCCTCTAATATTTATTCAATAGAAAATAGTTGTTTTTGTGTTTTTTTGTAATATTCAACCTGGCATTTAAAGGGTTAAATCCTAATAATGATTGGATTTTTATTATTTTTGAGCAGGACTGAGGATGTTTAATGATTTATGGAAAAAAAAAAAGGTTTTTGTGTGTGGAAACTTTTGGCAATGAAGGTCACCAGAGGGTACTAAATTTGTGGAGGGCAAAAGGGTTAAATTGCTCTTCTTAAAAGCTTGTTGTCAAGTGGTGCCAAAGCATTTTGACCCAGCAGGAAACATACGAAACTTGCAGGACAGCATCCATTGAGGACCAACTTTGGACACCCCTGGTCTTGCTCATCAATCTGGGAAGGGCTATGATATAATTTCCAACTAATTTTTTAGGTCCATCATAGTGAGAAAGATTATTCGCAAGTGGAAAACATTAAAAATAACTAACAATCTTTTGATGAGTGCATGTTCATCCAAATGGTACCTAAAGAAATGGAAAAAGAACAAAATAAATACATAAATAAATAATAATAAATAAAAACAAGTCCAGAGCTACTTATTAGACACTACAATCCTCACTTAACATGTTAAACGATAAAGTTTAAGAAAAATACTAAACTTGCCTGAAGACAGAGCCTTTACTCTCTAAAATAACATGGCAGCACAACTTAGATTTGTAAAGTTTGGCCTTAATACACAATGCCAAATTTGGTTAAATGGTGTTAGGATGATAACTTAGTTTTGTTGTGAAAGCACAGGACCTGGGTGTACCTCAGTCATAACTTATTAAGTTTTCAATTAGGTCATCTGTATATCAACAGATTTTAGAGCCATCTTCTGGCCTCACATCTGTGACTTCAATCACAGCCAAAAACTACAACAATTGGCTTTAATTTGACTTTAATGTCGTCGAGTTACTTGAAGAACATTTATGTTAATAAATGTCTGGAAACCTTAAGGAAGTGAAGCAATGTAAAGAAGCCAAATTCATCCTAACACTGTGGGAGACTCATAACATCACTGAATTATTGCAGTTAAAGGTGGTTCTATAAGCTAGGCTACTGGATTATGGAGTGTGCTTAGTTTTTAAACACTGCTTCAACATTTTGTTTCAGTTTATTTGTGAACAGCAACATGTGACACACAAGGTTATATTTACCTGTTTATAAATTCCTTGAAAAGACTTGATGTCTTTGTGTCTTTATGACACTTAGAATTGAATAATTCTTTCAGTTGTTAACAGTGGGGTCACAATTATGACTTTTTATGCCTTTAGAAACTGGAAACATCCTCTTCTGGTTTTGTTCCTTCAACAAACAAGAACTCATATTTTATGTCGTGGTGCCATCTGTAGGCCCATATCATCACACTCCTACCTTCGTGCTTTACTGTCAGATGTATGCATTTGCTATAGTAATCTTGGTCAGATTCATACCAAACTGTTCTTATATGACCAAAGAATGTGCTACCAACATTCATCAGGTTTGTTTGTTCCTCTCCAAAGTTTAATCTCTAGTCTTGTACCAAAGTGCACAAAAGGGCCTATTCTTAGATGTTATCCATAGAAGTTTATTAAATGTATTAACCTTTACAATGCCTAACCAGATACAAAAACTGACTGTGACATTGTTTGTGAAGTCTCTCAGTTGGATTTCTCTGTGTCTCAGATGATCATCTGCCATGTGAAGACATGATGCAGACATGAGTAACAAGCTCTGGTGTTCATAAGTGCTTTAATCAACATGTAGTCAATGTCAAGAGTACAGCTTCTTCAAAAATCAGCCCGCAAAACCTTTTTTTTTTGTTTGTTTTCTGTCTAAAATGACATCTGTTAATGGCTCACTTTACAGTTGTCACCATCTTGATTTTAAACCTCTCAGTACAGTTATACATGTAAAACATCAGACTGGCATAAACTTAACAAATCGTAACTCAAACTTAACAAGAGAAGCACAATTGTTCCAGCAACCAATGCCAAAATCACCCACAGCATATTGGCCTTGTGGGAGTGCTTTGGAGAGGCATGCACACAAGCAAACAAGAACGAGAAGGATTTTAGGTTGGTGTGTCATGACAGATGGGAAACTATGGCTGAGGGTGAAAATGGTTCAATTGGAAATCAGTGTACTCTTACAATTTTTACTTCAATTGCAGGCCAGTTTAGGTGGCAACTTGAGGTTTGCCTTGACTGCCTCAGCACCCATCTCCTCCACAGTGCTGTCCTTCCTCAGAGCCACTTTGGGCTGTTTAATATTTGAAGGTTATGGACAGACGGAGTGCACTGGAGGCTGCACCTTCTCTTTGCCAGGTGATGCCAGCACAGGTAAGACATTCATTCATTCATTCATTCATTACTGTATGTAGAGATTGTTCTTGTGTTTAGCAGGTATGTGTCGGGTTTTCAGGTCATGTTGGTGCTCCTTTACCCTGTGCTATGGTGAGGCTGGAAGACATACCAGATATGAACTACTTCTCTAAAAACAGACAGGGAGAGGTGAGCGATTGTAAAAGGTGCAATCATGTTTTACATGTGCCCAGACAGTGTCAAATCTTCACGCTGCTTTGTTCTCTTAGATTTGTATCCGTGGGCCCAGTGTGTTCAAAGGCTATTTGAAAGACCCAGAGAGGACAGCTGAGGCCTTGGACAGTGATGGCTGGCTGCACACTGGGGACGTGGGCCAATGGCTTCCAGTAAGATTAGATAACAACCAGCCTGATATATATAGTATTGTCCTGCAAATTGGCAAATGTTTGACATGTTTTGTGTCAGAATGGCACACTGTGCATCATTGACAGAAAGAAGAACATCTTCAAGTTGTCCCAGGGAGAGTACATCGCCCCAGAGAAGATAGAAAATATCTATGTGCGTTCAGTTCCTGTGTTCCAGGTGTTTGTGCATGGAGACAGTTTACAGGTAGATAAAGGAATTTATATTTGCCTCGTCTAAAAGCATAATTTTCCCTTGAGTGCCAGTTAGATGTTTGACTTTCTCTTGTATTTCGTATCACCAGTCTTATCTCATAGGGATAGTTGTGCCTGACCGAGAAGTGTTTGCTGACTGGGCTAAACAGCGAGGTTTTGTTGGGTCCTACCAGGAGCTGTGCCAAAACCCTGTATGTCAAATGTCTTAGTTTTCTAAGAGTTTCTTATAGAGGTACTTTATTGTTACAATTAAAAAAAAAAAAAAAATGCAAAAATTGCTTGACTTCCAACAGGATGTGAAGAACGCAGTATTAGATGACATGAGAGCTGTGGGGAAAGAAGCAGGACTGAATTCCTTTGAACAGGTGAGTTGTCTCCAATAACCCTGGTTTTAATTTAAATTTACAAGCTAGAAAATGATTATCAGTGAGTTATGCTAATATTTCATGTCTCTCCTCTGAACCCAGGTAAAGGACCTATATTTGCACCCAGATATGTTCAGCGTTGCCAACGGCTTTCTCACACCGACCCTGAAAAGCAGACGTACCGACATCCAGAAAGCCTTTCAGCAACAGCTATCTAGCATGTACAAGACGCCATCTTAACTTCACACTGCACGGGAGGATCAAAAGTGTCCACAGAGAAGGCAAATTTAAGCCCTAAAATTCCTGCAGTGCCTGATGTAGAAACCTAAAGTTTGATGTATTATTCTGATTTTTAGAACTTTGAACTTCTTTCCACATTTGGTCGTATTTTACACAGATTATATGTTCACTCATCACTTGAAAATTATGTGATTGGATTTAAACCTTTTAAATGATATAATCTCACGGCTACTCCTGTCACTAATACAGCTCTGTGATTCACTGTGGGATTTTTTTGAGAAACTAACTGTAGACAGAAGAATCACATAAGTTAAAGGAGACCACCTTTAGACACATGAAGTCAAGACATTTTATTTACACTACGCTTTTCCTAAGCAAGATTTTTGGATTCTTTAGGGTGCATGGGATATCATTTCTCATACAAGGTGCATTATCTGTATGTTTGTATTGGATAGTTTTTGGGTCCCTTTATGACCTTAACATAAGGCTGTAACTAACCTTTTCTATTGTAGATCAGTGGTCACACATGTCTCCTGATATCATTTTGGGTTAAACCATCAGGATTAATAAGCATTTAAATATGCAATGATTTGTGAAAAATAAAGGATAATCCGTAAAATCTCCTGCAGTTTCCCTGAGAGCTATCTTGTGAATACATCAAGACATCAATAAAAATGTAATTTATTGTAGGATAATTTACTTCATGATTGCCCATTACAGCTGAAAACATCCAACAGATTTACATTAAACCAACTAAACCATATAATTATAAAAAAACTTTAAGAATTCTCGTGTTAAAAACAAACACCATTACTACAACTAAAACTCTTATTAATAAGAGCACCTTCATTATTACGGTTAGGTGTAACACAAACACCCTGCATTACAGAATGCAAAGACAGGCAACAAACTAAACATTTTTCTTCAAATATGTTAAAACAAAAACTAATACGTTTTAGAGACCCTTTCAAATTAAAGAAATTGGCAAGGATAACTGGTATATGTAGATC
Organism: Rhadinocentrus ornatus; assembly: GCA_037177495.1. Classification (NCBI taxonomy): domain Eukaryota; kingdom Metazoa; phylum Chordata; class Actinopteri; order Atheriniformes; family Melanotaeniidae; genus Rhadinocentrus; species Rhadinocentrus ornatus. The sequence goes on along the minus strand of JBAMHW010000012.1, from coordinate 21,308,782 downwards.
AACATAGTGTATTTATCATACTAATAGAAGGTGGAAACAAGGAAATGCACTAGCAGTGTGATTTGGTCCAGAAAGTCAAGACCCTTGTGTCACGGGTGAAGAGAAAGGACTTTGTAGCATGCCAGCGATGTGAGTTTCTTTGCGAACACACAGTCAAACCAACAATAGAACAAAAGATGGATATTGTTAACAAAAGAAAACTGTCATATTCAGTTTTTTCCACTAGAGGGAGTACAAACCTTTGTTTTTGGGACAGAACGTTGCTACGCTCCCAGCTCCCATCACTGCACAGGACTCATTTAGCACAAGTTTGTTTCATGTTATATCCAAAGCCAGGCACATTATGCAAAGGAGTGTTACAAATTTTAAAATGCTAAAACCTCAAAAATAAGCCCTCAGTTACAGATAAATAACGGTCAAAATACAGAATTCAAGTGTATGCCAATAACCTGCAGACCATAATTTGAGATTAAACCTGCACTGTTTGTGATTTTAGTCTTGAGTAATAAAAACTTTGTCAGACTGGTAGCATGATAGGACTTTTAAAAAATGTCACACATCATATAATGAAACAAATGTCCAGAAATATCTCTGAAACCAAATAGTGTAACCCGAATCATTAGTTCTTAAGAGACATGTTTGATTCTTTACACAAAAACACAGAACATATTGGCTAATGTCACACATGACTGATGGCTTAGTTGATGTGGCATTTAGCTGCTTTGAGTTGCAGCATCTTTGTGCAGAGATGAAACATCAGGATGTAGAGCAAAGAAAAAATGAGGGTGATGAGGTGGGAAGGACCCAAACTGATAATCAAGTTAAAGCCATTGATGTCTATTTGAACTCCAGAGGGGCTTGAAAAGAGTGCAATCCATTCAGAGAGGCATGAAATGAGCACTTTCCAATATAAGCTTTCCTCCCTCAGTCGTCGGCGACAATGGACAGAGCGCGCAACTCACTGAGCTTGGCCTCAGTCTCCCTCTCCCTCTGCTCATCAGTCAACCCTCCCTGGTCGATCTGCTCTGTTAACTCGTTGAAGATCTTGTACATTTCAGTAAAGTAGACAACCTGTTGGGCAAGAGAGAGTCAGTGAAGGCAGAATAAATATATGTACACACAATCCTTCCTTTCCTTGGAGAAACAAACAAAAAAAAAAGTCAGGGTCAATCCACATATTTCTTAAATGCTTCTCAGGAAAAACTTCTTTAAATTAACGTCCGTACTCTGCCTGACTCGCACTTTTACTTACACACCTCTGAAGCTGCTGGTCTCATGCCTCCTCAAGCTTCCTAATGAGAAGTGATTTGAGAGGAGAAGGAACCCACAGAAATCAAATAACTGACAAAGCCCCCAAACCCAGCATTTCAGTGGGTAGTGACCCTGCTTTTTTCTCCCAATCTGAGCAAGAGATAGTGTTCACTGAAAGCTTTCCTGACACTTCCCACCCCTGCTTCTTCCCCTTAGTTCATGAGTCAGGCTCCCTAGAGAGTTGCTTTGATGATTAATAGACTTTAATCACATTACAAGACTCCAGAAGAGTGGGCAGAGAATGAAAGTACTGGGAAATAAAACCCCTTGAAACCCACACGCACATCTCAATATTTATTTAAGCAGCAATGCAAACGATGCCATGCTCTAAAGGGGCATCACTGGCGTCTCTGAAACTGCATACGTTTTCCATTGTAGGCAGAATCAACAAAGACTAACCAAGATAGAGGGGAAACAAATTTACTCATTCACTTTAAGCATCAGAGTAAAATTCAGTTGTTGGCTTAGAACTTTGTCATAAGTGAAATAAGTTGTCTGCTAAAAGGAATAAAGTCTAGTCTTGAAACCACCTTGTACAAACTCGTGCTCACTCTGAAAGACAATGCCTGTTTATACCAATATTTGCCACCTAAACCACATGAGTGGGCCATAAGTATTGGGTTACTGCTCTTTGTAGGGGTAAAGCGGATAAACTTTTTTCCCAAAAAAAGTGACTTGTTGAAAGGGCCATCGGAAATGTCCATATGACCAGTGATGATAATGTACACCAGACCAGCGTTCCCTCTGTAGCAAAGGCCATTATTACAATTACTTGGGTGACCGCAAGAAGTAAATGAACCCTAACAAAACTCTGACAACCTACAATGGAAAACATTAGCTGAAAGAGTTTAATTTGCATGACCTTTGTGCATTTTTAACATACCAGAGTCTAATACAGCTTCATATCTATACTGAGGTTACATTTTGACCTGAACTGTACTGAATAATTCAAGTTTCACTCTTTGCAGTAAAACAATGAGATTCTCGTATAATGTGTCCACTGTAAGACAATTGACTGAGAACAAAATCTTTAAAGCATTTTATTTTTTAATAAATACAACATTTCAATTCATTAGCATTTGTATGAGTGAATAGATCGGGTTGGCCCTCCCACTGGAAATTACTAGACAACACTTTATGGTAAAGTTGAAGGCTCACAACAAAAGCAGCATTTGCTTTTTTTTTTTGTCCTGCTGCTGGGAAAGAAGGAAGCCACAGATTAAATTAAGCAGAAGACTCAAGTGTACCCCCCCGACTGTACATATTCTTTAAGCAAAGATAACACAGATAGAATAAAAATTAATTCTGGCATGACACAGGTAAAAACTTGTAATTTATAGCCTAAATTAAGATTAGTGTTGAATGCTGTTGAACAAAGTTTTGCTCATTTCAAGTTCAAAGTGCACCACAGAACTCCCTAATTGTCATTAAGTCTAGGATTATCTAATTTACTAATTAGGAGCGAGCCAGTGACTGTCCAAAGAGGGGAAATGAGATGACCAGGCATGTCTCAGGAGGGGAACACCCAGCTGCTTTAAGAAAAGCTTCAGGTTAGAAGAAGGCTTGCAGGACTGCAGTGGAGCCAGACAGATGAGGCCTTCCTCACAGCAGTGTGTGGCGTCACTGGGGGGTTAACCACATTAGGACAGTGTGCAGGGAGACAGGCTGCCTGAGTTATTATACACAACCTTCATTAGAGACTTTATACATTGTTGGAAGGGTGTGTCTGTGCAGCTGTGAAAGCCTCCTTGTGTCTGTTTCTAGTGAAACTTACTAACCTGAGCCCGGATGAGTGCTTCAAAGCTGGGCTGGAAGTAGTCGATGCGACTCTGGTAGAACTTGGGCATCTCATCCAGCAGCTGCTTGTTCTTGGCCTCAAAGTCTTCCTTTACCGGTCGCAGCTCTTCCTTTGCCTGGAGTGGGTAGGAAAGGTTAGAAAAAAATGCACAGGCTGCAAAACCATCAGGTAATGTTTTGATTCACTTTATACATTGAATATTTTTAAACAAAATTATCTAAAAAGAGTTTTAGATTCAGAGAACTCGTACTTGCTAAGAGAAACAAGTCACATGTAAGTAAATGCATTACTTGATCATTAGACTTCGTTTCTTATTGTACAGAAAGATATTTGCCTAATTCCCACAGAGATGCAGTGCAAAAAAGACTGTAATCACAACCAGTGAGGAGGAGTGGGTAATGTGGGCAGACTTGGCTGTGAGTGGACTCCAGCACCACTGATATCGGTGTGAATGTATTAGTGGGTAGTCTACATGCATGGAGTTATAGAATGCACAATTAATAAGTGTGAGAGGGTGAGAATTTTTATTAAGAGAAAGGGAGAGTTGTAATATTTGTAGAGCAACATATTGTTTATCAGCTGTATTATAGTACGGTCCCTCCACCTTTTTTCTTCCTCCCGCCCCCCCAACACATGCTAGTTGAAATGGCAAACAATTGCGATGTGAGGATCATTTTTTTAAGTGCACAGGAATTCAAAGGGCAGGGATGTAGGGGCCTCTTCAAGGCTTTGTTCCCCTGACAGTGCTTTTCTCAGTGTGTGTGTGGGTGGCTCACCAAGTGAGGATGTGTTAGAGGCAATAGCATAGACAACACTACAGCACTATCTGTGAATGTGTGCGCTTCTGTAGTGGCCTCATGGTGTGTGTATGTGTGTCTACAATTCTCAATTACGTGCCTGTAGATGTGCAGCAGTGCCTTTTTGAAAAGGCACTACTTGAGAGCCTGGTAGCTTGCGTGGGTGAAGGAGTGCACATGTACAGTATGCATGTGCTCAACTATTTTTGTTCATATCCAGTCAGCATTTGTGTTGTTCTCTACTTCTTGTGTTTTATTCACAATACATGCAGCATGTAAGAGTAACTGAACACTGCTCCCCTGGAGTAAGAGGGAACATTTGAAAGGACCGAACAGGTGCACCAATGCAAACTGACAGTACCTGATGCAGTTTGACCATAATTGGCCCTGTTTTTTCTTTCTCTTCATATTTCTCCACTTTGGATTGCAACCGTTTGTAGTCCTGCAGCGCCTGTTCCCGACGTTTCACTGCCATATTAAGACTGGGGAAGACGCCGCTGTACCTGAAACAAGACAGCAAACTTAAATCGGCCTGAAGATTAAACAAAAACATGCAAAAATCTGCATGAATTAAAATAAAGAATAAAAAAGTATGAAAAATATATCAAATAAAATCCCAGATTCAGGCCAGGGGGTAAAAAAAGGAGTTGTTTTGAAAGAAACTGAACTTGCTAAAAACACTTCATTGCTCTATGAAATTTACAGACATGCTTCTGTGTTGCATCATCTCAATAAAAACCATTATGATTTAATAAAATTGCTCTCTACAACATCTTATTGTAGAGGTACTCTCAAACCCCAAAGGAAAGCTCTGCATTAAGCTTCCTCTCTTCTATTATCTAATTACGATTGTTTAAAATGGAATGAAACAATTCATTTTGAGAAATTATCATATTCCAAATGAAAATATATTCTTGCAAGAAGAATCCTGGTCTCCCGCACTAAAAATAGGAAAACATTCATCTGTAACTTAGCAACAGGAGTCTGAGCTTCATCCTGGGACTTGTTGCATTGGTTGTGGCTGTTTTTTAGTGGAAAACAGGATTACTGTACACAAAGGTATACATATCAAACCTAATAATGTTTTCTAAGTAAATATAAAAAATATAATACATGATTTAAAACATTCTTAAATGCATTAAATGTCAAACATTATTTCTTTAAAAGGTGGTAAATAAGTTTTATTTGTACTAGTGTTAAGAGGTAAAGATATGCAACATACAGTAAAGAGGAATGTGAAGGGATGCAGCTTATTAGGAACTTTAAACTAAATCCTGGCCTAAAGATAAATCTAAGAGGAAAAGAAAAAACAACCATTATGAAGCTCTTTTGTTTTGGGATGCCTAATGCATAAACAGAAACAAGAAAATATTTTTCATAAGCAGGCTTCCAAATGATTCACACAGATCCATGTGAGTCAGTAACAAGAACAATTGTAATGAAGATTTAGAGAAACCTTTTTTGAATGAGTCATTTAAAGCATTTTATCAGCTGTGTAGGCACACTACTATAATAGTTTATTATGTGAGCCTCTACCCATAGCGTTATTAGCCACAATATGTGTGGGCTACATGATTTACGTTTCCCTCTCAATGCCAACCCTTGCTCTGCTCTGTGCAGCAGATGAAGATGGGAACCTGTGAATTGATTGTGAAATTCTAGATTAAAACTGTGTTGGCATTGCACACTACTAGAGGCTGAGGAGAAAGGGGGTGTGGGGTTGAGGATCTCACACAAGCAGATTGTTTCCGACAGGAAGTTAACCAAGGAGTGGTCTTGTAGTGTTTGAGTGACATCACAGAGCAGAGCTCAGCCCAGCCCCACAACCCACGCTCTACCGCTATTTATAATATAACACTCTGGTCCAGTTTACGGTAGGGGTGGATGCCGATCCTCACGTCTACTATCTGCGCCAGTGTACACATATTTGAAGTGCCAAGGGATTATGTAATTGCCCTCTAGGCATGATTGCTCTCTAACACAATACTTCTGGCTGATGACAACACAGCAGCAAATAAGGCTTTTACACGACACAAAGACTGACAGAGTTTTCACTAGTGCAGGTCACCTGGTGCCATTTCCTCATAATAAACCACAATGGCCTCCTGTGTGCAACCACTAGTGATCCCACAAAGACCCTACCAAGGGATAAAAGGTGCAGAAAGAGTTGTACGCAAATCCTGCGCCTTATTAACCCATTCCTGTCCTTTCCACACTGGATGCTGATACCTCATTGTTTGTTTTCGGCTCTCCAGTGTGAGAATATACAGCAATGGTCCAGTTAATATTATCAGTGCATTCTTTGTATTGCCATTTTCTAAAACTTGCTAGACATTGAACATTTCCCTCGATGTCCGAGCACTGGCTGGATGACTACCGGTCACCCTGAAAGTTCTGATTTGAGGGCTGTCTGGTATATCCTTGGCCACCTTGTAGCATCTAACCAGTATCCATGTGACAGGTCAGGGTGTGGTGAACAGGCTGGATGGAAAAAGCATCTGGACTACAGTTTGTGTTTATGAGCAGCTGCCAATCCACAGACAGGCCAGTCTGATCTGTCAGCCAAGCCCAAGTCTGGTCTAGACACCCTTGGTCTGTGATGCTGACTGTCTATCTTTACTATCACCATAGCATAGCTCATTTCTGCAAAAAACACACAGCAAGCCACTAAAAATATGTAAAAGTGAATTGTTTATGTGTAAATCGCTGCTTATATGTGTCACAATTACAGATGAGGACCTAAGGTTACATTGAGTGGTAAGTTTTGTTTAAGTATGCTTACTGTGAAAGTAATATACTCCCCTGTAAATGTAAAAAAAACCTTCCGCCTGTAAATGGTTTAAGAGCATTAAATGATGGGAATTTTATGTGACACACATGCTACCCAAACAAAAAGCAAAACACCAGATAAAACTAGGAAAAAACATCTCAACAGCAAATTTGGGCAAAAGTCAAAAACAGGCTTGACTTCCATCTCACCCAAAAGAGCAACTTAACAGAAAGGGCTAGGTCAGGAGGCCTAGATAACACGAATGCCTTGATACCAACGCACTCTCCTGCCTTCACGGTGATGTCATTCAGTGATCCTGCAAGTGTATGAAACTAGTGTCTAGACCTGACAGAAAGAAAGACACACAGAAGGCAGGGAGCTGCTTTTACATTTGTTTACTGTGTTTTACCAGACATGAGTATGAAGGATACCAAAAATTTTAAATAGGAATCACACATGGACACAATAATAAAACCTAACAAACACACAATACATACACACTGCCTAGTGAAAGTCTTCCATTAACACAACAATTTTCTTTTCAACTCTTCTCTAATTATCTTTACAATGCCACAAGATCAGAGTATTCTGAGCTAAGCAAACAACAAAAAATATTCATTAGTGAAGGACTAATGGAATCTTAATGGAAGCTTTGAAGCATGGCAGCTCTTGTGTCTTGATTTTCTATAAAAGACACCTTCATAAACTAATAATTGATAATGCTGCATTTATCAGGAGAGTACAAAGTAAAGCAGAGGTCAGTTTACTTGGCAATGAAATTTGAACTTACTTCCTCTGCTCAATTTTAGAATCATGCAGAAGCACACTCTAAAATACCATCTTTGTTAAGACAGCACACCCCTCTACAAATCTGGGCTGGTGTTTGCATGTGTGTATATTTGTGTGAGAGTGTGCACCGTCCTGAAACAGTTTTCTTCAACCAATCCACAGCTTTGGGCCCAGGAAGCTGGGCCCTTTGCCATATTCTGAGCCTGCCCACACGTCCGCCTGCCGCCCACCAGGAAGAGGAAATTAGAACCATTCCATCCTGTCATTTCTCCGCCACAAGAGCACATGAAGGAGAGAGGGCTGAACGCAGACACTGACCTAACCTGGTCATGTTTTCACAGACTAGTTTCTTTACATTGGTTGTTTTATAGAATGACAGCTTTACGGGGGAAACATTTCAACAGAAATGTGCTACACAACACCATGCACATGTTCTTTTACAAAGCACATGTTTAATCCCATTGGAGGAACCAATAGGAGGAAGTAAAACCTTAACAAGCACTCCAGGAGATGAGTGGGATAGTCCAACCCCACCCTTCAGTACCTCTGCTGTGCAAGCATGTGTGTGTGTGCGTGCACAAAGTGAGACTTAAGGAATGGAATTGCATTCACTGCCTCTCAAATGGGGGCGAATAATAGGAATGAGAACAAAATAAACTTTCTTCCAGACACACTCACCACAGCAGCACTGCTCAATCCCACATTCATTTTTACAATTTGTGTTACTAGACTAAAGGCCTTCTTGCGGTCCTGCATTACAGCTATGCTTTCTGCTCTGCTTTTTCTGCTCTCATTGAGCTCCCCTTGTGAACGTAAATTGTTACGTCCATTACAGACATTGTCAAACGTCACTTCCCACTTATTCTAACGTGTCCTTTAAATTGGCATGGTTGTTAAGCAATACATCCACTAGAAGACAGTGCAGAATTTAGAGGTCACCCCCGAGTTCTGATGTCAGTTTCAGGCAATAGAAAACATGGCGACGGTGGAAAAGATTATGACAATGTAATTCACATTCTCAGAAAGACATTTAAAAAGACAGCGCAGCAGCCTGCAGCGGTCTGCGCGTCCATTAAATGCATTGCAGCTTCTTCTTTCTTCCTTTTGTTGGTCACGTGAGCTATTTTGCACAACACTGCTCCCACAGTTTCAAGTGATACTGCTCTGTTCGCTATTTCTTGCTATGTATCTACAAGCCCTCTGAAAATACACACAAAGAGTGCAGAAGACCAATGCATATGCATATTAAGTGCAGAGCATCAATGAGCATGGCTAGACTAAAAGGATAAAAGAAGCTATTGGCCACTGAACTTTAACTATCCAGAATTTTGAATTGATTTAAAACATAAGGCACAAAATGGAACTAAAGAGCCTTTACAATACTTTTCCAAATTCCTCTAAATATTCTCGTCGAGTAAAAGAGTAATCTGTCTTTCTGGCACAAATTTTACTTTTCTACAATTTATTGACACCAGTCATATAAGAAAATTGTTTTGAAAGCTATATAGAAGTTATACAACAAATTTAAAAGTATGAGGAATTAAACAAATTTATTATTAATAAACACACTTACTTTTTTAGAGGGTCAATAACTGTCTTCTGAATTTGGTTGACCTGTAATAGAAAGAACTGTTGTTAGTGTAAACTATACACATAATCAGGAAGAAGACAATACAAATTGTAGGTTATTCATTGTCAAATTGAATTACACCAGAAATGAAGTAGCTTCTACATATCAAGTGATGCTGCAGCACAAACACCAACAGTTGTGTTTAATTCACGCATTGCAATCAAAAAAGAGAAAAAGGGGAGGGGGGGATTGGAAAGAAACTTTTATGACGTTGACTCCTTTATTGTACACAAGCCCTGAGGAGAAATCCCTGAATATTCATTGAGCTTGCGATACAAAAGGATAGAACTGTCAAGGGACAAACATGAAAGAAAAGCCCAACTGATTTTAAATCCTGTGCAGGGTGGGCTGCCTTACAAGATGAAAGTTCTTAACAAACTAACATTTTAACAATAACAGTTTATATTTTCCATTTTTTCCTTCTGGTTGTCAGAAACAACAGGGGAGAGAAGGAGGGCAAGGGGGGTATTAAATGGAAGTAAACGAACATCACATCTCGAGGCCTCATAACCAAGTCTCATCAACAGAACTTCGTACACAATTAATAAAGTTTTTAGCATAATTTACATTGCAGATTTAAAAGTGATTGTTTTAAAAAACCAAACGTAACAGAGCTGCATTAACAAGGAATTCGACTCAAGTGTCGAGCATGCAAGAAACAGTAGAATAAATTTAAAGAATGATATGCAAAGTGACAGCTTCATGAGAACAATGAACAGTTCCAGTAATCATATGTTCACTTGCTTTGGAAGGACAGTCAATCACACAACAGCAAGGAAATAAGATCGCAGCTGTGCTTTGAAAAAATGCCCTGACCATCTATGAGAACATACAGCAACACTCACTGTTTCACACAGGCAGATTTCCAAGTACAAAATGGTTGATTGTGGTTTGAGGGAAAACAGAACCAATAACAAATAAGTACATGGGAATTCACATTTTCTTTGTTTTACATATTCGCACCATCTCCCCCTCCCCGACTTGAGCTGCGCTGCTGCTTTTAAGGTGAGAGCATGCAGCGAGGAGGGAGAATAATAGCGGTAGATTTGCTTAAGCATGCTGGTGCCCTCTACCCTCTGCCCCTTCCCACAGAAGGGGGAGGGGGCAGAGCTATTCCTTGGAGGCCCAGCAGAGCCTCAGGCCGATGCTCAAGCAGCAGTCTCTATCAGTGAGTCACGGGGCAGAGGCCATCCCGGCACACAGGCCTCCCAAAAATATACACAGATCGCAGAGGAAATCAATATCCTTCCAAACGGAGCATCCTCTATTGCGCCGCCGCCATCTACACTGGGGCTCAGCTTCGGTAGCAGTGTGCCGGCGGGGCTGTGCGCCCTCCTCAGCCCCAGAAATAAACACACAGACCTGGGCCACTGCTGCCTTCATTATTGCTGCACGTTTTATCTGCTGGCTCTCTCACTTGTGAGCCCTGCGGCAGAACATTTCGTCTCAACACGGAGAAGAGCAAAGGGTGGATGCTTTTTTGTCTGTTTTGTTGGCGCAACAAGGTTTGCTGTTGGTGCCGTCAGAAACAACAGCCAGCTTGAAGGGAGAAGTCAGAGTAGTGCTCCATTGAGTTGTACAGGATTATAAACACCTAGGAAACCTACACAATGCAGACTGACCAGAGAGTTCTCACAATCACTATTTTGCCTTAAGCTCACTTTTAGCCACTCCACAAAAAGGAGCCACACAACTCAGCCCAAATCTGGAACACAATATTGAGCTGAGGCAAAGATTTTTATATGGTAAGACTGAAAGAAGAGCAGAGAAAATCAGGTAAGGATGAGCTGTCAAAACCTACTTTTTGATGCTGAACATGCAATCAGATAACATAGGCAGAAAGTAGTGGACTGAAAAATACAAAACATTGCTTATACATGTCAACTGTGTGTAGCAGCATGGATTTTCTTCAGAATTTAAAAGATAGTAAAAATGAGAGGGAAAAAAAAAGAAGCTCATTTCACATTATATAACATATCTGAGGAATGTAGTACTCTTGTGAAAACAGTCCCACTGGCAGGAGTGTACTCCTGGGCAGTCAACCAAGCCATACGCACCCCAGGTCACAAACCGCACGCTGTGTCCAACCTGCATTTTACTTTGTCTAGTCACTCAAAATGGCTCCTGTAAACTTTGATGAGCTTTGAGTCTGTCTGACAGACTGGTATCGTAACGCAGAAGAGGCAAGGACAGAAAACGAAAGGAAGAAACAATACTTGTTTATCTCCACCCTAAACTTTCACCAAGATTTATATTCAATACAACTTTCCTGCAACATTGAAATGAGTGTCTATCAAATACACTGCTCAAAAAAATAAAGGGAACACTAAAGTAACACATCCTAGATCTGAATGAATGTACTATACTTATTAAACACTGTTCTTTACATAGTTGAATGTGCTGACAACAAATTCACACAAACATTATCAATGGAAATCAAATTTATTAACCCATGGAGGTCTGGATTTAGAGTCACACTCAAAATTAAAGTGGAAAAACACAC
>JBAMHW010000012.1:21284419-21297084 GCA_037177495.1 Rhadinocentrus ornatus | reverse complement strand
CTACCTGAGCCACTTGTGTGGGTTGTAGACTCTGTCTCATGCTACCACTAGAGTGAAAGCACCGCCAGCATTCAAAAAGTGACCTAATCATCAGCCAGAAAGCATAAGAACTGTGAAGTGGTCTGTGGTCACCACCTGCAGAACCACTCCTTTATTGGACCCCTTTCTAATTGCCTATAATTTCCACCTGCTGTCTATTCCATTTGCACAACAGCATGTGAAACTGATAGTCAATCCGTGTTGTTTCCTAAGTGGACAGTTTGATTTAACAGAAGTGTGATTGACTTGGAGTTACGTTGTGTTGTTTAAGTGTTCCCTTTCATATTTTGAGCAGTGTATTTTAAAAGTTCTTGATATATTGTCACTAAAAGACAAAACCAATTATTGGGCACTTTGTTGAAAGGTTAGTTTAATTTAACAGAAACTATTCACGAGTTCTATAGAAAACAAATCATGTCTGTTCAGCCACATGCAAACATTTTGTCAGTGACTTTTGGGTGTTATTCCTGTAATGCTATACTATGGCTTTGCCATGGAATAACAAGATTATCAACTTTCATTATTTTTTAAAAAGTATTATTTTTTTCCCTTATTGGCTCATTGCTAAAGAAAATGTTAAATTATTTTGCTTATTAAAAATCTGAGAAAAAAGAAATATGTGCAAAACCTAAAACACCTACAAGCAGAAAATGAGTCAAGAAGACAAAGATGAAAAACAGTCAATCGGCATATGCCTTAGTGTGCTCTACTGTGGTCTCTCCTGTATTTTTATTCCTGCTTTAAATGTCTACTCTTCACAGTGTAGTGCCTTAAGGATACACACATGTGTTGCCACTATGATTCACATTATAGCTACCTGTGGCGATTGTTCTAATCAAATACTGAAGTGTACAAGGTAAATAAACTCAAAAGGTCAGAGAAAAGATATTTACAAAGTACTGTTTGAAAAAGCTCCATGGCTTGAAGTTCTTTTAAAAAAGTATATCTATGAATAGGCTTTTGGGGAACCTACAAAAGTGAGAGCATTAACATAAAAAATGCTTTTCAGATCCGCAAATGCAAAAGATGTGTTCTCACAAAAAACTGTGTCAAACTCTGATACTCAAGGGTTGCTATCCTGCTGGTTTCTGTTGTTTCCCTGCTCCAACACACATGATTCAAATCAAATGGATCGGACAGCTTCTCATCAACTTCTTCACAATGACCCATTCATTTCAGTCAGATGTGTCGGAGCAGGGAAACCTGGATATCTCGAATAGTGGCTAAGACATTGTGAGTCGTGCTCGGCTATAAACACATAGGCAATTTTCTTTCTTTTTTCTCCCAATTAATGCCATTGCTGATTTTTGTGACATTGTGTGCACATGTACACCCCTGGCAGGTTGAGCTTTTGACCCACAAACCCACAATCTTTCCATTTTTGTCCGTTTCACTCATTTAAGCCCATCTCCATTTATTTATAACACGTCTGCCAACGGCGGATGTATCCGACCCTTGCTTAAAAACAGCACATCTATGATGACATGCAAAATTAGCCCGAGCTAGATTAAAAACTTTAATCCCCGCAGCTGTGAAGTCACATCTTCAAACCTCATCACAGACAAATGTTTTAAATAAATGAAATGCTGAAACACAAAATATGGAGGACAGTTAACAGTTCAACTTTTGAATTGTCCTAATGAAGTGAATAAAAGACGGTTTCACTGTGTGAGTTCTAAATATTCCTCAAGATCAGATCTCAGATAACATTTTGACGTTAATAAAACGTATAAAACCTACAAAGAATATTGACTCCATTTTAAGATGTAATACGACTCAGAAATTACTACAATGATGGTAGATTCAGCTTATTCAGCTGTGTCTTCGTGATGGACATGAAGTTCTCAGCATAACACAAGTGTTTCCATCTTCACCTCCCTGGGAGAGTTAAAAAAACAGGATTTCTGTCTGATTTTCAGGTGGTTGAAGCCACATAATGATACACTGATATGCATTCTCTGCTGGTTGGAGTATGCGCACATGTGCATGCACACACAAGTCTTTGTATGTTGCATTGTAGTGAAACTCTGCTGTGTGCAGTACAGAAATCATGTAGTGAGAAATGACATGCTATGATTTAAATAAAATCTGACTTTTTAGTTTTTTACTACAAGGACAAAGTATAACCCTGTTCTAGAGGAAATGTAACCTTCAAACTTCAGTGTTTTGGCCACAGGTTGCATCTTGCAGTTGGTAAGTGAAGCTGTTCATATCTCAACTTCGTGTCCTTGTTAGATTATAGAGCAGTTCAAATCTAGGTGTCATGTAATAATCCTACTTCTCAGATAGAAAATATATTTCTGCATGAACACTGAACAGAAGGTGGAATTGAAAAGATTAAATTGCAAACTAAATTGCAACATTGGTTAAAAAAAAAATAAAAAATCACAATTAGATTCCCCCCCCTATTTTGTTCAGGCCTATTAGGAGCTTTATAAAAGGCTGCTTAAAGCTGTTCTTCTCTGTGAAGGAGGAAACAGTTCAGAAGTTAAGTGGAAGACAAATGTTTGTTTTAGTAAGCAATGCATGCAATACAGTATACTTGGTCACTCCACAAGACGTGCATAACTCCTGTGAATTTGGAGCAGGGAAAATGTTCCTACTAAGTAAAGGCCCCTCAGTTGTTATTTTAGACTCAAGTGACTCACAAATGCATCGGTTTTCACAACTGATAACCAGCAGCTTCAGCTTATAGAGGATGATGCCACAGATGCTTTTCAAAAACAGCAGAAGGGAAAGACATACGGATTGTTTAAGTGTACAGACAGCTCAATATTGCCAGTGTGAAAACATCCAGTTTTAACAGAATTATGTCTAATTTCCTCCTTTGTACATGAGAATAAAGACATTTACACACAATACCATTCTAACACCAATGAAGAGTGCAAGGGAAAAGACAGAAAAGAGCAAATAAATAATTAAATAAAAAAGTCAAATGAAACAAACCTTCTCCTGATTGAAGGAGTCCATCCTTTTCATGGCTGTATCCAAAGCAGTCATGGACTCCAGAAAGGCCTGGTCCTGTTCACACAGATTCAGTAGATCTGCTGAAATCTTCACTGCTGCTTTGGACATAGCTGACAGCCACAAACACACAAAGCAGAGAATAGTGTTAACCTCCATTAAATAACACTGTTAGGATTAGAGCTGGGTGTTAAAAAAATCAATAATTAGATCTGAATTCATTCAAATTGAATTAATCCAATATCCTTCATAAAAGTCAAGAGATCCATTATACATTTCTTTTTCCAGTGACATCAGTGGCCCAACTCTCGCACGACTTACTGATGCTTGGCTAGATCTCAGTTCTGGGTTCTGCTATGTTTAACAAACACCAAATGTTTTAATAATAACAATAAATAATAATAATAAATATATATATATATATACATACAATAGTGATATGGCAGAGGAAGGGAAACACAAGAAAGGATGAGGCAGGACCTGCTAGTTCACATTAACTAAACTTTAAATATATATATATATATAAATAAATATAAATACATGACTATGGCAGTTATTCTTGTAAATAATAAACTTCAGTAATTTAAATGAAATTGTAACCATAAGTCCCATAAAATAATACTGCCCCTACTAGACAATTTTAATTAAATTCTGGGTATCAGTACCTATAAAATGAATAAATATTGATCGACATAAGACAACAGTGCAATCATCAAATGCGGTGCTGACAAGCAGACTAGGTCCAGTTCTTTGCTGTAACAGTTGGTGGAGATGGGACCTGTGCAACAGATGGAATCCATTAACAATAATGAGGCTCTGACAGCTATGACACTTTGATGATGCAGACATCCATATTCCAGAGCACAAAGGAGAGGAAATGAAGGAGCCTCTTGCTGCTTCATCCGTCGCTGTTCCTCCACCCCCACAACTGATTATTTACCACGGGCCATTTCTACTGCTACTTTCAAAATACACAAATCCATAAACAACAAATAAGCCCCCCCAAAAAAGCAGAGTAAACATGATTAGTGTTGCTGAAAACTGTATAAATTAATTATAACAGAGATAGTACACAAATGAAAACCTAACTGAGAACACACATAAAGACTAAATCCAACCCCAATGATAGCCTAGAACAGCCTATAAAGTGACAAAAAGGCAGAGGTTCATATTCTCTTCTTGTCTTATTTGTCATACCATTTGGAGAGTTAACACACTACAGATAATCCGAGAACACCAAACATCTTTCTATCACAGAAAAACCTGCCAAGCCACATCAAGTATGTTGGTGAACAAGTGGAGATCAATGGAAACCCAGTGATAACACACAAGTTGCTGACAGAACACACCTAAATCAGCCTCGGTGCTTTTCTTCATGTCTTTGTGAAGCTTTTTTGTCTGATCCTCCAGTCTGTTGGAAAAGAAGAAGAATGATTATGAGCCAGCTTGTCTAGTGCAGTACAGCATCAGTAAACCCAACATCTTCCATTTTATATATAAAAAAAATATCTATTTTACTTAACATAGTGTAGACAATATTTGTGGTGTGGATAGATGGAAAAAAAAATAAATCCAAAAGTACACTAAATTAATGCATTAAATATTTTCAAGTAAGAATTATACATTACATTTAACTTCTTTCACATAAAATATGTAAGCTAATTAACAACACAGGGCATCCTTCTTGTTACTGTCAAGTATGTTTCTGCTCAAAAGCATTAATGTCTTCAATCATTCCACTGCACATATTCCACTGATGGGTGTTAAAAAAGGCAATTAGCCAACTACGGAGGCAGAAACATATGCCATTCATTATATCAATTACGGCAAGCAAGGGGTTTAGGATCCCCCGAGAGACAGTTATCATATCACTTCTCCTGGTTTGATGAAAAGCAGAATGCTGTGGGGTTTGATTACAACCATTCTTTAAATTTTTTCTAGGACTTTATTAATATAAATATGAAGCACCAATTGCAATCTCGTTTGATTTCTGGAGCGAGAATTTTGGCTATATAGATTTCTATACCCTATATTCTATATTGTTTGTTTGCCATCATCCAATCACAAAGAGGTGTAAGGAGGGGAACAAAAATCTGCCTCAGCAACTTCAGTCTTGTACCTTTGCATCCATTAACAGATGTTTGCAAAAGCACTTTTTTTTTTTTCAATTTATTGTAATTTATTTTTAAAACCATGGAAATCTTTTTCTACACATTCACAAACTCAAATTTCTCAGGCACATTTTTTTCACGTGAAGGCCAGGCTTGATCTACAAGTACAAACTATGAAATTATTTGCAAATGTTTATTTACAACTGTAAAATGTTTGACTTTATTTTGAGCCTATATAGTTTGGCTGACAGTTTACAAGTGGGAGTAATGAAAGAACACACACACTACACGAAGAAACTAGCATAACGACAAAACTCTGCCAGTCAGAGACCAGGTTGCAAGAAAGACAGTTAAACTATGTAACAAGCTAGCATGCTTTCAGAGCCGAGTCTGTACGCTGAAAGTGCACTCTTGTGGTGCTTGTTTGTGCATGCTAAACTCATGGTCCAGACACTGCCTCCTACATAAAAATGTGTTGCACAATACTCTTGCATCCTCTTTATTCTGTCAGCACACTAACAGTTAGAGAGCCGTTCTGGATGGGTGCCAGTTAAGAGTCAGGACGCTCTTTCTAAAAGGTGCTAAAAGGCGACCTATTGGAACAGCTGCTGCTCTCTGTGGCCAAATGTCAGGCAGTGCAGCCACAATTATTGTGCTATTTTGCCTAGTGAAAACTGGAAAGACAGCAGTGTATTCTATTGTAACTTTCAAGTACACACCCTGAAAATAACGCTTGTTAATGAACAGGCAATCCAGCACGCCGACAATTCACCTCTGATTCTTTTTAGGTCAATGTCATTCACAACAACCAGATCTGGCATTATAGTTTCATATATTTGTTAAAAACTAGAATTATACAAGACTCCATGAAAAATGATTTACTATTGAAAGCCATTTAGTTTCAGCAGATAAAGCTGGTCACATAATATATTTACTAGATATACAGTAGATGCACATTTGCTAGACTTTACTATTACTAGATATTGATGAACACTAGTTAAGCCAAAAGATTTGACTTAACAAGTGTGCATCAAATAGCTTAAGAGAAAATTGCAAATGCTTCTCTAACAGCCATTTTCACGTGTTTTTTTTTCTGAAAAACATTCTGAAAGATAAAGTAATGAGTCAGTGTCAAAACAAAGAGGAGGAATAGGGGGGCAAAGCTAATCCCGCTCTGATACACCTCTTTGAGCTGCTGCAGGAGGCAGCAACAGAGGCCCTTCTTGTGTGTGCTTAAACACATCAACTTGTCACTCTAACCAATGTGCCGTTGTCACTTAGCCGATTCTGCAATGCTGGCTTGATGCTTGTAAGGTCACACCAATGCAGTACTGAGCTTACCCTTATTAGGAGGAACAGCCTCCATAAAGCAAAACTGCTAAGTGAAAAAGGAGAATCATGGTACTTAAAATATCTGTTTGTTTTTTTTTTCCATAGAGGTCAAAGAATTTTATTTGGTTTAATTGGTCTTTATAACTCTCTCCCTCGGGCCCTGATTTAAGCAATTCATAACTCTGATCCAGCAAAGAGTTGCTGCTGCTGTACCAGCAGTTTCTCAGGGCTGAAGTGACTGCTTTGGTGGTTGAAACAAAAATAAATGGTGCAGTGTGACATTTAAGAAAAGCTTAGATACACTGGCAATGCTTAATTTTAAAACCTATATAAATATTAATTGCAAAAAAATATTAACAAATGTCATTTTAACAAGTAATAAAATTATCCATCAAAATCATTAAAATGTAATCTGGCATCAAATGGAATTTTAAAATCTTGAAATGTTTATGCCTGTCAGTGCACTGCTTTTAGACAACACATGCAGCATAATGTGTTGATATGGATCTCTAGGGTGGAGAACCTTAACGTCTGTACATGCCTGCTGCTCTGACTCATCCATAAGGTCTATTGGCACCACACCTTCCTGATAAAGGGTCCTCCTACTCAACAAAACCTGAGAGGAAAACTGTGCTCCCACTCATTTTGCTGGGCCCCTCAGGGCATTTCTATAAGCCGAGGTCTTGGTTTTTAAAGTGCCCTGAATCTTTTCTCTTTAATTTCACAGCAATTCTGAAACAATAAATAATGATAAGTTGATAAACTTAATTGTATTTAATTAAACTTAATTTTCAATTTTTTCATTCTTTTTCCAAGATTTACCACAACTAAGTGTGACACAGTGGGTGTGTCCACACCATTTACCACTGTTTTCACATTACAACAGTCTTAAATGAACCATATCAGTTTGATGAACAATGTTCACTTCATCCTTGCTCATAGGTCAGCAGACACCAACTATCCTGGGTTTCATTGTGTTTTGCCTTTTATTTGAAGATCTGTTTATTGGAGCAAAACTATTTTGTTTCTTAAATATTTTATTTGACTGTGTAACTCACCATGCTTACCACGTACCAGGGGTGAAAAGGAAGTAAATCACATCACTTTCTGTATTTATATGGTTTCATCTTATTAGTGTTGTTACTAAAAGGGATCAAGTATGGGGGAGATTGATTATGTTGAGTAAGCAAAATAGTTAGATTTTTCTATTGCTTATTTGTGTACGGTACCAGGATTCAATTAACCTATTAAGTTAGCTTTATGTGTAAAGAATAGACACACCTGCCAAGTGATAGGAGTCTAGGGAATGCCTTTTGTTCCAGGACCCAAAGCTATATAAGGTTAGCCTTTTGTCTGTACGGAGGAGGCCAAATAAATGTAGCAAGGTGCATGCGAGATTAATTTTGGTTAGTTTGAATTCAGTTACATTTTGTTGACCAAGTTAACTGTTAAGCAGTGCTGTTTTTGGCAGCCACCTTAGTTTCAGTCTTAGTCTTTTGGACAAAAATGCTTATTAGTTTTCAGTCACTAATAACCATTAGTTAAGTTTCAGTCCAGTTAACGAAAACTCAAAAAGGTTTAATCTAATTTTAATCAGTTTCAGTGAAAAAAAAAAAAAAAGTGAAGTAGTTACTGTTTTAACACAAAAACAGCCAAGATGGTCATTTTATCCATTTTGAAATTTGCATATTCAAAAACTTAAAATAAAATAAAATCCTGATGCCTTGTTGTTCCATGACTTTTACTAACTTCAGCTACGTAAATTTGAGTAACACTAGTTTTAATATGTATCTGAGCAAATTTTAGATGTAGTTTGTTTCTGTATCAAACAAGGAAACAGTTATTGCTTTATACTTTGTTTTGTAAAACATTATTTGATCCCAATAATATAATTTTAGCTGTAGTTATACTTATAAGTGACTGCTTTGCTGTACTTTATTGCTGCTGGTGGCCACATTTAATGTGTCTACCTATACAATGCACTGTTTTTCTTTCTGATGGATTATATTTAAAGTATGTAAATAGATCATTTCATCATTTCTGACCACCAAGCCCCTTTGTTGACGCTGCTGCCATGGTCCATCAATGAATTAGTAAACTGAATTGCTTGTCTGTGTGTGTGACTAGTGACCACAGGTGTGTTGTGCAGAATGTGTGCTGCATTTCAGGTGGTGGGCGTGATAGAACGCAGCAGCATTGCTGATAATGTTTAGCTTTTGGCAGACAGATTACACGCACAATAGGCAGAAATATCATGCATTGCAAATATCTGACAGACCACCCACTAACTTTTTTGTCCAGTCTTGTCTCGTCAACAAAAAATAACACACGTCTCGTCATGTTTTAGCCAACAAAGCCAAGTTTAGCTCACCACCGTCTCGTTGTCATGAAAAAAATAGTGTCAATAAAATGATTTTGTCATTGTTGACAAAAACAGTCACCATTTTGAAAGATCTCTGCCTATTGCCATCTTCTAGTCACTTTTGTCACACAACCTATCACACCAGGAAACCAAATTTAAAAACATGCATTTCAACACATTAGTCAACACACAAAAAATGCTTTAGTGAATGGTGAAATCAAATAAAAAGTGGCTCATGCAGTAAAGCCGGTTGTCTAATTATTGGAAAGTTGTCGGCTCGAAGTCAAGCTGTCGTTATGTTCTTGGGCAAGACACTTGGCTCTCTTTGCCTCCAGTGTTGGTATCGCTGGTATCGCACGAAGGTGTGTGAATGTTTGGTGGATGCTATTGGTGTGGATCGGCTGCCACATTTGTTTTACAGAGTTAAAAAGGATCAATTGCGAACCGGTATTTTCAATTATGGGAGAGTAAATTCAGTCTGAGAGGAACCAGCAGTTATAACAAACTCTAAATTTCACTGTATCTCTACAAGAGGGAATTATGGAATAGCTGCAGTAAGGACATAAAAGTATGTCAATCAAGAGAAAAAATATATATAGTTAATAGATATGAAACAATTAGTGAGACTTATTGAAAGTAATGCATGTTGTGTATTATGATTTATTTTAAGAGGGTATTATTATCATTGTGTAGTATTGTGCTGTGAAAGTGTCAATATTTTAGGTCATTATTGACAAAAAGGGGTTTGGATTAGATAGGTATTAAACTTCCTAAACCCTTTTCGAAATTTGAAATTTTTGATTTTGTGTATTAACTGTTTACTTTTTTATTTTTTTCATTTTAGTTAGAAAAGTACCAGCAGTTGTGGCTACACGTGTAGTACATCATCAGCATGTATGAATGTGGAGTGATTGAATTATGGATTCACTGTAAAGCGCTTTTGGTGCCAAGGTCCATATAAATATAACCCATTATTATGATTATGATTATTATTAAAACCAGGTTGTCTAAATAGAACAAGAAAATATTCAATACCCTAGCAAAACCCTTGATTCAAAGTGCAGACTTACTTTTGAAGTTTATCATATTCTCGCTCAAAGTCTCTTTCAACCTAAAACAAACAAACAAAATAAATTAATGAATGCTGTAAATAACACTGAGGCAATCTCAATGGTTGTGATTTATTATTCAAAGACTTTCAACATGAACATCTTCACCAGCGGTATTGCAGAGCAATACTTTCTCAGTGTCTGTTAGTATAAACAGTCCACGACAAATGAAGCTGGGCAAACACAGTTAAAAGTTGGTGAAATACAAACTATATCAGGATTTCAGGGTGTATATGCAAGAGTCGGATGTGGGTCTGATGTCCCCTTTCCTTTCACTTAACTAGTTTCCATCAAAATGTAGTGTATGGAAGAGTTTTGGTAGCAGCCTTGTGTATATACAAGTTTTGCGATTTCTGGACATTTCCACAGGCTGAACCTGTTTTCGTTGCTTTACTTTTATCTCAGGAGGTTATCCTCCACTAGCAAGCAATAAACTTTTTTTTTGTGCGATGTTAAATCATTGTTTTCCTTTTAATTACTGTTGTTTCCATCCAGCTGTTGCTGGGCCACATACCCATTACAGAGGAAGTGGTTTATGCCAGCAAAGGAAACACCCACTGACTGTCACTTCAAGGTAATCACCCTTGCCCACTGAAATGCCTCAAACAAATTGATATCCAAAAAGTCTTTTGTTTATAGCGCACCAATGACAGTATTTTGACTACTACTCATTGTACACATTCAACTTGTGAAGCTTAAAACTACAACAGAACATTTAAAGGAAAAAAAGAATAATTTTTAAATAAATTAATAAATAATTAATTAAGGATTTTTGAATGATGTGTGAATGTAGTCAAAGTTTGTAACTTACAGTTTTAGAGACAATCTGTTTTTTCGGTTGTCCAATCTTAAAGGGAATCCTGAAATGACACAAAGAGCAATAGGAGGTGACAGACATAATAAAGTAGAAAATAACTGCCTAAAAGATGAGATCATTTAATGCTTAGACTGTCTTTTGGCTGCATGATGCCTGGCCAGGGGTCAGTGCAGTTCAAAGGGTGAACAAGCACCTATTTTAGATAACTGACACTGTTAATATGAGGCTGTTAATCCGCGTTTCTGTCACGTATGCTATCAGTGCCATGTACATTAACTTTATGTCATCACTGATCACATTCGGCTCTCGCTGCAAGCGGATATCACTCAGCAGAAGTGGTTGTGCCCTCTTCTTTGTGTGGTTTTGCTGCATGACCCCAGCTGCCAATCAAACACAAATGTATTATTGTGTTTCAGGAAAAGCCTTGTCTATAATGTCAGGCAGGATCCAGCATTTACTGGGATTCAAAAAAGCAAAAAAAAAAAGTTGACAATCAGCACCAAACTTTGTCACAAGGCTCAGTGTTTGCGTAATTGCAATGTGCCATTTTCTGAATGAAGTCCAACTTTTCTTCACTTGAGTGGAAATACACACATAGCTCTAGTTTAAGGTAAAGAAAAGAGGCATGTTCTTTCTTAGTTAAAACAAAATCTTTTATCTCTATTTCAAAACCTTGCCTGTGCCTTAATAAGTTGCTGTAGAGGATCAGAGTGACTTAGAGAATCTACAACACAGAAAACAGCATCTTGTCACTGAGATTGGCTGTAGATTGTCACGGATGTGGTACTAATGGTTTGAAATCCAAGCTATATGATGGACAGTTACTGCTGACAGGTAAGGTGAGGCAGCAGCTGCGTCAAAAGAAAGGTGTGTAGACTAATGAGATGGAAAAGTGAAGGTGTGATGTAAGGAAATTGTTGTGCAACCAGAATATGCGTTTGATGTGTAGAGGATCTTTTTCACGATGGCTCAATCACAAAATTCAACATGGCCAAATAACAGCAGGGTTATCATGGAAAAAAAAGCACAAGGTTTCACAAGTAACCCAGATTTGATCATTTGATTTTCTGGATCTGTAATGTACTTTACTACTATGTAACAATTAATCAGCATGATCTTCTTTTTAGTGTTGATTCAAACATGTGCCTTTTTAATTACTAAATATAAATATTTTGTATCTTTGGTTAAGGAAAATAGTTTCACCAAATGTCATAGTTTGTGTACACCCACGTGGAAAATACCCACAGAAAATACTCTGCCAAATCTTTTGTGACTCACCTCTCGCTGATTACCTGAGATATATACAATGACGTCACACTAACAATTGCATGTAGCCATCTGCCAAAATTGTATGAGATTCCTCCCAATTGAAACTAGTGTTCTCCCCAAACAACAAAGAGAAGAGTCAGCCTTCCACAGCCAGCAACGGGAGCTCTGTTTGTGCCATAGCATTTAAGACTAAATTTCTACTTATAAATCAGTGTAGCCCAGTTACAGACAAATCAACATGTTTATAACTTTATATCCATGACAAAGTTATTAGTGTTGAATACAGACCCCAACGACCAGTTTTGTGTTCTTACTCTTCTTTCAACTATGATGACCGCTCCACTTACTAATGCAATATTTCTAAGTTTGTGACATTCTTATTTCCGGTCTACAGTGTTTAAATAACGAATCTACAGTTGAGGCAGAAACTACAATTGTACACAGTGACATGGGGTCTCATTCATACTATCTGGCTTTAATAGTTTCAAACAACTTATTGGTAGAGCTAAGTATTTTAAATATTGCATTAATTTGAGGGACATCAAAGTTTATTTGCTACAATATTTAATATACAGTGAGGAAAATTAAGTATTTGAACACCCTGCTATTTTGCAAGTTCTCCCACTTAGAAATCTTTGAGGGGTCTGAAATTTTCATCGTAG
>JBAMHW010000012.1:21254214-21269858 GCA_037177495.1 Rhadinocentrus ornatus | reverse complement strand
AGAAAGAAAGAAAGAAAGAAAGAAAGAAAGAAAGAAAGAAAGAAAGAAAGAAAGAAAGAAAGAAAGAAAGAAAAGAGAAAAAAGGTAAACTATTTAAAAAACACATCAATGCTTTCTTTAAATGGTTTCCACTTTAAAGCATATGGTGCCAATGATATTGTTTTTCCCCCCATGGTGGAAGATTGAACACCTCAGTTGGCACTGCTGCAGAGCTCCAAAAATCTTTGCAATTAATTCTCACAACTAAATTTTTTGTATCATAACTACATTATTGAAAGCTTTGAGACACATCCTGCACAAGCACTCAGTCAAATGAAACTTTTTGTTTATGCAGACTTTTGTATTTACATAGTGTGCATAAAGAAATGCACATATATGCACAATTTAATACTGAATTGTGGTGCCTTTGATATTTGAGTACAAAAGTGAAACATCTACTGCAGCTACCTGCATACATATTTGTATACTGTACAAAAAACAAACAAAAACAAACAAACAAAAAAAAAACATCTTATAGTAGTTTACAGCTCAGTATCTCTGTGTTAGAAAAAAATGTAAACATGGATATAGAGGTTTTTTTTCTCAGTTATCTTTTACTATTTACTGCTTTTCTTTTGGTTTATTAAACCAGGTAGTTTAATCTTTTTACACTGAGAAGCATAGACAAAGGGCCTTGTTCATCTATCTAATTTCAACTTAGCTTTCATTTACTGCCGCTTATTTTCTACCCAGTGTTCTTTAAGTAGTTTCGTCTGTCTAACTGTGCTCTTCGTTAATTTAATTAAATATGTTGGTGGCGTATATCATGACACTATTGCATAAAATTGCTAAACTCATAAAAACTGAAAAAATTAACAATATCGTGACCTTGTTAAAAAAAAAAGAAGCAAAAACTATAGCTGGTAACACAACATAAAGCAACCATTAAAAAAGCAACAAAAAACACAATATCTCTCAGTGACTACAAATAAATAAGTATCGGCAAAGGCATCGGTTGCTGCAGGCGTGTTTGTACACGTAACAGGACAAGACATTGTTTTGCTTTTTGTAACCTCGTCAGTGACTATAGGTTTAACCAAATTGTGCTATTTAGTAAATGAATCTGATCTTTCTGTTAACTCAAGAGCTATGCTAAGCTGATACAACTGTTGAGTTTGGCAAATATCAGGCACAAATATAAGACCAAGGTTGGCTGCATTACCACAATACAATTGGCACATTCTCTTGAGAAAACAACATTTAAGAAAACAAAAAAAAACAACCCCAAAACAAAACAAAAAAAGACACCTCAACAAAAACAACAAAATCAGACCGTCAAGTGCCACTATTAAGGTATTCATGACGTTACACAACTATAACCAATTGCACTTTTAAACAGCCTAATAAAATTAATGCATACATCTCAGACAGCTAACCCTTTAACTGAGCTTTATTATGATAATATTTTAATCCACCCCTATCATGGAGTCTGGCTTCCTTCCAATAAAGATTTTTTTTTTCTTTTCGTAAAATGTACATAAGTGTATCCACCTCAAAACCTATAGAAACACAGTGGCCTTTTTTGACAGAATGTGCTTAAGTGCCCTTCTTTGTGTTAACACCGTGTTACAGTAGCTGAGGCTCTGAATTGCTTGGAAAAAAGGAAAGCTGCCTTTCCACTCTTACTTAAACTAAAGGCATCCATCTCAAAATAGAAGGAACTGAAATGAGAGAAGAAAAGAGTCACCTATTTATCTGATAGTGGATTCTTCCTAAGTCTCTTTATGGTGTGTGGCAAGGATCTAGTCCAAGTTCACGTAGTGACGGTCATGATGTTCCCACTGTTGGCCCCCCACAAGAGCTGGGTGGCGAGCTGTGGCTCCCAGTCGCCCCACTGCTCTTTTCAGCTTGCTTCTTGTCTTTCTGTTTCAGGTGAACCTTTGCGTGTCTCTTTCGCTCGTCACTTCTGGCAAACTTGCGTCCACAGAACTCACAGGAGAAGGGTTTCTCACCTGTGTGTGTGCGAATGTGGGTGGTCAGATGGTCACTTCGGCTGAAGGAGCGCATACATATTCGGCACTGGAAGGGTTTGTGACCTGTGTGGATCCGAAGGTGACGTGTGAGCTCGTCTGAGCGAGAGAAGCGTCTGTCACAGTTCTCTGCTGGACAGGCATGTGGCCGTTCATGGACTGGGGTTTTGCTGGGTCGGTTGGGGTACTTCCGAGGACGGATGGGTTTTAGGGTGAGAGTCTGAGGTGGGGGCTGGTGCTGAGGTGGGTGCTGCTGTCCGCCAATGAAACCTGGGTGGATTTGTTGCTTGTCTTTGAATGCTCTTATGGTCTCCAGTGGTGTGATAGGTGGAGGGTTGACTCTTATAGGGTCCATGGTCTGGAAGGGCTTGTGCTCCATTACGCCAACGTCCCCTTGATGATGAAAAAGGTTGTAGTCAGGGATCATGGAGAAAAGACTGCCATCCATGGGAGCTTTGGATGTGGAGTGATAGTCATTGCCAGGGTAGGCTAGAGTTGTGCTGGTAGCAGGGCTGTGGTGGAAGGAGACCTGATCTTGGTATAGATCACTGCAGGTAGAATAGGCAGGCAGTGGTGGACCATATACCTGCTCCATGTCTGACGTCTGTCCGCCCATACTGGCTGCGGAGGATGATGTCTGAGATGTTACCGTGCCGGGGGATGGAGAAACACCTAAGATCCCTGCACTGACAAGACTGATGATATTGTTGTCAGGGCACCAACCAGAACCCCCAATGCCACCTGAAGGAGGAGTGTCAAAGGCAAACTTCCCCAGATAGGTGACCGTCTGCCCACTGCGGTTGGACTGGAAGCTGGATCCATACTGAATCTCTGAGGTCGCCTTCTCACTTCCCATGCCCAGATCCATGATATTATCTAGATAGAAGTGAATAAAAACACAGAACATGAGTGAATCATGCATGAAATCCAATCATTTGAGAAGAAAAGTCTGAAAGTGATAATGTGGCAAAAGTTGTGAAGAAATACATTTTTCATGCAAAATAAACTTTAAGTGAAAGTCCTCGATCTGTTCAAAATGAAACTTTTCTGCATATTACAACAGATGAAAAAATACGAGAAAACAAAACTAAACTAAACTAAACAAAAACAGTCCCATACAGTTCATGAAGAAATGTGAGCGCTGTCAGACCTGGAAGTTAAGTGACTGAGTGCTGCATCTGAGAGAGTGGTGTCTCTCTCTCTTGCAGATCCCACAAGCTCTCATAAATCAAGACCTAAACACCCCCTTTGATCCAGTCATTGTGTCCCTTAGGAGGACAGCCAAACTGAATGGCAAGATTTGATGTCTTAACAGCAGGAAGGCTTATAAGGCAGACGCCACACCTATCACACTCAAAAATTCAAGATGAATTTGCAACATAGAACATCTGGAAGGAAAATTTAAGTCATTCTATCCTTTTTTTCTTATTCTTTTTGCACACATCTTATACTTTATGCACATAGACACACACTCATGTAGACATTTAAATAATTCCAAAGATGCCTTTCAAACTCACAATAAGATGATATATTAATATAACATATTTATTTGCTGGCTTAAAAAATAGTTCTTTATTTAAATTTGACATTTCTTTGCATTTGCAGGAAATCATGCCGAAGTGTTTGCCTTCACTCTGATAGCAGCCTCCTGCAATTTAGCTGAAGGCAAATTATGCTGAATGAAACAGAAAAAAAAGAGAGTATTGCACAATATCATTTGACACTGAAGATTTACGGGAACACTTATGACCCTTTTTATTTTTAAATGTGCCATTAGGAAAACAAACTTCCACTAATATTAATCAAATTTACTCTAAGTGTTAAGTTTTTATAATTTTGAGTGTTGTGATTTTAATATAAAAAGGAGCACCAACTAAATACTTCACATTTTATGTAGGTCAGCACTGTCACACTTGTTTCCCCTGTTCAATCAGTGCATGAGTCATTTTCATTTGCTAAAAAATAATATATATAAAACATTTGTTGTAAAAAAAAATCCCACTGTTTATAATATGAGAAGAAATGGCAACACACACTAAAGTCTGCAACACCGTTTTCTCTAGCTTCATTTATTCTTCTTAAACATCTTTTGTCTGATATCATATCATGTCATACATGTCATCACTATGTTTACTGAAAATTATAGTCTGACGTCTTCATTTGTCATTATTTGTCATTACTATATAAAAAAAAAGTATCTCATCTGGCGCTGAAAACATTAAAACTCACACCTCCGGGATAAATCATGGAAAATATTTGGTGGTAAATTTGTCTTTCTAAATATACATACAAAAGAACATTAAATAAAATTATTTGCACAATAATCGTGGTTTCTATATTTAGCTTCTTTTTCTTATTATTGGTTTATTTATGGCCAGCATTGATTCGTCACCTTTACAGGTACAGCTGTAATCTACAGTGTGTGTGATTGATTTAATCTGTGACTCTAAGTTCAACCAAAGCGCCGGACATCACAAATTATTCCAGTTTAGGCATCATATCAATCACTATATCCGGCCTTCAGATTTGTTAAACATACGCTGGATCATGGGGCCTGGGATTAAACGTGTTGCATATGGAAAGCAGTCACACACACACACACCTATTTTAGTCCACTTGGACATATTGATAGAGTTATGAATGAAAATCATTGTTTGCGGAGTTGAGCCTCCTTTTTAAATGCACACGGAATGGATCCGAAATTGGAGGCACTGCATTTTTACACACGTGCGTTTTAAATAGACTTTAACAATAATTTTCACACCCATCCGTATCGACACATTTCCTCCAACAAATCTCAGCGTTGAAGAATTAAAGTCATGACAAGATAGGTAAAGCTGCTGAATTGTGAGATATCCACTAATGTCTGCAGCTATTAGTTTAAAAATTATAATGGCTTTTTCACATTCAGTTAAAAATTCTGACATTTCGGCTGCGGACCGCTAAATTAACATAGTGATAAATGAGAAAATACATAAAAAAGAGTTAAAAAATAACCGTAATTACAATTTTAACCTTAAATGCAGACTTTTAAATGTGTTCCCAATTTACAGATGATGCTATTACACCTGACCCCGAAAAAGTGTTATTAGGATTCTGCCTTTATGCGCAGCAGCCAGAGCGCAAACAGGTGCTTCAAGCACCAAGACAACTGTTGCCGTCCTAACACAGCGCAGTTTGAACCACTTATATCAAAGCACGCACTCTCAAAAAGTAGCACACACAACAAAACTTACCTGCATTCATTTGTGAGTAGTGGTTAATAGATTCCGTACTGGTGAAAATATTCATAGACGTCGGGATGTCCTCTTCTGGGTAGAGACTGTCAGGGATCGTGTTTATTAAACTGCTCATGGTAAGAGGGATCTTGTCCGCTAGTTTCCCTGTCATAGCAGTTATGTTCAGTCCGACATTTATGAAGGACAGCGCGCAGGTATCCAAGTAGTTACACAAAAACACCGGGTGTTCTCAAAGAAGAAAACACAGGTGCTGATCGGACGTGGGAAAAAGAAAAAAGAAAAAAAGAGAGGTGCAGGGACGGATCCTGTTGCTGTAGCTATCCAAGTATCCCGCGGAGGACGAGCAGCGCCGGTTATCTCCTCCTGTGTGCTCACAGGCTATTGTTGTTATTAATCTGATCACTGTGGAAGCTGACGGGCTGCTTGTGGGGGAATTTGAAGTCTGAATCAATGGAGGAGGAGGTGGTGGTGTTGGGTTGAACAAGAGCAGCTCTACTTGCTCTATTGGAGCTGGATAGGGGACTCCAGCCTGCCTGTATTAAATAGGGGGATGGAACATTTGCGTGACGTAGATGACCATATATGGACATGGGCGCCCAGCGCCAGGCTCTCCGCGCGTCAGTCGGTGGAAACTACAGCGGAGGGAAAAGGCTCCGAAAGAGATAAAGTTTACAAAATCGAGATGTCACCTGCAGCTGCGTCCTTCTTATGGTTGAACCAGCGGTCCCCCCTCTGTTCTCGTCCTTGTGAAAAACATATATTTGATTTAGCAGCATCTTATCTTTATTATTCACAGTCCTTGTGATACCTTCAGAAGACTATCAGGCACACAGCGAGCTAGTTAAGAGTCTGTGTGTGCGCAGGACTTAAACAAAGAGTGTGTTGTGGCTATGCCTGTCACTCATACAAAACACTTCTTTGTGCCATAAGTTAGGCCTTTACATTGTACCTATGATATTCCATCAACACAAAATAATTGAAAATGGGCTATTACATATTAAACATTTGTTGTAAAAAATCTCACAGTTTATTATATGACAAGAAATGGAAACACACAAATGCCAACACAGGCCTTTTGTCTATAAAAGCTCAGTCAGGTCATTGGATAACTTCAGTGTTCTAATTTTTTCTTCTGGTGAACTTAAACACACTTTGTGCCGCCCTGTGTTGCAGAATACTGGCACAAAACTCCGTTTAAGCAGCATCAATGTCAAACACACGCAGTAAATTGAAGGAGTTAATCGTTTGTAAATATTGCAAGGCTTTGCACAGGCTTGCTTTGACTTGGAACCCAAGTGACTGGTCGAGTGGAAACTCCAAATAAGGCAGTGTCCGGTCCCGCCCCTTCATGTCTGTATTTGGACATGTGAGTTCCGGGTGAAGTAGTAGTGGAAAAGTGATCGGAAGCCACAGACGTTTAAAGAGATGTCAGTGGACAAAGCGTCATGGCTCTCTTTTACAAACTTGTTAACTTGTGAATAACAAAACAAACAACAACTTTGCACTGGCTACCTCAAAATATAACCCCACCCCTAGAAAACGTGGCTAGTTAATCAAAAAGCAAAAAAAAAAAAAAAGAAGAAAAAAAAAAGAAAGTGTGGCGTTAACAGACAAAACAAAGTTTTAACATTTTTTTTATTAGATATTCTCATATTTATTGACACATTTACTGGTAAAAATGTAAAAAAGTCCTCTAAATTGTTTTCAGAAGAGCCTGAATGAAAAGGCCATGCTTGTATACAGACCTGAGAAATTATTAGTACCTCAATGAAACAGAAGTGTAAACAGAGTGTGTGGGAGAATTAGTCTGAATCATGCTTGGTGTTTAGGGGGCTTACACAAACAGAGCAGCCGCAGCCAGTGATCTTGCGTGTATCATTACCACGGGCAAGTCCTCCATGTGCTTGTCTTTACAAGTGTCTGCCACTCTAGTACAGCTGAGTGGAATCCTCTCAGGGTGTCTGGTACCATTATCTTTAAGATGAATTTACTTAATTCAAAATGTTACACTCTCATTACCAGTCAAAAGATATGTTTTGACATCATCATCCACCTCAAACCGACTCATTTCCCAGACATGTCAAATATTTCCCATTTTGTGTATAAGCCCATGTCAATTCAAAGTTAAATTTGTCTAATGTCTCAGTAGAAAAGTTGCAGGAAGGTTTTCTAGACATGGGCAGTAAAATCATAGAGGTGAAATGAATATATCCTCTGAAAATTATATATTCAAGCACAATTGAGCACATAAAGCAACATCAGCTTAATTTGAACAAAATAACAGAGAAGCCTGACTTTGTAATGTAATGCAAAATAATGGCATGACTCATGACCTGGAACAATTCAGATCAAATATAAAAGTGATGACAATAAGTGCTTGTAAAACGAGTTGGGCATTGAATTAGCATCATGGTGTTTTGTTCATCCTAATAAACTTCACAAGTTGAGCAATACACTGGAGTATATACATGGATAAAGGTTTTCTGCTGTTCTGTCTGTAGATGCAAACCAGTGAGAGAACCCCCTCAGGTGTAGTTCAGGGCTTACTGTACTAAAGTGTCTTTCCTTAGGGGTAGTGTTCGTGTGCCTCTGCAGTTGGAAAATTGGCCAGCCCAGCTGGAACACTTACCTGTTTCAGGCCATTTCCTCAACTGTAAGATGGGTCACATGGGGAAGGTGTGAGATCTCTCTGACAGCAGCACCTGGCTCTTTTGCATATGGGAATTCCATGGAAGCATAGGTTCATTTAAAAAAAAACAATGGAACTGTCCCATGCATCGTGGAAGTATAGTCAAATTAGTTTCGTTTTTTTATTTCCACATTCAATGGGGAAGTCTAAAATTGATCCATGTTGTTAGTCAAAGAGCTATTTTCAGTTTCTGTTTTCCTATTTAAAGCAAAAGCTTACACTGTTATTATGACTGTGTCTCATGAACTTTCTATGACAATGTATCACTGTATGGTTCAAGTTTGATCAGCTTGTAAAGACATGTAAATAAGTGTATAGTCTCAAACGTAGCATTTTACACAGTTGAATTATGGCTAAAGATCTCAAATCTGAAAATTGGAGGAGTTCATGCCCATTTTATAAACTTATTTAGACATCTATAAGAAGCTTACAGCAAAGCGAATAATTGCCCACACACTTTCTTCAGAGATCACTGACAGTATTTCGATCTTCATGAGGTCAAAAGTTTAAATAATAGAGAATCTCCCATATTTATATCTTTCAGAAGAATAACAAGTCTCAGTGAAGCCATGAAGAGTCTTAAATTCAAAATTTCAAAGCAATTCAGGGCATCAAATTGAAAAAAAAAAAAAATCATTCTGCAAAATACATACACAAAATGTGTAAAAGAAAGAAAAATGTGTACACCCTCGGTCAATTTTAAGGATTAACATTTTTAAGCTAAATAAAACTTGACTGGTCAGAGTCAGGCACATACACAATCAGATGAAAAACAGCTAACAACATCTTAAATCATGTCTTTATTAAAGAAAAATCAATGCAAAAGCAGTGTGTGAAAGATTATGTACAGTGTGCTGCTTCTATAGAAAATGTAAAAAATAAATGATAGGTGCTGCTAATCAATTAAACTTGAGAACCTTAATAAATGCCGATAGTGACAGTCTGACAAGTTTGTGTAAGTGCAATTCCAAAGAAGAAAGACGTCAGCAGGGATCTTGGAGAAACAATTTCTGCTACATATCAACCTATAATTGATTAGAAAGGCCAGTTTCAAACAATTTGAAGTAAATCATTTAACAATGTTAAAGGTTAATTACAAGTGGAAAACAGACATTCAAGACAGTTGCCACTGTTCCCAGGAGTGGATTTTCTGGCAGGTTCCCTCCAAGATCAGGCTGTGCAAAGTTCAGAGAAACTGCAAAAGCCCAAGAGCTACATCTCAGACTGCACTTAGCATGCAGCATAGTTTAGGTTTGGAAACTTCTAAAGAACTATTTCATTTATTTTTAAATTACATCTTGATTCTAAAATCTTAGGGCAGGGGGGTCCAGCTCCATTCCTCATAGGCCACAATCCTACAGGGTTTCAATGTTTCCCTACTCCAACACACCTGACTCAAATCAATGAGTTATTATGCAGAACTTAATAGGCTGATGGTAGATCCAAGTAAATATTGAAAGAAACTAATTTCTGTGCATGAAGAAAGTGAGTGAGCAATTATTCATAATGCTGAATTCCTTAAACTTTTCTTTTAAAACACTAGTTTCCAGCATCAGTTTGCAACTTACTGCACTGCATGATATCTGATGAAAATAAAGCTAAAGTAACTACTTGGTTCATCATATAACATATAATAGTTAGACAATGTGCATCTCTGAGAAGTAAATAATAACGATATACTGAAATTTGTTTGCTTGATCTTTTTAAAAAGGGCATTAGGTCAGGCCCTGTAGTTTGTAGTTTCAGATAGACACCTTGATGTTTCAGTCTGCCATTTGCATGTGGAGTCCTGTTTTGCACTGTTAATAGTACAGATAAAAACGCCTGTCTGTTTGTCCGCCCGTCCGTCCATGCATTGAGGAAACAAAGCCAGCACAGATACCTCAGCAAAAATCTTGAGAGGTCAACAGGTGTGTTTTATAATAATTAAATTTAAATACATTAAGAAAACATTAAAAGCCTTTCTCATATCATGAGGAGATGTGAGAAGCTGATCATTTTTCAGCGCAGTCAATATACTGTGTAGCACTACAACTACAGCTGTCAGTTTTTCCTTACCATAATATTTAAACTCTCATGACATTTGGTATAAAAATAAACACATTCAGGGAAGCGAAGTGGTAAAATACAGCTGTTTTGGCAAGACATCTGCAAGATATGAGGGAGAAAAAAACGTGCAGTGTATTTGGAAGTACAAAACTTGGCATTTCAATCGTGTACTGATGGATTCAAGTAGGTGGTTTTTGGAAGAATGCTCTCCCACTTGGCATGCTTTACAATGAGTGTGGAGTTATAATCCACTTGCCAGTTGTTAGAAATGTGATTTCATAAGTCAAATAAGATGGGCAAATCAAGGTCAGGAGCAGTACTCTGACAGATACTTAACATTTGTTTAAAAGCAACAGATTCTCTCACTAACAGGGTGCTCATGTACATTGTTTTGGATGTTTTGTTTGTGGAATCAGATGCTTTGACTGCTAAGTCAGGGAGGCAAACAAAGCAAATGCAGGACAATTTGATCAATGATCTCCCAGAGTTCATGGAGAGGGCACATAGGGGTTTACCAAGGCTGGCTTAACCACCAAAGGAACAAAAACCTCCATTACCTACTCCTGCCTAGCCCACTGATGAGACACCAAACTGGGGTCAATGAAACCACCAACTAAAGATTGATCATCAGAACATCAAAGTCATTCATGTAAATCCAGCCTTTTTCAGACATCTGGGGTATTGATACAAAACATTCTCAGAGGACAGTTGCTGGTTATAAACCAATATTCCTCATGGGGGGTACCCTGACCCACCTGCTACAAAGACCTGTAAAGTCTGAAAACTATCTCATTGTGAAAGGGTTGAAAAGTTTACCCACACCATCCTCTGCAGACCTGCCAGGTGAGACTCTTTAAAGTTCAAAATGGGTTCATTGTCCCAAAGTTACACTGAAGGACACGTAGAAATGGAGCCGTTTTTACTTTAGATAAATCAATTGAGTACCTGAAAGTGCTGAGTATGCTGAAACAATAAGTATGCTCATTGTTTCCATTTGGGGGGAAAGTGGGCAATGGAAATATGATAAACAATTACACAAACAGTAAGTTCCTTTAACTCAGTGCATGACAGGTTCTACAGCCCCTCCTCCTGTTCTGTCACTCTAGAGTATTTTGGTTCAGTTCCACTGCAGCATCCGGCTGTGTTGCGGTCTTGGTTTCACCTCCCACTTCCTTTTTTTGGCCCTGACGTGTTTCCGTCCCTGAATTAGAATCAACTCTTTCCACAGTGAGTTGTGATATCAGGCCGTCTTCCTTCTCTTGTTGACCAAGTTCGGAAACTGTTAAGAAATCCCCAGCAAAGTCAAAATCTATCTCCCAAATCCTTTGCTCCAGACCACGTGACAGAGATATGGGCCAACATCAAAACCAACCAGCTACTGCAACACAAAGGGGAACTACTGTATCTCTCAAACTCGGTGATAAGATATAAACAAAAAGGACAGACTTGTGCAAGCTTTGAAGAATTTCTGCTCTTTAATTTAGAGAAAACAGGCAAAACAATGCAAGTGGGGAAACATCTCATTTTGTATACTGACAGATTTTTCTTCTTCTTCATCCATTTCAGGCATCTGAGCATCTTTCAATCTTTGAAGTTCTGGGTGAGAAACTGCAGAGAGGCCACAGGCTTTCCAAGATCAAACCTTGTGATGAAGGCCTGAAAATCCCATTTACCTGAGGGAATGGGGAGACACACATACAGAGATATTCATTAGTATTCCCAAACAAATTTCAATGGGAAAAACTCAAGGTATGAGACAGCTAAATAGTGTTTA
The DNA here is from genome assembly GCA_037177495.1 of Rhadinocentrus ornatus. Taxonomy (NCBI): domain Eukaryota; kingdom Metazoa; phylum Chordata; class Actinopteri; order Atheriniformes; family Melanotaeniidae; genus Rhadinocentrus; species Rhadinocentrus ornatus. Next base: position 21,258,098 of record JBAMHW010000012.1, on the reverse strand, counting down.
AACGAAGGGCTTTATTAGCACACTGGTGCAATCGGAGCATTTCTTATGACCGCTTGGTCTGTGTTTAAGGGATCTGAGGCCTAACTGAGCAGCACATGGCTCTGGGATGTGAGTCACTGAGAACAGCACTGCTGAAAATAAAACATGTTGCTGTAATGATGGAGGTGGGAACGCAAGGACGTATTGGCAAGAAGATATGATTCAATCGCCTGGACTGTTTTTTTTCTTCCCTCCCCTTTTAAACAAACACCAGACGGCCATCCGGCTGGTATGACAATATCACTTCTTAGATTTTGACAACCACTGATTCCCTGCAGCTTCCCCTCCTTTACAAAAAGAGAGAGAGAGACAAATTCACAATTATCATTCCAGGGGAAAAAAATCCAAGCATGCTTAAAACTTGTAAACTTCAACAGATTCTACAAAAAAAAAGAGAAAGAAAAGAAAGTGTGTGTCTGTGTCTTCATATGTTTGTGTGAGCATAAGACAATGCTTTGCTGCTTTGCACTGTAATCCAGGGAATCAGTGACTTTGTGGTATTTCCGTGAGTAGGGTAAATACATTAACAGCTGCTCAAGAATAGCATTGGAAAGTTAATCTTTTGAAAAGAAAGCCAACTACTGAAATGGTCCAAACTTGTAGAGAGAATAGCCTCACAGTTAGAGGTCAAATCTGACTAAGCTGGATAGAAAAATTACTGCTTTTGACCTCTTATTGCAGTAGCTTTACAGGCTCTCTCTGCCTGTTTTTGCCATTAGAGAACCACATGCTATATACAGAGGACATATAACTTGCCAGTGCCACGCACAACAGGTCCACTCACCATTAATAAAGAAATCAATCAGAATGAATTTACTTTTCAGCTATTTTAAATAAAATCACTCACTAAGGAACATATTTTTCAGGCTTTATTAATTTGTTTGAACATATTCTGGCTAGAACAGCTTTGCAAAATTCAATTAACTATTTTGCTCTAATCTTCCCCAGATCTTCAGCTTTACAGACACCCCTGTGTGCCTGGGTTTGCCACAAGCTCAGGTCAAAGCTCACCTTTCAGAGCTCAGCTGGGGAAGATGATGAATAATAACTGGGAGATGAACAGATGAGTACCCGAATCTCACCAGTTCCTCTCTGTGAATGAGGATTGCCTGGACAGAGGCCACCAATAATCAAGTGAGGGCAATTGAGTCAAATGACCTGACTGTATGAAAGGGCATGGCCTTAATGGCCCCTCTGGCCTGTGCTTCAGTTGCAGATAATGCACCGCCTCTGCTGATCCCTAAACTCCTCCGCATGTCCACAACAAGGTCCCTCTGCCCTCACAAGTGGTACTTTAAAAAAAAACTTGAAGGTTTAGGCAGCTGAGAGAAAAACTTTAAGATAAATGCTGGGACATAGCCGGAGAGTAGTGTGGCAAATTAAACTCTTGTGATTGTCGTGTAAAAATATTTAAACTCTTTTTTGCAGGGAGAATTTGCATTAAAGCAGTGTTAGGCAACATTTCCTCTAAAAAGTATCCAAACAGAGTCAAAATCAGGCAGTGCTTGTAAGGCTTTGCTCACATAATCCTGTCTAAAGCTGTGCAATCATTGGGTACCATCCAAAATTAGGCAAATTCACAATATCTGGTTCTATCACACTGTCTAGTACCCTGCAAATGCCTAGACTTAAAAGTGACCTTAAAATAGGCTGGTGCCTGTTTGCAGAGACATGTTTCCACCTCTCCCATATGCATGCTCATGGAAAGGACAGATAGTGTTGGACCTGAGGGCGATGTTAAAGTCTTCCTGCTGCTCCTTTTGTTTCCACCTTGCTTCTCTGTCTGGGTATGGCAGGATGATCAGGACTGCTGCGAGGTGACACAGAGCTGCTACATTTAGGGATGTGGGCGGTGTCCCTGTTAAATCTCTTGCAGTATCTCAGAAATACTGAAAACTCAGTAATCTTTTTCCGTGCAGTGAAGTCAGAAGAGCCATATGAGGGTAAGAGCTTCACTAAGGTTCTCCACATAAGCTAAATAGCAATAATAACACATTTTGCAATCATTATTTCACCATGCGGGTTCTTTGTGGCTGGTGGAGGTCAGGGGTCAACCACTGAACACTGCTTCTAGAACAGATGTGTCTCACTGATCTCAGCTCATGCCCAGTGCAAAAAAAATATAATAGCATATTCCATCTTATAGGAATGGTACTAGTGGAGTTAGAAGTTAGAGAACCTTACCTGACACACTGCAGGAGATACAGTAATTTATGAAATTATTTAGGATTGTGAAACCAATTCCTTGTGTGCATACACTGACTGAAGGCTACCAGCACCTTAAGAATATTGATCAGTCAAATAAAACAGAGAAAAGTTACGATCAAACACAATGGAGAAAAGAAACCAGATAAGGGTTTAAAACTACTATAAATAAGTTTAAATATTTGCTCAAATGGTGAGTTTTATGATATGTGTGAAAATGAAAACTAAATAATTTTATATAACTTTTCCCATATCATTTGTAAAACTGAAACCCATAGGAAAAATCCAAAACTGTTTGGGGTAAAAAATAATGGGTACAAAAAAATCCAGTTGCGTCTACAATTATCAGCAGCAGGTCAGTCAGATTGATGGTACAGTGCTGCCTGATCATGATCTTTCTTTATCTAGGATAGTGTGCTGAGGTCCCGGGAGAAGATGCAGAGCTGAGAGCAGGCAGCCAGGTTGGCTGTCCTGGTCTTTCTCTCATACGTTATAATAACCTGTTAAACCAGAACCAAGTCTGTGCTGTTGCTGTGAGGGTGAATGCCTACAGTAGTGACACTGCTGCAGGTAACTCTAGATGACTCTAAAGTTCTGCTGTTTCAAATCAGAGATAGAACTGTGTAATTGAAACTATTAACCAGCAGTGAATTATAATACCCCTTACTGTGTAGGTGCACAGCATGGACAATTATCAACTAGTGGAGAAAATGTGGCACAACAGTGATGAACCAAGAACAGGACATCCCTCCAAAACTGATTAAAAAATTAAGAGAAAACTAGACAGAAATGTGCCAAGAGGCCTGTGGTAACATTGAAAGAGCATCAGGACATTCTGGCAAAAGCTGATGGATCACCGCTTGATGCAAAAATGTCCAATATTCTTTGTATGTCAGGGCTAACATACAAAGATAAAAAAAAAAGAGTCAAAGCTCAGATTAATTTAATAAAATGATACATTCAGTATGCAATTCAGTATGTAAAAAAAAACAAAAAACATTTTAACTGAAAAATATGTGGTCCATTTGTCTATAATTCTAACAGGTCTGGCACAAAATCAACAATGAGAAAAGCCAGTGGTGGCTGCATTATCCAAACGCCAGTATTAGGGTAAAATCTTGAGCAAAGTAATCATGTCTTAAACAATAAAAAAACCAAAGAAATAGCTTCGCTAAAAAAACATTCTTATTGGCCAAGCCAGAGCCAGACCCGAGTCCAACTGAAAATCTGTAGAGGAACCTGATGACGACTCGCTCCTTCCATCCATCTTCTAACTGCTTATCTGAAGCAATCTAATTTCTATACTTTTTTTCTTCCTTTTTCTAATTTGCTTTCATCTTCTCCATTACTGACCTTTGTCCTGTCAATCAACTAATCTGTTTATCATGCAATTGTTTCAGTTCTAGTAGAACAAATTATTTTAATTACTACTAACTTGGTAATTATTCTCTTGATGAATTAAAAAAAAAGGAACAAAAAAAAAGAGACTTTGTTCATTTACCATGAATCAAAAAAAGAAAATCATTTAATAAACTGTAAAAAGGGAATACACTGCAATGCTTTTCTGGAAAAACTAATCAATTGATTTTTTTTCAGCTTTCATCAGTAAATATATTCTATTAGAGGTAGGTGTATATATA
>JBAMHW010000012.1:21224866-21240448 GCA_037177495.1 Rhadinocentrus ornatus | reverse complement strand
CTTTCCAGCCTTGTGGAGGTCTACAATTTTGTCTCTGGTGTCTTTGGACAGCTCTTTGGTCTTGGCCATGTTAGTTGGAGTCTTACTGATTGTATGGGGTGGACAGGTGTCTTTATGCAGCTATTGACCTCGAACAGGTGCTTCTGATTTAGGATAATAAGTGGAGTGCAGGTGGACTTTTTAAAGACAAACCAACAGATCTTTGAGGGTCAGAATTCTAGCTGATAGACAGGTGTTCAAATACTTATTTTCCTCACTGTATATACTCACGCGGCGTCTCTCGAGTGTAGGGTTACGGCATTGTGTTGCACTCTCTTCTGCGGTAACCACACCAATTCAGCAGGAAGCTCCAGAAATACAGAAATCCCAAACTAACCAATCAAAAGGTAGTACTTCCGTGTAATCAACCTGCAAGCAGGGGTGCATGTCAGGTGCACAACCTTACGCAGACTCTGCACGAGTATAAATCCAGCTTTAAATCACAACAAGGAAAAAACAGCATCCTGTCTGCCTCCAATCAGATCCTTGCATGCTAAATCTGATAAAAAAAAAAACTGTTAACGCACAGGACAAGAGACTAAAGCTTGTTACATACTCCGCGGGAAGCGAGAACTTCATTCTTGCTCTCGTGGCTGCAAGAACGAGAAAAAAGTTTGTATTAGTCCGGTAAATGAATAGGCGGCGAGAAGCTTTGTCTGTGACGAGGAGGGAATTAATGCACCCAGTGATTTCATACTAACAAAAAACTTGGGTTGTACAAGGAGCAGTGTTGCTGTTTTTATATCTCACATGTGTTTTATTCATTTTTGTACTTTTGGCTTTTGAAGACATTCCTCCCTGGTAGGCCCCTTGGGTCATGTGACCAGGGCCTGCTGATTGCACCCCATACAAAGTACAAAAATAAAGTTAAAAACTTCTTGTGGAGTATGTAATAAGCTTCAATGTTTTTCCAGTAGTGGATTTGCTGGAATGAATGTGCCAATTTCCTTGATGACATTTGATTAAAACATTATATTATCATTTAAAAGAGAAGTTGCATTACACAGCTGGTTAACAAGACCAGTGCTTGATCTCAACATTTTATTGCTGGCTATGTAGTGCCACATCTGTCCCAGGTTGGTACGGCAGGTCAGCGCAATAACAAATTCTCATATTGGGCCATTGTCCAGTGATGACTGATTGATTCCTGAATAGCCAGGTGGTGTCCCAAATAATTCATTGATGAATAATTTTATAAGTTATAAGAAATTGTCTAGACAGTTCTTGGAAATAGTCTGATTTGACTGTACAACTCCTCCAGCTCTAACAGTAATGTTCTCTCTAAACAGATTCTTAAGAAAGGTTTAAAAACATAGCATCTGAGCCAAAAACTCATGCATGTAAAGTTACGTTTAAGTCCATGAAGTAACATGTTTCTGCAAATTCTTAGATTTTATCTATCAATGGCAACAACTCAGAGCAGAAACTGACTTTTAACAGTTATCCAGTCTATCTGTTTGTTTTCCAGAAACCGTTACCTTATTTTAGGTAACAATAACAGGCTTTGTCATTCTTGCAGAACCTGTCCTGAGGAAAGTGTGCACACTTCATTGGTAAATCTAAGACACCACTCTTACTTATACTCTTACTTCCTTCCCCTTATGGATATAATGCTATATGACACAGACCATATATTCTGCATCCTGTATTTAATGAGGGAGCTGTAACTCAGAAGGTAGAGTGACTGTCTTTCAATCACAAGTTAGCTGTTTCACATGTTTAAGTAATCATTGGTATGTTCGAACTTTTAATAAAATGCAATGGTTTTCCTCAGAGAATCTTTTTAGATCCTTTTACAGGTTACTTCTGTAGTAAGTCAATGGCAATGGTCTAATAGGCAAAAATACTTTATGTTTTTATCTATACAAGTCTCCAGTTTACCTGGTTAATTAATGTAACACTTTATCACCACCTTCTGTCCATGAGAGTTATGGCCTCTCATCTACATTGTAGACCCTCAATGGGAGTTATGGACATGGTCTTTGTGGTGTTTGTGTCCAGATGCATGCTGTTTAAGAAGACCCAGTAGAGGCCGCTTTCATTGTTGCTGACTTTGGTGTAAGATAGATATTTAGATTCAGCATGATAACACTATAGATTTTAAGTGCAGAGAGGGAACCTAGTCCAAGATGTCAGATATCTGGCATTTATGGTTGGTAGAAAAACCTAACTGTGGATAGGCCCCAAGCATAACAGGGTGAAAACCAGTGGAGGAGTCACCCTTGATCTGCTTCAGTGCATTAACAAATTATACCTATTTAACAATACCCTGCTGGACCGATGGCCTTAGTAAAGAAATTCATTTGGCTTTGGTAATGAACCTGAGTTAGAAATATCAACAGTCCATCTATTAACTCTCTAGCCAACACTGACATTACATGACACATTATGACATACTAAACCCATATTCCGTTGGTCATGCTCATTAGTTAGAAGGGATATCATTAGTCAAATCACTGACTTAGGAAACTAGCCACCAAGACTCATTATCTAACCCATCAATTCAGTATAATTTGCATACATTACAAATACCCTGAATGAAGTGGCCTTGCTGGGTTGGTCATTTCTTTCTTACAGAGCAGATTGAGCCCAACAGGGCAGAGAGCATGCCCAAGTGAGAGCGTACTAACCAACTAAATTCCTTCAACTTGGATGCTGCTTCCTTTACAGTTACTGTGTGCGTGTGTATCTATTAGGGCGTATGGGTGCAGATGAGTCTGTACATTAGCTCTGTTGAGGAAAGCCCAGACTTGAGTTCCCAAGGTAACAGTTGGTTCGAGTGGGGGCTGGCTGACTCATTTCAAGGGAATCCTGGAACTTGAACAAGGCTACCCACTCACCCCACCCCCAGCTTTATCAGCACAACAAGCAAACGAGGCACTGACATGTCCCCTTATAGGGCTTCCCACTAACGGAGGTGGCAATGGAAAATCCCAGCCTTAGCTTCAAGTAGTACCATGACTACAGTGGTTTCTGCCGGCAAAACAAAAAAAGCTATGGAGATAGTAGAACATATACTTTATTATAGAGCTATATGCCAAAAAATACAAGCATGTAATGTGTTTTGATTAATACATGAAGAGATGGGGACGATATGAGAGGGCAGGAGAAGAACTCTAAGGTTATTAACCAGTCAACAGAAAAATTAAAATGCTTCCAGAGATGTGAACAGTGACAGTATAAATGAGTATCAATATCTTGTGGGCCTGTGCATGATTTAGGAGGACAAAAAGCAGTGAGAGGAAGAAGAGGATGAAGGAGGAATAGGAGTAGGTGGACAAGAAAACGAACTCTGCCTACACAATTAATCTAATTATTATGAAATTAAAAGAATTCAACAGGCGTGTAATTGACCACTTAATTAGTTCAAGGTGAATGTGTTCTTTTGACTTTGGAGGGATGGTGGGCCTATAGGTGCAGCTACACAGTAAAACTTTGTTAAGAGCTCCTGCAATAAAGTCAAAAGTATTTCCACTCAGTGGCCACCTAAATGTTCCTGATAAATAAAATCGTAAATACATGCCATTAATCTAGTTGTAAGCTACAGACAACAAATGGATTGTTTTTCTCTAATACAGAAAAATAATTTTAGAAACAAAACTGTACACATAGTCACCAGCCTTGCTATTCAGAGTAGCCATTTGATTTGCTTCTGTCCACAGTCACATCTGCTGATAACTCTACAGTTCATTCAGTGTCTTTAGTCATTAACAACTGAGAGGTGGTACAAAGGGATTTAAGAGGCAGAATTACTGTTTTGAATCGCTGGATGTTTAATTCTTCTATTATAATTGAGGCAGCAGGGAGACAGAGGTTATGGTAACTGCTGGAAACCTGTCCCACTTCACAGAAAGGTTAATGAACCTTACAAGTCCTATGGGAGATGGAGTATGCTGTTAATTTGACAAACGTGGGAAATAAATGCTTTTATGCTTTTATTGACGGTGACCAATAGCGGCCTTTGCTGGAATGAAAGGTTTTAGTCTTTTAGGTGCTTTGCTATGAACCAAAACAATAATGTGGAATGCATTTGTTAGAAGAAACTAAGTACATAATTGTTTGAATAGCAATTTCAGGCCAAAAAGCATCTTCATTATTAATTCCTACTTTGGGGAACATATACTGTGCAGAAATGCACAGTAACTTGATTCATGTTATGAAACAAATGCCTTTTTTCTGAATACATTTGTGTGAATGTGGGATTTTTTTAAGCTGCATTTTAAAATCTACATATTTCTACTTTCCATTTTATGCTCCATTGGTCTGGATTTCATTTTAACAGGGCACCAAGGGTATAATGTACTAACAGCTGGAGAGTAACACATTTAACAATATTGGCGTTAACCTGAATTAGTCTGTGTTGGATGAAATCATTTCAAAACATGGCTGAAATACATCTGATCAAGACTGCGGTTGTAGGCACAGGACCAAATGTGTATACAGAGTGCATGATTAAGAGATTAAATGGATAATCTCCTTCTAATTCAAAGAAACTGACGGAGACAGGCATCTGGCTTCCACGGCTCCGAGTGGTTGAAATATAACCAGTAGTCACATACAAAATCCAATTTTACCAGCTGCTCAATACTTTAATAATCTTAGGTAGAACAAATTCCCTTTTGGAAAAATGTAACAATACACACATCACTGATGGAGTGATTAATTCGTTGGAGATTTTTTTTTAAAACAGCAGGTGTTTTTTTTCATGGTGTCCGTGGGCAATTATCCCACTATGATCTTAAATGAAATTAAACAATAAATAAATAAGATGAAAAACATTTATACAATTCAGACGGCGGCTATATGGCAGCTGTAGAATTCTGCTTTCTTTTTCCATTTATATTTTCATTTTATTTGTTTAAGTTAATTCAGTTCCCTTATCAAAATATCTACACTGCAGAAAAGGGGTACAACGGCTCTGCTACAATTTAGTTATTGTATTCTAACATATGCTAAAAGAGTCAAAAAGTAACAGTATATTGGAGTTTCTGGCCCCCTGGTGTCTAAACAACTTTAATTTGTCACTGAAAAAAGTATTTTTGATTTTCTGCTATTATCTCTAACACTAAACTATGTTGCAACAGGCAAAGTTGCCTCTACATCTGTAGCACCAGCCCTATAAAGTGGATCTATCATCCATCCATCATCATATTTCTTTTTTTTTATAATGTCTTTTTGTTACATTTTTATACAGTACCACTTAAAAATATCTACTCTTACTACTTATTTCAGGTAACAAAGCAGATCAGAAGACCCATCACTGTCATTTAGGTGTGGAAAAAGAGTGCTTTTATGGTTGGAAGTTAACTGTCTGTAGGAGGACAAGAAAGGCAGATAAAGTCAAACTCTTTTGAAGAAGAAGACCACAGAAGAACAGATTCCTTTTTCAGCTCTAAAAATCAAACAAAAACAAAAAAAACAAAAAACTGTCTTTATTTTTGTGCAGCCTTATGATGATAAGAGTCAAACCAAGACCGTCATAACCTTATAAGTATAGACCACTCTAACATATCTTCATGAAACCAGCAAGTCTTGCTCTCTTCGATAACCCCCTCTACAGAGCCAACTCATCCTCAGTCTTTTACTCTCACTTTCTCCCAGCTATACTGTGGGCACTGTTTCTGCGCCTGTCTACACAATGCTTGCCACAGGAACACATAAGAATCTGTGCTCCACAATCCCTCTTAACCTCTGACCTTGGCTTATTGTTACCTGTGAGCAGCATTGTGGCAAACATGTTGTACAAGTACTGCACAGCCCTGCAAGCTGTTTGTGTTCTGCGAGTATGGAGGGCAGGGGAGGAGGGAAGGAAGAGAGGGAGCTATTTAATCCCCCCCAAAGGAACTCCCCTCTCAACCCGTATCGTGAACTCGCAGGCAAATCGCGTTGCTGGAAGGCACACCACACACACACACTGCTGTCTTTTTAATTTCATCAGCTCAAAGAAATCTATACAGTGCTTTGGAATCTAACTGAGCTGTAGAGAGCAGTGAACTATATAGCACCCTGGAATGTAAACAGGTTTTCTCACCAAGTGTAGCATAAAAATACCACATTGTTACAAACCTCTTGGCTATGATATCGGTCAATAGTGCAGATCAGAGGTCCTTTTTGGGTTGTTAGTCCGACAGCATATCAATAGGCACAAGCTGAACAAATCCACAGTACAATTCATGCAATCATCAACTCAAATTATTTAAGTGTAACATGGATAAAATATTGGCTGGTGTAAAATGTCTTGTATTGACAATGGTGTTTTTGCTTGCCATTACAAAAAGAATTATTGCCTGAGAATATTAGGAATGCTATCATTAATCCCTTGCAGTCAGATGCCTGGCTAAGAACTGATATGGGCTTTAATCTGCAAAGAACGGCCTCATCTATGGAACGGTCTCATCTATTGTTCAACATTATTAATTGTCATACAATCACAGTATTCATAGAAACAGGCACATATTTAATATTAGAAAAAAAAGAGCCAGCTATTGTTCTGTGATTTCTATCAGCAGCGACAGCCTTAGTCCTCTAACTATAATACTAGTGTAATAATCTTGGACGATTACAACAGCAGTGTGTCCGGTATAAGAACAGTTTTTATTTGAATATGTAGAAACTGACATGTCACACCAGTTTAAGCTATCTGCACACTATGCATCATACATCTTCTTACAGTGCAACATTTGTTTTCTTGTTGAAAAAGTTTTAGTAATACTTCAAACAATCATTCAACAATTCAGAACAGGGAGGTAGACAGGCCACTATAACATCTGCCAACTTTGCACTCATAGCTGTCACACTTAATTATCATGCCAAAATACAAGAAAATACATCGGCTGCAGGTGGTCTTGTGTGAGGTCTTTGTTATTGTGTACAATTAACTGGCAAACACGCTATATACTTAAATAAGGGCTATTTTAGGTAAGCATAATTGTTAGTGAGTTGTTTTTATCAGCATGCCTCATTCCCCTTCACTGTACCGTATCAGGAGACACCCCTAAGAGAAACGGTTTTTCAAAGCTGCAGCCCCAGCAACCCCCCATTAACTCTGGCATTTGTTCATTTACCCCCCTTCCATTTCTCCTTCTCTATGTCTGTCAAAGTTGACCACTTTACAGGGGAACAGGTAGGCAGACTCTGTCATTCTCCCTACCTGTACCCTCAAACACACAAATGTGCACGCGGGGCCGACTGCCAAAGATCCTGCTTTACTGACTGAAGTGGAGGGGAAGGGGGGTATGACAAAGACGACAGCTTGTGTGGGGGAACATTGTCTGCGGCTGCGACGAGAAATCTTTTCAGGAAAAACAGGATTTTATACACAATGGTCGTGGGTGTAAAGAAAGGGGGCACATATTAAAAGAAGTGTCTTTATGTGTGCAGAGCTACCGATTTTTTAAACTGCATTTACATGGATAGGATCCAATATGCTCTTTTTTCCCCTACTAGGCTATAGTGTGACAGACTGGATCAGAGAGGGCTTTCCAGGTTGTCCTTGTTTTCTTGGAGCATAATCGTGATTCTGTATTTCCAAGACAGTGCTCAGGATAGAAATAAATGCCACACAATGACACACAGTAAACCTACTTCTTTAAATAAAATACATGTGCTCTCTCTGAGTATGATAATTCATATGGCAAAATCAACAGGAATTTGGGTTCCTAGAAACCACTATAAGGCTTTATGTAAAAATTGTAATTTATGGATGACTGTTCATTTGCTGCCCAAACAGTATTCACGACTCCTGAAAGTAAACCATAACAGCTCATGTGCTTCGTGCAGTGAAACCTCCTCAATCATTTCACCACAGAAACTACAGCAAGGAGGTCAGCTGTTACAGAGATGGCAGGAGGCTTGGTAGGTTATCGGCTACTGTATAATGTGTGTGAGTAAATGCAAGCGTGCTTGTGTGTGCGCGTGTCTGTTGTATATGGACGGGGGATGAAGCTGACAACTGAGCGGAGGATTCTTATGTAATTCTCCCTTTAGGTGGCAGAGAACAGTGAGAGCAGCAGCCCACACTGAGGAAGAATCTGTTTGCTAATAAGCTGGACGTTAAAACAGAGCAATAACAAAATGTTTGAGTAAGAATACATGGGATTCCCAGGAACAGCAGTTGACAACATGTTCAGGCACAAAGTTGGCATGTCACCTAAAAAACGGTTGATTTCAACCAAAGCATTAGGACATTCATGCGTGTTTACAGCAGTGAAAAAGGTCTTTGTTTTAGCATCTGGATATGGCCAAGAGGCTGTGAAGAGAATCTGATGAGATTAAGTGAGAGAGCGACTTCCGAAAGTTGAACTCTTTATAGCGATACCTCTGAAATTTGTCTGGCTGCAGTTGACAGGATGAGCACATGCTCTAAATGTTAAGCACCTCCAGCTGCACTTCCCTGTTAAAGACTATTGTTGACTTGTATCGAGGGATATTTAGCATTGTTATGAAAAAAAATTGACCTACTTGTAACCTTTGTGAGGGGAACACTAACTCAAGCTGTAAAATTTACAGCTCAATATCCAAAGTCTCAGTTCATGTTCTCAAACTAAAGAAACATTTACTTACCTTTTGGCAACACTTTTAATCGCATAAATACGTACAAAGTTTATTTACTCCTCACGTGTATATTACTCACAACAATCTGTCCATATTAAGACACAATAACACAAAGAACATGTGTTCATCGTGTAGGTTTAGGTTTAAACAAAGACTGACAAAAGGGCACCACGCAGAGTTTAGATTGGCTAAAGTTGCATCACATGACTTGAAGGCAGGAGGCACATCTGAGTAAAACTTTGCGAAACCATAAACAACTAAACTGTTAACCTGGGTTATGGGCATGTTTAACAACTTTGGAGGGAAAAAAGAAATTACATTAAAAAGGAAAATTGTTCACTTCCTTTGCGCCCACCCCCTTGTCGTGAGATATGGATGTCCCGTAAGGTTATTTGTGTTTGCTGGGGAATGAAGTGCTCAACTGGATTAAAAACATACTGCATATGTTTGGAAATCTGTTTCCCTGGGCGTATGAGTGGAGTGAGCGAGCGTGAAGCAGCAGCTTGCGTCTCCTCCAAGAGAGAGGGCAGACACTCTCATCATTAGCTGGGCTGAAATGTGCTCCTCTACCTGCTCCAATCTGCACAGCCAGGCTCCACTCTGACGCCAGACAGATGTTCCCAGTATGAGGTGCAAAGTACTGAGAGGGGAAATGAGAGTAAGCAAGAGAGAGGCAGAAGAATGGAAATATTCAGCAGAGTACACAATAAGAGCTTAATTATGAATAATACCAATGGCTCTTTGTTCTCACAGTGAAGCTAGCTATGGCTCGCCTGGCCTTTGGGAGATTGTTTTTGGCTTCCATATGGGGGCAGCTGTCTGTCAAAAAAATAAACGCTTAAATCATAACATACCTTGGTAGGGAAAATTTCAGCTTAAACAACAATGCAATCATTTATTTTTATGTGCATTATTAGATAGATATTTTGCTAAAATACACTAAGTCTGTTACAGAGGTCCTTTTGTTTGTAACCCTTTATCGTTTATCTTTCTCATGTTATTCTTGTGAATTGCGCTGCCTCCAACTTGTAGGCTGAATTGCCAAAATATTCAGCCCATGGCACAATGAGTTAAAGTTACTGCTGAAGAATTATTGGGTAAGAGCAACCGATGTGATTAACTGGCAAATGAGTATTTGGCAAGATTCGCGTTCACCGATTGTTTTTCTTTCCTGGTTAAGGAGTTAACAACATATACTTAAAGGTTCCATATTATGCAAAATTCACTTTCTAAAGGTTTTCTAATATGTGTCATATGTGTCCTCATAGCCTGTGCATGAGGCCCAAAAATGTGACCTCACGAAGGGAAATAACTACTACTCATCCTGGTAGTGGATACTGTCATCATAGCCCCCGGCTAGCTGAGCCTGCCCTCTAAAATAAATGAATGGATGCCAGCAAAAACCAGATCCTCTACTAGAGAGGGTCGTGGACAGGTACAGGTACAGGCCAATCTTTGGAACAGTTTTTCTCTATGTGAGGAAACAGCTCCTAAATATGCTAAATGTGCCCTTACATGCTTGTGCCTTGGAAAACTTGTGTCTTTGTGAGTATCAATGTGTTCAGAAAACATGTATTGGTTGTACAATGTGCCAGTGTAATTCACAATATAAAGTGCACACAATGTTTAAGCTAAGCTAACCAACTTAAGTTTGATATTAAGAAGTGTGTATGAGTTAGTTTTTTGTGTCTGTCTGTATGTTTCAGTTACAAGAAAAAAGAAATATAAAAAGTACATAAAAGATCTTCAATAAGATCAAGAAAAGCAAGTCTTGTGTGGGGAACTTTATTTTTTTGCTTTGTTCACTGGTTGTCTAACTTCACAGAGTCACATGTTGTGAGGACAGCACATTTTCTGTGTGCTGATGTGACAGAAATCTCATGAAATGACCCAAACGAGCCATTCAAAAACTAATTTCCCAATCCAAATTTAGAGAGAACTTTATTATTTCAACATTTACAGAGCATAATAACATGAAAAGATTTGAGAAATCCCCAAATATTCTTTGTGTGTAAAAGCCAAGGCTGGAAACCAATGTTGCATGCACTTGACCTTCTAGCCCTAAGGCAGCATTGCATGAGCAATATTTGTGCCAGTGTGATCAATAAAGCCACATGGGCAAAAACAACTGTCATTTAACACAGTCCACCACTGCATCCATAAACATAACCTGAAACTGTGTCGTATAACATCTACCATCATATGCTACCAGCAAGGTGACATTTTGTGTGTTGCGGACATAAAATTCTATATTTGTTCACATTTTTTAAATATTAAATTGATTAATGTCACTTAAAATAATTATTGTTGTGGTTTATAACCTACAAAAAAACAAGTGCTATAATTTTAGGGGTTTCACACTGAATGAAGTGTTGTAAGGCGTTAACACGTGTAATAGTTTGCAGTTAAAGGACATCTTGAGGTGTGGAGCAGATGATCTCTGCAGGCCACAGAATTCACAAACACAAAGCCAGCTGGTCTGATTCAGTAACAATACTCCACTGTTTGTATTTGCCTGAGCAGCAGTGAAACACAGGCCCTGTCCTCCTTTAGGGGCTGCTACAATAGAGGCAGACATGAGCAGATAATCATTGATCATCAAATGTCTTGGCGGAGACGAATATCAGTTTGTAAGAATAACATAACTCATTGTTTTGCTTCTTTTTGGATACAAACAGATGGCCTGAACTATTTAAATGGAATTTAACAGCAATAAGCACCTTGTCTTTTTGTCTAAGTAGCAAAGAGTGTGAAGTGTATTACTACTTTGTCAGATTATATTGCATCAAGTTGGCTCTCAGTACCAAATCTAAAATGAGTGAATTAACAAGAAAAAGTAACGGCTAATGTTTTTATTCAGTATAAACTGATTTGGTTCACATACTAATGATTCGCTTGTTTTAGTAATTATTGCTGCAAGACCACACCAGAACATCTGTATTGATTTAGACTCTGGGAGAGAGTGGAGAGAATTGAGAGGCTCACAATCTGGAGTTTGACTTTGAAAGTGAGACAACAATCTGTTGTACGGTTATTTTGGTAATTGTCCATAACTGATGTAAAAACACTGTCCCTGTTGCAGAACATTCCATATGACCATTTCTGTAGCTTTGGGATTCAATACAAATCTACAGTTGCAATGAAAATGCATATACAGCATCTAATAATGTGATTCTTAAAGCAAACGGACAGCTGGTGAGAGAAGACAAAACGTCCAGTGATTGTAGGAATAAATTGTTCCTGGCAGTTAAAAGTAGGATGTGATGTAAACAGTTAAATACAGGATTTGACACCAGAGGCAAACATGAAATTATGATTATTTAAAACTTGTATCTGCATTGTTATTTTGCTTGTTTATAAATGTGTGTAAATGCTGACACTGATGAGGCAACATAAATAGTGACAGCTGAAATACAATAGCTAAAACAAAGCTGTAGATTCAGCTATAATCTTTTTCTTGCTTTGTCTCTCCAATATAAGTTTAGTTTAACTAATTTATGAAGTTATTCAACAAAAATATGAAATAATTGAAACTAGTCATGTTAATGTTGGCATGGCAGTAAATACCCATCTCGGTTTTTGCTGAAGCCACTTTGTATTTTATATAGTTTTTCATATCATATAGTCTGTCATACTAATTTCAGGGTTATTATTACAGATAAACTGCTTTAATTTTTTTTCAATAAAATTGTATCCTTAAAAACTTATGTAAAATGATTGGTTGGAAAGTTGATGCACTTTCTTTTTCAAGGTTTAAAGACAGAGATTCAGATGGAAATGAAGTCATATTGAGCTATGCTGTAAAAAAACAACAACAGATAGCTGTTTTTATCCTCAGTGCATCAAATTAAGTCACATAAAGGAGTCGTCCGCAAAAGTGCAACATGCAGTAGGAGGTGGTATTGAGTTTGAGTGGGTGTTCTTCAATGCATTGGTCTGCTTTGCTAGTTTTCCCTTTCGTTTCACAATTTTTTCTCACAGTAAATAATTATATTTATGCAGATTGCACAAACTCAAACCTTTCGCATTATTAACTGCATAATTTCCCTAAGATTAATATATAAAACAGTTTTTTCTATTATTTTTTCTTTTTTTTGCTGGTGAAGTGATTGGAACTCAATACTGCACCTGAAATATAAGATGATGATTATTTTTTTTATGGAGTTTTATATTCTTGTAGATATAATAAAGAATGAAAATGATGTCAAAGCCAATTAACAGTTAATAGGTTCCTATTTCTTTCAGTGACAGTTTGTTGCTGGTTTCTCTTTGACAGCTGTTACACTCATTGTGAGCTTGTGGTCTGTCGTATGAATTTGCATCTATTTTCTGTTTTGTTATAAAAAAAAAAAAGGGGGGGGGGGTTAACAACTGCAACATAGCTCATATTTTGCTGGATGAAACAGCTTTTGTAAATCTGTGATGATCTGTCTATATATATGTCTGTCTGACATAAAATTAAGTGATTTTATCCCATCCATGTGTTATTCAGAATCTCCAGTCAGCCTGAAATCTGACAAGAAAGTATCACAAGTATTATAAGTAAAGGCTTTTGGTTTCAGGGAGCACACTAAACCCCTCAGTTACTAGAACAAATGCTAAATTCTACACTTAACTATTGATTAGTCTCTACACCAGTGCTGTCGATTAGCATTGCAAGTGTGAAGAACACAGCACAGTGCTTAGCTGCAAATACCTGTTTCCAAAATACTCCCATCAAAGGGGTTTTGGTAAGGCTGACATACAGTATAGTCAGGAACTCGGTAGCATTGGTTTTAGTAAATGATAAACCATATGTCTGCTAAAGCTCAAAGCAAGGTGAGTGATGTGTCACAAGTTACTCCAGTGTGTCCTTGCTGTGTTTCCATTGCTTCTCTTCAGCAGAAGAATTCACTTTAAATCTGCAGTGCGCCTTGGTGCTCAGTCCATCCTGACCTCACCTCGCTCTAGGCTGAAATATGGTAATCTTCCTCATAACTTTGGATATGGATAAAGAGTACACAGTAATTACGGAAACATCTGCAAACTAGGGCAAGGTTGCATGACCCTGGACTAATGAATATAAATGAAAAGAATATGGCTGCTGCAGCTCATACTGTTTGCCAGGGAGGATCAAAACACTGAACCGTTTGACATTTGAAAACATCACCCTCACATTGGCACAGGGTAGCTATGTAAATACCAAACATTATCTTACAACATCCTTTGCCTTTTATACATAAGGAACTAATTATTCCTTTATCATAGTTACTCAGTTTAGTCTTTGCTAAATTACAGGCATGCATCCATCCACAAACTGACCTACTTTATTGTTAAAACTGCAGCACAAAACAAAATCCAGCACATACAGATTAACACTTCAAACAAAAGTGAGGTTGTATGATGTCACCTGGCCACCCTGGCCAATTAAACACCTCCCACTACAGTTGGCATCACTCAAAAGGCTCATTAACCCTTCTGACCAACCACCAGTCACAATCAGAAAAACATCCTGTCACATTGGCCAATCCCTACATGGGCATCGCAGGTCAACACCCACACAAGTGACAGGAAATTGAATTGCTTGAGAGAAGGTGGTCTGTCTGAGCACTGAAAGACATTTGCTTATTCACAGCTGGTGATACAGCCAGACTGCCTTTAAAGGCTTGAAAATAAGAAGTAAAGGTGATGCTTAGTGCAATATAATGAAGTGAAATCTGAGATGTAATGTAAATATTACAAGATCCCCAATGGCAAGTAGGAATGTGGTTGAATATATTATCTCCGGAAGCAAAATAACCTATGAGCTAAATCACTTAATGATGAATATACATCTATATATCGCAAATCCATCCAGTTTGGATCTTTGAATCAATGTGGGGCTTACTCAGAATGCAACCACATCTTATAAAATGAAACAAGAGCAGTAATACATCTCTGAAGCAGCTTTGTGAGTTTGCTTTTTAGACCACTAGTCTTAATCTACTGGGTTGATCTCCTGGTTCCCGGGGGATTATAAAATATCTGCAATCCTCTAAATATTTGAGGCAATCAACAACTCAACATGCATTTGGCGTTAGAACGCAAAAATGTGAAAACACACAAGCGAATGGATAAAAAGGAGTGAAATACGAAGAGAAATAAGGGGATCGGAGCTGTGCCCATTTCGGGGGTGTAAAATATGGAGAAGTGTGGATCATTGGGGGAGCTGCTCTGCCTGGGGGAACAGATGAAGGGAGGACACTCTGCCAAGATCTCTCCACTGAAGGGGGAGCTGAGGGAATGGAGCTCTATGGGAGAAAAAGTGTGCGCCTCGCATGCTGCTCTCCTCAATCTCAGTCTCACACGCTTGCATTGACACGTCCCAGACTCTCCGCAGCAGAGGGAAACTGCTGTTGACAGGGCCTTGCAAACTTTCACAGCCATTTAGAAAGACTTACTCCCACACTTTTGTCACAGGCATTTATTGCACAAGATGCATGATATGAGAAATTAACATTTTCAAACTTGGCATCACTTTTTCAAACCAAGTTAGGCTTAAAAAACCATTCATAATTTTTCAGCCTTACGATCGGCCCTAGTGCAGATGTAAACACAAGACATGCCAAGTGAGACCCTGAGATTAGGAAAATTTTCAAGGAAAAAAAAACAACCAAGCACCACTTCATAAATTTCTATCATCTATGAGTTTCTAATCCTATAAAAAGCAGTAGTTGTATCACAAAGACATATAAGAAGTTATTAAAGTGAGAGTAGAGGTTATTTCCGATTTACTGATTTACTTTACCTTGACGTTCACAATCAACCAGTGCCTCCAGTAAGCAGATGACGGTTTGGTGCGACTCGGAGCATCAGGATCAACCATCACCAGGACATACATATTTTCCTACAATAAAAAGAGATTTATATATTATTACATTTAACAGAAATGGACTTGGAAATGGACTTGTACTTATATAGCGCTTTTCCAGTCAGCTTGACTGCTCAAAGCGCTTTACACTACTTGTCACA